>CM076848.1:2400000-3036672 GCA_039519185.1 Astragalus membranaceus
GTTGTTATTAAAAAAACTCACTAATCTATTTTTAGTTTTTTGTGGCTCGATCATTTTTTTAGTCAAAAGTGCAACATTTCATTCCTGATTGACCTCAAATTCACTATTTTTTTACTAGATCTTTTTTTAGTCTGTGGTAAAGAAATTAGAATCCAGATTCTCTACATTCAGCTCTTTCTATTTCTCTCCTCTTTAAATTTTTTACATTACTTTTGGATAGAGAAAAACAAGGGCCGAGATTGTTTAAGTGACTCACTCAATGGCTGAGATTGTATCTCAGCAACTAAGGTGAATCTTGGTCCAAGAAATTAAGTGTCCACCCCGTATTTCAAATAAGATAGTTGTCTATATTAGAAAGTTAGTTTAGAAGTTAGTTAAAATTAGTTTTTAGTTGTAACAACTTTTCACAATTAGTTAGTTAGCTGGAATTTTGTATTTACTTTCACTAGAAGGTGCACTATATATAGTGATCACCTCTTCATATTGTATTAAGTTTTTACTTCACAATTCATTTTAAATGAAATTTATATTCTATTCAAATATAGAGTTTGTAACTCTTAATATGGTATCAGAGCGCTCTAGCTTCCGCGTTCCTCTCTCCTCGGTGATTCCTCCATTGTCTTCTCACGAATTTCCCCTAATGCGTCGTGATTCATGAACAATGGCGCTCATCCTGATATCGTAAGTTTCTTTTCAACACTTCTTCTTGCGTGTGTTCAAGAAGTTCATTGAAGTTTCTTCCTCGATCATCCCTCGAGCCAGCTTCATCATCTTTGCTGCGTTTTTGTCTCTTGTTTCTTGTTGGTCCAGCCGTGTAGCTATGGAAGAACTAATTAATGAAACAACAAATTTTTCCGAAGGAAGCCATGTTTCGCTTTCTTTATCCCTTCTTGCATGTGTTCAAGACGTCCATTGAAGTTTATTCCTCGATTATCCCTCGAGCCAACTTCATCATCATTGTTGTGTCCCCGACTCTTGTTTCTTCATAGTCGAGCTGTGTAGCTATGGAAGAACGAATGAACCAGCAAATGAAACCTTTTTTCAACTCATGTATCGAACAATCTAATTTTTTGTCAGAATTGTTGTTCGCTTTTGCAAATTAAAGATCCCGTTCAACATTTGGTCCTGTTTTGTCCATCATCGGCACCACCATGGGAACTTTTTAGCATTTGCTCCTACTATTCTTAACCCTTTCTCCTTTCCACAGAATTCAAGACTACCCTACGTTCTTTCATCGATGCGTGGTTTCGTGTAAGTACTCAGTTGCCGTCAACAAAGTAGCCCTATTATTTGGCATTGTAGAGTGAGATTTCATTCTCCTAAGTTTCCCAGTGTGTCTACGATGATTGCTCAATGGAGTTGATATTCACGTGGTTTGTGTATTTGAATTTAGCATCTCATCTCCAAGTTGAGAGATCTTGACATCTCTCTTCCAACTTGAGGGGGAGTATTAGAAAGTTAGTTTAGAAGTTAGTTAAAATTAGTTTTTAGTTGTAACAACTTTTCACAATTAGTTACTTAGTTGGAATTTTGTATTTACTTTCACTAGAAGGTGCACTATATATAGTGATCACCTCTTCATATTGTATTAAGTTTTTACTTCACAATTCATTTTAAATAAAATTTATATTCTATTCAAATATATAGTTTGTAACTCTTAATAGTCTAAGCAGGGCCGGTGGAACCAACATTTTTAACCGAGGGGCGCCGGTGATAAACAACTTTAGACCTTTTAAATCTCATGCCAATAAATAAGTCAAAAAAAACTACACCACAGGCAAGAAAAAAGGAAAATTGTTAATGGTATTATAGAATAAACTAGCCTCATAGTCCATGCGATGCACACGGTTGGCTAAGTTCCTTTGTGTAAATGAATAATAAATTTTTTATGTATTTATTAGCAAACCCCCTTATAAACATTCATGCTTGGTTTCTTTTTTAATTGTTAAGAGTTTGTCCACTATGAGAATCGAACTCAGGAGCACTGAGTCAACTTCGTGTCCCAAAGCAGTTTATGACAGTGGACCAATGGTGTTGGTTTGTAAAATATATAGTCAAATAACTATGAATAAAATTAAATTATAGTTATAAATTAAATAAGAAGCCCAATTGAAAAAGAAATATCTGGCTTAAATCTTATTGACTTACAAACTCAATTTCAAAGGCACTTAAAGGTTATCAATATAAGCTACTTATAAAAACCATGAACAGACATAAAGAATAGATTGACCACTGTTATAAAACCATTTTGAAGGCATAGATTGAAAAAACGAGAATAAAATCCAGAATTTCCCAACCTCATAGAATAGATATTCTCCCCAGTGTTATCAGAACCGGTCCGGACCGGCCGGTCGGACCGGTCGGACCGGGACCCGGTGGTCTTCCCGGACCGGGCAGCTTGCAGGACCGGACCTGCAGTTGGCCCGGTGATGACGTCAGCGAACCGGTGAAAATCCGGTGAAAACCCGGTCGGACCGGGTCGGACCAGTTTTTTTTTTTTTTTTTTTTTTTTTTTTTAAGATGAACCAATTATAAATTTTGCATTTTTCACAAAAAAGACTTGGGTGGGATTCGAACCCCCTCCCTAGTATTCAACATTTCAACTTTTTAACCATTAAGCTATCTATTATTTGTTGATACTGTCCCGCATTCATTAAATATATTCAATTCCGGATATGTTAATTTTTTTTGCACATTCTTTCATTAATAGTTTTGATTAAACACTCATTTTTTTGACAAATTGATTCAAGTTCAACACTCATAAACATGTTAGTAAATGTATAATTATAAATAAAATTATAATAAAATTTCTATATTAATAAATGTATACTTTCTTAGTATATATTATAATTTTTTGAATTTATTTAATATAGACCGGTCATGCCGGTCCGACTAGAGACCCGCGGTCCGACCCCGGGTCTAGTGACCCAGTGCCTTGACCGGGTCGATGGCCGGTCCGGGTCTGATAACACTGATTCTCCCTCTATCACTAATTATTGGAAAGAGATGAGAAGCAAATATGTAGCATTAACCTAGCCCTACATCTGACTAATTCTACTTATACTGCAATGGACGTCCAACACATACTCCAAATAACAGAACCTCATACCTAATTTAGAAATGTTACAAAATAGCAGTACCAATCTTCAATTGTGTAATGCGGTAGCAATCCCTCCTCTAATTTTTCCTTAATTACAATTCCATGATATCCAAAATGCACCTCTTCTGAATCCACATGGTGAGACACACGTCTTTCTGCAAAATGAAATGAAAAATTAAAAGAGCTATGATAATAAATCAAAATGAAAACTAAAAATAAAACAAAAAACCAAACAGGATGAAAAATAATTGGGTAAGCGTCATCTACTTATCTAATGCATATGGGAGAGCCAGCTACTTTTATTGGCATAAGGAGAACAAAGTTCTCATTGATGATTAAGCCTCAACCTAAACATGTTTAAATTCTAGAATATCATATATAAAATACACATAATTAAGTATAGATGCTATGTATAAATATATATAAAGGCCTAAACATAGTAACTTACTACCTTTAAGTGATACTCATACACCTACGATCCCAGGAATGCTGATTATGCAATAAAAAAATTGTACAACTTTAATAAAGGGTTATTGAATGTTGAACTATTTCTAAAGACTTCCAATTTCTGAACCTACAGACATAATAAAAAAATACAAACAATCAAGCACCATTCATTCCATAGTCGATAGCTATAATCACAAAACCTTGCAATATCCTTCTATTCTTCTTAATAAACTCTAATTTAGTGCAATTGTTAAGGATATTTTTGAGTTATTTTTAGAGTGTATATATAGCGACCGAAAAATCTGGGAAAAGATTCTTCGACGTTTACAATGAAGCCGCCACCAATATTTATTTTTAGGGAAAACATTGAAAAAACCTTTTAGATGGATAAGGGGTTTTGCGGACCAGGTTTAGGCTCGGGAGTCGTTTATGCGTGGGAAGGTATTAGCACCCTACGACATCCTTCCTAAGGAAGGCTACCTTTTAACTAAATGTGTAAAAATTATTAATTTAAAAATATGTGTATTTTACCCTTAATTACAAATAAAAAAGACTTGATACAAAGTTAGTTATTTTTGTACTTTTTGATAAATGGGAGAGAAATAAATTAAAAGAAAGAAAAAAGTTTTTTATTAATGCAACTTGACAGAGGTGGGGCCCCCTCTGCTCCTACGTATCTCCTAATAGAGAATCAAATGCTACGTAGTTCTTGGGTAAAAAAATGTTTTTGTTGGTTTATGTTTTTTAATTTAGGAATTATTTATTTTAAATAGGGATTTTAGTAAAAGAAACAAGTAAAAACGAAAAATGGGTGTAATAGTAAAATGGGGGTGCAATTAGTTGTAGGGCGTTGTGTTTAAAAAAGGGAGGTGTGAAAAGTAGCAGCCCAATTTAATTTTTTGTGAACTAGCCTGCGCAACAAAAAGGCTTGGCGGGGGTGTATGAAGTAAACGTGGGTGGTTGTATTGGTAATCTGAAATTAAAATTAAAATAGAAAACGAGACTATATAAGGAAACACTTAGTTCTGAAACCCTATATAAGGAAACACTTAGTTCTGAAACCCTAAAATAATTGGACCAACCTAGCCTCCGCTTCTGAAATTCTCTGTTTTGCTTCCGTTGTTTACTGCTTTTCGTTTTACTGCTACTGCTGCCCTCCCATTCTTCAGAACTTTGAGTAGTTGCTGATTAGGGTTTCAATGTGAAAACCTAATCTTATGGTTAATTCTGAATTTTTGATTGAGAATCCTCCCTTTTTCTGATTTTTGTTTAGGTATTTATAGGGATTTTTAGGGATTAATTTCTTTGATTCTAATTGATATGGTTTCCTATTTCAGGATTAGGGTTGGAGAATATGAGGCTTGGTGAGCAAGGAGGAGGTGGAGGCGCATCAGTTGGCTGTCTTTTTGATTTTTTTGTTAATTTTGATTATTCTTGTAATAATTATTATTATTATTATTATTATTATTATTATTTTTATCTTGTAATTTTTGGTAATTTGTAATTAATTGAGGACTAATTTTGTCTTCCTTATTATTTTGCAAAGTTAATTTTATTTACTTTTTTTTTACTTTATAAACAAAAAAAACTAAATTGGGCCAAACCCAATAAAAAAAAGAAACAAAAACCAGGGCCAATCAGGTAAAGCACTAAAATCAGGCCCAATCACGCAAGTTATTAACGTAGGCCCAAATTATATAAACAAGCCCAAATTAAATAAGTGTTCTCGAACGAAAATTGAATAACCTTGGCACGCGCTAATAGGTCCTGAAACCTACAAGGTATCTAATATCTACTATCGTCCTAGAAACATGTGAACTAAAAACAAGTGTCATAATATACAACAAAGGCGGACAAAATTGGGTATAACAGCTGTCCCTCTTTATTTATATTTTACTAGAAAAGGTGAAGAGTTCTTAGATTTTCGTAGTAGAAATAGAAATAAAGATAGAATAGACGCTAATTTTGTCCGTTTAGGGGGAAGTGACGGGTTAGAGAATTGACGGGGAGAGGTTAACACTTGGCGTATTAACTGAGAATAATAAAGAAGGGTCACTGGGATTTGAGGAGCACTAGGGCTCTGAAGGACCACTCGGGGTCTGAGGGGCTGCATGGGCCCTGATGGACCAAAATGGTCTGATGGAGCGCAACTAGCAATGGTACTAGTAAAACGGTCTGTTTGAGGGTGGCCTTTTTCGAGCGGCCGTGAGGGTCAAGATCAGGTCTAGAACTGATATGTTGACCACGAAGGACGTCCACTATGTCTTAGGCGGACACAACTAGTCTGAAGGACCACTTGGGGTCGGATGATCCGTCGGTGCTCGATGACGTGTGATCTGGATTGATGGACCAATGTCGGTCTGAAGGAGCGGTGGGGCTCTAAAGTGTTGAACCAATGGAAAACACTCTTTGTTTTGTATGATAACAAATTACATCTTATCTACTAATGGTTCAAGTTGAATTAAGTACAGGACATAAAGCAAAGAGCAGGAAGATTAAGATGGAGCAGCTTGGAGAAGAAGCCACCTCAGCAGTTCAAGACCTATTTGTTTATCCGCTTTCTTTAGGACACTGTGTAAGGTCCTATCACTGAAGGTCTATGACTCTTAGTAGCTGAGAGATGAGTTTTTCAAAACATGCATGGTGCATCAAAATAGTTTTGAAAAATATTTTATAAAATTGCATGCATGCATAAGGTGGCAACAAAAACCCTAAAACTATTTTTGTTAAAAGCCTAAACCCTAAAAATAGTTTTGTTGAAAGCTTGAAAACAATTCCTATCATTTTCTAAAGCCAATAATCGATTACCATAACCTTTTAAGAAGTATATACTCGATTAGCTAGCTAACTAATGTTTCCTTTTTTGACAACAAAATCGATTAGAGCCTCATTTGCACTATATATCATAATCGATTAGTGGCTTGCCTTTCTTTCCTTTTTTACATCCAAAATCGATTATAGCTTCAAATAACCATATATCATAATCGATTAGTGGCTTCCCTTACCTTTCTTTTGACAACAATAATCGATTACATGCTCAATATAACTACATGTGATAATCGATTATCAAGCTATTCAATGTTTCCATATCTATCAAATAATCGATTATGCACTTGCTTCTCACATTCAACATAATCGATTACTTCATGCATTTATTTTTTCAAATCTTTCTACGCCTATAAATAGGTAAGTGTGTTTCACAATTCAAACACACCACACTTCTCAACAATTCTCTCTTCCTCTCATACGAAATTTCTAGATCTGAGAGAGAGAGAGAGAGAGAGAAAATAGAGCTTCAACTTTCATATCATTTTCTATTTTCCATATCACTCATCTCTTAGTGACTATACTGTCATTATATCTGAGGTGATTGGATCATAGATCTCTGTTTGTATTCGTTACTCTATTTGTGGGGTCACTCTGAAATCCTGGGATTTGTTCTTGGGTCTCTCAATCAGGAGATTGAGTTGGTTTGAAATCCTGGGAAGTTTTCTTGGGTCTCTCAATCAGGAGATTGAGTTGGTTTGAAATCCTGGGAGGTGATCTTGGGTCGTTCAATCGGGGAAGATTGAAGCGGTAGTGAAATCCTGGGAGGTGCTCTTGGGTCGTTCAATCAGGAGATTGAAGCGGTGTTGAAATCCTTAGCTAGGTGCTCGGGTTCTCAGTTCGGGGGAATTGAGATTTGCTATTTTGAAGTTGCCTGTTTGTAAACAATTCTTCAATATAGTGGTTGCTATCAAAGTCCGAAGGTTGCAAGGCCTGAGGCCGAGGACGTAGGGCTTTTATCCCGAACCTCGCTAAATCCCAGTGTATCTCTATCCCTATCTCTTTACATTTCTTATTGTTTATATTTGTCCATATTATTATACTGCTGTGATCTGTTTATAGCTATACTACTCAAATTTGTTTATAATCATACTCTTCATACTATTTAACATTTTGTTTATAGCTATACTATTTAGATTTGTTTATAATATCACTCAGTGGATTTATTGTATAACTATATCCTTACTCTGATCTGAATCTGTTAATCTAGTTATAGTTATACTCACTGTACTACAGATCTATTTATCTATCATCTTCTCTATCACTACTGTAGATCATTCAATATCATTGCGTTACTTATAAAACAACCTTATTGTGAATATTGAATATAGAGTAATATCTCATTGTGCCTGATCTGCCTGCTTGCATATATCTGATAAGTTCAAATCTCTTCTTCCACATTTGATTTAAACAAACTTATCATTTATTTTGAAAAGAATCCAAGATTCACACATAACCTTATTCACCCCCCCTCTAAGGTTATACTATTGTCTAACATAAAGGACCACTGGGGTCTGGAGGATCAATAGGGTGATCAAGTTTATGGACCACTGGGGTCTGGAGGATTGGTGCTAGACTCAGTGTTGACACTACAGTCTATACTGTGAGATGAGATCAATGCTTGGAGCGCTGATTTCGGAGAAACAAAATATAGGGGTCGACACTCGGCGTGTTTACTCGATCATACCTAATGAATGTATTTACCTGAGAAGGGAAAAGCTATATATATTTGGCATGTTTAATAATGCAATGAATGATGAATGCGTGCAACGTGGAATGATTTTTCCTTTTTTTTTTTGCTTTTTTTGGGTTCTTTTATTGGTATACAATGAGTGCATGAAATGAAAATGTGAATATGATGCAAATATAATGTTTTGATGCAAACACTATGGTGAATAAAAGGAAGTGCATAAATGCATGGCGCGATGATATGATACGATTCATAAATTTTGGTAATGATGAGACCGACATTTGACACTTCTATCAAAGCAATAAATGTTATGTGTAGGCATACATGTATGCATATGCAATGCATAATGCGAAAGAAGCAAGACGTGAAAGCTAATAAATTATGTAAGCAAAAAAGGTAGAATGTGAATGCATGTATAGTACTTATATGAAAGAGTTGTGATGAGTATAATCAAATGCATAGTTTAATTCTAGAATAAGGAGGACATGTGTAATGCATAACTGATGCATAATTTGTTCGTGACAACATGTGTTTTTTGCAATGCTTTTTTTTGTAAGATACAATAATGTTTGATGGGAAACAAAACCTTTGATGCTAAAAACAAAGAGCCGAGTATTTTGAATTGATCATTCCTTGGAAGAAAATTTTTTGATGGCTTGAACTCGAACTCTGGTAAGTTCGAGGTTGTCATCTTTGAAGATTATGGCTTGTAACAATGTCTTTGTGGTGTGCATTTATGGGTTTTCATTTGGTTATGACGACCCATGATGGCTAAGCTTTCTAAGATGTTAACTTGGAGGAATTATCAATTTCACGTCATTAACGTGTGTTTCTCTCTTTGAAGCATTGTTTAATAAACATATACAACAGTGTGAATACAAATGAATGCGTCAGTTGGCATAGGGTTCTAAAAATATTGGGTACGGACAAATATGACATGTGAGTGGAGTGAAGGATGGAGTTATTTGCGCAAGCCTATGAGGGATAAACTTGCCCCAAAGTAGGAAATGTAGCCCCAATTTTGACTTCAAATAGTGGGGAGTAAAATAATATGCCTTTGTCTAAGGAGGACAATGACAATTAAGGGTATAAACTAATTGAAGGATTGAGAAATATGCTAATATTAGGGTAAAAGGTGGCTAAGGATGAATGGAATGGAGGTGAAATAATTCTTTCGGCACAAGGGATATGATGCCCCAATCTATACAAAAGACAAGGTTGCCCCAATTCGGGCGAGGTTGTGAAAGTTCGCAGAGTTAAGGTAATGAGTTAGGAACTAGTCTGGTTTGGCTATATAGATAGATATGAGTGTAGTATATGAACAGGATGAAAGGTGAGGGTAGTTTGGAGATGCTGAAAAATTTCCCCAAGTTTAAGTGGAATGAAGGGTGGAGATATTGTCCCATTTTGAGATGGTAATCCAAGTAACTGCCTTAGTAGGGATTTGTGGATTTCTTTTGGGAAGATTCCACAGACTATGACAGTCAAGAGTCTTAAGACTTCACTTTGTTGATGATCACTAATTAGCTCTTGTATGAACTTTGAGCGTGCAAGCCTCTTTGAGTTTTTTATTATTATTTTTTTTTTAAAAAAAAACTCTCTTTTTTGTGAGCAAATAAATTATTCACATATTTTGTCTTAGAATTAAAACTTTGAGAGAAATGGACTTTGAGAGAAATGGAAGCAAACCGTTATTGATCACAATGGACTTTAGGATTATAATGTGGCCAATGGGTTATGAAAAAAAAATAATCAGGACCAAAGAAGTGTGAGTGAGGGTACGCTAGGACAAATGATCTTTTGAGTTTCATGGTGCAATGTATCAGCTCCAACCTTACACTGTTTTTCCATTCAAAACAAACTATCATAATTAGTTAATTACTCAACAAGTATATTCTTTGGGGAGTTCAACACGATTCCAATTCAAAAACACAAAATAAAAACAAAAAATAAGCTCAGAATCAAAAAGATATTGACAATAAGCTTTTCCCCCATAGAATACACAGGAGAGGGGGGAAAATAATCTATCGTTTTTGATAATAGACAAGTGATTCTACCAACCTCAAATCACCAACAAAACAAAAAAAAAGAAGAGAGAACCAACAAAAATTTCAATGAAATTCCCCAATTCCAATTCCAATTCCAATCAATCTATTACATAGTGAAATAGTGAATACGAATCAAGGAAACCGAAAATCCCAAAACAAGGAAAATAATTAACTAAGTCGAAAAGTCAGAACGATCCGAAATAAAGGCTGAAAAACGGAAATGAAAGTCAAGTTCCCCAAAGTTTCAGCAGTAACAAACAAGAATAATGATATTACTAGGGCGATCACCCGTGCGATGCACGGGGTGGGGTGGCCACGAATATGGTGCAAACATTTTATACCCATGGGGTGCGGTAGGGATTCATTGTGTGCGGATGCGTGGTAGGAAAGTATTGTATATAACATTCATTATAATGGAAGGACTTGTTATTGAGTTAATTGTGGAACATGTTCAGTTGTGGCAGCTTCTTCATTTTATCAGAATATAAAATAGAGATGTTGTTTTTAATTTTAAGATTGTTACATTAATTTTAAATTTATTAGAATATAAAATAGTTTAAGAATTAATAATAATGGTTTTCATGATGTGAAAATAGATGTATATGGTGAGAGAAGAGTTTATTGTGACAGATGAGAGAAGTAAATTTGGACCCTATAACACTACATGTGGAGTTGTGGTTAAAGGTGGGTAGTTATCACGTTGACTTTTTGCTTTAATCTCAACCATTCATGATTTGATCTATGGTCAATATTGGTTCCTCTCACCCTCTCATTATAAAATCCCCTCATAATATATGTTCCCTATATATATGTATATATTGAAACTCGCGACAAGAATACTATGCAGTAAAGAAAAGCAGATTAGTAATAGAGAACTTGAACGCGCTGAAGCCAGATCAGAGCGTTAGAGAATGATATTTGATTTGCACAGTAATATACTACATTTTAGGAATAATGGGATCATGGGGAAGATTAAAAGTTGGCAAAATTAATTGTATCGGAAACAAAGAAACACTCATTTTTCTTTTTAAAAAAGGGGGTTGCTAAAAGAAAAAAGGGGTGTGAGCAGCAAGACCCAAAATCTGTGATAGCCCATAACTTAAACCAAAAGCCCATAATCATGAATTGAAGGGGGGTTTCCGAAAATGCAATCAGTGCTGTGAAGAACAGTTTTTTGTAACAGAAACACAATACATTAGAGTGCAAATAACAATCTGACCTTTAAATTTAAAATAAATAAATAATAAATAATAATAATAATAATATAATATAATAATATAGAATGTATAACCAAATTACAGATGGGAACCCTAATTTTTGTTCCTATCTGTCCCAGCCGCACAAACCACAAACACATTGGAGAGTGAGAGAAATATCCGGAGAGACTGAGAGAAGGTTTCGGTGAGAGAGAAAGAAAAAGGGAGTTCAATGGTGAGGGAGGGACCGTGGCGACGCCCGCGATGGTCACGGTGTGATTTTTGGTGGTGGTTACGATGTGGGTTTTTTTATGGTGAGAGAGAGAGAGGAGCGGCGGTGCTCCGATGGTTCTCCGGCGTTACTCCGACGGTATTCCGGTTACCATGTGAGTATTATTTGGTTCACTCTTCTCCGTCTTCTCTCTCATTTTTTTTTAATAGAGCTTTATTAGTACAGATAACTGAATTGTTAAGGTATGACTATTACTATAAATTGATGGTTCACAACTTTTGAATCATCAATTTTACAAGAAAAACAAATCCTATTTTTATATTAATTATATGGGATATTATTAATTCTACCGGCCCAAAGGAGCTTCCTCAAGGATTTGTTAATTTTTATTTTCTTTCCCCTTCCTTATAAAATAAAAATGGCTTAGAGCAAAATTAACATAATTTAGTAGGTTAACTAACTTAGTTAAGAAGTCAGTGATTTTGGCTCTCTAGCTTTCAGCTTTTGAAATTTCACTATCAAGCTGCTTTCTTTAAAGTGTATTTGAACCAATTAATTTAATTTAATGTTGTTGCTCCCTATGGAGAATATCCAGACGTATTTGATGGTTGATACCAACTAACACACTAATTACTAACCACTTTGAACCAATTAATTTAATTTACTGAAGATACCAAACTTCCTGTAAAAATATTTGTTAACTGCATGTAGTTTTTAGTTTTAATGGTTGATACTATTCTCACTTAGTATGAAATCAACAAATAAAATACATAAAAAACACAATTAGATCAATGAATAATTAGCTACTCTTATGATGCAGGTTTTTAATCCCAGAGTCTGAGTCTGAGATTTAAATATATTTTGTCAAGTTGCAAACACAATGCCTACTGCCTAGTGGCTATATATAAATGCATGAAGTTAAATTCTAAAGATAGATCAAGAAGTTCAGACTTACGTTCCTGGTGACTGATTAAAATGTTCGTTCCTTCCAACAATGGCAGGTTTAGAAGTTCAGACCCATGGGGCCAAAGAATGCACACAGTATACGGCTCTAAATCTCTAATGAATTTAGAATGAAGTGTATGTGTTCTCCCTCTCCTTCTTACTCTCTCTTTCTCTCTGTATTCTGTAAGTGTGAATGATTGCCTGCAAATGAGTTATGCAGGCCACCAATTTGATGCTTCTATAAAGCAAATCGCTAATATGATTTAGTTGAATTTATGCTTTACGTTGACCTGCTGTTGATTTATTAATCAGTTTTCTCAAATTTAAAATATAAAAAACCCTAGAAGTGTTTTGTGTTTGAAGTTTAAAAACATGTGCAATCACGAGAACTTTGGGGGGTTCTGGTTTCAGAATTTTTATCACCTATTGGTTCGTTGCTCAAATGGGTAGGGATAGTTATTGGCTTATTGCAACTTTCTTCAACAATGTTCTCTTTTTCATGTTTAGTTTTCTTCGCAATTTGTTTCTAGAGTTGTATCATGTTACTTCTCTGTGTTTATGTTATCACATTTTCCTTTTGCTAGCATGGAGAAAGAGCCGCAAGCAAACAATGATTGTGAACATCTCTATTTAAGCGATAGTGGCTCTGAAACAATACTCTTTACAATGCATGATATTCCACTACAACTTTCACACCCCCATTATGTGTATCCTACATATCATTTTTGTCAATTAATAAAGTAATTGAACACAGGTTACTGCTGCTCAATCAAATGTTAGGTTGGAATCTTCTAATCTCATTGTTAGCATTGATTTCACAAAGAGCAATGAGTGGACATGTGTTATCTCTTGCATTATTTGATGCTTGAGTCTTTTATTGTGATTTTTAAGGCTAAATATGCACTTCATTTTATTATGTAAGAGATCATTGAATCGAAAAAGTTTACATGACACTGGAATTGATCAAAACCCTTATGAACAAGCATTCTCTATTATTGGGAAAACTTTATCAATTGCTACTTTTACATCTAACTTTATTTTATTTTGGCTGCAGAGTTGAGGAAGAAATTTCATACTCAAGTCTCATCTATAGAAATAAAATCATTTTACTTTCAAGCATGATGTGAACCTTGATATAAATCATGACCTTTATGCATTGTCTATCTGTAAATGCGTCCATTAGGAAAATCACATTTTCTATAAAGATTGGTGGAATCATGAGCTTTACGTGTGCCCGAATCATTAATTGTGTTAGATGTGGTATTAGGTGTTCTTTGTGAATCAGAGTTGCGTGATCTGATTTTCGAATTAGCAGTCGTTAGACAAGTTAGTCTTCCCTTGTATTCCTGCAATATATTTTTACCTCAAATAGTTTTTTGGGTTCCATTCATTTTCTGCAAAAGTAAGAGGCATTGGTTAGAAAGTAATAAGATGCATCACACGAGTGATTGTCCTAGTAATGCATCATATTCATAACCTTCTTTTTTGGCTTGAAGTAGTTAGCATGGTCATGAAAGTGAAGGTTTTGATTTAAAGCTTGCTATGAAGGCTATCGTTTTTGGACAATGCAAGAACTCCATGCTATGAAATTGCGGCTGGACCTTGAAGACAATGCACAAGAAAAGTAGCTGAGAATACAAGATCAAGGTAAAGTGTTTTTTCAAAACCTCTCAAGTCTTTGAAAATGTCAAATACTTTCTGGTTCCATTCATTTTCTGCAAAAGTAAGAGGCAATGATATGTGTTAGGAAGTTGTGGAGATATAATATCAGAAAAAATAAGGTATAAATGATGGAATAATTTGACCTCCTGCATGTTAATGCTGTTCAGCAAGTTTTGATTTCCTTGATTGTGTGTTGGATCCCTAATGATGTTACTGGAGCATATCATTTTTTACATTCACAAAAAGCATCATATTCATAACCTTCTGTTTTGGGTTGAAGTAGTTAGCAGGGTCATGACAGTGAAGGCTTTGGGTTAAACCTTGCTATTAAGGCTACGGTTTTTGGACAATGTAAGAAGTCCATGCTATAAAAAATGAGATTATAATAACATGAAAGATTCTTAGGGTTTGACTATCTAGTAATGTTTATGTGTACTAACTCATTCATTCTTGGTGCTTTATGTGATAGTTAGTTATCTTTATGGGCACAATATGGTATAACTGGGTTTGTAACCGAAAAGGAATTGGCCTAGGTAACCAAATTATGGAATTTTTATATTAATTTTGGACCAAATAACCCCAAATAATGATGATTGAGAGTTACATTTAAAATTTCATTGGGGAAATGGAAAAAACAAAAGCAAAACAGAATTTGAAAGGCAGAAGCAGTTTTATTGATAGGAAAAGAAAACCAATATAGATAGGAAAAATAGAAGCTTTACCTTTGAAGCAGATGAAGGTAGAGTGTAATGCTTGAAAAACTGAAACTTTTTTGAAGAAAGCCAATGAGATTGAAGTATTTAGAAATACAACTAACCACAAATATGAAGACAGATTGAACTTTTTTGATTATTTGTTGCAATTTTGTTCCAGGTTTCTATTATAAGAGAAAAAAGCAGAGAAAACATGTAAGCCAAGATCAGAAATATTTGAAATAAGAAGAGAGGGAGAGATGGTGAAGACAAAAATAGAAAGACAGCTGATGGTGGGTGTACTTTACATTTGGGTGCACATGGATGTTTAAATTTTTAGTTGTAAGACAGCATGCATAAAGCAAAATGTATTGTAGAGAAGCACATTTTTTCAACGTATCCACTGTTGTATATTATATTCGGTTACAGTTTCATGTTTAAATTTTCAGTTACAGCATGTTTAAATTTTTCATTGCTGGCTTCCAATTTGTTAAAGGTGGTTGTTTCAATTTGTCAAATGTGAACTCTTCCATTTTTTTCAACCTAGCCAAAGGACTTTTGTCTGCTACCAGTTTGTGTGTTGAAAACGAAGTTAAGTTAGAGATAGGAATCATTAATGTGTGTGGAAAGTCATATGAACACCCCATTTTTGTCAGAACCGGAAAGCTTGTGTGAACACAACCAATTTGTCAAGCTTGGCCCTTTCTTTTCTTCTGCATTGTTTCTGTTTGTTGCATTCACACCTCTTTTGCACTGTTTCATTTTTTTTATGCATTGTTTCAGTTTTATGCATTCACACTTCAAAACCAGATCCAAATGTTTGCATTCACACCTCTTTTATGCATTGCTTCAGCTTTTTGTAGCCTATTTTATGCAAATGTTACGTATTTAGGTGCATGGAATTTTCAACTCGCGCTAAAATGGTTGCCATTTTTACGTAAAATATTGCATGGTAGCTAAAACAATTGCATTACACTGTGCATTTGGATCTAGGATTAATATAAAGAGATTATCGTAACTAGGACAAAAACCCGTGCGTTGCACGGGCTAGTGTGATTCCTACATCTGTTGGAATAAGTTATACAGATTAAATAGATGTCGAATGTGGTATGTAAAATGGTAACCTGAATCGGTTGGAAAAAAAATTAATTTATTAATTAGTTTTCTTAATGGATGCGGCTATATTTGTGGAAATTGTTTACATGAATAGTAGGGTGACAATATTATATATGTATTTAAAAGGAAGTTTATTTGAAAATAGAATTAGCAAAATTAATTATAATAGAAAAACAGATTAAGGAGTAGTAAAAGGAATAAGGAAAAATAATTAGAAAAACATATTAGGTCGCAAAATGGTAATAAAGGGTGTGATTAGCAGTGGAGCTCGTATTATTAATACTGGGGTGCAGTAAACGTAGTCCAATTCCGTTTGTTGGGAACAGGCATGGGTTACAAAAATGGGCCTCTATAGGGGGTGTAAGAAATAAAAACGAAGGTTCTGTTAGTAATCTAATTTTTATTTTATTTTAAATAAATGAATGAAAACGGTCTAAAAGAAAAAGCGGTATTTTGAAACCCTAATTTCTGGTTCTTATCTTCCTATGCGCCGCAACATACACTTCGATGAGAGAGAAAATGAGTTTTGCAGAGAGAGAAAATGAGAGAGGGAGAGGGCTCGTGAAAGTTACGGCCAGCAGAGAGAGGGAGAAGAGGATGTCGGTGAGAGAAAGAGTGAGAGTTCGCCGGAAAGAGAGAAAGAGAAGGGAACGACGAAAGAGGGATAGCGACTGAAAAGGAAATCACGCCGTAGAGGTGGTGGAATCGCCAGTCATAGAGACAACTACGGTGGTGATGTCACTTGGTAGCGACGTGGTGCTACTACACCAAAGAAGACGATGGTTGATGGCGATAAGAACGCCGGAGAAAACGACGGCGATGGGGGTTTCGCGTCGACTAATGGTAGTGAAGGATCTGTCCGACGTTCGCGACGGAGATGATGGTGGTGCGTGATTAGAACGAATAGAGAGGGAGGGCTTGCGGTTGTTTCGCGGCCAACGACCACCGTCAACTCTGGTCGGTGCGAACAGAGGTTACCTCTACCCACGTTTCTTGTTTTTTTCCGTTCTTTTCTGAACCATACTTCCACTTCTGTTGTTATTTTTGGGTGGTTCTGATTTTCGCTTACTTTAGGTAAATCAGAAAACCTATTTGCTGTTTGGTGATTTTACAGGTTTCTAAATGTGTTGAGCCAAATGATTTGCAGGTTTCTAAATATGAACACAAAAGGATTCAGAAAAAAAAAACTGAACAGTATACCCAAAAGGCACAGTATTGCTTCTACGGTTTCAATAGTTCTTTGATTCTCAGTGATTGAAGCTTGAAATTGCTTCAATCACACTTCAATGAAGGTTGTGGAAGGTCGTATCTCAAAACCCCTTTGATTTCTTCTCTGTATTGTCTTGATTCTGAAAACCCTAACCTGCGAACACTTATACTATTTCTGGTATTGCAATACGCAAGTTCTGATGCTTGAATACTTCAAGCTAGACACAAACGAAGGTTCGTGAAGATATTTCTTCATTAACCTTGTCTTTATTTTTTTGTTTGAGTTAGTTTCACAAAACCCTAACTTGTGTTTTGCTATTTCCAGGTACAAGATCAGAACACGAAGATGATACGAACCTTATCGAAGGTAACACAGCAACAACACTTGTGTTTTAACTTCATTTTTGTTGATATTATGCAAACCCTAACTTGTATTTTGATTTGCATGTACTGAATGTGTTCTTGATGAACACACAACGTACCAGGATCTGTGGATCTTATTTTAAGACAACGGAGGTGATTTTCTTACACCCTCTTTCTATTTTCCTTACTTATCTTTCGGTTTCAGTCACTGAAACACAACTAACAGTTGATTCTCTCTCTTTGCGAGGTCACTCAACCACTTGTTGAAGACACACAACACTCAGAATGCAAGAATGCAAAAGTATGAATACTGAGAAGAAGATAGCACCTAGGGTAAAAGAAAATCGCTTGTAAATTTTATTCACACGTAAAAGAATTTGATATATAACCTTTCGGTATGTTATATAACCTTTTGGTATATAACCTTTCACGGGACTCAGAATTTGATTGTTTCCCCAATTAGATATATAACCTTTCACGGGACTCGGAATCTGATTGTTTGCAATTTTTGCCTTTTGGTATGTTATTTTGTATATTATTAGTAAATCAGTTTATAAAATATTGGGGAATGGTAACATATTGGTCTATGAATTGTAATCTTTATGCCTAAACCACTTTTGAGGGAAAAGTGGTTCAAAATATGGAATTATTGGTTACTCCCTTTGCATTTCTTTCTTATGTCTTCACAAAGTTCTATAACCAATCACAACGAAATCGTTTTCTCCTGAGAACATGCAACTCATCTTGACAGTTATAATGGAAGGTTAATCAATCTATGTGCTTTTGCATTTTTCTCTTTCAAAATGTATTATTTTATTTCTAATTCTATTCATACATGCATTATTTCATCAACACCATTATCTCTAATTCTATTGAGTTGCAAAATAATTCTATTTCCTCCTAATTTGGTTTAGGGTAGGGTGTTCCCCTCCTTCTTTTTTTGTATTCCTATTTTTTAGAGAAAATTTGCATTTTCTTCTATTTTCTTCTATCCTGAGGCATCTTCCTATTAATCCTGAGGCATATTTTAAGCATCCTGAGTCAAAGCAAGATATATTTTGTACAGTTATTAGAATAAGTTCTATGTGCAAATTGAATTGAAAATTGAATGTTAAACATACTTTGTATTGAAAATTGAATTTCTGTTAATCCTGAGGCATCTTTTAAGCATCCTGAGGCATCTTCCTATTAATCCTGAGGCATCTTTTAAGCATCCTGAGTCAAAGCAAGATTTATATTTTTTTGAGCATGTTAAACATGCTTTGAATTGAAAATTGAATTTCTGTTCAGCATAAAATTAGGAATCACAATTGACGAATAACTTTTTTTTGGTATATTTTGTATATGAACATGTAACATGATAAATAATAGATGACAATTTGTTATCATGTACAGATATGCTTGTAATCGGATGCATAATGCAGAACTTGATATGCTTTTATCTGGGCTAACTTCTTCAATAATTCGATTATTGCGGCTTCAAATAGGTTCAGCAACTAAGGTAAATCCTCCTTTACTTTCTGATTTCTACCTTGTTTGAATCTTTCTTGTTTGTTCAACACAAACCCTAACTGTTTGTGTTGGTTATTTGCTGCAAGAACCTTTCAAGAACTGACCGTATACAGTTCTTCACCCACTTGTGAAGATTGCAGAGTTTCACGAGCACCACAAGGTATAATCTCACCTTATTTTACTCTCTATTTCACTGTTTCAGTTGTAACACTTCTCCTTGGCATACAAACTTTAACCCTTTGCTTGATTTCTGTTTACATGTACTCTGAATTGCTGTTTGTTGATTACTGTGAGCTTCAACAATTTGAAAACACAGAATCTTACACAGGTATATTTCTTACTTTTATTCTTTTGTTACTTTTCTATCTATAAATATGCATATTTTGTACAGTTGTTAGCACATAAATCGATTATTTGAATACCGTATCAATCAATGTTCTTTATCATTATTCTCACTGAAAATGGATTATTTTATTTAAGATACAGAATCAGTTTTAAAAACAGTTTTAATTTGGTATGCGTCTGTTAAGTTAAGATTATAGCATACATACATAGGAAAATTGTAAGATACAGAATCAGTTTTAAAAACAGTTTTAACTTATTGTTAAAAATAGAAGCAGTTTTAAAAACTGTTTTAAAATGTTGTTACCAGCAAGTTGTTACTTGATAGCCAACGAAGTAGCTCCTGGAAACATAATGAGATAGTATAAGAATCTTTATAATGAGATTGAAGTAGCATTCCATAACTATAGCTTCAAATCTTACAGCCAGGTATTGCATAAAATCACAAAAGGATTTATAATAATCACGAAGTAGCTCCTGGAAACATAATGAGATAGTATAAGAATCTTTATAATGAGATTGAAGTAGCATTCCATAACTATAGCTTCAAATCTTACAGCCAGGTATTGCATAAAATCACAAAAGGATTTATAATAATGTTAGTAAATATTATTTCACTGATTTTAAACAATAACATAGATAGGAAAAGAACAACATATATAGATAGGAAATTGTAGGATAGGATACCAAGTGGTCTGAATCTGAATACATCAAACCTTTAAGATATTGTAAAACAGAAATGCAAAAGTAAAACAATGTTATTGAAGTAGCTATGAGAAACAATATTTATAACCAAGTACAACTAACATTAAATATGAAGATAGAATGATCTCTAACCAGGTTGTAGCAATTTTGTTTCAGGTACCTGTTATAAGAAAGAAAATCATGTAAATCATGTTAGAAGTTGGAAGAACATGGAGAAGAACATAATTGATTGACATGAGGAGAGAGGGAGAAATGCATATTTGATGGTGCTTTGTGCCTTTTCAGAATGGTTTCAGGTACTCACTGTCACTTCATTTTCTTAAGTTGTGTGCCTTTTCTTTCTTCTTATGGTGCTTTGTTTCTTTTGTCTACTATGGTATAGGATTGTGGGGGAAACACCATTATTTTTGAATTTCAAAATACAACAGATTGGAGGGAATACAAGGAGTTTGGATTTGTGCGGGAACATGAGAGAAAGGGTAGTCTACAGTCAAGATGGTTCCAATTGTCAAAAGGAAGGCTGCCTCATTTAAGTAGCCGGTCCCCCTCATCAAAAGTAGTTGGTTGAGATATGTGTAATTGAATGTGTTCACATTGTTGTAGATATTTGTTGTAGACTTTTTTTTTCTGTTCACATTGGTTTCATGTTCACACATTGTGTTTAGATTCATGAATCCTTTTGCTGTATTCACATTGTGTGTAATGTGAATACAGTTGTCATTGTTGTAGACTTTTGCGTTTTCCAATTAGATGCTTAGCATGTAACCTGGGGTGGAATTAATATATAGTATAAGCTCCAATTGTTTGCATTCACACATCTTTTATGCATTGTTGGTTTTTTTCTAGGTTTTTTATGCAAAAGTTACGTGTTTTGGTGCATGGAAATTTCAAAACCCGCCGAAATGGTTGCTAGTTTCACGTAAAAGATTGCATGGTAGCCAAAAATGTTGCATTACACTGTGCATTTGGATCTAGGATTAATATAAAGAGATTAAGGGAGATAAAATCTACTGATATTGAATTTTTGCATATGAAGATGGTTTCTGGCGGTGCATATGGATATAGCAAAATGAATAAGCGTTTACAGAGATGCTAAGGCTATGAATGAGTTGAAAGGAAGCTTACCTTTCAATGAAACCTAGCGCGCGCAACAGCTTCCTCTATTGAGAGAGAGAGAGAGAGAGGTCTTTGTTTGTTGAAGAGAGGGAGCAGCGGAGAGAGAGACAGAGTGAGAGAGAGAGAGAGAGAGAGAGAGAGAGAGAGAGAGAGAGAGAGAGAGAGAGAGAGAGAGAGAGAGAGAGAGAGAGGTGTTTGGGTTGGGACGGTTTCTTTGTTGTGGGCCGTTTGGTATTGTCCCCTTTTTTCTTCACTACTACTGTGCACTTACCTCTCGAGTCGTCAAATTTGTTGTCTATATTTTAATGGATCGATTTCATTTTTGTCACTAACTACTTTCTTTTCATTCTATACAGCATTCGTAATTTTATATTTTAAGGGTACTTTATGGTTCACTAGAAATTTTAACTGTTCAAATAGCGGAAATTGATTCGTCCGTAATCAGATTAGTGAAAATGAAAATTAATTTCACAACAAATATGTTCTACTTTATAGTTGGGCCTCTTCTATTAATGAAAATATCTTTATATATACACCCACTCCCCACTTTGGCGCCAAACCCCCCCTCCCCTCTCTTTTGTTTTTCTTCTCATTTTTTATATTTTTATTTTTTAAGTATAATTTAAATTTAAGGAAAAAAAATTATATCTATAAATAGATGAAGTTTGTTCCTCAATAATCGGATTGGTGAAAAATGAAAATTAATTTCCCGATAAATTATGTAAAGTGTGATGCTAGCCACTGTGTTTTAAGGTAATTTAGAGACTAAAAAAAATTAGTTGCTCAAAGGAAATAGTAATGCACAACAGTGTGTTTTGGGGTTCTTAAGCGGTTGGAAAAAATTAACTGTTCAAATATGCAGAGTTTGTTTCTTAGTAACCTGTTTGTTGAAAAAAAGAACTTTTATGTAATGTGATAATGACTTACTTGATTATCATTTGTTGTCTATATTTTAATGGAGCAATTTCATTTCTCTCAGTAACTACTTTCTTTTCATTCTATACAACATTCGTAATTTTATATTTTAATGGTACTTTATGGTTCACTAGAAATTTTAACTGTTCAAATAGCGGAAATTGATTCCTCCGTAATCAGATTAGTGAAAATGAAAATTAATTTTGCAACAAATATGTTCTACCTTATAGTTTTCTCTTATTGGCTAAACATAACTTAGTTGTTAAAATATGCCTTCAATTACTATTAATCTAATTTTGGTCTTATAATGCTTCAGTATACCCTAAAGCTTTGGCCCCGTGCATCGCACGGGTCACGGCGCTAGTTTTGGTAACAAATTCTAGGTTTGACTACTCCACATATTGAAAGGAAAAAAAACTACTCTACACTTCTCACGACTAAGATTTAATTTATGTATTTAATTTATATACACGATAGGTGTATAAGTTACACTACCTATTTATATTAAAGTGATATATTATTAAAAAGAAGTTGGTCAATTGGTAATCACTTTATATGCCAATTCTTTTATGAATTGAATTGTTATTGGTTATGGTCGTAAGAGTTTATACACTATATCTGTATATAAATTAAACTCTTAATTTATATATACGTTAATGTATAAATATTTTACACCATCGATCAATTACAAGTTGAGATATCATTAAATAGAAATGAGTCGACTAATAACCATTTTATATGTCACACAAACTGTGAACCGTTAATATTGTGATTAGTGGCGGATCCAGAACGCTATGACAGTGGGTGCAAAAAATCATTATAAAAAATGTTTGTTATTTGGGAATCACTTAATTTACTAAAATTAAGGAATCAAGATATCTAACTCCAAATTTATTTAAGAGTAAATCGTCAACTTAGTCTCTAAGTTTACACGTCATTCTCTATTTAAGTCCTAAAGTATATAAAAATAATTAATCCGTAAAAGTATGTGATATCGATAAAATTACTTCCTAAAGTTTTATAAATAGTCCCTTCTAAAGATTAATAAAACATATTTATAAAAAATTGTATGCAAATTAGAGGGGTTCAAAAAAATTATATAGAGATATTAGTACATTTTTCAGGGGATTCAACTAAACCCCCTGAACTCAACATAGGTCAGCCACTGCTTGTGAGTGTAAAAAAGTTTACACTAACTGTACGTAGCAATTAAACTCTTTTTTAAATGAGTTTTTAAACCAACAAATTTGAGTTGGTGAGACTCTCAACTCACTCAAAAATAACAATTATAATCTGTAATTGAATTTTCAAAGTATTTTTTAATTGCTTCTCACTTCTCCTAAACTCTTAAATAATTTTTAATAGGTTCTAAACTTTTTTTAAATAATTTGAAACCAGGTCTATGTTAAAGTAAGGATTCTGTTAGCCAAGTATGCGATAAAAGTTTTAATTAGGTGTTAAAGAAGAGTATTAAGTATAGAAGGGTCTAGAAGAATTTATTTGTTAGGATATTTTATTTTTATTCATTGTAAGATTCTTTTTTCATTGTGGCTAGTGCAGAGGCGGATCTTTCCTCGGCCAGCCCTAAAATTCATATGAAATTACTATAATACCCCTATGTTAAAACAAATTACTAAATACATATTATGCTTGCGCTCATTTTGACAAAGAGATGTGTTAGCGTAGTGGTTAATGTTAGAAGCATTTTTTGGCGTAAGCCGAGTTCAACTCCCATTGTGGATAATTTTTGTTATTTTTCCACAAAACTATAACACAAATAATATAGCATAGCAGCTTCTTAAAAATTGGTAAAAAAAATGGATTCTACCCTTGAACTTTTATAATATGAATGCAAAACTTTGCCAATATTGCTGCCACAACTTCTTACAAATATCGTACAAACAAGTACATATGTCAAGTAAAATTAAATCAACTTAAATTAAAATTATCTTTTTACAAAATAACTTCAATTGAGTCTCTACGTGAAATTAAAATTACTTTTTTTTGACAAAAAGAAAATCATCTCATTTCATTGATAACAATTGGTTCAATACAGGTTGGAATAAACTCATAAACGTTTTAGTCATTTTATTTAACTTTGTTTATAAATAATTATTAATTTATATTTATCTATTTTAATTCTATTTTTATTAAGCGTCACCACTGTTATTATCAACACTTTACTCTTCTTCTCCCGCTCACACTCCTCGTTCTTCATGGTCGTCGGTCTCTACCTCGTCGTTCCTCCATGCCTCTTTCATTGGCGGCCCACCCTAGGTTTTTGGTCAAGATCTGCCACTTGGCTAGTGTGCTATATAGTCACATGATGTAATGATTAATTCACAAGAAGAATATGAAAAAGGCTTAGTTAGTTATTTAGAATTTAGTGTAATTTTCTTTCTTTAGCAATTTCTTATTCTCATTTTGTTTGGTACCTACACAATTTTTGGGTACCTTACAGATTCATATCAAAATTAGATACCCAATTACAAATCATTGATTTGCGATAGGTTTCATTTTGGTCATTTATCTTTTTTTGGTCTGTTTTGGTCCCTCATCTTTCATTTTCTAACAGACGTCACGCTGACGGTTAACTACTGACGTGGGGTCTTAAGTGTCACTGCTGACTTGGAATTCTTTAAATGATGTGGCATATAAGGGACCAAAATGAAACTTAAAAAAAACACGAGAGACCAAATTAAAAAAATTAACAAATCTGGAAAAACTCCCCAATCTTCATCTTCATCTTCATCTTCTCTGACGAGACACCACCACCACAAACAGTGAAATTGCCTCTCCCCCCCCCCCCCCTCTCTCTCTCCCTTCGTCAATGAAAGTGACAAAAACCGTAAAACGCGAATCTACATTTCCATTTCTATCTCAATTCTTTATCATTTTTGTTGAAATATTTTCCTAACAATCAGTTACTGCACTAATTCTGAGTCTATTGCAAGTGGTTTGGTGAAATTTGGTTGAGTTTTGAACGTTTCCCCAATTTGCAAAACCGAAAACGTGTTTGCCTCTGGAAATCACGTTTTCGATTAAGTTCTTCCACTTTTTTGTGTCAATTGGTGATGGATTCTAATTCATTGTGAAATTTCGCATGAAATGCACTATTCATTTGCTTGATTTGGTGAACAATTGAAAATTCTAGAAATTATTGTTGTTCTTGATGAGAGAGAGAGGGGGGAGGTGGACAGAGAAAGAGGGGGGAGAGAGAGAGAGAGATGCGATGTCACTGTTTGTGGTGGTGGCTTGCCGGAGGTGGTGGTGGCTCGCCGGAGAAGATGAAGATGAAGATTGGGGTGTTTTGTCAATTTGGTCCCTCATGTTTTTGTTAAGTTTCATTTTGGTCCATTATATGCCACATCATTTAAAAAATTCCAAGTCAACAGTGACACTTAAGACGTCACGTCAGCAGTTAACTGCCAATGTGGCATTTGTTAACAAAAACTAACAGCAGGAACCAAAATGAAACGAAAACGAAAGATGAGGGACCAATGTGCCAATGTGCCATGTCAAAGCTTCATGTTTTCAGTTGTTAGATTTCTTAATTGACTGCCTCTGCATTATGTTTTACAAGTTTATAAGTAAAGTTTGTTTTATTTTATGTAGTACATCACTTGCTCAACCAATGTGATTTGGAACTTTGGAAACTAATCCATATATCAGATTGGTTACTTGCCTCTTCTTTGGCACAATCATAATTGTTTAATTAGATGTTCATTATGTCTCCTAGGTTTATTCGTTTTTTAAGGATGTTTTAATGAGTACTATGATGTTTGGTGCTCAGTAGCAATATCATGATTTACGTAGAAATGCTATCAAAATTTATTACACGTTACTTAGTCCTTATTAATTGAAGATACATGTTTTCAGTGGTCTTAGTTTCCCTCATTGTGTTTGTTTGATATGATTTTGTCTAATTTATTATTTAAAATAACTCTCTACTACATGTAACTGAGTGGCTTCAGTGCATAGGAATGGTAGATACTACATGATGGAGTTTGTACCTTTACATCATGAAAAGCATGTATATTTCATTCTTAAAAAGGTGAAGCAAGAGCAAAACGGATTGAATTTATTAATTAATGCCTTGACTGCATTGAATATTATCACCCTTTCTAAAGCCTAAGCATTTTTTTTTGCTGTACGTTACATAATTTGTTATTTATTTTAATAAAAAAGTAGTCATTCCACTATGTTTCTAGGAGTAAGTTGTACAAAACAGAGCTCTTTCATATTTAATAGCTATAGTACGTTACGTTGGGTCTTATTTCTCGCCAAAAGACTTAACAAAGCACTTGGTTTTTGTATTTTCTAATGGGAGAACACTAACACTCACGTTTCTGTACTAATTTTTTGAGGATGCATTTTAAAATGGGAAATGTTTGCCTTTTGTTATTCAGGTAATTGTAGGTTTTTGCTCATATTTTGAAGGAGCTGTTGGACTTTGCTTCCTCTGTATTGAATATTCCTCATCTGTTCCATTTTTGCTTTTATACTTTGATCATGTTGCTTTCTTTTTAATTGTTCTTTCATCTTTTTTGATTACTTGATTGCTTGAGTTGGTTGTTGCCAATCCTCTTTAATGATTGTAGAGTTATGCCAATGAGTTGTTTTTTTATGCTTGATTATATTTCTCTCAACACTTCATATAAAAGATTAGCAATCTCTGTTTATGGGGGTGTTGGTTCTGCATTTTTGTGTAGAAGGGATAGGCATAATAGAAATGGTAAGCAGTGACGGAGCTTGCCCAAAATATTGAGGGGAGCCGTAACTACCAAAGATTCAAAATAGCATCAACACAACAAAATTTATATATATATATATATATATATATATATATATATATATATATATATATATATATATATATATATATTAAGAGATACGTACCTAGAATTAAAGTGCTGCCATTCGTTCTTTTGAAGACTTGAAATCATCAATAATTGAATCAGAACTAAAGCTACCAGCTATTTCTTTTTCAATATAAATCATCATAATATCAGCAAGAAATTCATCCCCCATCAAAATCAATTTATCAAACAATTTCAACTCAATTTATATTTTAAAACAATTAAATTGAATGAACATTAAATCGGTGACAGTGGTGCTTTGGTTTTTATCACTTAAATTGAATGAAAGTGATGCTTCACTATTTTGTCTCCAGCACGTGGATAGTGGGGTCGGAATCAATTTTAAATCACTTTTATTTTGCATTTGCTGAACATTGTGTGCATTTTAAAAACGGAGTCCCGTGGGCAGTAGTATAATAAAAAAAAATCATTTTTTTTGAAGGGTACCACAGCCCCCTTGGGCTCCTACCAAGCTCCGTCCCTGATGGTAAGAGATACTTTTGATTGATTGGTTGTTTTCATATAATGTTTTTTCTCCTGTTGGATCACCCGAGATAATATGTGCAGAAATTGCAATAGGCTTGGTCATTATGCTAGAGAATGTCCTCCCTGGGTATCAAACTTATTCTTTCTTTCCTAAGAACTGAGCTATATATATCAATGATATTTTGTTTTCGGTGAATTATATAGGGTTTAGGTTTTGAAAAATTATTTAGAGAATGGAGGTTGGCCGAATTATACTTTTTTATGCAAAAAGTTACTTATGGGATCTAATTTAAAGTTACTTATTAGATGTCTTTGATGTTTTTTCAGAGATTTATTCGTTTCCCTACCCGTTTCTATGCTGCTTATTGACTTGCGTACATATCCTCTAAGGGTAACTCTTGAAACTCTTCCTAGTACCATGTTTTATGGTACTATTGAGACAGGTGATGATGATAACTGTGTATGGAGACCTATTGGACCTCTACTCCATTGAACGCAATTACTGAAATGAAGTACGATTCCCGTGGTCGTTATAAATCAATGTTCCACTTCCCAATAGTACTTCAAGGTGGACGACTACAACCTCCTCAACATGTAGTAAAGGAATTACCTATTGAACAAAATATTGATGAAGGAGTTATAAACAATTCATTTGTCATCAACATTGAGGAGCTAGAAGTCATTGATGCCGAGGAAGCCCAATATGATGATTTCAATTAGATTATTGCCTTTGTCTTTCTATTTCAATTGACAATTATTACTTTCTTAACTTTGTTTAACTTAATTTAACTTGGTTTCATTAGCTTCCATTTACTTTCTATAATTATTTATTATTGTTTTTTTCAATTTTATTGTTATCACATCATCGATGATAATTTAGACAAACGTTATGGATTATGAATTTCAATATTTTTCTTATCTATGAATTGTTTTATTGTTCTAATTCTACATTCAATTTTTCATCTTCTAATTCTATAGCTTTATGTATTAGAGTTATTACCCCGTGCAATACGAGTAAGAACACTAGTAAAGTGAGTAGTAGCTACACTTGACCAAAAAAATTTATATTCTATTTTTTTTGACCAAGTTCACAATATTATTATATAGTTATAATATGTTTACACTAAAATTAATTATACTTTGTAGAAAAAATAATGTCCCTATAAACCCATATAAAAATTATGTATAACAAAAGCTACATACTATACAAATTATTCATCCAATAACATCTTACCGTGTAAGGTTCGGGTTGGAATACTAGTATCATTGTAATGTAGGGTTTTAATATCATTTTTTTTGGGTGAAAACAAGGGGTTTTATGCCCGAAGAAGACAACTAACCAAGATGAACTGTCAAGCCTCTCTTATCAGTGAAAACTAGACTGTTAAGAGAGGGAGGAACATCATCAAAAATACAACAAATTTCATTACAAGTAAGACTATCCTTAGCTAGCCGATCAGCAGGCCTATTAGCCTCTCTTGAAATATGCTTCCAACTAATCTTGTCTTGAGTAGTAAAGATGCTCTGAATCCCTCTGATAAGTTGATGCAAGGGGTGCAAGTTAGATGTATCGGTTGTAAGCAACTCAATAGCCAAAGAGCTATCTGATTCCACCACAAAGTTGCGGTATCCTCGAACCGAAGCTATGCACACCCCATGATAAATGGCCCATAGCTCTGCCTCCAAAATGGAGCATCGATCCAGCTTATGTGTGAAAGCAAATAAGACATCCCCTGAAGCATTGCGAAAAAGTCCGCCACACCCAGCATCATCCCCTAAGTTTGAAACAGAGCCATCACAGCTCAAGGCGAGAGTATCACTTGGCGGCGGGTTCCAAGTATCAGATCTGCTCCAGTTCTCGCGATTGATAGGCAAAAGAACCTTAGAACTCTTATTAGTTTGGAGAATAGCATCGAATAGCTCAATAGATTTCCAGTAGATAGTGTGAGCATAATGTGCAAGCCGGAAGGATTGACAATTTGATTCCTTAAAAGTAATTTTGCAATGATGGACTTTTGTTCTATTAAATTTTAATACTTGATATTCTTCAAATACCTATTATATTATATTTTAAGTTCAACTAACTAATACGAACATTTGTACCACATTATTGTTAAAATTGTTTAATCTTAACCTTACTTTCCTTAAGGAGATAAATCTCAAATGCCTATTTGGCAATGAATTGTTGATTTGGATAGTAAAGTGAATAATTGAGGTGAACATTTAGGTCAATAAGAATGAACATTACAGTGTGGAGCAAATTAATCAATTGATGCTAATTTTTGGTAGTTATACATTCATGCAATTCATTTGTAAAGTTTGAAGAAATTTTATATTGTGCAAGCATTGATGCTGAAAATAGATGAATTCAATAACTTATTTAATGTGAGGAATTTGAACTTATTTAACGTGAAAAGAAATCTTCAATGATGCTATGATTATGGAAAAGTTTTTGAAGAATTTTATGGACCTGTATCTTTAAGAATGTAATAAATGAAGTATTAATTCATTTAGATGTATTAATTAGCAAAAATGTTATGTCCTCTTGATGGTATGTTGGTGTAAAAAAAACATATTGTTCATGTGGTCACTTTTTTTTTTTGACGGGTTTGTGAAATTTTAATGTGTTAAGTTGCCACTTTTCCCACACCCCTCCCTACTCAACCCACACCCCCTAACCCTGTAAAATGACCAAAAGGCCATTAATGAAACGTGTATTTTTCGCCGATTCGGTTACGGGAAACCGAAATAATTCGGTTATGGGCAACCGAAGGTCTATTTTTTGGCACACACCCCTTTTTCATGTTTTAGAGGATTCGCCTGACCCCAACCGAATAAATTCGGACCACGGCAGCCGAATACGGGTTTTTTTTTAAAAAAAAATTGAATGACTCAGATTCCACCGACACTTTTAACCAACGGCTCACAACCAGTCAAACGTGTCGGGAAAAGGAGTGGATGACATTTCCTTTGGAAATTGTTACCCAACGGATAGAAAATAAACGACTCAGATTTGTGATCTAAAATTTTGATCAACGGCTCATGTTTCCCCACACCTATTATAAACTGGGCTTTAGCTTTCCCTTCTACATCACAAAAACCCTTACCCCTTCTCTGCTTCTTCTGCTCCACAAAAAAATGCCCCTAACACAATACTCAGGATTCTTCCCTCACTATCATTCATCATCAGGGCATCATCACCAACAAACTTGATGTCTGTTTCGAGGGGCGAGATTGCAGTGTAGGCTTAAACACAACATAACATTCACTGCCCTAAAAGATAAACTACTGCATAAGGTGCAAGTGGAGGACGACGAGCGAGAGATAACTCGTATAGTTTATCGAAAACCGGATTGGTATGATAGACGTGGTCTACAATGGATGTCAAGAACGACGATGACGTCCAAGCAATGATGTCCATTTATGTCGCTAAGATCCTTAGTCGTTTAACTCCACCAGCTCAGTAGTTTCTGTCATTTTATCATTTTCGTGTATTTCGAGTTTTATGTACGGTGACGCTTTTTAATAATAAAATTGTTGTTTTCGTGTTTAATTTAAACGGTACTTATAAATTGTATATTTAAACTGTAAACCGAAATATAAATTACTATATACACAACCATAATATCGATACATAATATCCATACAAAAAATGTCCTACTATGTGTTCTGGCTCCTCCTACTATACACACAACCATACTTCCATGGCTTCACGAGGGCCTTCAAACCCTCGAGTACTCGCCATGGCCGGGTGTCTCGTGGAACGGTACCATCCAACGCACGCTCCATGTCATCCACCATCCGAACCACATCTGCCATGGCCTGTGAGATAAAAAAATTTAATTAAGTACATATTTTTAAACTAATAAAGTTAATAGAAAAATATGTAAAAGACATGTACATGTCTAGTATCAGGCTCATCCTCCAGCACCACATAATTATACGGCATAAGGAATGGGTGTGAGACCTTCCCAAACCAAGCAACGTACCCTGGCATGGTGTCTGGCGCATTCGGGATAATAGAGGGCCCCCTTTCTACCAAATGCTGGTCAAAATGTGACCACCTCTCGTCAGCCATCTCTCGTGTAACGACAGCTCTAGTGGTGGGTTTAGGGTCCTCTGGTATCCCCTAGACGTGCCCAAACTGTCTCAAGACACGATCTGGCATGTAGGGCACCATTCAGCCAGCATTCTGTAAGTGCCCTCTAAATAGACTGATGAGCTCAAAGGGTTTGCTAGCTGTATGGGCAGTGTATGGTTGCCAGGTGACCTCATCAGGGTGCAGCCTATCCAGGGATACTTGAACAGTATGCCTGGCCAGCGTCAGTGTGGTATCAACAACTCACCTCTTCGCACGTGGCTGAGTCTCAACATAAACTGGGTCTACCCTATTTAAGCCAAAGGGGTTCTCTGAAAGTGCTCGAAGATCCATGCCTATAACGAATATATCAATGCATTTAGTAACCATACAGAGACATCAAAATAAACTTAACAATTTTTTTTGACAGTATAAAGTATAAACTTAACAAATTAAATATAATAGATACCTGAAGTAGAGCCATGTAGCCAGCCATCTGCTTATTTTTGGGCTTGTTTGCATCCCCAAGCTGCTCGTATAGATGGGCCAGCGCCATCCCTCCCCATGAGTATCCTCCAACAATGTCAAAGTCAACCAGAGCTCCCAAATAGCCCAACTTGCCTTGTTTCCAGACTTGTCGGAGAAAAGGCCCCAGCCCAACAAGTAGAGCAGATATGCCCGAGCAGCATCCTCCCATCTCTCCTCCTCTATAGCCCTACGGTACACCGTCTGCCTCAGCCACTTGTGAGACACAGATAACCCTGGGGCGTGAGCCTGCTCATGTGCCTCATGAGGGTATGCACCCAACAAGTGAACCAACAAAGCCTCACCCTGATCTTTGGTGTAGTTTGGAAAATCATAAAAATTCTCCATAACGGGGAGGTGGAGCAATGCAGAGACATCATCAAGAGTGATGGTCATCTCACCTATAGAGAGGTGAAATGATGATGTGTCCGAATGCCACCGCTCTATGAATGCATTGAGGAGCCCACCAATAATAGTTGGGAATCCAATGTCCCTCAGTGGTAAAACCCTGATTTTTATATAAAGATGTTAGTTTTGAGCCTTAAAAGTGCTATTGCATAGATACTACTAACACACTCCCATATTTTTTTCCCTGGGTCAATGCACACTCTTAATACGTAAGTAAAATTGACCAAAAATAAGATTGGAATCAATTCTGTTTGTATAAATTTCCAAAGGTTAATATGATTCAGAAGTGATTTGTATCCTCTCCTCCTACCACCTCCACTGTCGCATCCCTCTGTCGCATCTCAATTGTTGCCACTGGAGCACTTGTATAATATTGTTCAGAATCCACCATGCATCAGTTCTTAAATACCTTCCAGTTTTGAACACATGTGGAACTTAAATGAATAGCTTGAAGGCAAGATCCAGAGATGAAACAACTTCGACATTAGAAAGTAAAATTCAATGATGGACAGTTGAAACCAATTGGCCATTGCTTTCCCCACACCCCCTCCTATTCCTCGCACACCCCCCAACTTATTTTTCCCCAAAATGACCTCGCGTGGGACGCTCGTGTAACACGGGTTAAGTGACTGTTCGAACGAGGTTATGCGAACCCGTTCGAACGAGGTTATGCGTGTTAAGGAATTGGTGCTGTTCACATGACATCGTTCGAACCTGTTCGAATAATGTCATCCGTGTTAAGGAATATTGTTAACTGATGGTGTGAGGGTGTGTTTTGGCTGCCTCGAATGGCTTTATTCGAACGTGTTCGAATGGGTGCGTTCGAACAGGCGTTCGAATGGTCACATGCGAACCACTGTTATGCAGAAACAGAAACTAAATAAATCAGCACACAGTTTTGGTGATTTCAAAATATAAACCTAACTTTAACATTATGTACCAAAATTATACAACATTGTGTACCAAAATTATAAACCTAACTTAACATTGACTACCATCACTATCTTTACTTAAATCTACACAAGGAAGGGGATGGGGGGGTTGTGATTGTATGAGCAAATTCTTCCACTTTTGTATCCGGCCAACAAAAAGCGAGTCCCAACCCTTTGCTATGGGTGCCCTATTAGTATTCCATATCAAATCCGGCAAGGGCATTGGACTTCCAGGCTTCATAAAGACCTTCAAAAAGACAACAAAAAACAGAATGTTATGTAATGTTTTGGAATTACTACATTGAATCTAAATAGAAGACAGTTTACCTGTACAAAGTGTTTGTGTTCTGGTACCAAAAGGATGTTGAACTGTCGGGCAGTTCTGAATGGTGCAACATTGAATGGAAAAATTGTGTAACAACAATTAGGTGACCAACAAGTCAGGACGACTTTGTACTTGTTACTGATTAGATACCCCATATCTGGTGTAGTCATCCAATTATCTTCAACATTATGTCCATGATGTGCCCTCAACAATGCCCTCATAAAAAATGTGACCTTACCAATACCACCATACAGTCTAGTGTAGAAGTCATTGTATTGGTTAAGCTCCTCCATCAGATCAGTTCTGACTGCCAAGCCTCCTCACCCCTTCCAAGAAATGCAGCAATACACCGGAAGCCACAATTTCCATCACCTACCACATTAACAATTTTTTGAACATAGGAACGCATGTATTCTGGCATCCCTATTATGTAAGTATTAAAAACATCAATGTGTGCAGCATCCATAAGTATGGGTTTTGGATGAGGAGCTGGTGTCAAAGTAAGTGTTGGTGTCAAAATAAGAGCTGTTGAAACAGTAGTAGCAGCAGCTTCTGTAACAATAGGTGTGGGTGTTGGTTTCTTATGTAGTGGAGGAGTAGGGATTGTAGTAGCACTGTCAGCTTGAGTTCTCTTTTTGCTTTCTGATGGATTAGGTGCTGGACACGTTGACAAAGTAGGAGTGGAACCCGAACTATGTGGGTTTGTAGGCGTTCCACTCCTACTTTGGGGAGGAGTAGGGCGTTTACGAGACTGAGCAAAACATCCACTAGATGAACCATTGGGGGAGTCAAATTTGTCATCTACATGCTCCCAAAAAGACTTGTCTCGCTTTGTTGAGTAATCAACTTTCCCTTTCTTATCTTTTTTTGGTGCTCCCTTTGTAATGATCGTATCCGGAGGTGGACACATGGAAGTCATGTCTGGGAATGCCAATTCACGTGCTTTTGCTTTAATCATAATTCTACCGGCGTGATCAGAGGCCTCAAACCTTCTTTTGATAGCTTCAAGTTCAATGTCTACACTCAACTCATCATCCATTACCTCTGTCTGTATTTTGAAATTCAACCTCTGCCAATGTTGGTGAATCATGCTCAAGGGAATTGGAGTGCAGTCCATCATAACCCTACAAAAAATGCGACATTAATTTAGTGACAACCCAATTGACATAAACAAGTTTTTTTTGTAGACACAATATAATTATGAGTTTGTACATCATACCTTGAAAGCTCACATGCACATGGTAGTCCGTGTGTGGTCCGGAGCGTGTGTTGACATAATGATGGGTTAAGTGAAACGGATCCAGTGTGTTGCATCTCATCCAAAATATGGTCTATAGCATTAGATGAAACTAAACCCTTAATTTCATCAAAAATCTTCTTCTTCAAGTGGTGTACTTTCACTCTACTCAAACTATGCTCGAAGTGCATTTTAAGGTCAGAATGTTGTATCCTAAGCATGGTCTGCATTCCATCCCAGCACTTACACAAATCTCCCCTACTGTCTCGTAATATTTGCTTCAAGTGAGAGTGTCCAGACTCAACTCTGTTGGTGGTAGTGTTGCCAAGGTGCATATGGTTATTTATCCATGCATCAATGAATTTTTCCTTGAAGGGGTCTAGCCAGGTGGTCCTGACATACTCTATGAAACTGGGATAAGGTCCTGCCAAGTCGTTAAACAGACCCAACTCATAATCATACTCTTCTGTGGTCTTCGCATGCACAACAGATTGAAATGCACCCATAATGTCATTAACAATAGCTTGGTTTTTCACAATGAGCCTTGCTTTGGCCCTCACATTTTTCTTAATGTGAAATTGGCACAACAAGTTTGCAGATGTTGGAAATATTCCTGCCAGAGCATTCATCATACCCGTGTCTCTGTCCGTAAGTATGACTTGTGGTACTTCATCCTGTCTCCTAAATAAACCCCTCAATTTCTCAAGAACCCATGCAAAGTTATCCATCCTCTCCCAATTGACATAAGCAAATGCAGCAGAGTAAGTCTTCTCTGTTGATGTTACACCAACGATCTCAACCAACGGATACCTGTACCGGTTGGTTTTATAGGTGGAATCAATCAACAAAACAACCAGGAAGGTGTTTAGAAGCTCAATGGAATCTGGATGTGCCCAAAAGATGTCCTTCACAACGGTAGTTCCCTCTGCAAGTCGAGTCCAGTAAACATAATTATCGCGTTGCAAATAAAACATCAGTTGTTGGAGCTCAGTCCTACCCTCACGCATAGCCGACCTTTGCCTTTGACGACAGTTGTAAATTTGTTTCACAACCGTATAGTTATCATCAGGCTTCATCAATTTCAGCTCATTCAGTATCAATTTTGGCCGAGTATGGTTCCTAGTCATTCTAGCCACTAGATCCTTCTCTTCTGAAGATAACCTACCAATGTACGGACGTCCTTCATGATAAGTAGCCATACCATGGTTATGAGTTCCATTCATAACTCTCAAAATCCATCCTCCAAGCTTCTTAATAAATTTCCCTTTCAGTCTGAACTGACAACAACATTTTCTAGTGTTCGTGCCTTCCTCAACATTTGTCTTGTAAGATCCAGCTTTATCACAAATCAACATGCAGTATTGTTTACCTGATCGTCGTCCGGTGTCAGATCTTCCTATAACAATCACCATCCCAAGAGATTTTCCAACCGCACGCACCCACGTCAGCAGCTCCTCACGACTAGGGAATAACTGAAATTCAATTACTAAGTGTCAGTTAAATAAATTGAATAGTTCGCTAAAATTAAAACAACTAATTCATTATTACCGTATCCGTTTTGAACGAACTAGTAAAATCTTGGGATTCTACGATGTCAGTTGTCATCTCATCTGCTACTGTTCGAACGGCCTTATGCGAACGCTGTTCGAACGCCCTTATGCGAACACGTTCGAATGATGGTGTTCGAACCTAGCAAAGTCACACCCCATTAAACACTTGTTCGAACACGATCATTCGAACATGTTCGAACGACCCTGTTCAAACGGAGCGCGAATACAGGAAAAAAAAATGGCGTGAAAAACTGAAAACAGAACCAAAATGAAAAAAGTTTGGTAGGGTTATTACCTTGAGCTAGTTGCCAATGTTGGGTGGTTGAATAGGAGTGAATGATGAAGGTGAGGATGGGTGGGTTTGGAGTGGAGAGGGGGGGGGGGAGGTTTGGGATTTTAGAGGGGTGTGTTGTGTTGAAGGAGAAGAAGAGGGAGAGGGGTAGAGGGGGAAAATCAATTTTAAGTGGGGTTAGTTTAGTAAATGTGTAGGGTGAAGGGGTGTGTTTTGAGTAGGAGGGGGTGTGGAGAAAGCAAAAGCCAACCAATTATCCAATAAAAACAACAGAAATGCTATTTGGCCCAATAAGTAGCCCGATAAATGGACCAAAATGCTAAAACGTATACGAAGGAATACGCACGTTTCCTTTTCGTAGGAAAAGCAACTCATCCTGAAAAAGTACATGATTCAATCTGCTACCTACAAAAAAGCACTGCTTTGATAATAATAGCCTATCTTAAACAGTTAAACAGTTCTTTTAATGAAAGTAACCAACAAAAGTCAACCAAAATAATTAGTACTATAGGCTATCTGAAGCTGTTCTTGTATTGACATGCCTTACATACAAGCAGAATCATGAACAGAACATCATTTGGATGTATGAATTATAGCCATACAATAAACAAATCGACCTGTACAATACAAAAAGAACCATGGTCTCAAAACACTGTTACTTTACTTATGTCTCTATTTTCATCTTATACTTGCATGTGTTCCTTACAGAGTAACTTCAGCCTCTAATCTTGTTGAAATCACAGATTTTAGTGTATACTGATGCTCCCAGGTCATGAATACATCTTACCCCTTTCACAATCCTTTTGAGGATGTAGAGAAGATCAACAGCAGAACCTGTTATAAAGGTGGCAAAATGAAACTTGTTAACTTAAAGAATTACTGCAGATATCCAGCATGGTAAAGTCTACTATATAAGCACGGGTATAACAAAGTGTTCGAAGTTCAATTTCTGTCGGCACAAAACCAAACCCAAAAGAATCTGGAAGCACAACAACTTGCTATTTATAAAATGGAAAAGGAGCAAAACTATTTTTTTTTTGTTGAACTGCATGCTATAAGTCAATTTTAAGGATGCTGCTAATAAATTGGCGCATGCAACAAAAAGAAAATAACGCACCTTACCTCCCAACAATCAAGAAGCAGCTTATTCTTTGCTAGACTTCGCCCAAAAGAAGCCCTTCTTTCTTGTAGGGTGATTATCTAACATGGATCTGGAACCTTTTGATACAAATGAAAAGTGCCGCCTCAGAAAATGTTTCCCAGACGAGCTTCTCCCACTGGAACTGGAATCCATCCTAGGACCTTGAACTTTAAGCCCTCCCCCTTTAAAGTGATCGAACACTTCAGAATCCTCATCAATATCACTGTCCACAATCCGATTCTTTGATATCTTGCTTCTAGCCTTCAAATCTATTTCAGCTTTCAGTGCTTTTTTGGACAATTTCATAGTTTGTTTCTCACCAAAACAGCAAACTGGACAACCTGGATCGTACTTACTAATATCAGGTGTCATAGTCTCCAGACATTCAGCATGATATGCGTGCCCACAGATAAGAACAGCAACTACGGAAAGGTCATTATTTGCAATTATCTTTTGGGTGCCCCAAGAAGACTTCTCCGTCAAAAGCTTTGAGCAAACACCACATGTTTGCAAATCAGCTGGTGAGACTGAAAACCAACTATTGGATCTAGCTAACCTTTCACGATTAGAACCACATGACTCACTATCAAATGACCATCTTTCTCTTTGGGGAGTTCCCATCAGCTCAGAAAAGCCAGGTATAGACCAACCATCTGAAGATCCCCCCCGGGAGCGCATTCCTGAGTTGCTCCGTGAAGGAAACTCTGGTCTTTCTTCAGACAGAGAGAAGTTGCTGGATGACTTATATGCTGGGATTCGGTTATCAGAAGTTTGCCGAAACAGCTGATGCCCTGGGGAACGGAAGGGCCATCTTGATGGGGTCAAGCTAGATGAAGGCATATGATATTGGGACGACAAAGGAGATGCTGACAATGAAGATGAATGCAATGGTGGTTTTGTAGGAGATGGATAAGTTGAAGGCAATGGTGGCTTTGTAGGAGATGAATAAGATACTATCGATGATTCTCCGAACCCATTCGCCTAGAAAATGATTTAAAGGTAGGAAGTGTGTCAAAGAAACCACATACAAACAGCTAAGAAAAATGTAATACAATAAAAAAAATATTCACTATTATAAGTTATAACCTCACCTGTTCCACACTCAAATCCATAGAGACAGTCCTTGAAATAGATTGGTCTGCAAGAAGCATGAGTAACCATGAGGGATATTATAAAAGGACCAGTTGACGAATAGTAGTTAATTACTGGATCAGTTATATTATAACAATGTCATACCATATTTTAAATTTTAATAGGACACAGAGCAAGCCGTATGAAACCAAAGTTATCTTTATTATTTGCTTAGATGCCTAAATTGTTTTCCCTGGTTGTTTCAAGGGTAGATTTATGAAAATTTTCGTATCCAAATAACCATAAAAACTTGGCTTGAATGATAGTGTGATAGAAGCAGATTCAGAAAGGTTTACGTTAGAAGGAACAGGGCTGGGCGCCAAGGATCCCTGCACAGCGCCAGCAACTGCCTGGGCGCCAGTAACTGCCTGGGCGCCAAGGACGCCAGTAACTGCTGTAACTGCCTGGGCGCCAAGGGCGCCAGTAACTGCTGTAACTGCCTGGGCGCCAAGGGCGCCAACTGTTCAGAGGAGAACTGCCAGGTGTATAGCGCAGGGGAGAACCAGGGCGCCAAGGGCGCCAACTGTCCAGAGGTGCAACTGCCAACAGCGCCAGAGACTGCCACATGGCAGGCACCTGATGACTGGGCGCCAGTAACTGTTGTTCAGAATTGTTGTTCTGTGTATATATTGTGTTATGTAATTATTAGGCAGTAGGCAAGTATTATAATTGGAATTCTATTCCTTTGGGAGGCCCTGAGCACCTGTAATTGCTCAAGATAAATACTAAGACTTGCTTGTAATCTAAATGGATAATCTGATCCATCTGTACTCTTTAATGCAATAAAACAACAGAGTCAATCTCTGTTTTCTGTCTCTAAATTAATATTACTGACTTGATTCCTATCATAGTGTGAGCTAAATTGGTTAAGCCCGGTGTTCAGAATTCGACCCCATTTTTCTTTAGCAACCACTTTAAGGTACAAAATGCACAAGAAAGGTTTTTTCTTAACTTGTTTGGCAGAACACTAGAAGTCCAGCACCAAATATTAGTAAGATAATGTATTAAATTCATGAAGTAATGATGTACTGATAGTCAAGTATTTCCTGGATGAAGAGCCACGCCGATTATTTAGCAGGGAGTTCAGGAACAGATACTTGAAGAGGTTATTTTAAATTTTGCTCATGGTCTCTACATGGACACAACACTATAACAAGGTACCCATGTCCTTTAAAATTAAACTAAAACTGTTTGATCCAGCAATAAAAACATCTTCCAGAAAGGTTTAGAAGACCAGATTTAATTGAGAGGTTATGACAAAGAAAGGACTTTCACCAGCATCAAATATCAGTATCTTACTTAGGGATAGTTTATTTGTGTTTTTTTAAGAGAAAAAAATAACTTTTTGATTAAAAAAGAAAAAATTATACATTACCATTTTTTCAAAAAGGAAAAGCTAAAACGAGAAAAAATTACTGTTTCTCTTGTCAGCTGGATAAACTCGTCAAAAAAAAACTGAGGCTATATAAAATATATATGTTAGACCCCTATTTACCAAAGTAACAAAAGGGAGAAGAAGCACATAAGCAAGGATGGGGAAGGAACAGTGTTGAGCAGGAATAAGATGGGATTATATTTAAATTGATATGACAGAAAGTTTAAGTTTGAGCGACTGGGATTATATTTAAATTGATATAATTTTGTCATGCCAGTTTCTCTCCTCCACTGTCTCTGATGACTTCGTGCCCTTATAGAACTATCATTAACCAATATTATTGCTAATTTTCAGTTTTTTCATTATGACTGATAGATTATGGGATAGAAATATATATATATATATTTGAGAAGACATCACCGTGTATCACAAATTAATGTACCGCCATGTACTAATTTCTTATCTTTCACTTACATTTGTGATTATAAGTGTAGTATGAAATGCAAAATAACTGACCAATTCCAAACAGTAGGTCCATGCTTAAAATCAGAAAGCTGTCTTCGTGAAAGTTACCTGAAGTTGAATGTCTCACACGTGCAGCAGTTCCTTCGGAAATTGGGGATTTTCCGCATCTATTCTGTTGGCAATTATGTGATGGACTCCCATCTGCTGATACAAGTGCTGATTCATTTTTATTCTCTGATCCATCATTCCTGCTAATACCATCAGAAAACCAGTTTATAGAAGTATCTTCACCAGCTACACGCCCTCGATGGTCCCATCGAAAGCTCCATGTTGGAGAATATCGAATATTCCGATGCAAAATCTCATTGGTTGATCCACTATGTATAGTTCTATCACTGGAAGCAACACAACAAGCGGCACCCATTGTGAAGTAGTAACAGCCTTCAGGTTCTTACACCAACATAGCCACCAATTGCCTCCGAAAATACAGATCTACACCATTCACTCATAAACAGACAGCTATTTGCCTGGAATATTGATGAAAAAGGCATATCAATTATCATCAATTGCAACGATCAATACTATGACAGTCAAAATCTGTAAGGCATAATCCAAAACAAAATATCAATGTTACTCAACCAGTATACCCTTTGTGAATTTCAACACGATTCCAATTTAAAAACGCAAAATAAAAAGCAAAAAAATAAGCTCAGAATCAAAAAGATATTGACGATAAGCTTTTCTCCCATAGAATTTCTCACGCCCTCCAATTTTACGGGGACATCAAACTGACCCACTTAATACAAAAAACAGCAAATTCAAAAGCTATACATAACAAAGGAACAAAACATAGTCATTTTGATACAGTAGAATACGCAGGAGAGGGAAAAAAACGAATCTATGGTTTGGTGTTAACTGACAGCTGATATTCTACCAACCTCAAATCACCAACAAGACAAAAAAAGGGGGAAGCTGAAAAAGAAAGAAAGAACCAACAAAAATTTCAATGAAATTCCCCATTTCCAATCAATCTATTACACACTGAAATAGTGAATACGAATCAAGGAAACCGAAAATCCCAAAACAAAGGAATTATTTAACTAATAGGTCGAAAAGTCAGAACGATCCGAAATAAAGGCTGAAAAGACGGAAATCAAAGTCAAGTTCCCCAAAGTTTCAGCAGTAACAAACAAGAATAATATTATTATTATCGTAATTAAGGGAGATAAAATCTACTGATATTGAATTTTTGCATATGAAGATGGTTTCTGGCGGTGCATATTGTTATAGAAAAACAAATAAGCGTTTACAGAGATGCTATGAAGGAGTTGAAAGCATGCTTACCTTTCAATGAAACCTAGCGCGCGCAACAGCTCCCTCCGTTGAGAGAGAGAGAGAGAGAGAGAGAGAGAGAGAGAGGTGTTTGGGTTGGAACGGTTTCTTTGATGTGGGCCGTTTGGCACTGTCCCTCTTTTCTTCACTTCAGATGCTCGAGTCGTCAAATTTTTATGTAATAAATAAATCTAAAAATTCTAGGTTTAACTTATTTTGGTTACAAACTCTAGGTTTAACCACTCCATACTTCTATTGAAAAAAAAACTACTCTACACTTCTCGTGATAATTTATTTTTTCAAAAGGATTTAATTTAGGGTAAAATATGTTTTTGGTACTTATAAAATTGGGTCATTTTAAGTTTAGTCCCTACATTAACAAAATAGGCGTTTTGGTCTCCATCTTATTTTTTCGTTTCCAATATTAGTTCCTAACGTTAAATACACTAACGGAAGTCCCAATCAGAACTGCCACATCAACATTTTAGATTACATGGCATCCACATGTATATGACACGTCATATTATTATTTATAAAATATTAAAACAAAAATAAATAACTAAAACTTAAATAAAAATCAAAAACCACAAATGCAGAACTTCAAAAAATCCACAAATCTATCCACTTCAATCCACTTCCTCTTCTTCGGAAATCCCAAATCTATCCACAAATGCAAAATTTTCAAATGCATCACAAATCCCTTTCAATCCACTTCCTCTTCTTCGGAAATCCCAAATCTATATAAAACTATCTTCTCATCAAATCCCCAAATCTTCAAAACCAGAATTTCAGAAAATCAAGTTTCTGTATAAGGGGGAGCGAGAGATCAAAGATGAAAAACCCAGATTGAAGAATTGGGGGAGCGAAGATTTGGAGCAAACCAAGTTTCTGCAATCGTTCTCTGTTTTTTTATTTTGATTTCCGAATCTTTGATTTCTGGGTTGTTTGGTTCATGCGGTTTCTGGTTGTTGTTCATCTCTCGTTCCTCTCTCATCGCGTGAGTTTCTGGGTTTTTCGATTTTGATTTTTGGGTTTTCTAGGTTGTTCGATTTCGATTTCTGCAACCTTTGATTTCTAAATTTCAGAAATGCAATTGAGACGAAATCAGGAAAAATAAACGAAATTGAACTCGAAAAAAGAAAGGAAATCAGAAACGAAAGACAAGAACGAAATCAGAAACAATTCAGATACAAAATTAGAGACGCAATCGAAATCGAAAAACAGAGAACAATTTCATGTAGGTGTATGAAGTTTTGGGGTTGATGGTGTAGGGAAGAAGAAGATGAATTTATTTTCTCCATCTACGTGCGTAAGGGCTGAGGAAAGAAGATGATGAATATATTTTCTTTTTTAAAATAAAAAACCAATTTATTACAAAAAAAAACTTAAAAGACATCTGATGTAATTTTGCTTGTAAAATAAACACACAAGCAGGTTACAAGCTAAGTTTTTTTTTAATAATCAATGAATGATAATGGAAGTACTACTAAAAATTCAAGTCAGCCATTAAAGTGATCGCCCTGAGTTCAGATTTTGGCTTTAAGCGGGAAGCAGCAAAGCGGGTTGTGAACATGGTGGCCAGCTGCCCCCGGGATGAAACGGAGTTTGGTTCCAACTCCTGGAACCAAGCTAGTGCTGAATCCGTGAGAGTGAGGGGAAAGATCTTGTAGTGGACAGGTTCCCTTGCCCCCCGGTATCTCAACATGACAGAGAAGTAGGCCAAATGCCTGTCAGGGTCTCCAGTCCCGTCGTATGTTTTGAGGGCTTGGAGCTTCTCTAAGGTCCTCGGAGTTGGGTAGTCGCCAACCTTCCTAGTGAAGGGTCCTTTATTGGAGGCCCATCGTGAGTTGTGAGGTGACCAGTCCCCAAGATCTATATCTCGACGGTCACGTCGGGCTGGAGATCTCCTCGATGTAGATCTTTGGCAATGCCTCCTATGGGTCTTGACTCGGCTCCGCGACCTCTCGCGAAAATTGGAGGTTGCGAGCGATGAGGACCTGGAGAGAGACTCCTCAGGCCAGTATGTACTGTCAGGCGAGGTTGGAGGGGTGCTTGGAGATGAAACTGATCCTTGGTGCCTGCCGCGTCGAGGAGGAGAGTGGCGAGCTCGCTTCCATCTATGTGGAGAGCGATGATTGTGATGACGCTTGGGTGGAGATCTGCGGCGCCTGGAGCTCATTGTCCTTGGGGAAGGGGTGTTGCAGCGAGGATGGGGTTGCTCATGCATGGCTGTCATTCGCCTCTCTATCTGCCTGAGGCGCGCTTCTTGCTGCTACATAGTCTGGGTGCGGTTGCACAGCAGGTCCAAGAGCTGGCGGATGGTCGCCGCATCCCCATGTTGGACGGGGATCTAGATAGAGGCTGGCTGAGGTGCCGGGACCTGAATGTCTTGGTTTGGCGTGGAAGCAGCAAGGCCTTCGGGAGTGCCCTCTGGCTGGGGTTGCGGAGCGGCAATGCTTTGGACTCGGGGTCTACCTCTGGGTGCCATGGGAAGGCAGGAGAAAGTTCAAAGAGTAGAGATGGTGTGAAAGACAGATATCTCCCACGGTGGTCGCCAATGTTCTGTACCTAGCAGCCCGGCGGCGGTGACTGCTGTTGGTAGGTCTCTTGCAGTCCGAGCGGAGTGTTGAATGAATCCCGGAGGGGGCACCTGCGATGCCACTCCGACGCCCAAGTCAGTATAGGGAATGAGAGAGTAGTAATATTCTAGGAATGAGAATGTACCTATTAATGGAAATGTGAGCCAGTATTTATAGGGAATTGTGCCCGTTGTGAGCCGTCGGATTGATAAAATTGATCTGAGCCATCCAAGTATGATAGTCATAATTGGGCTTGTATATTGTGGATATGGACTAAAGTGATTGGGCCAATCCATATCCAATTGCTGAATGAGCCTCTTGGTCCAGTCCAGAACAGATAGGGGCATCACATTTCCATAAAGTTTTATAAGCAAATGAAAAAAGATATGTCGAACCTCCTCCAATAGACTAACCCAAATAAGTAAGCATAAAACCTCATTTTTTTTAAATCAAGGAATTCATGCGCGCACTCGTAAAGAATAATTTCTAAGTACTAAGATTTATTTATGAGATAGACCTCTCCCAACAGATATTTTTTCATAGACACCGGTCATGAATCAAACACTTAACTAGATAGTTAAAGTATCCAATATTTACCACTCATATTAAACCATGTTGGTAGAAAACCTCCTATTTTGCAACAAAGGATTAGGATGTTCGCACCTGGGGCTAAAAATCCAGAATAAATACTTAAGCCAATCAAAAACGCTTATAAAACTTGAGTTTTAAATCAGATATTAATTCAAAATCATAAAGTTTCTTCAGTTTCTCTTCCCAACAGTAAGGTTTCATTCCAACATAAAATCTTGAAACCTAACTTCTATGGTTGTCCTCATTCAAATTGTTCAATCTTTTAGCTTCAATAATTGATAGTAAAAGTGTCAATAGGACAACCATTAATAAAAAGAGGAGTGCTAGCAACCTCTCTCTAACACTCTCTTGCCGATACTTACTCTATGATTGACTGAAATCTACTTGAGTTCCACTAATTTAATGGGCCCACTTCAAAATTAGTGAGACTCATGTGAATTTCAACTAATCATGTAATAAGTGTAAGGAAAAGAGTGTTGTTATCATTTTTGTTAATAAAAATTAATAAAGTTATGTCAAAAATACATGCCTTACTTCGTACTCTTAATGGGGAAGTTTCCCTAAAATCAAAACATAAAAAAATTGTTACTTTTGTGAGCTTGCTTTACTTTTTAACTGACTAGAAGTTCCAGCATTTTTCTTGAAAAAGAACATTGTTTAGAATAGTATATAAAAAATAGCTACCTTATTATAATTCAGGCCTGTTTGAATTGTTTTTAAAACTGTTTTTAGTTTTTAAAATTTAAAAAACTAGAAAACTTGTTCGGAAAAAGCTTTTGCATTACTTGTTTCCAAAACCAGATGCAGTTTTTAGTTCTAATTTTTATATATAAAAGTAGAATATAAGGTTTGTGTTTAGGCGGGAAAAAGTCCGACAAAACTGAGAGTATTATTGTAAATTACTTCTTCGATAATTAATCTCTATCCCACATTCAATTATTTTATTACTAACCTATATAATTTTCAAAGCACGCATTAATTATAAACGCACCAGCTTCCAGTGCACATTAAAATGGTATTTCGTTGTCTGTGCAACTAATTAATATTACTAGCAATTATGCATTAACTTTGTGTGCCGTCATTATGTGTGCATCATTTACTATGAAATGCGTTTACTTTGTCTTTTACATCCTTAATGGGGATTCGGGGCGGAGAAAAATGTGGGGGACAGGGACGTGACCTACAATACCCCTGAGGGGACAGAGGCGGGGGAGGAAAATTTCTCATAATGGGAATTGGGAGCGAGGATAAGGAATAGTTTGTGGTATGGAGATAAGGACCACGCCCCCGTAGTGACAGGGGTGAGGGAGTAAAACTTCATATGACAGATTGGGGGGCGGGGACAGAGAAAAGTTTGAAATGATGGGACGGGGAGCGAGGGAGTACGCACTCCCCACCCTTAATATATGTGAAACCACTTTTTGACGTATAATTATGTGACAATCTTTGTTAGCTATATCAATTGTTATTTATTTTATACAATTGTAACTTGTATAAAAATAAAACAAGCAACAATTTTAGATTTTTGTAGTCTTCTAAAATATTTGTATTCTTTTACTTTGCTATAATGTTAACTGATTTTAACCCAGAGCGTGGGGTTCAACGGTTGGGGATGAACCTCCCTTAACCATGGGTCGGGGGTTCGATCCCCGCATTGAGTACGGAGCAGCGTTAAAACTCTGGGCCAGCTGTCCTGCCCCTCGAGGCACCTATAATGAGCGAGGGATTAGTCACTACTGTCCGTGCGGTGGATACCCGGGTTTACCAAAAAAATGTTAACTGATTTTGGTATATGTAGATGTCAAATAGAGATAGTTTAAAATCAAAAAGATAGATGGGAAAACATTCTTTTATAAGGTTTTATCTGCATTTATTTGGGTTCAATTTGTTCTTGCTACCACATTCCTCTTTAATGTTTTATTCATTATTTTTTATACATCTAACATAATTTTGAATATTATTCATGTTCTCATTTACAATAATTTAAAGTATAAGTCGTGTATCATGTATGGTTCTCTCTGAGATTATTGTGTAAATCTCCTATAGTTGTTTGCTAATGAATCATGTTATATACAATTTTTTGAAAGTACCAAAACTACAATTCTTTTGACAAATATCGTACAATTATTTTTAAAAATAATAATTTTATTGTTCACATATTGATCCACCGGAACTCTGGGCCAGCTGTTCTGCCCCTCGAGGCACCTACAATGAGCGAAAGATTAGTCACTCCTATCCGTGCGGAGGATATCCAGGTTTACCCAAAAATATTGATGCACCGGCGATCAACTACAATATATAAAAATCAAGTACCAGCAAAATGACTTTATTAGACATTTGCAAATTTTGCCATTTGTCCAAAATCAAGGGTAAAATCGTAAATTCGCTGCAAAAAAACAAAATAACAACAGTTTTTTATCAGCTTTTCAGCGCCACAGTGCTTTTTCCAACAGCTTTTCACAGCTTTTCAGCACTACAGTGCTTTTTCCAGCGCTACAGTGCTTTTTCCGCACAACAGTACAGTGTCAATTTTTTTTAACTGTTTCACTTTTTATAAAAACCTGTTTTTAAAAAACTGTTTTTAACTAAAAAAAAGGATTACAGTTTTTTTATTTAAAAAAACTGTTTTACTTTTTATAAAAAACTTTTTTTAAAAAACTGTTTTTTTAAAAAAAAAAAAAAAAGATTTCTTTCATAAATTTTTTCAGTTTTTTTTGTCATAAAAATAAATTTTTTTACACCTTTTTTACTAAAAATAATTACTCACTATTTTTATAATTTAGTGAAACTACTAAAATTAATTATTTTCAATGGTCAAATTAATGATTTTAACCACGGTCAAATTAATTAATCTTTTTTACAACGGTCAAATTAAATATTATTTACTATAATCTTTCTACTAAAATCAATCAATTTTTTCATAAAAAAAATAAAATCAATCAATTTAACCACTATAAAAAATTACCAAATAACTATTTTATAATTATTAAAAAGGCGTAAAATGCCAACGGGAGTGGCAACGAGAGCGGAAGTGCCAAAGGGGCTGCCAACATGAGAGCGTCAACGGGAGTGCCAACGGGAGTGGCAACGAGAGCGCCAACGGGAGTGCCAACGGGAGTGGCAACGAGAGCGCCAACGGGAGTGCCAACGGGACTGCCAACATGCGTGCCAACGGGAGTGGCAATGAGAGCGCCAACGGGAGGGCCAACGAGGATGCAAACAGGAGGGCCAACGAGGATGCAAACAGGAGGGCCAACGGAGATGTATATTTTACCTCTAATGTCCGATTACATTATTATGGATCAATGTAATTCTGATTGTCAACGGGAATACATATTCCACTTTGAATTTCAAATCATACATTTTGGACATTGTTCATAACTTATGAATTATGAATTTTTCAAATTACTATTATGACTTCATAGCAATACACCGACCATACAGTATCACCCGTGCGTAGACACGTGTAAAATACTAGTGGTCTAGTAAAACAAAAAAATGGAAACAACCAAAGGCAGTTTTGGTTCTCGGTTTTTAAAAATTCAAAACATGCGGAGGAGTAGAGAACAGCCATTTCATTAATGGCATGATCGTAAATAAAAAGAAATTGTAATCTATTATTTTTGTATGTAAAGACGTGGTCATAATCTCAAAAAAAAAAAAGACGTGGTCAGTTCCAACTTGCATCCCAATTTAGCCTGCATTATCACGTTATGCTACTTGTATTGAAAATAATAGTAAAAAAAATATTTTGTAATAAAAAATTAAAAAATATAGCAAGCTAAATAAGATGGTCTATAAACCCTTAAGGTTAGATTTTTTTTTATAAACCGGATATCCTCTGCGTGCAGCTGCAGAGACTAATCCCTCGAGCTGAGTAAGACCACAATGAGCGGTAAAGCTCTCCCTCAAGAGATTTAACATTGCTGTATGCCCAAGACTGGATTCGAATTCAGGACATTGATTGAACTGGAAGAGACCTCTGCCATCTCATCCAAGGCTAGATTGAACGTAAGTAAGTTTGTTGGTGGTATTTTGAAGCCATTTTTTAAGGGGGTTCCACAATTATTTTAGTGGGTCCCACAATCACGCTGTGAGTAAAAAAAATGAGATATTCAATTTGAAAAAAATGCATGTGCCTTGGGTGGGTCCCACTATGGTAAAATATATTTTCTAATGCTATTACTTTTTAATCCTAAGGCAAAATTGATGCTAATCAAAGTGTTTTGCGGTACTTTAGAGTTTGACAAAATATTTTAATTGTTCAAATATGCAAAGTTCATTCCTTAATAATTGGTTTCGTGAAAACAGAAATTAATTTTGTGATAAATTACGTAAAGTGCGACCTTAAGTAGTGTGTTTTGGGGTACTTTAGGGTTCAATTTTTTTTAACTATTCAAATACATCAAGTTTGTTCATCAATAATCAGTTTGGCGAATACGTAAAGTGTGATGCTAAAATGTATGTTTTGGGGTACGTTATGATTCAGAAAAAATTTTAACCGTTAAAAAACGCAAAGTTCTTTCCTCAATAACCAGTTTGGTGAAAAATAAAATTAGTTTTGTGACAAAATACGTAAAGTGCAACGCTAAGCAGTGCGTTTTGGGGGTTCAGGAAAAATTTACCTGTTCAAATAGCCAAAGTTCACTCCTCGATAATCGGTTTTGTGAAAAATAAAATTATTTTTGTGACAAAACATGTAAAGTGCGGCACTAAGTAGCGTGTTTTGGGGTAATTTAGGGTGCGAAAAAATTTTAGATTTCAAATATGTGAAGTTCATTCCTTAATAACCAAGTTGGAGGAAAAAATAATTTCGTGAGAGAAAATAAGTAAAGCGCAACGCTAAGCAGTGTGTTTTTGGTCAAAAAAATAATTTCATGACAAGAGGGGATGTCACAAACCCTATCTATCTATGTATCTATCTATCTATCTATCTATCTATCTATATATATATATATATATATATGAGCTTTTAGTATTTGTATTTTTATTGTGAGTAATAAGAATTTTTATTGTGAGTAATAAGAATTTTTTTCGTGGGGACTAAAAGTCGATAAAAATGTTTATAGCAGCTAAATTTGTAAAATTTTAACATATTTAACCGTTCAATAAAATATATTTAAAAAAGTAATGATTAGCAATAAACTTAAATCTATATATCAAACAAAAGTTCTATGTTTTTAGTTTTTAAAACATATTTTGAAAACAACTATACCAAACATGTTTTTGAGTTTTCTCATCTTTAAAATAATTTTTAAATTTAGACTACCAAACAAGTTTTTTTTCTCCTTTTTTCTTATAAACAGTTTTTAAAAATTGATTTATAAACTAGTTTTTAAAAACTAAAAAACAAAACACATTCAAACAGGCCCTCAATTTTTTTCTCAATAAAGTTATGCACCATAGAGAAAAATGAATAATAAATTTTCAATAAATGAAATCTTGAGCTATTATGTCATGTTTAACTTGTTTTAGAAGGAAAAAACTGATTGCATAGAAATAAATTAAACCATACTCTATTTTCTATTTATTGTATATAAGATCTTCATTTTTTTTGGACAAAATAAGATCGCCACTTTTTGTCCTCTCTAATTTTGTATTCGCATTTATACAAACCATTAAGGTGTAATAAAAAAAAGCCAACCCACTAAAGAGTGTGCCTAGAACCATTAAATTTATTAATCTAACAAATATTTAATTTTTTAATATAATTATACAAATTTATCATCCTACCAATGTGAGAATTAAGTTTTTTTTTCCGACAAAATGTGAGAATTAAGTTGGTAGGTAATATGTAAGTACATTTGTATTCACAGTTTGAGCTTGACTCTCAGATATTCAATTCACCTAAATTTTCATTTTTAAATATAAAGATAGAAATTTTGAAAAAAATAATATAAAGATAGAAATTCACTCATACTCTCAAACGTGGTTATTTAATTAGTGAATTAAGGGAAACCAAATACATTTAAGCAGGAAATCTAGATTTTAGATTTTGGAGAATAACAATTCTAACTAATTAACCACTTGTGTTTCATTTTTAATGTTAAAGGTTTGAAAAGTAAGGAATTTTAGTGGGCCAAAAGTTTAACTGCCGGCACCGTCTTCTGCAGTACTCAGAGTGGGCTGTAAGCATTCCATGCTTTTCAGTTTGGTGTTTGCTTTTCCCACACCCCCTCCTACTCGAAACACACCCCATAAGGGTGTGAAATGACCAAAAGGCCAGGCCAAACCTCTTTTTTTTCACGAAATTTCACCTGTTCGAACACGGGCCTTCGAACAGGTTCGCACGAAGCCATTCGCGTGTGTTAAATATGGGGACACACCCTCTTGGGTGTTTTTCACCTGTTCGAATGGGGTCATGCGAACAGGTTCGAATGTGGTCATGCGCACATATTCGCATGAGGCGGTTCGAACCAGTGTTGCAGAGCGACAGATATTGGACGTCTCAGATTCCACCGACAGTTTTGATCAACGGCTTACAATCAGTCAAATGTGTGTCAGATAAAGGAGTGGATGTCAATCCCTTTGGAAAATGTGTCTGAACGGATAGAATTTAAACGGATCAGATTTGTGATCTAAAAATGAAATCAACGGCTGACATTTCACCATGCCTATTATAAAAGGGGGTTCACATCCTCAGACCTTCTTCACCAAACCCTAATCTGCTTCTTCACCAAAACCTACTCTCCCTCTTGACAGCTACAACCAAGCTGAAATGGAATGGCAATTGTGCTCAACCCAGTACTCATCCACCAAATTCCTAACTGCCCTTCATCACCATGGGACTGTCACCACCGACGAACATGGTGTTGTGTTTCGTTGTCCTAACCATGTATTCTGCAGGATGAGTAAGGTCATCACCTTCGCCCAACTAAAGGAAAAGGCTGAGAGGAAGATTCGTCCAGAGGGAGCGTGGCGTAAAGACGTGGCGCGTATACGTTACCGAAAGTACAACCGGCTTGATTACGGGACTGGCTATTTTACAGTTATGGAGATCCGCAACGATGACGACGTTGGGACCATGATGGAATATCATGCTACACTTCCGATGGGGCGACAAGTCTTAGAGTTGTACGTGGACACAATACGCACTCCAGAAGAGATCATTTATCTTCTGGAACAGGGACGACCGAAACACTAGTTTCTTAGTTAGTTGTTTGCTTATGTTGGTTTTATGTCTTTCGTATTTCATGTCTTTCGTATTTCATGTATGGTTATGGTTTGTAATAAAAAGGCAATAAATTTGCGCCAAATTAAGTAGATGACATCACAAAAATACTTAATAATATCAAAAGTAGTTAAATTATACAAAAGTTCCAAACAGTTAAATTATACAAATATCCCCCCCTACTGGGTGTTGCGCCCCCTCCTCTGATACACATTGACGATCCTCCTCCTAAGCCTACGGAAGGGGTTGAGCAACCTCTTGATGCGCTGAAAGACGCTCCTGGTTGGCTCTGGGACATTATCATTGATGGTCCCATCCATCTCATCCACCATATCCAGGAGCTCTGGCAGCATCTGTCAAACAAATAACATAACATTATTTAAATAAGTAGATTTAAATAAGTAGAAGAAACTTATTACTGTAATTAACATAAAAAACACGTACCACACTGACATCCGGCTCATCCACAAGCTCTACATAATTTTCAGGGAAGGCAAAGGGATGTGAGACCCTAGAAAACCATGGAAAGTAGCCCGGCACCGTGTTTGAGGAGTACGGCACACAGGGAGGCCCCCGCGCCACCAAGTGGTCCTGGAACTGTGTCCACCTCTCATCACACTCCGTGAGAGTACAGACGGCCCGATTTGCAGGTCTGGGCTCCTCCGGGATGTGCTGTACCTGGCCAAACTGTCTGACCACTCTATCCGGCAAATGGCTCACCATACAGCCAGCACTCCGGATGAACCCTCTGAACCTGCCCAGCTCCTCAAATGGTCTCTCCTGCCTATGGCCTGTGTAGGGGTCCCAGGTGACCTCCTCATGGTGTAGCCGGTCAAGGCACAGTCTGATGGTGTGTGACTTGATGGCCCCGGGGCCATCCCTACACAGCCATTTCTTCGCCCGTGGCATACTCTCAACATATTCTGGGTGCACCACCCAAGATGTAAAATTGGCACTCTGGAAGTGCTCAAAAATCCAACCCTGTAATGAACATATCATTGGTTGATTATAAATCTGAAAGTAAACCTAAAGCAAACTTATAAAAAAAAAAGTAAGTTTTATACCTGTAGTAGAGCCATATGACCAGCCATCTTCTTCGTCTTCTTTCTTGAAGCATCCTTCAGCTGATCATACATATGGGCAAGGGCCATTGCCCCCCAGCAGTAGTCTCCAACATTGTTCAAATCAAGAAGCATACCTAGGTAGCCAAGCTTAACCTTGCTTCCTGACTTGTCTGCGAACAATGTGCAGCCCAAAAGATAGAGCAAATAGGCCCTAGCAGCATGATGCCACCTCTGCTCAGCTATGGCTGGGTGGTAGACATGATCCCTCAGCCATACAAGACCAACTGACAACCCTCTCGCAGAAGTCTGTTCAGCGGCATCTTGGGGGGTGGCCCCCAAATAGTCAATCAGCATCTGCTCTCCCTGCCACGAAGTCCAGTCAGGCATGTCATAGAACTGGCCCGTGATGGGGATGTGTAGCAGCTGGGATACATCATCAAGGGTGATAGACATCTCACCCACAGGAAGGTGGAATGATGATGTATCCGGCTGCCAACGCTCTATGAATGCGTTCAGCAGCCCCTTGTGAGTGAGGGGAAAACCAAGTCCTATGAGAGGGAACAACCCCGATAGGATAAGAGTCTCCCTGATCCTAGCATGGACCACAAGGTTAACCGGTCCATGTGGAATCGTAGTTATGTCCGGCCGAACCTGCATTGACAAATGACACCGGCACAATAAGCCAATATGTTCAACAAAATAAGAAACAAAATTGACAACACGCTATTATATAACAATAACTTACCCGGCCAGCATAGAACTCGGTCAAAATATGAGACCCGTATGTGGGCAAGACAGAACCATCAACAGGTCCACCAGGGAATGGGAATGTAGCCCTAGGAGCAGCAGCAGGCTCCTGAGGCTCAACATCCTCCTCATGTTGAGCACCTCCCTCCTCATGTGCATGACCAGAAGGGCCGGCCAGCTCATATGCCGGAAATTGAGCATCACGCTCAACATCCCGGCCAATATCATCAACCTCCGGTGGGGGAGGAGGGACGTCCCTACGCCTACCCCTCCGGGAAGGTTCAGCTCCATCTTGCCTCCGTTTGCGTTCGGAAGCCGTCGGGGGTGGCCTACGCTCCGGCTGTTGCGAACTACCGCCACGATGCCTCACCATATCTGAAACAACAACCATTAAACCAATTAAGCAACATAATCAGCAAAATAACAGAGACAATACTGTTACTGTCACACCTGTTCGAACAACATCATTCGCACCTGTTCGAACAGAAGCATTCGCACGTGTTCGAACAACCCCATTCGAACGGGTGTTCGCATGGCCTCATTCGAACTGTGTTCGCATGACCTCATTCGAACACCTTCGTTTTCACGTGTTCGCATGAGGTCATGCGAACACAGCAGATGCACAGAAAAAAAAAACTGAAATGGACAGAAGGGAGGGAGGGTTACCTGAATGAAAATGGAACGATTAGAGAGAGTGAGAGGACGCGAACAAAACCCAGGTGGTCTTGAGGGTGTTTGTGGAGAAGATTGAGTGGGAGATTGGGTGAGATTGAGTGAGTTGTGAGAAGTTGAGTGAGAGGGAGAGTGAAAGGGGGGTTCGAATGAGAGGAGGAGAGGAAGGGTTTGAATGAAAGGGAAAGGGAAAGTGAGAGGAGTGAGGGGTGTGAGGGGTGTGAGGGTGTGAGGGTTTTTTTTTTTTTTTTAAGTTGAGGGTAGTTTAGGGTTTTTAGAAGTTAGGGGGTGTGAAAGAGTAGGAGGGGGTGTGGGGAAAGTAAAACCCTTCAGTTTTCACATTTTTTGTTTGTATAAACCAGGTATCTATCGCCAAATGTAGTGACTAATTTTCTTGTTGGATTGAAGGCACCTCAAAGGGTAGGACAGCTGACCTAGAGATTTAAAGCTGCTCCATACCTAAGGCGGAGATCGAACCCTCGACACTTGGTTAAAGAAAGATGAACCCCAACCGCTCAACTACGCCCACTGGGTTTCCGATTTTCACATCGAACAAAAGGTATCATAATATTAATAATACATAATAATAATAATAATAATAATAATAATAATTCTCTCTTTGGAATTCCTTTCTTCTAATTTTTGATTCCCTTCATTGTGTTAAAATAAATAATCTAATAATTAGTGCATTGAACGGATTGAAAGTCACTTCCCAAAAGATGTTAATGTGATAGTAATCATATTATTATGCATAGTAAGTGTTGTTTTTGAGTTTCAGAAAATCAATCCACCGAAGAAATTACTGGGTTGAGTCGAGGGCTAGGTCGCTCTCTTTAAGACATTTCGTGGCACTGCTCAAAATTGTGCAGACAGACTATCAACCACGACGTCCCCAGGACAAAACAGCCCAGTCAAAACTGTTACGAAATATCACCGCACAGTGAAATTTTGCTCAAGAAATACACATTAAAGGAGGGAGAAGAGAAGAAAACTCGGTACTGGTTCGAGTTTTCGGTGCAAAGAATGAAGTGAGGAAATGTCCTATTTATAGGAAAAAAACTCGACTTGCTACGCAAGTAAATTGTTGGAGAAAAATCCTCAACAGATAAAAATGACCTACTTGCTGCACAAGTCAAGTTGTTGGAGAAAAATCCTCAACAGCTAAAAACGGCTAGTTCAACGTATCTGGTTAGTTCAACGAATTTGGACAGTTAGCGAGCGCCGCACCAAAATAAAATGAAAATAATTATTTTTCGCAAAGAATAAATTACACCTCATAGCCCAAGCCTAGGGCCGGCCCAACCCGACTGGGTGACCCGGTCGGACGGCGCGCGCGTGTGTGGTGGTCAGTTATTGTCCGTGCTCTCCCTTTTACAAAATTGGGTACCCCTTGGTCCCCAAACCAAGGTGTGAAGTCCACACTTATAAGCGCTCTTAAAGTGCCTAGTCTTAGCAATGTGGGACTTTTTCAATTCACCAACACCAAGGTTCCAACAATCCCCCACTTGAATTTAAAAAGAATTTTCAGAAGTAGCGTCAAACGCCTCCATAAGATTGTGCATAAGCAGAGGTGTCATTCGACTTGAACCTTTGCATAGCGGTTAAAATTTAGATTCAACAAGAGTGACTCGTAGTCTTGAACTCTATCTCTAATCATCAAGACCACACACAACCTTTTCCATAGGTGTATTCTTAAAAGCCCGTGTTTTTATGGCCCTACACGTCTATCCCAGTTTAGTGAACGCTCTAGGAATTTCTGCCAAGAATTCCACAGGAAGCGGCCTCACTTCCACATTCACAAAGGTGAGTCTATCAAGAGTACTCCTGTAGCTAGGTACTCCACTCCACATAGAGTATAGATCTCATTAAGAGTTTCTATTACCTCAATCTTACATCGCTTCAGGAATCATGCTTCTTTACTTATAGTAGCATGTTCATCTCCTATCACTTCACAACTTGTTATTACCCATTGAACCTAATTCTTGGGATCTCCAGTCTTTTAGGACGTCGGGTTACCATCGTGAGTGACTCATGGTTCTAATGGCAGTAGTCTCATCTTTTGAGATGTATTTTGGACTTTCTTTTTGGCTAATCCTTTCGCCAAAGGATCACCTAAGTTCTAATCAGTGCGTACATGATCCACTCTCACAGCTCCTTTTGAGAGAATTTCTCTAACAATGCTGTTCTTACGACATATTTGTCGCCTTTTATCGTTGTAATAACGATTCTTTATTTTGCAATAGCCGCGGTACTATCGCAGTGGATCAACACAACTGGCGTCGATTTTCCCATAAGGAATCTCTGCTAGTAAGCATCTCAACCAACTAGCTTCTTCACTGGCGGTTGCCTATGCTATCATTTCAGACTCCATAATGGACTGAACCAAAATTATCTGTTTCTTGGATTTCCAGGAGACAATACCACCATATATACTAAATATATAGTAACTAGTTGCTTTGGAATCATCTGATAGAGTATTCCAATCAGCATTACTGTATCCTTCAAGTACAGCTGGAAATCTCTGATAGTGTGATCCGAGATTCATGGTCGTTTTAAGGTATCACATGACTCTCTCAATAGCGTGTCAATGCTCTATACTAGGTTGACTAGTAAACCTGCACAGCAATCCCACGACATAGGCAATGTCGGGTCTAGTACAATCAGTGGCATACCTTAGGCTGCCAATGATGCTCTCATATTTCGTTTGTCTAACATTGTTACCAGTGTTCTTAAAAAGATTGACAATTGGATCGTATGATGAGCAGGAAGGTTTACAACCAAAGTAGTTATATTTCTTTAAGATCTTCTCAATATAATGAGTTCGATCCAAAGAAATTCCTTTCTCGGACCTAGTATTCTTAATACCAAGGATTACAATTGCTTCTCCGAGGTCTTTCATATCAAAGTTGTTGCACAACAATGATTTCACTTTATTTATAGCATGAATGTTTGATCCAAATACGAGTAAGTCGACTACATAGAGACATATGATAGTGCAAATGTCATTTTCAGTTTTGTAATAAATACATTTGTCACTTTCATTCACTTTGAACCCATTCAATATAATTAGATAATCAAACTTCTCATGTCATTGTTTAGGAGCTTGTTTAAGACCATACAGAGACTTATCCAACTTACAGACCTTGTTTTCTTGCCCAAAAATTTCAAAAGCTTCAGGTTGCTCCATATAGATTTCTTCTTCCAATTCACCATTTTTAAAAAATCAGTTATGCATCCATTTGGTGTACTACTAAATTAAAAACACGGCCAAAGAAATTAGTACCCTTATGGATGTATTTCTAATAACGAGTGAACATGTGTCGAAGAAATCTATATTCTCTATTTGACTAAAACCTTTGGCTACATGCGGGCCTTGTCGTTATCAACAGTGCCTTCGGATTTTAGTTTCTTTTTCAAAAAAACATTTACAACCTATCGGTTTGCAACCAGGAGGCAAGTCAACTAAGTGCAAGGTCTTGTTAGACTCTAGAGAATCCATCTCGTTGTTTTATGACTTTCTTGCCAAAAATCTGCATCCAATGAAGACAAGCTTCTTGAATGTTATATGTATCCTCCTCTAGTTTATGGACCGTATAATAGGTTCCATATTCTTTAGCAACTTGTGCTTTCTTACCTCTTCGAGGTTCTATTTCCCTTTATTCGTTGTTTTCAACGTTCCTAGGCATAGAAACTTGACTAGTTCAGTGCCCCCACTATTTCTTGATTTAAAAGGGAATTTATTTTCATAAAAGTCAACGTCATTTGATTCTATGATCACTTTTGCATTAAGGTCATAAAACCTGTATGTTTCGCTATTTACTGCATACCCAATGAATACACATTCATAGGCTCTACTGGTGAGTTTAACTCTTTTTGGGATTATGACATAAGCCAAGTAATCCCAAATTCAAAAATAAGACAAGATGAGTTGTCTTTTCTTCAAGATCTCCAAAGGAAAATTTTTATTTCTTTAAATTCAGACAATCTATTCATAACATAACCAACGGTTTACAAAAAAATTCACAAGAGAGATCAAGTGCTAGAATTCAGCAAAAAACCAAAACCAATTCAATAAAGATTTTATTTTTCTTTCTGCTTTACCATTCATTTCAGAAAAAATATGGTGCAATCGTTTCATGTATAATTCCTTAAAATTAATGGGAATCATACTCTGTTCCTCAATCGTTATAAAAACTTTTAACCTTTCTACTTAATTGATTTTCAAAAATCTGTAATGGAAAACTTTGAATATGTCAAACACTTCACTTTTATTTTTCACAAAGTATACTATAATGTGATCAAAGCAATTATAAATAAAAGTGACAAACTATCGTTTTCCATTTCTGGTTAATGTTCTATCTATTTGCATATATCTGAGTGAGTCAAAACTAATACTTAGACTTCCTTACTGATTTATGCGAAGTCTTTAAAATTATTGCTTGACTACAAAAATCACAATTTTTTTCTTAAGTCATTTAAGAAAATAACTTTTGAAAAATGCTATCTAGCTCTTATTGAAAAATAATAGTATAGTGTACAAAGTCAAAGTCAAACACGTGTAAAAGTCAAACACTGCGTAAAAAATCATTGTTAAAAGAAAACTTCCGATAGACGAAGTAAACACTCCGTAAAAAAAAATCATTTTTTAAAGAAAGTTTTCACCAGACTCAGCATCATTTTCTTATTTTCAGCAACAGTGTATGTTCAAAACATAGTTAGTAACCATCCACCAACATTCGCATTCACCAACAATGTTGATTTCAGAAATTATAGCAACAAATTGCTATTCAGTCAGGTTAGCCTGCGGGGCAGAGCTTGACCTGTTCATACAGTTGCGTGTCATATGACCTGGTCTCTCGCAATTGAAATAATTAAATGGAGGAGTGAAAAGTTTTCTAGAAAATTATATTGCAATCAGTATTATATATTGGAATATATCGTAAAAAGTATAACTTCTCAAAAATAATGTTATTGCTAAAAAGCAATTCTATGATTCAAAATCATTAACCGTTACTGGTTACGGTAACAAAAGATATGAATAATAAAAAGGCTAAATATATATTTTGGCCCTTTATCTTTGGGGTTGTGGTCACTTTGGCCCTTTATCTTTTTTTTTTCTCATTTTAGACCCTCATGTTTTTTGTGTGTGTCATTTTGGCCCCTGCCGTTATGTTTATGTTTTTTTAGGCAAATTTTTAAGGACGAAAATGAAATCAATTAAAAACATAAGGGCCCAAAATGAAATCAATTAAAAACATAAGGGACTAAAATGAAATCAATTAAAAACATAAGGGACCAAAATGATAACGGCAGGGGCCAAAATGACACACACAAAAAACATGAGGGTCTAAAATGAGAAAAAAAAAAGATAAAGGGCCAAAGTGACCACAACCCCAAAGATAAAGGGCCAAAATATATATTTAGCCTAATAAAAATATGCAACTTCAAAATTGTTGGTCCGAGTAGGTTCTCAGTAAAGAGAGGTGGGTCACAATGGATACGCTTAAGTACCAAGTCTTTCCTAGCCAGAACTTTTCCCAAACAATATGAATTAAAAAAAATTCATTCTTATAGAGATGATTATTCTCTTTCCGTAGAATTAACAATAATATAGAAATAATCATTCTCTTTCTATAAGACAGTATAGAGAGAATTATTCTCTTTCCAATGATAAACTGTATAGAGGAAATCGATAAATAGTATAGAGAAAATTATTCACTTTCTATAGGAATATTTATTTAGCTATTTTATCTCTTACTTTCTGATCAGCTGTTTCAGTGAGCACTTGAATGTCATCTTTTAAATGTTGGCAACATTTTTCATATTTAATAAAAATTTATTTTTTTACCATTGTTTTAATTGACATTCTTGAAAATGAAACGATTTGTTGAAGTTAGGAACAGCTGAATCAGAGCCAGTAATGTCTTCGGTAGTCATGGCTAAATTTGAAACGTCTTAAAATTGTTGTTTTTGAGTTTCAGAAAAGTATTTCGACGTCCCCAGGATAAAACAGCTCAATCACAACTGTTACAAAATATCACTGCACAGTGAAATTTCGCTCAAGAAATACACATTAATTTTATGGTCCGAAGACCACTCAAATATGGTACTAAGACCACTCTAATTTAAGAAGAAAGGAAATTGGGGAGGGAGAAGAGAAGAAAACTCGGTACTGCTTCGAGAATTTTCGGTGCAAAGAATGAAGTGAGGAAATGTCCTATTTATAGGAAAAACTCGACTTGCTGCGCAAGTAAGTTGTTGGAGAAAAATCCTCAACAGATAAGAATGGCCTACTTGCTGCACAAGTCAAGTTGTTGGAGAAAAATCCTCAACAACTAAAAACGGCTAGTTCAGCGTATCTGGTCAGTTCAACGAACTTGGACAGTTAGCGAGCGCCGCACCAAAATAAAAAAAAAATAATTATTTTTCGCAAACAATAAATTACACCTCACAGCCCAAGCCCAAGCCTAGGTCCGGCCCGACTGGGTGACCTGGTCGGACGGTGCGCGCGTGTGTGGTGGTCAGTTAGTGTCCGTGCTCTCCCTTTTACAAAACTGGGTACTCCTTGGCCCCAAACCAATGTGTGAAGTCCACACTTATAAGCGATCTTAAAGTGCCTAGTCTTAGTAATATGAGACTTTTTCAATTCACCAACACCAGCTTCAAGAGAAAGTTATTGTTGTGGTTGTTTGTAAGAATTAGTTAGTCTCTTTTTCTCTTTCTTTTAATTTATTGGTTTATAAGGAAAGAAATCGTTGGTAGAAGTATCTCATTCGCGTCTCTATTATATTCATCGATCATCTTGGATGTCGTAACTATCTTGACCCTCTCTTGTGCACATTTTCAAGTGGTGGAGTGGACATATTAGGCATTTTTTTTACCGTCTCGTTAGATATCATACCCCCATTTTACCAAAAGTCTTCAAAATACTCCTAATTTTTCGTTAAAAAAAATATTTTTTAAAAATTTCCTGAAATATAGAGTGGACATATTAGGCACTTTTTTTTTACCCCCTATTAAACCCCATACCCCCATTTTACCATAAATCCTCAAAATACCCCTAATTTTTCATTAAAAAAATATTTTTTAAAAATTTCAAAAATACACATTTTCGGAAAGCAGAAATATGAGTTTTCCGGAAATACCTCAAAAAGAGGTATTTCCGGAAGCCATTTCTTTTTTTACGGTATTTTCGGAAGGTTAATTTTTAGGGAATTCCGGAAATACCTCAAAAAGAGGTATTTCCGGAAGCCATTTTGGCTTCCGAAAATACCTCTTTTTGAGATATTTTTGGAAATATGATGTAATGAGAAATGAATTCGTTTTTTAACATTTTTTTAGGGATATTTTGGTCCGTTTGATCAATTTAGGGTATGGGGTTCGATGGGGGTAAAAAAACTGCCGACATATTAGAGTTGTGTTCAGATACAAAAGTTGAGGCGTTTTAGGCTTTTAGCACATTTTCATGTCCTTTTGCTAGTAACATCAAGCCTCTAGAATCGTCTTACCAACCTGTCTCATAGAACCACGAGCTTGTCGTCTTATAATGTTCGACTATTCTCCCTCTTATGGCTCACCAAAATTTAATCTCCTCCCATGAGTTTGAATTACCTCACCAAAATTTCATTTTTCGCAACACATAATGAATTTTGTTTTCCTTCCTCTTTCCTTTCTTCTTAAATTAGAGTAAAAAAGGGAATACCTCTTATGGCTCACCAAAATTTAACCATAACATTTTTATTTTTTTCCCAACCTCTCTTGAGCCCAATACAATATATCATCTCAAGTTGTACTAAAAAAATCATCTCAAGTAAGAAATAAAAAAAATAGCGCTTTTGCCTTACAAGCATAATGATTGAAGGACTCTTTATACTAGAGGAGACCGGTCGGCTATCACTGAAGGACTAAAAGCACTATTGCCCTTCAGGCATGCTCGAAGGATTCTGTATCGGAGGAGACATGTAGGCCACCACTGAAGGACTAAGAGTACTATCACCCTTCGAGCTCCTGCTCGAAGGATTGTGTACTGATCGGCCAGCCAGAATGACAAACTTATCACCCTGTGCACCGCCCGGTTAGGCATTCCTAAGCTGATCTCCCTTGGGCTCAAAGCTTAAGTTAACTTCTATAGACCTAAAATACTAATACACTAGCTAGTTATGGCCTAACTTTGGCATGCATCAAAGTGGCTTTACGAGTACGCCTATCGATGGCACCACCTTGGCGGACCATCGAAGTCACCATCTTCAATCGCTTCCAACCCACACCCTAGTTCTTAGGTGAGAGAAATATTAATTAGATTATTTAGAGTTTCCGGTGATACATATCCAGATCTCTGCCTGGCTTTAGGTGTGTTTGGAAACACATTGTGACCCACGTCAAGTTCAACTCTACAACCTATAGAGTCTTGTTGGTCGTGCGGTTGGGACCCTCCCACCGCGGTTCCAAACATTGCCTTCAAGCCTGATTTAGTTGGGTATGCGTTTGAATGGAGGCATGGATAGAACTGGTGGTGGATCATATCTTCCATAGTCTTTTCTGTTAACCCTTAGAAGGCTCTCATGGATATTGGTGGTGGTTACTTCCTCCTCATTCAGTGGTTTCCTCAACGTCACCTAGCAAATTAAGCAACTATATATGTAAAATTAAATTTAATATGATAAGCTTTGTATACAAGTTTCAGTTTCTTATACTTGGCCCAAAAATAAAGAAAGGAATAAACCAATAAAAAGGATTTTTTGTTTCGCAAGTTCGGTCAAATTGGTAGGCAAACAATAAATGATCTAATTTGTATCATCTCAAATACTTATTGTGTCGGATAGGAGAAAAAGTAACACATACAAAATAATAAATAATATTTATTGTATTTATTATCTATTTATTTTTTACTGAAATTATTCTTTTATATGTATCTTTTCTCTTGAATTTGACATAACAAGTGGATGAGAAGATCTAACCGCGTGGGGGATGAGTTAGACACAATCTATAGTGCAATAGAAAGCTTAAAATAACAGAGACAAAGCAGAGAGAAATGCAATCAGTCATTGGTGTTTATCTCTCTCTATTTTTATTTTTATAATTGTTTTTTAAATAAAAGAAATCAAAAGCCAAGATTTATCTAACATTGCATCAAATGGTTCTTGACTGATTGACAGCAGTGACTGCAGTCAATTTCGACTCCAGTCAATCACGATCCGTATTGTATGTAGCATGGCCTCTCCAAAAGCTGAAAAATAGTAGTATATGACATGAGTGAGCAGGGGAAGAAAATAACCAAGACTATATTAAGCATTTGGTTTCAACTTCCAATCCAACACGAATATTTATTAATGCAGATTTTTAAATTAAAATCATTTTTTAATTAGTTTTTTATTTTTAAAAAAAATCTGAACTAGATGTTCTTCAGCACATCCCTTCCTCAACGGATATTACTGATGAACTGGCATAATGTGTTGGTACGCACACGTTATTCGTCAACTCAACCTAACCATGAGTTCACCACTTTAGCATGAATGAAAGAGACGAGATATTACTATTATATATACACATCCTCATTGCATCTCTTAGTTACCAAAGCAACATATAATTAGTGACCATAACCAAAGCAATTAAGCATGGCTAGGTTCCTTAATCATATTCAAGTCTTTGCAGCATTCTTTGCTATCATTCTCATTTTGGCGTCAGGCAAGTGACACTTATTAAACTGCTTATTTAGTTTTTCAAAATCATGTTAATTAGTGCTAATTTTTGTTTATGGGCACTGCAGCTTCTTCGGAAGAGAAGGAACCAAGACCAAAAGAGAAATGCTGGCGCAACAGTAAAACTTGGCCTCATGCAAGATGCTTCCATTCTGCAGTTTGCCATCATCACTGTCTCTCTATTGACAATGCACTCTCAGGCCAATGCGGTTTCTTTTTCAAGAAATGCCAATGCAAATTCTGCGAGGATCCTATGTGAAATCCATCCCGCTACTACCTCTAGAATAAGACCCATTTCCTTCTATGTGTTGGATCGGATCAAACTTTTAAGTTGTTTAGCCCCATGAATAAAATAGGATTGCTAGTTAACAAATAAGATGAGTGCAATTTTCTGCTTGATCAGAGACTACCCCTTTACTGTATATCATCATCTAATCAAACTCATGAGACTAGTGCAATTTTCTTAACAAATAAGACTTGTGCCGTTTATTGTAAAAATAGAGAAATTGTATGTGCCATTTAATCAGAGTTCAATCAAGTTGGTCTAATGGATAATAATGTGACTCATGCATTGCGAAGAAGTGATTTCAAATATTAATGTTTTGAAGGTGAGAGTTTTAGAGGATTAATATAGTCGGGGTTCGATCCCTGACCGGTGTGTATGGAAAGACATCGCTTGGGAGATGTCAGTCCTTAAATGAACTCCAGTACCCGGGATTAGTCTCCACAGTCAGTCACCGTGGAGGATACCCGAGTTTACCAAAAAAATCAAATCAAAGCATTTCATTCAAAATAAAGTTCACAATATCTCCAAGAGATAAATTTAAAGGACCTGCTAGTAGCATAGGTAATATAAACTCATGCAAGAGCATATCATTGCTTCACGAACACTACTTTATAATCATTGTGGATACTAATAATGGATCTACATCTAATTATTTATTTATTTTGACAAGAGATCTACATTTAGTTATGAATAAGTCATATTCAAGCATGCTTAAAAAAAAAGTCATATTCAAGCCCATGAAATTTATATTCTCAAAGATTGAAGAAAGTGTTCATGCTTTCGCTTCGAACCGAGTCATAGAAGCTGAACACCAAGCCGAAACAGCAGAGAGAAAATATGACACTCACCTCGTCCCTCCAAATCATTCTATCCAAAGTCTTTAACTTTAATAAACCTTAATTAATGATGATTTTGAGACTCAACTCAGCTAAATTTTGCTTTCATTGAGAAATAGAAAAAATAGAGGGGAGATGAGTGAAATTTTATAAAAATCCTAATGCATTGTAGGTGCAATGGTTACGGTGGTTGACTATGGAGTTCATGAGCATGTCCCAGGTTCCACAACTTCACGCCCAAGTCGTGATATTAGGGACCCAAAACAACGATACACAACGGAACCTCTCAAAGCTCTTCACTTTCGCCGCGCTCTCACCCGCCGGTGATCTCGACCACGCTCGTGTTCTTCTCAACTCTAATCCCTCTCTCAAATGCTGTCCCCGCTTGAAACTTACCCCTCAAGGAAAACAGTTCCACGGTTTGATCATTAAGTCAGGTTTCGCTTCTGATCTCTATATTCAGAACGAGTTGATTCACATGTATTCTGATTTTGGTGAACTGGGTGTTGCACGTGTACTGTTTGATAAAATGCCTTATAGAGATGCGGTTTCTTGGACATCTATGATTGATGGGCTTGTTAATTGTGATCTTCCTATTGAGGCAATGGACTTGTTTGAGAGAATGTTGGAAGCTGGAATTGAGGTTAATGATGCCACGGGGATTTCTGTTTTGAGAGCGTGTGTGGACTTGGGAGCATTGGGTGTGGGGAGGAAAGTCTATGGGATTGTTTGTGAGGGAGAAGAGAATTGATTCTAAAGCTAGCCTTGGCACTGTGCTTATTGACATGTACGCGAAATGTGGGTGTATAGAGAGCGCAAGGAAGGTATTTGATGATGTTGTGGTCAAAGATGTTTTTGTCTGGACTGCAATGATTTCTGGCCTTGCATGCCATGGGTTGTGCAAGGAAGCTATTGGTTTGTTTGTTGAAATGGAAAGTTCTAATATCATACCTGATGAAAGGACAATGACGGCAGTTTGATTCGACGTGTAGGAATGCAGGCTTGATTAGTGAAGGTTACATGTATTTCACTGATGTGCTAATATGAAGCCTACAATTCAACATTTTGGTTGCTTAGTGGACCTCCTTGCCAGAGCAAGGTGTTTGAAAGAAGCTGAAGATTTTATTAAGGCAATGGCTATCAAACCCGATGCAGTCCTTTGGAGGACCCTTATATGGGCCTGCAAAATTCACGAGGATACTGAAAGAACCGGGTGTTTGATGGAACACCTCGAGTTACAAGATAGGAGTGCAGATGATAGTGGGAGTTACATACTTGTTGGTAATGTTTACGCGTCAATAGGTAAGTGGATTGATAAGGCAGAGGTGAGAGGGTTGATGAATAAAAAGGGTCTGGTAAAGCCACCAGGGTATAGTAGGATTGAAATTGATGGTGTTGTTCATGAATTTGTAATGGGAGATGATAATCACCCTCTGAGGCAGAGAAAATATTTGTCAAATTGGATCAAATGGGGTCCAAAATAAGGATTGTGAAGAACCTAAGGTGTTGCGAGGACTGACACGAATATATGAAACTAATCTCTTAGATATACCGAAGAGACATCATAGTGAGAGACAGAATACGTTTCCATCATTTCAAAAATGGAGTTTGCTCTTGTAAGGATTGTTGGTAGCATCATATTTGTCCTTGGATTGAATGTTTTTAGTTGTAAAAGGCAAAATTGTAGATATATACACATGTACAGTCACATGAGCTGCTATCTTTGATGCCTAATTTGGCCATTTGAGATAAAATGTAAATGGCAAGGATTTTTTTCTGCTTGCATGGTCAAATGTAACTCGTGAACAATGTCTCTTTTCTGCTAAATATCAATACAAGGGAAATGTTTTTATCAATGTACTCACTACTTTATTTCGATGATGAGCACTCAAGATAGGATATCCTTAGATCCATAATCCACAACAAATCTGCATATTCAGAGTACTACAATGTATTCGGTCAGAGAGTTAAGACATAGGAGTGCTGCAGTGCAGAGTGCGGAGGTTCGTTCTTTGGAACTTTTGTTTAGATACTGTTAGCAATTTGCAGTTACATGACTACATTGTAAGGACATATACATGTCTTTAGCTTGTAGTATCTATGTATGTTACATTCTGTTGTTTAGTTAAAGTCATAAAAATATTAGTACTCCATTTGATCAGGAACTAAGTTGTATCATTGAATTTACATTACCATTAATTCATGTGTTGTCAAATCATTAAAAACTTTGACTACACTATTTTGAAAGTTTAATTTTTCCTGCTAAGACCTGTATTAATATTAAGATGAGAATAAGAATACGAAGGTGGTGTGCTCTACAAACATTGGATTGAATGCTTTACAGTGCATCAGAAAACACCTGTATTCTTTGGAACTTAATGTTGCTTATAAACTATCAGAAAACTCCATATGCTTTTGCCGCTAACCTTTCTTGTTGGCTCTCATGATTGGATTTTAAAGTTAATGATTGAACACATAATTTAACTGTATTGAAAATTCGTCCCTTTTGCTATAGGAGATTCGCCCCTTTCTTGTTGGCTCTCATGATTGGTATAGGAGATTTGTTCCTTTAGTAAAAAGTTGACACAGTTAACTTGTAATCAAGCTTCACGGGCTTGTTTTCCTTTTCATTGCTCCAGCCCCTTTGAATTTGAAGAACCCGATTTTGTAATTTAGTCAGGGTTAGATGAATTTCAAATTAGACAGTATATATAAGGATAAACTATTGTCTTAAGTTTTTAACTACATTTTTCCTTTGTAGGGATTCTTTGAAATTTTTTTAACATTGAAAAATGGTGCCTTTTTGGGCGAGCGATCAATTAAGCCCCTCAGAGGTTAACCAGTCAAATTGGTCATCGGATATAATATAAAATACTACGAGTGATTGGGATTGTATCAACCAGCATGAAATTTCAACTATTCGTAATATTCTGTTCTAGATCCTATGATCAATTTAAATGGTACGCCGAAGAGTGACTTAGGGCCGTTTGGATCGGCTTATTTGTGAAGTTGTTTGGGAGAGCTTATGAAAAGAGCATCTAACATGTTCATAAGCTGTTATTAACTAATTTTCATAAGTTTCTCGAGATAGCTTATATAAACAGTTTATGCATAAACACTTATATAATAAACGCTTATGCCATAAGTACTTAATTAAGCAGTATATCCAAAGAGGCTCTTAGTTGACTTGAACCCTCGCCCTAGAAGCCACTTTGAAAAATATAGAATATGATATGTTTATTGTTTTGAATGCCGCAAGTTTCTAATTGTTTTGAATTCTCAACATGATTATTGTTGTCTATGGTTAAAAGAAAACCATGATTATTGTTGTCGTAGAAATAGTTTTGCTTGACGTGATGTTAATTGATTTTCCTCCCGTGATTGTTCTTCATAACATGGGTCGGTAACGTGCACTTACTATTCACCGGAGAAAAGCTGCTTAGATCTTTGTCCAAATTCGAGATTTGATAATAAAGAATGATTAGGCCATGCATGTATTCTGAATCTTGAATGTGTTGTGGACAAATACCAATCAATTAAGGAGCAATTTAATAATCACTTTTCTAATTATTAGTATTTAAAAACACATATGCCCATTTAGCTGCGCAGGAGGATGCGCTCCACAGCTGAAATGAAATCTAGCTACACTGAAAACCAATAGTATCAGAAATTTAGAAAGCTTCTGACATCAATCTTGATACTCGAGCCTTAAACATGAAGGGTTCCTCTCTAAAGTTAACCCTCATTTTAAAGGTGAACTAATATTTTACCCGTGCGTATCTCTATTGTCATGAAGTCATAATAGTAATTTGGAAAATAATCGTAAGTTGTGAAAAATGTCCAAAATGTATGATTTGAAATTCAAAGTGAAAAGAGATAGGTATTATGTCATATAAGATACAAATGAAAATTAAATTGACTCGAAGAAATTAAAGGAGATTGACAATCAGAATTACATTGATCCATAATAATGTATTTAGACATTAGAGGTAAAATATGCATCCCCGTTGACACTCCTATTTGCATCCTCGTTGGCCCTCCCGTTGACGCTCTCGTTACCTCTCTGGTTGCCACTCCCGTTGCAGCTACCATTGCCAGTCTCTCGTTGTCGCTCTCATTGCCACATGTTAACTCATATTTTTCTATATGATTTAATATTAATTAAATCATATTCGTTTAATTACAAGTAAGTTATTTTGTAAAGTTTGGTAGTGGCTAAAGTTGTATTTATATAATAATTCTTAGTGGTTAAATTGATTGATTTGAATAGTTTTAATAGAGAGATTATAGTAAATAATAAATTTTAGATGTAGTAAAAATGAAGAAAAAAGAAAATAAGATTTTTTAAAATATGCAGCCCCGTCGCTCTCGTTCCCTCTCTTGTTGGCGCTCTCGTTCGCTCTCTTGTTGGCACTCCCGTAGGCACTCCCGTTGCCGCTCTCGTTGCCGATCTCGTTGTCAGTCTCTCGTTGCCGCTCCCGTTGCCACATGTTTCTCTTTTTTCCTATATGATTTAATATTACAATTGTTAGTGGCTAAATTGATTTTATTTATTACATGAAAAATTTGATTGATTTTAGTACTTTTAATAGAGATTATAATAAATAGTAAATTTTAAATTATTTAATTATTGAGTGTAATATTAATTTAATAATTTATTTTTTTGGAATAAACAATTTTGAAACTATTGTTAGAGGTATGGTTTTTTTTTTTTACTTTTTACAATCAGTAGTAGTTAAATTGATTAATTTTAGTAGTTTGAGTAAATTATTTCTGCTGTTATTTGTCATTTTGCTGCGGCTGTTGCAGCTTCTGATTGCAATTTTCAATCAGTTTTTTGTCCCTCACTTTGTTTTCCCTCTATCGTTGCCACTCCCGTTGGCGCTTTCGTTGCCACTCCCATTGGCGCTCTCGTTGCCACTCCCGTCGGCACTCCCGTTGGCATTTTACTTCTTATTAGTAATTATAAAATAGTTATTTGGTAATTTTTGGTAGTGGTTAAATTGATTGATTTTAACAAAAGTAGTTAAATTGATTAGTTTTAGTAGTTATTTTGTAATTTTTGGTACGGGTTAAAGTTTTTACAATTATTTTTTTGACAATAGACAGTGGCTAATTGATTTATAGTGACTAATTGTTTTATTAATTTTAGTAGTTTGAGTAGATTATAAATATAGTGAATAATGGATTTATAGTGACTAATTATTTTTATAAATATATTGACAAACGGTTTTTAAAAAAAAATTAAAAAAACAGTGAATAACTGTATTGGTACTGTAGCGTGTTGTAACGGGTCAGAATTGGTACTGTAGCGCGTCAGAATTTGCACGGTAGCGTACTGTTGCGGCACTGTAGAGTTTTGTCTTTATGTTGTGAATTGTCTATTTTGCCCATAAATCGTGACAAATGTCAAAATTTAGTGATATCTAAAAATGTAAATGTGCTGGCATATGTTTTTATTAGATTGAAAGTAGAAGTGAGAGATCTTAAACCATCTAATCTAATCTAATATCTATTTATCTATTTATACAAACAAACCTCTAATGAAATTACTAATTTAGATCTCTTATTAATGAGACACATATCTAATTTAAGGGTAAAAATGTCATTACACTCTTTTTCTTTCTTTTTCTTCTTATTACACTCTCTTTCTTTCTTTTTTATTTTACACTCACTTTCTTCCTTTTTGTTCCTCTTTCTTCTACACCCTCTTTCCTCTTTTTCACTTTTCTCTTACACTCTCTTTCTTCCTTTTTTCTTTTTACTTTTCCCATAAACATTTCTTCTTTTTCTTATATCACTTCACTTTAGTTTTTTTAACTAAATTTCTAAATCTATACAAACACTACTCAACTAAAATTACCTATAAAAATGTAAATGAGTCACACTAAAAAACAAAAAAAAACTATCACATTTTTAGAAAGTTATCACCTTAAAATTTTAATTTTTCTTTCTGAAATCTGTTTACACTATTATTGATAATCTACTATCATCTCTTATTAATAATCTACTATCTATCTTTTACTATCTACTAATCAACTAAAATAATCAATTGAAACTACGAGATAACTGCAATGATATATAAAAAAACAAGAGATTACTGCACTGATATATAAAAAAACACAGGATTAGTAATTGTCATTGATAATTAAATTTTTTGAAGACTACTATAAACCTACTATCTAAAAAACAAGAAGATTTAATGACTATTTAAACTACTGATTAATATTTAAAACAGATATTTCTTATTGATAATCTACTATCTCTCTTTTACTATCTACTATAATCTACTATTCAACTAAAATAATCAATTGAAACTACAAGATAACTGCACTGATATATGAAAAAAAACACGGGATAACTGCACTGATATATAAAAAACACAAGATTAGTATTTGCCATTGATAATTATAACTTTTGAAGACTAATGTAAACCTACTATCTAAAAAAACCAGAAGGCTTAATGACTATTTAAACTGATCTACACTATATTTATACAACTAAACCACATATGATTTTACCAATACTCCCATTCAATCTAAAAGACACCTCAAATTTTTGAGGGTAAAAATGTCATTACACTCTATTTCTTCTATTTTTTCTCTTTATTCTTAGACTCTCTTTCTTACTTTTCACTTTTCTCTTACACTCTCTTTCTTCCTTTTTTTCTCTTTCTTTTTACACTCTCTTACACTTCTATTTCTTCTATAATCTACTAATCAACTCAAATAATCTAATATAAAAACATGGGATAACTGCAATAATCTACTATAATCTATTAATCAACTCAAATAATCAATTGAAACTATGAGATAACTGCAATGATATATAAAAACACACGGGATAACTACACCAATATATAAAAAAACACAGGATTAATATTTGTCATTGATAATTAAATTTTTTGAAGACTACTATAAACATACTATCTAAAAAACAATAATATTTAATGACTATTTAAACTACTGATTAATATTTAAAATAAATATTTCTTATTGATAATCTACTCTCTCTCTTTTACTATCCACTATAATCTACTAATCAACTAAAATAATCAATTGAAACTACGAAATAACTGCACTGATATATAAAAAAAACACGGGATTAATATCTGTCATTGATAATTAAAAATTTTGAAGCCTACTACTACAAACTTGCTATCTAAAAAATAAGCAGACTTAATGACTATTTAAATTACTACTTAATATTTAAAACAATTATTTTTTATTGATAATCTACTATCTAACAAATTTACTATCTACTATCAACTAAAATAATCAATTGAAACTACCAGATAACTGCACTGATATATAAAAAACACGAGAATAACTGCAGTGTTATATAAAAAAACACGGGATTAATATTTTCCATTGATAATTATAATTTTTGAAAACTACTATCTAAAAAAACAAGAAGGCTTAATGACTATTTAAACTGATTAATATTTAAAACACACGCGACAAATATTTGTCACTAATACCTAAAACATGATAAATAATTGTTACTCATATATAAAAAAACACGGGATAAATATTTGTTATTGATAATCTGCCATCTATCTTTTACTATCTACAATAACCTACTAATCAACTCAAATAATCAGCTGAAACTATGAGATAACTGCACTGATACATAAAAAACACTGGACAACTGCACTGATATATAAAAAAATACAGGGATAACTGCAATGATATATATAAAAACACGGGATAGTTGCACTGATATTTTAAAAAAACATGGGATAGCAACACTGATATATAAAAAAAACACTGCACATGATATATAAAAACACACGGGATAAAGACACATTGTTTTGAAATGATACTTTTATATTTTTAGTTTTAATATTTATCAATTTTTTATTTGAAACTCCTTTTTTTCTACTTTAAATTTTTCTTTATTTTCACGGGGTAATATTCAGACTATTTAAATACTGTCTAAATTCATTCATAAAAAGAACACGACAACACCTGTCCGTATGCAAGTCATCATCTATATTTTACAATTGATTTTAGATTAATGAGATTTCAAATTAACGTTTCTATTTGAGGTAATCGTATCACGTAACGCGATATCGGCCCGTGCGGATTCACGGGTATAGTACTAGTTGCTTATAAAATAAAAGGTTATATAAATTTATGAAAAAAGCTTGAATGCTATTTTATGACCTCTTGGAAATCACCTTATAGCTATATCATAACATGCCATTCGCCCATTCCTTATTGTTTACTACTTGAGAAACTGACAAGAGATTCTCTAAATTAATCTTTTTAATATTTTAAATTTATCAGAATGCTTCCAGTATCAGGAATTTATAGGGTTAATTGGTTCACAACTTAACCTTATTTTTGACTCTTTAGTGGCCTGTACGTCTTCACAGTCCCTTAGTTTTTGCCTTTTTATCAGCTCACTTCATGAGGCAATATTTCGTTATCAGTTTTTGAGAATTCTTTGCAGAGAAATAAAACTCTTAGACCCCCTAATATGGACTTCCACTAATATTGACAAGCACAATAACATATCAAATCATTTTATATGGTCCCGACCTGCGTCCCCGAGTTCTGCGGATGAGCTCCTCCGTATTCAACCCAATATCGACCCGACTTCCGTAAGGATGACCAATGATCCAAGCTTCTCCGCGCATGCGCCTAATCAAATCAAAATCAAGAGCTCGGATACTATGCGGTTCTATATGCGGACCAGCTCAAAACCGAGCTTCTAAGCCTTCTAGAAGGGTTGACACAGCCTCAATTCACTCTCCGCTTTCATCGGGAGCTAACAGCTCCCGATAAAAGCCGAGCTGTTATTAACGAACACTTCAATCCAAAGCAGTAACGTACTACTCCTAGGAAAATAGGCACGAGCTTCTACCTCAACTCAACCGTTGCCCTACCACTATATATATATGGGTTTGACCCCTTAGGTTCCGTTACGTCACTTTTACCCAACTTTTACATTTACTCTCCTCTCTGAAATCTTTAATCCCTAACTGACATAGACACCGACCTTTCCATTGGAGTTTGAAGGCGTTTTCCATTGCGTGCAGATGAAATCTACCGTTGTGCTAAATTCGACATTAAGATATACTAATATAAAAATTTATAAGTATGATCTATGAAAACTAACTTTCAATTAAACAATTATGTGATAAAAAGTTATTGAATAGTGTAGTAATCGAAATACTATATCGGTGTAACTTGATTTTGTCATCATTATTATTGTTTAACCCAGTTTTAAGAAATTGACATATTACAGAGCACTCTGGCTAAATGACATCAGTACAACCTACTTCAATTAGATTCCAATTAAAAAACTAAACTTCTGCTAAATGTGATCAGAGTTAGGACAACTTTCTAACCAAAGCATGTGAACCATTCAATACAATGGCTGGCCACATGGTTGCCCTTCTTTTCCCATAAATAAATATTTTTGAATTATGTAATAAAATATTCAAATACAAAAAGAAAGCGTCATGGGAGATTTCATCACTCATCATGTACTTTCTTTCCAAATGTTGGAACCTAATATGAATACATCATATCTTATCATAATAATAATATAATAATAATGTCAGCTTCGTACTTACACTGTCTCTCTCCTAGATACTGAATTATAAACCAAAACAGCAAAGTACACCGACTGAAAATGAAATGTAAATTTGGGTGGTTTCACCTTTTTAACCTTTTTTTTGTCAGTTAAGCAAATAATGGAAACCAAGTAAGACACTCACCATCTTGTAGCTAGGCCTAGTATTGCAGGCATGGGAATCTTATCAGTTATATTTTAACTCAAAAACAAACGAACAATTCCAATATTTTTCTCTTCAATTGCATTCTAGAAGGAAATATAACAAAATTAAAAACAAATAAGGAAATCAATCATGCATTTTTTCTTTACTGCTTTATTTTTTTACTCTCTTTTTAATAATGGTTCCAAATGTCAATAACTTAAATTGAATAGGAAGGAACTTTATTATTATTATTATTTATCTGATTGAAATAATACACACCGAGAATCTTTGTTCCTTTACAGCAATTTTGCATTCCCTCACATAATAATAGAGCATCGTTAAAAGATGTATGAAATGCTGTTTTCATTTGATGATCACTGAACCGTCCATTCTTCTGTTTCCCTTTTATAATCTGGGAATTATTCTTTCTTCAATTTGAATTTGAACCAGAATTAAGGGAAGGAAGGAACAGGAGTTGATAATAACAACAGATAATAGGTCTGATAAGAAATAAAGCATTAGATTTTATGCCTTTGTACAAAATTAAAATTGCAGATAAGTTCTGAATGATAGGATATAATTCCTTGTCTTGTTTGAAAGTTCCAAATTATTCCCCTAAATTTTTTGTCAACCATCCAATTGAAATCTTGATATATGCAGAGAAATATATGCCGATTCACCGTGGCCATTAAGCTTCTAAGAAGCATATTGGTGCTTTTTTAGGTCTCCCTTTAATTCTAACTATTGGATTACTTTCCATATATATACTCTCTTTGCTCAAATTATTAGAGGTTCTGATTTTTTTTCCCGCATTCTTTAACTTTCTATCTAATGAATCATTCGCTTTAACACTCTCTTACAAACACTCTCTTCATAATTGAATGAAATTCAGATAGATTTCGTTAATTTAGTGGGACGTATTTCCAAAGTGATGAGACCTACATAAATTTTATTCAATCATTGAAAAAGTGTTGTTAGGAGAGTGTTAATTTGAGTATTACTAACATTTTTCATGCATGTATTCGGAATCCTATCTTGTGTTTTGCATTCACTCAACTATCTTATAACTTTTATCTCAGCAACATTGAGTTCTTTTTTTTTTTAAAAGAAAAAACATTAAGTTCATTTTTTTTTTTGACTTTTATCTTCGAATTCCTATAAAACTTGCATGTCCTATACCTACCTATGCTATCAAATTTGGCAATTATTTTGTTAAAATAAAAACAACAATTGTTCTTAATGCCTTCCCATGAATTTTGGTACCTCTCACCCCCCCTTTAAAAATACCATTTTATCCCTACTTACTTTAATCAAATCCCTAATTCACCCTCTCGTTACCTTGCTGAAAAATTCCTTGGTAATAAGTTGACAAGTGTGTTAAGGCCGCTTTAAGTATTCATACACCTCTCGTCAACTTGTTGAGGAGGAGATTTGTTAACTTGTTAATGAGAACTGTCGTCAACAAGTTGATGTGAGGTATGAATACTCGAAAAGTTGTCATTGACACGCTCATGTGTTTGGTGATGAGGATATTCATCAACTTGTTTGATGATAACCCACATCAATAAGTTGACAAGAGGGATGAATACTGAAAACTGTCATTAACATACTCGTCAGCTAGTTAACAATGGCGTTCGTCATCAAGGTGACGAAAAATACGTGAAAGAGGATTTGAGGTTAGGAAAATTAAGGATATTTTGGTCTTTTTGAGGATGTTGCAAATTTAAAGGAGAGGCATTACTAACAATTCCCTAAAAAATTTCTATGCACATGAATGCTAAGTTTCTATCACGGATAACTATGCTTTAATTTTATAGTTCATATTTGGGAAATATTTAGTACAAAGAGATTTTTGTTTACTAATTATATATTTATTTCTTACATCTTAAGTTGAAGTCGAGGGATGTATTCCGCTTATAAACATTTTTCAGACCTAATCACATCCAATTTCAAACTTTCAATACACACCCCTCATGTTTAAGGTTGTACAACTGGAGCGTGATTTGAGTGGCCCGATACTGAGTGGCTCAACAGATATTTGATGGATTTTGACACCATATTAAAATTTGGGTTGAGTCTAATTCAACCTTACACAACACTGACTAGTGAAGTGAGAGATATGTTGTTTGCAGTTTGCTCTTTATTTAAATTATGATTAGTAGAAACTAAGCCTATAGAGTTGCACCCAGGTTTAGTCCAATTGTTAATTCGTTATAATTTTCAAGATCTATAGAAAAGTTTTATCTGTATAACAAAGTATTTGTAACTAGAGTAAAATACAAGCTGATATACTTTTTTTCTATATCTAAGTAAAACTAGCTACTTTATAAGTACAAGTAGGCGTGCTTACTTTTCCTTTTTGAGGCATTAACTCCAATATCTATGAGCAAACTAGCCTTTACTATTGCAAGAAGCTCTACATCCCCCCTTTTATTTTTTTGGAACAAAAACTAAGTAAAACATACAAAAAAAACAGTGTGAATGGTTATAAAGCAATAGGAGCACTAACTTGTATTATGAATCTATGATTAATTTTGCCTATGGAAGTGTGTGTTTGTTTCTATGGTGATGAAAATTAATTTTGAATTAAATAATTTTTTATTTGATTTTAATTAAATTGTGAATCAAATGTAAAGTGACTTTTATTTGTATACAATCATGTAAAATTAAAGTGCATGTTTGGTTGCACGTTTGTCTCCCCCGTCGCCGCACATTCAAGCCACGTAGACATATGTTCGAGTTTTGAGTGTGACAAAAACTCTATTAGGAGGACAGAACCACGCGAATCGACAAAGTCAAGTACACGTGACCAATCAAATTCCACGATGTAGATTAGTCACTGACAAAGCCGATGGATACTGCGCACCAATAATATTTTGAAATCAAATTTATACCGAGTTTAACTGAAAATGACAAAAAGTAGCCATATGGGTTAAAAAAATTATACCGAGTTGTTTTATATTAAATTTACTTTTAAGAACAAAGAATTCGGACATAAAGTTCAAACATGATTTCAACTAAATCAATCAAATATATATAAAGTAAAGTTGATTCAAAATCATGTTTATCAAACGTGGGACTCAATTACATTTTTTATTTAATTTGTTGCAGCAATTCTTGGTCCATTTTGCACCATAGTACTTTCAAAAGGTTCTTTAATGGCTTAATTAGTACACAGCAATTAATAATATTAAATTATTTTGTACTGTAAACTGAATTTTAGTTAGCTCTCTCCATGTGAAAAGACCACATGTTTGATGTCACTTGCCAATAACTTAATGAGAGATTCAGTTCTGTTCAGCTTTTATTTACATGTCTAGCTAAAGATACTCTCTCTGTAAACTTAGTTCCTAGCACGTGCAACTTGTGCCCCTCACTCACAAAATGAACGCACTTAAAAGATGAAAATATATATACGGATCTACTAAAACATGACTTTTCATTGCTTTCTAAAAACTTGGTAGTGTAGCAGCTTTAGTCCAAAGTCGTTATTACCTTTACTTTGATTTCCTTGTGTGGTAGTTTAACTGTTATGTCACACTTTCCCAACATGAATATCAAAAATATTAAACCTGAAATATTGTCTTCCCTTAATTAAATAGTATAAGCAAAGATAATAGCTGAAAATATAATTTCTCAATTGGAGCAAAGATCTAACGGTTCTGTAGCTTGCTCCAACGTGCAGCGGTTGAAGAGGATCCGAGACCCATTAAGGATGCGAGACATGGAATCAAACATGCATGCACTCTGAAATTAACATAAAAAATTTCATAAACACGCGGTATGCGGAAATGTTTGTGTGTTTCCCATTTGAGGGAAATTGAGAAAAGGAAAACAATAATTATGAAGAGATGAGGAGTTGGGTGCAATGGCCAAATCTCCATTGGAGTTGTCCCTTTCTTTTGCTGGTCACTTTTGGACTTTTTCTTCAATTGAGATGGATGCGTATCTCTGAGGGTTACTTGCTTGAGTTGAGAGGCCTCCCTCCATAGACAAATCGAATATATTTTTAGCTACTATATATGGAACCTTAATGCGCGCGCTTTCCAGCTTCAATTATTATTATTAATTATATATTAATTGGCTTGTTGATGAAATTGTGTGTGAAAGGTGAAGAAACCTAATTCCTAGCTTGCGGGATGGAAAGAGCATATAGCATACGGATCAGTGGAAATCCAGTGGAAAGACAACAATATTGTAGTGTAGTAGGAGTAGAAAGCAAAAGTTAAAAAAGTAAAATTAATGCTTACGTACAAAGCCACAAAGCAAGTGATTGGAAGATTGCATGAACCTTTGTCAAAATTCAAACCAAAATTTACTTCTATCTTATATTTTAATGAACGAACAGCAATTAATTGAGCTTTGTCTACTCAACTACTATCATTGAGAGCAAGTGGCAAAACTGTATACATCAATCATCTTAAGCTTAGTCAAACAAACCACTGATTTCATGACATATACAATAAATAAATCATTCAGAGTATCCGAGAGCAAAAGAGACGCTAAGTAAATTAAATTAAAAAATAAGAAATAAAATTTAACGGAGAACTTAGTCATCAATATTAATATATGCCGGTTGTATAGACAATTTCAGCTAATTTTCAATTGTAACGGTGTGTGGTTTTTATTTGTAATTTTAGTCTAATTTGACAAAAAAATCAATCAACATTAATATATATATAATTATTATTATTATTATTATTATTATTTAGCAAAAGAGACTAACAACAACTGATATGAGTTAATCCAAGTAATAACCAAATTCAGATTCCATCTCATTATCTTGAGTTCGAATCTTGAATCTATCAAACTCTATTAAAAAGAGAGAACTACATGGACCGATAAAACCAGATACCAGTAGGGCCAGAGACGTCGACTTAAATTAGTCACAGAAAGTAAGTAGCAAATACAATAACAATAACGAGAACTCACTGATACAAATAGAAATAGAAATAGAAATACAATACAACAACCTTCATTAACATGCTGATCTGAACACTAAAGGCTACACACAGGGAGGGTCCACTTACAGAAACAGCAGCTAGCTAAGAAGCATAATTTATGATAGTACACTTTTACTTATACACAATCATCATTATTATTCTTTAATTATGCGAATATCTGTATAGTGATGATGATCAGTAGTAGCTGAGTAAATCTGCAGAAGCCATGATTGGGTGATTGAGATAACCAGGGATGTTGAGGTAAGTGGTATCAGCAAGAAGAGGGTGAAAAGCTCCATTGGTAGTAGCAGCATTCATATCCAAGAATTGGATGATTTCATTCAAAGAGTGTAGCCTATGGTTAAGCTCACCGAGTTGAGCTCTGAGTACTGAGTTTTGAGACTCGATGGCCAAATAGCGTTGAGTTGTGTGGTTAAGGGAAGTGAGTATCTGATGATTCTCGTTCCTTAATTGACTCACGTGAGCACCAAGATCATCCAAGTGCTTCTGTTTCCTCATTCGAGATCTCCTTGCTGATTCTCGATTTGATATCATTCTCTTCCTCTTCCTATCATCATCCACCAACAACACTTGCTGCAAATCTTCTTCTGAACCAGAAGAGTTTGGAATCGTAGATGAACCTGAACATGTTCCGCTTGATGAAGCCATGGCTAGCTGACAAACAACCTAGACAAAAACAAAATGGACGATACACAGGACGCAGGACCCAGACACACTAAAGTTTAATTAATTAATTGCTGAAGAAAATTAAAAGAGTAGTAATAGAAATTATTATTATTAAGTAGAAATTAAAAATCATGAAACGTAATAGAGCCAGTAAAGGAAGGCGACTGAGAAAGATTGAACTAAATGGGTCCTGCGCCTGACAGTGGAATTGATCATACACCCAGAAAAGAAGATTTCACTCAGAATAATTTGATACATCAATCTCTAACATCAATAACAATAATATGTTGGGCATTTAATTAACAAGAATATCAGTACTTTCTAGTAATCAAAACAAAACTAAGAAGAAATCTAAGAAGGAGAAAAAGAAAAGGGATTGGGAGAGAGGCAGAGGTCTCCTATGGGGAAGAAATATCTTAAAGAAAGAAAGAAGGAAAGCGGAAGGGGAGTGAGTATGTTTGAAGCAGTGAATTTATAGAACCGAAAAGGCCAACCAACAACTTGATGAAAGGAAAAGGAAATGGAGAGCGGGCCCCACTTTTCTTTTTTCTTTTCAATCATAAATAAATCAAATAAAGGGTGACACGACACTTGACGAAGGTGAATTCGAGGGTTACTGCAATGAAATCAATCTCCATTCCACTTCATGCGCCGACCTCCCTCTAGATCTAACTGTGCTGTTGCTGCACCCTCTACACCATACAGAGGATCCAAACTCGTTGAGGACAGTTACTGCAATGAAATCAATCTGCGACTGCAACAGGTATCGAGATCCACAGCGGGCAACCAGCAATCACATAGGACGGACGCATCGCATCACCCGCAAAAATTACCTGCAAATGGGTGCGTAATTACCCACACACATCGACGTGGACTCGCAGATGAGCACTACGATGCCCAACCCGCCCCGGCCCCGCACTCGCATATATATTACGGCTTTCGCTTATGTTACTAAGCATTTTCCTTAGTAACTATTACTAAACAAATAATAGTCATTGGTTTATCAAACTTTTAATGAAATTTAATCTAATGAATAGTATTGAATAAGGGCATTGTTGTCACAGTTATTTTTTTAAGTAAATTAAATAATTAGAATAAAATAATCATTAAATCAGACACTATTTTTTAGGGACAGTTACAAAACTAAATCAGAATTTGTTTCCACCTTCTTCTTCTTCTTCTTCTTCTTCACCACAGATATGCATAATTGTCCTTAGTGGCCACTAACCATTGCTATGCACATTTGTGGTTAGTGACATCTAACCATTGGCATCTAACCACAGTTATGCATATTTGCGGTTAGTGGCCACTAACCATTGCTGTGCACGTTTGTGGTTAGTGACATCTAACCATTGGCATCTCACCACAGTTATGCATATCTGTGGTTAGTGGCCACTAACCATTGCTATGCACATTTGTGGTTAGTGACATCTAACCATTGCGGTACAAATCTGTGGTTAATGAACGATTTTTTTTTTGTGTGAAAAAAAAACGGCTTTTTGGTCCACGATTTTTGAAGCAACGAAACCGTGAATACGAGAGAGACACTGTTTCAGGAAATAGAACGGTCCATGATTTAGGGAACGGTTCCACGATTTTTGGGTTTCATTAATTAAGATTTTCTCTGATTTTGTTTAGGTTTTTTTTAATTACTATGGAAGTTACTTCTATAGCTATTTAGTAAGAATTACTAAACAAATCTTTAGTACTATAAGTCAGACTCGTCTCTCAAGTGGAATGGAGAGAAGCTAGACAGTTTTGCCCCTACCAGAGGGTTAAGGCAAGGAGACCCCGTGTCCCCTTATCTTTTTCTCCTTTGCATGGAAAAATTAGCTCTACTCATTCAATCTAAAGTAGACTCCAACCAATGGACCCCCATTCGGATTAACAACGACGACCCTCCAATCTCTCATCTTTTCTTTGTGGATGATTCTTTATTGTTCACCAGTGCTAAGTCATCTCAGGTTAGGGTGGTTAAGGAAGTACTCCACGCCTTTTGTTTGGCTCCAGGTATGAAAGTTAGTGTGCATAAATCCAGGTTCTTTCCTTCTAAAAACATCCCACGGCCCAAAGTCACAAAGTTTTAGAATATGATGGATTTTACTCATACTTATAACATTGGTAAGTATCTTGGCTTTCCACTTCTTCAAGGAAGAGTGACCAATGCGGACTTCTCCTTCATTCTAGACAAGGTTAATAGCAGGCTTGCAGGTTGGAAGAGTAATCTTCTTAGCAGGACAGGCAGGGTGACCCTTGCTAAATCAGTGTTGAGCTCCATGCCAATCTGCACTATGCATAATCTATGGATTCCTCAAGGAGTTTGTGAGAAACTCGACTCTTGCATAAAACAATTCATATGGGGAGGTAAGCATAATCACTGGGTTAAATGGGACAAAGTGAGCAGACCCCTTGGTAGTGGTGGACTTGGTCTTCGCCAATCTAGAAACGTGAACACTTCTATGCTTGGTAAACATGTCTCTAAAATTCTTCATAAACCTGACAAATTGTGGGTTAGGCTTCTCTTTTCAAAATACATCCATGATTCTAATATTTTTGATGACATTGATTGTAAGGGAGCATCGTACACCTGGAAATCTATTACCCAGGCTGCTGCGATCGTCAAGGATGGTTATATTACTCGGGTGGGTGTAGGTGACATATCTCTTTGGTATGAGAAATGGCTTCACAAAGGCCGAATATGTGATAGAATCTCGTACGTTGATATTCATGACCTGGACATTCGGGTTAAGGACATAGTTAATAATGGCTCTTGGAACTTCAACCGTCCTTACACCAATATTCCTGATGATATCAAACTTGAGATGCAAAGTGTCTTTATCAATCCTAACTCTGATGATACAATCATCTGGAGCTCATCCCCAACAGGTCTGTATTCCACCAAAAATGCTTATTTTTGGCTCACTCATTTGTCTGGCTTGAATGATCAACAGGTACCCAACTTAGAATAATCTTGGAAGTGGATTTGGAAGTTAAAAGTTCTGGAGAATATCAAACATTTTGCTTGGATCATCATGCATGGTAGCCTCCCAACAAACTCCTTTAGGGTCAGGCGACACATGACCCAAGATCAATCCTATCATAGGTGTGGCGCTACGAGTGAGACACTTCTCCAAACTTTGAGAGACTGCAGTCGGTCCCATCCTATTTGGCGGCTCTTTAGCTTTGCTCATTTGCAAGAGTTCAACTCTGATGATCCTTGCCTCTGGTTTAAAACAAATGCTTCGGGCAACTGTGGTATTTTGTTTATCATTACTTGTTGGATGCTTTGGAGGTCTGAGAATGAAGAAATTTTCTCTGGCACCAGATGGGAAACCCGGCGAGTAGTTAGCTGTATTCGTTCTCTTTTGGATGATACATCTAAAGGTTTTCCTAGCACTACTTCGAACAAGGAACCCCGCCTTGTCACTTGGATACCTCCCCCGACAAACGTTATCAAGCTTAATGTTGATGGTAGCTCCTTTGGCAACCTTGGTCGCTCCGGCTATGGAGGACTCTTCCGGGACCACAACGGTAACTGGATTACTGGATTCTCATGAGGTGGTTGTGGCTACACAAATAACATAAATGTTGAATTGCAGACTATTGTTCGAGGACTCATATTGCTCAACAAAATGGATACCAAAATTCGGTTTGCGAGACCGATTCATTGACTGCTTTGAAGTTCTTCAACGATGGTGTATCTACTTCTCATCCTCATGCTCCTATAATTGAGTACATTCGTTCATTCACCGAACGTGATTGGCAGCTCACCTTTCAACATTCCCTTCAGAAGGGTAACTCTTGTGCGGATTGGTTGGCAAAACAAGGCTCATCTATGGAGCATAGAGTTCATTTGTGGAATAATTTCCCATCAGCTATTTCTTCATTTCTGCTTGCAGATGCTTTAGGGATAGCTAGAGAAAGACCCTAGTTGGGTTTCTGTTGCTCTGTTATTTTCTTATTGATCAAAAAAAATTATAATATATTATATATATAATTACTATTATTACAGTTTTAAGTATATCTAACTTTAAAAAAATAAATCCAAACTAGCTACTAATATTTTGAGTGTTTTTAATTCACTAGATGCTATCATGTGTAATATTTTAAATAGTAGATATAAAAAAATAATGGCTTTTTAAATTAAACTATAATATTTTTAATGTTATTTATTATTTTTTGGTGCGGGTAATGGGCATGCCCATGGGCACTTGGTGCCCAGAAGGTAGGGCACTATAGTACCATGCCCATACATGTGCGGGCTCGAGTACGGGTACTATAGTACCCTGCCCATAGGGTACCCTTTGCCATCCCTAATCGTCTTTTTTCAAAATACTTCCAAACCGCACGAGAACCTCTTATTTGGTTACTACTTCCCCTGTAAACAAATACTACCAGTACTATACACCCGGACCCAGGGTTGCTTACACTTTTTTTTACACTTTGAAAATTTGAAATAAATTACATTGGGTTGCATTCAGTCATTCGCCCAAAATTCATGCAACTGGCGAACAGATTTACATCTTGTTCGATCTTTCTGAATCAATTTAGTGCACTATAGAATTAAATCATGGCCCTTGGCTTATCTTTTGATCATGTTTCGCTATAGAACTTAGGGGCGGAAAATATTTTTTTTGTAATAAATTGCTGAAATTACGTCTCTTTTATCTTAATTAAAAGTTGAATTTAATTATTTTTTTTAAGTTAAAACGTTAGCAATGTTATACTTTGTTCAGTACCGTATCTCTGACTAAGCGTCCGATCTTGGATACGTAGTCCGGTCCGAAATAGTTGGTATTTATGTTCTTGGTCAGTCCGAGTTGGTGCTCCTATCCGAGGTGGGGTGGTACCTGCAATGACACTCCGACGCTCAAGTCAGTGAGTGAGTCAATTACAAGCAAGAGTATTGGCTTTTTAAATTAAACTATAAAAAAAATAATGGCTTTTTAAATTAAACTATAATATTTTTAATGTTATTTATTATTTTTTGGTGCGGGTAATGGGCATGCCCATGGGCACTTGGTGCCCAGAAGGTAGGGCACTATAGTACCATGCCCATACATGTGCGGGCTCGGGTACGGGTACTATAGTACCCTGCCCATGGGCACTTGGTGCCCATAATTTATACGTCATTTATCAGAGTAATTCTTTTTCGCAAACATTAATTCAACTGATAGAAAAGAAATGCCACATCGTCATTAACAAAACTCATCAATTTCACCCATCAAGGTTTGTGCAACAAGGCACCCGTCATGAAAGTTAAACTCCAAAAATCACATCACAGCGGAATAAAACAATAACTCACTAATACCACTCAAACACGTCTCACATCCTCGACATAATCATTAAACAATTAGTTAATTAATTAACAAATTCCAACCACGACCCCTAGGTGTCACAGTATCAGAGAGCGACTCGACAGACATCCCAACAGCTATTAAAGAAGGCAGCAGGACCTTCACTCGCGGTTACCTGCAGTGTTGCCACAATGGAGCAACATTCCAAGCAGAAGGGGTGAGAATTTCAACAAAACATAATTAAGCACATAATAGAGTAATGTGAACAAAGCAGTCATACAACATCGTCATCACCACCAACATCATCGTCACTGAACACTAACTCAAATCACAATTTTTACCACCAGTCATAAATCATGAATGTGCATGGAAATGCAACCCACGCCTGGGTATATGCATGATGGTACCATTCTCGTCATAATTAAGCCACTATGGGCACATCGTCACTGTTTTACGTCAATAAGAGGCCGAAGCCTATTCGTCATAATATGCACATGCTATGAGACACTATGGACACATGTGCCACACCAAATCACTCACATGGAGTCCTCGTCATCGTCGTCATAAAAACACTCATAGAGTGTACTCGTCATAATCATCACAATTATATCACATCATCATCATAAACATCATATTTAAATTGAGAAAAACAGCACCTTAACATTTAAGGAAACAACAGCAAAAACAGCCTAAAAACGGCAACATTATTTAATTAAAACAGCAACAGCAAAGGCCAAAAACAGCAACAAAACAAAGTGGAAAATAGTAGCCTTTTTAGCGCACAACAGCAGCAAAACAGCACCCTTTTTATTAAAAAAAACAGCAGAAAATTCAGTTCAAAAACAGCATCTCATTTTTGAAAAACAACAACACATTTATTTTATAAATACAGCAGCCCATTTTTCTAATAAAACAGCAAGACAGCAACATATTTTTATGGAAACAGCAGCATTTTTATGTTTAAAAATATTACTCCCGGACTCTCGGTATAATTCCGGCACGGCATAAAATTTTGGCGCACGGGGCAGCGCACAAGGCGCGCCCAGCACTACGCAATACACACACAAGGCGCGCCCAGAGGCAGCGCCCAGTCCACGCGCACAGCAGCGACACACACACACACACCCACAGGGACAACTCCAAAATGACACGTGAAAAAAATAAAACCACTCGAGCCAAAATGTTTAAAATTGAATTTGGGCACGCGAATGCAAAAGATGGCGCGGTAAAATATGCCCAGAACTCGAAGTTTCACCCAAAACACCCCACATGCGCACACAATGGCGGCACAGCAACACCCACCGGGACAACTCCAAAATGACACGTAAAAAAATAAAACCACTCGAGCCAAAATGTTTAAAATTGAATTTGGGCACGCGAATGCAAAAGATGGCGCGGTAAAATATGCCCAGAACTCGAAGTTTCACCCAAAACACCCCACATGCGCACACAATGGCGCCACAGCAACACCCACCGGGACAACTCCAAAATGACACGTGAAAAAATAAAACCACTCGAGCCAAAATGGTTAAAATTGAATTTGGGCACGCGAATGCAAAAGATGGCGCGGTAAAATATGCCCAGAACTCGAAGTTTCACCCAAAACACCCCACATGCGCATACAATGGTCATTTCATCGAATAGTTTACATGCAGCAGAATTTTTTACACGAAAATCAGCATGATCACATCATAATTCCTTCCCAACCATCATCAAACATCACACGCACGAAATTACACATAACAATATCAACAATTCATCAAACAACATCATAATTTATTCAATTCTTCATCAATTTTACACATATTCACCTCAAATCCACATCAACATCAAAAACCCCACAAAACCCATCACATACTCAATTATATTAAATCGAAACGCTCACCCTTACCTCTTAAACGTAGGCTCCGTAGAAGACGATTAAAAGCACCAACGAGTAACTACAGCAACACAACGAGCAAAGCCTTGAACTTGCGCAACTCTTCTTCTTCTTCCCTCTTCTCTTCGCGCCGCTCCTCCTTCTTCTCACTCTCTCAATTCGCAACTCTCTCTAGGTTTTGCGCAAATGAGAGTGTTTTTGCCCTTTTGGGTTTAAGCTGTGGGCCTTCCCCGCTCTGGGCTCACGTCTACACCACCTCCTCCACTCCTTTCACCTCCTACGCACATAAAATAATATTCTTCTTAATTAATTTATATTGTGCCTCCAATAATGTAAATAATTAATTTAACTAATTAATTAAATAAATTTTTGGGGCGTTACAGTGGACCCACTGTTTAAGTATCAACCTGACACGTCAAGCCCCCATTTCTGCAGGATCGATCTGGCGAGGATAAAACAGACTCGTCGGGTTGCTAACTTAGATCGCCCTATCCTCGCAAAAGCAATGGCTTCCGGTGCTGGAGAGTCGGTGGAAGTTCGTACTAGTCCCCCCGAGTCGGTTGTTCCCGAGGTTCAAGATGATTTGGGCTCTGCTCCTTTGAGTTTTCATGCTGAAGACCGCTCTCCCGGGGTTCCCAGTAACGAGCTGGCGGATGAAGATAATGCCGAGGTAGTGGTCCTTGACTCGGAGGGGTCTGACGCCGAGCCTGATTATGAAGAACAGGGGAGTACTAGCTGGAGCTCCGACGACACTGAAGCGGAGGTTGCTGAAAGCCGCAATAATGAAGACGGACTCGGACATCACGGGGATCCCGTGCATGAGGGAGGTGATTCTGATCAATACCCCCGCGCCGGAGTCGGGCCGGTTAATGTTCCCTTGTCCCAACCTCTCAATGTCCCTCGAGAGTACTCATGGGTGTCGGAGACGTTGAGGGGAATTCAATCCATCTACAGGACCGGGGATGACATGAGCTTCCTCGTCAAGCGCGTTTCCAGGAAGAATCAGGTCTGGAACGTGGAGGGGATGGCCGAAGGTCAACACGTAGCTGTCTGGCCAAAAGCTTTGAAATTTGTCATGTATGGAGTGACGATCCTTGACATGCATATTAGCCCCCCTTCACCGCCTTCCAGCAAGAGGCCTTGGGAATCCTGAACCTCGCTCCCTCTCAACTTCATCCCAACTCATGGGCGTTTCTCCGGGCTTTCGAGTTGATGTGCATTCACTTGGAGAGGCCAATCTCCTGTGACCTGTTCTTTTACCTTTTTGAGGTCAACCAGAGGCACGAGGACGGCACCAAGGATCGGTGGGAGCACGTGAGCTTTCGGGCTAGGAGGAGTATAAAGATTTTCATGCCGTATTCCGATTCCTTGAAAAACTGGAAGAACAAGTACTTTTTTGTTGAGCCTGTGAACGAGGAGGCAGTGTGGCACGTCGGTCAATATGCTGCGGATGGGGAATCACTGGAGTCCACTAAGTTTCAAATAGGGTGGTCTCTTTCTCATTTCAACCGGCAACCTCACTCCTACACTGTCGGCTTAAGCCGGCTATCCCCGGTTGATCAGGACTCGCTGGCGATCTTGACGAACTTCGCTGACCTGATTATCCACCGGGACCCCAAAAAATTCGGAGTTGATGTAGCCCGATTGGTTGGGGCTGGCTCAAAGTCTCAAGTGGCGGTCGTGCTTGGTAGGTTTTTGATAGACAATCCCGCCCATTACTTTTTGACCGTCGTTTCTTTTAACATTGTTTCTTTTCCTTATTTCGCAGATAGCATGGGACCTGACAAGTCCGTTCATGCCGTTCCGATCAATACTGTCACAGAGGCCAGCTTGGCTGGTGTAGAAGATCCGGCGGCTGATCTTTCACATCGAAAAAGGCAGCGTCCCTCATCGCAAGGAGATCCTGCCTCCACTTCCCATGCTCCGGAGCAGCAGAGGCAGCCTGGTCGAGCCGGTTCTCCCCAGGCTTCCAAGAAAAGTCGTCACGGGAAGCATAGAACTTCAAGGTCTTCTGGTATCTCGATTGATGCCGAGTTCTTGAAGAAGCATGTGGAGGATTCCCGGGTTGACCCGGTCGAGGCCGCTCTCAGGTTGTTTCGGTATCTGGCCGATGTGTCCAAGCTTCAAAGGGTCGAAGCTGAGAATCAGGCGAAAGGTAACACCAAGTTCCGAGGTATTCTATTTGATTTTTCTTTTGGTCACTTCCGTTCCTGACTTTCTTGTTTTCGCTATTTCAGGGGCCCTGGCAGAGAGGGATAATGAACGGAAAACCCGGGTGGAGCTTCAGAAAAAATACGAGTTGCTGTCCTCAACTCTTTTGAAGTCTCAGGAGGACCAGACCGCGCTTAAGGCGGTGGCGGACAAGCTTGAAAGGGAGAGGGACTCTGCCCTTAACCAGTGGATGGAGCATGAAGTCCGTATTTCAGATCTTGAGAGCCAAGGGAGATAGTCTGAGGAGGTGATTTCCTCTCTGAAGGCCCGGATTTCTGAGCTCGAGGCCGATATCCTGAAAGCGAGACAGGCCCAAGCCGGGACTAGTGTTGATTCCTCGCCTCGGATTGCCGAGTTGGAAAAAGAACTCCAGGAGGCGCGCGCCAAAGCTGAGGCTGCTGAGAATGAGATGGTCGAGGTGGCCCAGATGGCAATGAATGTGGCTGGGGAGAGTTACGAGAAGGCGCTTGCTCAGGTCGCCGTTATCCATCCATCTTTGCATTTGGACCGAGAGATTCTTCGTGTGGAACATATAGTAGAAGGTGAGCGGATCGTCAAGCTCAGTCCTGACTCTGAAGAATGTGAGGTCATTTACCCTCGCCCTTCCTTGTCGTGACTCGTGTTGATAGGATAGCTCTGGATTAGTCGTTTTTTGGGTTCCGGGTGGAACCGGTGGGGGAGAATTCCCCGGGTTCCGGGCGGAACCGGAATTTGTAACATTTTGCCATTTTTTGAACTAGAGGACCCGGCCGTATCCGGGGTAATTTGTAATAGAAATTTAATTTAATGCGCTTCCGGTTTCATCTACCTCGGTTGAGCTTTACTCTGTTGTTTTAAATTCGTGCACTTGCATTTGATTCGCTCAAGTGGTAAGCGTCGCCTTAGGGGCAGTTTACCGGGACTCGGCCCAGATCGAACTCGCCCTTTAGGGTAGTGGCAACCTCGGCCAACTAGTTTGTTTGCGTAATGATGGCCGCCTTCGGGGCAGTTTACCGGGACTCGGCCCAGATCGAACTCACCCCTTAGGGTAGTGACAACCTCGGTCACCTAGAAAGAGATAAAATAGGTGATAACATCGGTAGACACCGTTTCTTTGATAAAATAATTGATTACATCGGTATACACCGTTCTTCAGATAAAATAATTGATAACATCGGTATACACCGTTCTTCAGATAACATAATTGATAACATCGGTAGACACCGTTCTTCAGATAAAATAATTGACAACATCGGTATACACCGTTCTTTGCAAAAATGAGAATCAACTGTAGTACTTTTATAATTTAGTGGCGTTCCAAGTCCTTGGGATCGTCTTCCCGGCCAAGGTTTCCAACTCGTAGGCACCCTTACCAGTTTTAGATAAAACTCGGTAAGGTCCTTCCCAATTAGGTGCGAGCTTGCCTTGCGCGGCGTTCTTTAAACCGACGTTGGCTCTTCGTAAAACTAAATCACCGACCTCAAGGTCCCTGGGGATTACTTTCGAGTTATATCGTGCTGCTACCCTCTGCTTTATTATTGCTTCTTTAAGGGAAGCCTGGCCTCGGCCCTCGTCGACGAGGTCAGGGTTCTCTTTTAACGCCTGATTATTGTCCTCCAGATACTTTGGGTGGAGCGTCCTCCAGCTTAGCTCTCCGATTTCTACTGGGATTACCGCCTCCGTCCCGTACGAAAGCCGGAAAGGGGTCTCCCCCGTTGAGCTCTGCGGGGTGGTTCTGTAGGCCCACAGCACATAGGGTAGCTCTTCAACCCAGTTTCCCTTCGCTTCATCGAGCCGCTTTCTCAAAGATGTTTTTATCTGCATGTCAAGGCAGATAGACAGGCCTCAGAGGAGGGGGTTGATAACCTTATTTTATATAGGTTGTTTATACTCCTAATACTTAAGTCAAAGCTCTTTTCTCAAGTAATTTTAGTGCTTAAATATGTGAATATATGAATATTAGAACAAGTTATAGGTTTTAAGTTAATTCCTTAAAACTTGGGCATAGTCAATGCCTTTGTGAATATCTTTGATGTTTTGCTTTAGCGCTGCAGCGGTATGCTACCTACTAGACGCTACAGCGTTATAAGACGGCTGACCATTGAGATACTTGTGTGGCCACGTGAGGACATGACGAGTCACCACCCTTATCTCTTCCTCTCAGCTGGATTTGTTGACTTTCAAGTGGATGCTAAATTACACTTGGCGCCTCCTAAATGGAACCCATGTGATAGTTGTTGTATTCCATCATTACCACTTTTTGTAAAGTACTTTAAGGATAATATCTAAGTCTAATAATCATCATGTAATATTATTATTCTATTAAGACTTAGATATAGATTAGAATTAATTAAAATTGCTTCTCTAGGAGGTAACTTACGTAGACAAGTAGATATTATTAAGGTGAGCAACTACACCGTAAGATGGTAGCTACTCTCCATTGACACTTTATTTTTGAAGCTTTTAGTTTTAACTTAGTTTTCTAGTTCTTCATCCAAGGTTTTGCTCACGCCTCAACTTCATCTCTTGTATGCCACTTGGGATCATTGGAGTGCATCTTTTGCAACCACTCTTCTCTTGTCTTCATACGGTAATACATACTCTCTAGTTGTATTATGTTGATGGAACTTGTGATGAGCTAACTTTGTTGTAGTTGGATTGTTCTTGGTATGTAATGAACCTTGAGTAACTTTTGTATAATATTATGATGTTTGCGTTTTATTCCTTGTGTCATAATACTTTCAATCTTGGTTTGGGAATGATCAACTAAAACAAGGTAACTTTGTGGGTACAGACATGGTTCACAAAGAGAACTCGAGGAATGATACGAATGAAAACCCTTTAAAGACATTTAAAGGAAGCACTACTTAACTCTAGACATAGGGGAGTAATAGTTCATAAGGCAAATGTTGTAAGAGCTTAATATACAGGGGTAAAACTTATTTAGAGCCTAGACATAGGAGTCTTGTAACATAGCCCTGACGAAAGTGACTGAAAGGCACGCCACCAAGGCGCTACAGCGTCTACGGATTCTGAAGCGCTACAGCGCTTAACGCTACAGCGTCTAATATTATATGAATATTACTCTTGGGAACTTACATACTATTGAGCTATCCAACTCACCTTTAATTACTTCAAACTTAATACTGTTTTATCACAACTTATGATGTTTACAACTCTTCACCTTTACTTGTTACTTAATTCTTTTCACTAAGCTTCTAATCACTTAAACTTCTTAGATTAACTCCAATCCCTGTGGGAACGAACTTTACTTATCAATATATTACTTGTTGCGATTGTGTATACTTGTGTAATACCCTAATTTTGTCCTATCCAAAAATAAGAAATTTTATCTATTTTTTTAAAAAAAATAATTATTTTATTTTCATGCCATGCTCTATTTTATTTTAGTTTGCTACAAGTTCCAATTTTTGAAAAAATAATAATAACTAGGAGTAAAGAAACAAAATAAGCAAAGGAGGAAATAGGGGAGGTTTGTAAAAAATATATAGAGGTGCATTTAGGGTTGGGCCATCTAAAACCCAACTCCTCCATCAAACCCAATCCAACTCCTCCACCAAACCCAATCCAACCCTTCCTAACCCAACACCCAACTCCATCCTAACCCTAACCCATGACCCAACACCCAACTCCATCCAACCCACTCCAACTAAACCCTAATTCGCATACCTCCCCGTTACCCTAAAAAGTGTCCACATCCAATTCCCCCCCTAGCCATGAATTTCGACCATATTCATCCTCCCTCTCCTCCCTAGAAATCCGCCCCCACTCCCCTTGATTCCTTCCTTGGAACTCTCAATCCCACTTCCCCATACACTCCACCCTTCCCATCATTCCCTCTCCCCAACGGCTCTCACTCTCTCCTTTCCCTCTTCTCACGTTTCCTTTCTTTCTCTCTCCCTCACACATCACTCAACTCACTCTCTCTCACACACTCCCCCTTCTAAACCCTAAAAAATTCGGCCCCTTTCTCTCTCTCCCTCACATCACTCTCTCACACACTCACTCTCATCTCACACACTCAACCCTTTCCCCCCCTACGGCCTCTCTCTCTCTCATACACCTCTCCATCTCCTTTCCCTCACACAACCTCCAAAACACATCACCTCCACTACCCACATCAAGCCCTAGCCGTCCACCCTCCCTTCTCCATCTCCACACGTTTTCCTTTCACATCCTCTCACGAAATCACCATTCTTGGTGCTTCCTCCTCTCCTTTCTCACGAAATAGCCATCTTTGGGCATCACCAACACAAGAAGCCGTTGGTCACTCAAAGGCTCGTGGGTTCATCCAAGGAAACATGTTTTCCACTTCGTTTTCTCCAAGGCTCACACGCAAACGGATCTATACACAAGGTTTAGTGAAAAAAACGAAAGGCAAAGCACACCACTACGATTTCGGTTTTGTTAGTATAAATATGGGCCAAATCCTTGAAGCAAGGGGGAGGTTTTCGGTTGGTGTTTAAGAGGAAGGAAGAGGAAGATCCGAACGTAGGTGGAGATCTTGGAGCAAGAAGCAAAATCTTTTTTTTCTTCTTCCTTGAAATACTTGAGTGAAAGAGAGAGTTCTTCATTTTTTTCCCTTTTTGTTTCTCTTACTAAAACTATCATCAAAGTTATTTTTATTCTTTTATGTGAGATCCAAGAGGAAAGATTATTTACTCAAGCTTTGTGGTAATTCCTCTATCTTAGTCTTCTTTTTCGTTTTCATGACTTATTGAACCATTTACATCTTTTATGTCATATTCCTTGCAAGTTATGATTGTTGTTTGTATATTTGGACGTTGAAATTTGTGGACTTGTTGATGATCTTCTATGTTAGTTTTGATAGACCAAATCCCGTAACGTCATAATTTGTTGATCATGATTTTGTTGTTTATTTGGGAGTGCCATAATTTGTGGAAATGTATTAATGCATTGTAACAACATATATGAGGATTGTCATTAACATCATAAACCCAATATTTTCTATAAGAGTGATTAAGGCATTTTTTTTTTATTGTCAAAACTTATTTATTTTGTTTATTTGTTGACCACGATTTTATTTTCTTTTTTAACCAAAAATTACTTCAACCAAAAATGATAACAAAAGAACTAAAAAAAAAGAAAACAAAAAGCATTTCCTAGTAATTAATAAAAGAGGGGGTAGTCAACACTTTTCTTTTACTATTATCAAGTAAACAAAGTTAATAATTTTTTTTTTATGTTTTTTCTTTTATACATATTCGTTTTTTATTTAATCAGAAATTAACAAAAAAAAGAGAACAAAAAAAAAACATTTCCTTAGTAAAAAAGAGTGGTAAATAAAACATTTTTAAAAAAAACAAGTAAACTGTTATTTACACCCCCTAGGCCCAAGCATAAGGCCCCTTTTGTCACTTAAGCCCAGTTTCGCTAGCTGGGCCCTCCCATGCGAATTGGGTTTCATTTTCTGCACCCCCCATTTTAAAAATGCAACCCTCCTCGCTGTTTACACCCCATTTTTGATAATACAGCCCTCCTTTTATTCGCACCCCCATTTTACTATTGCATCCACTGTTTCTCCTTAAAAAGAAAAAAATATATTTCCTTTCCCTAAATAAATATTCTCCGACATTGAAAACAAATATTCTCAAACGTCGAAATCAAAGTTAATCATCACTAATGGTCACTCGCGCCGTTGCCGTTCGATCGTGGGTGATGATTTCATTCCTGTGGGAGCTAGTAGTGTGGCCACTCTAAACCGTTGTTGTTTGGTCCTTACAAACGCTCTCCTTCAATTGTGAAAACCTTTTCAATGCTCAAAATAAAAACCGATTGTCATTAATCACCACTCGCGCCGTTGCCGTTTGGACGTTAATGATAATTCATTTTCATACGAATATTGGTGGCGACTAAAGGTTCCGTTTGGACCTTTTCAATGCTCAAAATAAACCCAAATCTTCCGGTTTTCCAAAAGGCCATCCGCTTTCCTAAAGGTTTTTCTTCAATATTCTCCTGATAAAAAAATATTGGTGGCGACTTCATTGATTTTCAAAAAAGTTGTAAACGAAGAAAGATTCCCTCGGGGACTTTTTCGGGCGCAACAACTTGCACATCACCTTTTCGCACAACAAGTTTTTGGCGCCGTTGCCGGGGATTGCATTTAATTTTCATTGTTTAAGCTTTTAGTAAACTTAGTGCCTATTTTACACTGGTGTGTTGTTTCTTGTTGCTGCAGCAGTAAGCGCTACAGCGTATGCCCAGGTCTCAACCACCAGAATTTGAACCATACTCAACTAGAGAGAAGGTTCAGGAAGCTAAGACATCTTCACAGGCTCAGACCCACCATGTCAGAACACAGTCATAGGACCACTTCTGGTAGAGCTAACACTCTACATGGCAGATCTAGCTCTGGTAGAGGAGGGACTGAACCAGGTGGAAGGGGTAGAGGTAGACATCAGCAGCCACCCATGTTACCAAGTGGCTTCAGTCTCAAGAGGGGGGGTGAATTGAGATTTAAAACTTTTCAGATCTTTCGAAAACGTTTTTCCCCTTTTCAATGACTTAGATCAATTTTCGCGCAAGTTAAGTGGAAGCGAAGGAATTAGAATATAAAGCAGTAAAGCAGTATAACAGTAAAGCAGGAAAGCAGTAAAGCACGCAGAGATTTATCCTGGTTCGGTCACCTCCTAGTGACCTACGTCCAGTCCTCACACCCTTGTGAGATTTTCCACTAACCAAACCAACAAGGCTTACAGGTGCCTTGGAAAACCTTTACAGACTCAGGCACTCTCCTCCTAGGATACCCCACCTATGGAGAGCCCTCAAATCTAATATAACAATAACAAGAGATACCCCACCCTTGTTACAACAACTGCCCTAGAAAGATACCCCACTTCCTAGTACATGCAGCTACCCCTAGAGAGATACCCACTCTCTAGTACAAATTATAACAACAATATAACAGTAATGTAAATACAGAAATACCTCTTAGTGTAGGCAGATATTACAACTTGAAGGACACAACCCCAACTAACTCTTAACGTAGGATCAGCTCTTGACGGACCAGTGGTGCGAGAAGAACACAAATAAAATATAAGAGTTTTTCAGAAATGATAGATCGTGAGAATGGGTTGGTGAGAAATGGAGGCTATGAGGCCTCTATTTATAGGCTATGAAAAACTAGATCTCACGTTGAAAATATTTAGGGAATCGATTATATGCCTAATTGCATTGGATCTAGGAATCGATTCTTGTGTATGACTTCCTTAAGGTGAGAATCGATTCTTACTTTATTTGACAATGAGTGACAATCGATTCTTGGCTCACAGGAGGGGTAGGAATCGATTTTGACTCAAGTATAAAGTATTGTGAATCGATTCTTTCACTTATGGAGACAATGGGAATCGATTGCATGCTTTCTCATTTATGTTGGAAATCGATTTTGTGTTTATTTTAAAAGATGGTAAATCAATTTTTTCTTTTATGGAAACAATGGGAATCGATTATATACTTGGTAAAATCAATATGAATCGATTATGCACTTTCAAAATATGTTGGAAATCGATTTTGATGTTTACCAAAAACTATTGAATCGATTTCTTTCTTTTTCAAAATGGTTTTTAAGTTTATGTGTTCATGCATGCATTTTGAAAACTTGTGTGAGTGTGTGAGACTTTGAGAGGCGAGCTGACCTTCGAAAGAGCTTACACATTTTCCTAAGACAACCCCAAACCCTAAGGACTACCCTTATTTATAAGGACTACCCTTAAACTTGAATCTTCAAATCTTGAGCTTGATTGACTTGGATTGTGACTTTGATGTTTAGTCACTTTTCTTTACTTTTGGCTATCAACTTTACCTTTGCCTTTTTCATCATCAAAACTAATCCTGCAATATTAGATAACCTGCAACACAGGTATCCACATTCTCCCCCTTTTTGATGATGACAAAACATTAACTCATCTCAAGGTGGGAGGTTAGTTCAAACAGATAATATATATATGATGCTCCCCCTATCATGATGCTCCCCCTGACTTATTGACTAGATGCATAATATGCAAGTTCTATATGCTCATATGCAACCCTATATTTCTCTCCCCCTTTTTGTCATGATCAAAGAGGGTCAATATGTGATAAGGTTTGCGAATCGAATGTCACAGCTATTTGACAAGATAAAAGAGCCATTGCTGATTTGTAAGTGATCATCAAAACTTGAAGAAAAACATATTTGAGGCCATGAGGAGAATATTTTATCAAACACAGGCAAAAGCTAATTATGAGTTTCAAAAAACTGTGAAGCAGTTGTTTTAAGCTTTATACATTTCATGCTGCTTAGTTTGAAGGTTGGTGATGGCAGCCAGAATATGGGAGAAAAATTTATTTTAGTTGAGCAACGATTGTGAGTATGTATTCTGAATTTTAATGCCAAAGCCAGCAATTTATTGTGACAGGAGAAAATGGATTTCGGGAAAAGGTAGCATTTCAGCTGCTTTATAAAACGCTTTTTGAGCACGCAGAAATTCGTAAGTCACAAATTCTCTTAAATATTTTAAAAGATCACTTGAAGAATATTTTATTGAAAAATTCATTTGAGTAAATAGAGAACCAGGTTTTCTTTTGCAATGGATTTGTGAAAATATCAACTAGCTGATTTTGACGATTCAACTAACTCAATCACACTATCGCCTTTCTAACCATAACCTCTAAGAAGGTGATGTGATAATTCTACATGCTCAGTTTTAGAGGGATGATCAGAATACTTTATTTGTTTTCATGCCTTGAAAAAAAAATGTTCCCTTAGAGATGCATGAAATGCGGTTTAGAGATCAAATTGTTTCACAAGTCACATGTTTGACTAAGTAAACTATGATTTAAGCACATTTTCAGTTTAGAGGTGAATAAGACTTTTCTAACCTTTACCAGTGATTCTCCCTCTATTCATCACAAGTCACATGACAGATTTTTCTCCGAGGTGAGAGTTGATAACTTTATTGTGTTTCCGGTCATGTGCTTTGAGTCTTTGCTGTCAAGGTATCCACATGTCCCCATACCTTGCAGCGTACCTGCAATGATCTAAAACAAGGTTCTAGGTACCCAAATCTCTTTGGGTCCTTGTGGGTTAGTGTTTGGTATGGTTCCTTTGGGAACCCACACCTTTTTATTTATTTTACCTCTTGCCCTGCAAACAGAAGCTGTATGTCCAGGTTTACCACAATAATAACACGTAATATAAGGTCTAGTGGAAAATTTTGGTTTATAATGAACATGCCTTTCTATGGGTTTGTTTCTAGGGAATCTATGATGCACATTTTGTAAACTAGACAATTTCCCAACAGTCCATTCCAGTTCATGAATTTTCTTTTCAGATTCAACACATTTATCACAAGTATAATTTTCTTTAAAGCATGCAAGGCTATCATTTTCTTTTCTAAGCTCTGACTTTTCTTTAGTTAAAGCAGTAACGGCATTTTCAAGATGAGTGATAACTTTCTTAGATTTATCTAATGCTTTAGCTAGTTTTAAGGATTTATCATGCAATTCAGTAAATGCTTCATATAATTCATCATAGGCATCTTGTAAAGATTCAGAGTTAGAATATACCTCAGTTTCACTTTCGCTGTCGTGGTCGGCCATGAGAGCAACTAGATCTTTTTCACTTTCTGAGCTATCTGATGAGTTCCTGTTTTCCCATGCTGTGTAGGCTTTTCTACTCCTTTTTCCTTTGGATCCCTTTCTCTCATCTCTTGGTCGTTTTCTTTGTAATTTTGGGCATTCCAATTTTATGTGTCCGGGTTTCCCACATTCGTAGCATGTTAAAGGACTTAAGTAGTTTTGTTTGCATGAGACTTCTTTGGTTGGAGAATTCTTTTCTAGAGACCTCCTTATGAACCTTTTGAATTCTCTTACCATTAGGTCTATATTCTCATCCTCTTCATCACTTTCACTTTGCGAGTCATCACTGTCGTCGGATGAACTTGAACTTGAAACTTTAAAAGCTAGGTTTTTCTTTTTCTTGACTTTTCCTTCATTCTCTGCTAGACGAGTGAGTTCTAACTCGTGCTCTAGTAGTTTCCCAAACAGAGTGGCAAGAGACATGGTAGTTAGGTTTCTTGATTCAGTTATAGCAGTTACCTTTGGTTGCCATTCTCGGTTTAGGCATCTTAGCACTTTGTTGATCAAGTCTTCGGGAGGAAATGATTTTCCTAATGAACCCAATTTGTTCACTATGTGAGTGAACCTTTTCTGCATCTCTGATATTGTTTCACCTGTATTCATTCTAAACAATTCGTACTCTCTGGTAAGAGTATTTATTCTTGCCCTTTTCACTTCACTTGTACCCTCATGAGTAACTTGAAGATTATCCCACATTTCTTGGGCAGATTTACAGTTTGAAACTCGAAAAAATTCATCAGCACTCAAAGCAGAAGTAATAATATTTTTAGCGCGTAAATTAAGTTGCACTTTTCTTTTCTCATCGTCAGACCATTCATTTCTACTTTTTATTCTAAGAATACCATCTACTATGTGTGTGGGGACGAAAGGTCCTTTTTCCACAGCATCCCAAACATCTAAGTCTACCCCTTCAATAAAAATTCTCATTCTTTCTTTCCAATATGCATAGTCTTCTCCGTTGAATCCCGGAGGACGGAAAAGAGATGCACCCTCTTGCGTATACCAACCTAAAGCCATTTCTCTTGAAGCGGCTAAGCTCTTTATACAAGAGTCTAGCTCTGATACCACTTGTTACCAAGTGGCTTCAGTCTCAAGAGGGGGGGTGAATTGAGATTTAAAACTTTTCAGATCTTTCGAAAACGTTTTTCCCCTTTTCAATGACTTAGATCAATTTTCGCGCAGGTTAAGTGGAAGCGAAGGAATTAGAATATAAAGCAGTAAAGCAGTATAACAGTAAAGCAGGAAAGCAGTAAAGCACGCAGAGATTTATCCTGGTTCGGTCACCTCCTAGTGACCTACGTCCAGTCCTCACACCCTTGTGAGATTTTCCACTAACCAAACCAACAAGGCTTACAGGTGCCTTGGAAAACCTTTACAGACTCAGGCACTCTCCTCCTAGGATACCCCACCTATGGAGAGCCCTCAAATCTAATATAACAATAACAAGAGATACCCCACCCTTGTTACAACAACTGCCCTAGAAAGATACCCCACTTCCTAGTACATGCAGCTACCCCTAGAGAGATACCCACTCTCTAGTACAAATTATAACAACAATATAACAGTAATGTAAATACAGAAATACCTCTTAGTGTAGGCAGATATTACAACTTGAAGGACACAACCCCAACTAACTCTTAACGTAGGATCAGCTCTTGACGGACCAGTGGTGCGAGAAGAACACAAATAAAATATAAGAGTTTTTCAGAAATGATAGATCGTGAGAATGGGTTGGTGAGAAATGGAGGCTATGAGGCCTCTATTTATAGGCTATGAAAAACTAGATCTCACGTTGAAAATATTTAGGGAATCGATTATATGCCTAATTGCATTGGATCTAGGAATCGATTCTTGTGTATGACTTCCTTAAGGTGAGAATCGATTCTTACTTTATTTGACAATGAGTGACAATCGATTCTTGGCTCACAGGAGGGGTAGGAATCGATTTTGACTCAAGTATAAAGTATTGTGAATCGATTCTTTCACTTATGGAGACAATGGGAATCGATTGCATGCTTTCTCATTTATGTTGGAAATCGATTTTGTGTTTATTTTAAAAGATGGTAAATCAATTTTTTCTTTTATGGAAACAATGGGAATCGATTATATACTTGGTAAAATCAATATGAATCGATTATGCACTTTCAAAATATGTTGGAAATCGATTTTGATGTTTACCAAAAACTATTGAATCGATTTCTTTCTTTTTCAAAATGGTTTTTAAGTTTATGTGTTCATGCATGCATTTTGAAAACTTGTGTGAGTGTGTGAGACTTTGAGAGGCGAGCTGACCTTCGAAAGAGCTTACACATTTTCCTAAGACAACCCCAAACCCTAAGGACTACCCTTATTTATAAGGACTACCCTTAAACTTGAATCTTCAAATCTTGAGCTTGATTGACTTGGATTGTGACTTTGATGTTTAGTCACTTTTCTTTACTTTTGGCTATCAACTTTACCTTTGCCTTTTTCATCATCAAAACTAATCCTGCAATATTAGATAACCTGCAACACAGGTATCCACAACCCACTCCCACCTTACATGACCAAGCGGACTGGTACAGACATCAATTCATAAATGAAGGACCTGCTCAAATGGTAAATGACAGGGATAGACCAATGAGGGACTATGCTGTGTTTGATCCACAAACCATGGATACAAGCATAGCAAGACCTACCCTCAACACAGCCCAGTTTGAATTCAAACCTATGATGTTCCAAATGTTGCAAACAGTGGGACAGTTTGGTGGTGCTCCTCAAGAGGACCCATATTTACACTTAAAGAAATTTTTGGAAGTCTGCAGTAACTTCATCATTCCAGGGGTAAGTGATGATGCATTTAGATTAAAACTTTTTCCTTATTCCTTGAAGGATAGAGCAAAGGCCTGGTTAACTTCTCTTGAGCCTAACTCTATCCATACTTGGAATGAAATGGCTGAGAAATTCTTAGCAAAATATTTTCCTCCAAGTAAGAATGCAAGAATGAGGAATGAGGTTACTGCATTCAGACAAAGAGATGCTGAAACACTGTTTGAGGCATGGGAGAGATGGAAAGAGCTGTTGAGGAAGTGCCCTCATCATGGTATACCTGTGATTATCCAAATGGAAACCTTCTATAATGGACTAGATCCCACAACCAGACAAATGTTAGATGCTTCTTCAGGGGGTGTGTTGTTGAAAACCTCCTATAATGAGGCATGTGAACTGATTGATGACATTGCCACAAACAGCTATCAATGGCCTACAGAAAGGTTGGCTCAGCAAAAGAAGGTAGCTGGTGTGCATGAAATAAGTGAAGTTTCTGCTTTATCTGCACAGGTTGCCTCTCTTGCTAACATGATAAAATCTATGAGCACATCAAACGCTGTAGCGGTTACCGCTGCAGCGGTACATGAACCTACAGTAGCTGTTATTGAGCAAGCCTCTCCAGGGTCAGTAAGCTGTGTATACTGTGGAGGAGAGCATTTGTATGAAGAATGTCTTGGTAATCCTGTCTCTGTGAACTATGTGGGTTTCAATAAAAACAATAATCCCTATTCAAATACATATAATCCTGGTTGGAAGAACCACCCCAATTTCAGATGGGGAGCCAACAATGCAACAGCACCTAATTATAGTGCTCCAGCAAATCCACCAGGATTCCCTGCTCACAACTATCAAAGACAGAATGCCCCTGTGATAGATAATTCATTAGAAGGATTGATGAAAGGTTTCATGAGTGATTACAAGACAGCTCTGAAAACTCATGAAGCTTCCATTAAAAATCTAGAAGTACAGATGGGGCAGATGGCTAATGTCCTTTCCCAAAGAATTAGTGGATCATTACCATCCACTACAGAAGCTTCAACTTCAGGTACTGCAGGGAAGGAGCATGTAAAAGCTATAACTTTAAGGAGTGGGAGAGATTTGATAGGATCATCAACTGTTACAGAAGATGAGAATAACAAAAAATCTGAAAAACAAAAAGAACCTACAACAAGCGCTACAGCGCCTGAACCTACCGCTGCAGCGCCTGTTGTTGAGAAAATACCACCTCCACCCAAAATTATTCCAACATACCCAGATCCTCCATATCCTCAAAGACTTCGAAAGGCTCATGAAGACAAGCAATTTAACAAATTCCTAGAAGTCCTTAAACAGTTGCACATTATGTTCCTTTGGTGGAGGCTCTCCAACAAATGCCTAACTATGCAAAGTTTATGAAGGATGTGCTTACTAAGAAGAGGAGACTAGGGGAGTTTGAAACAGTGGCAATGACTGGGGAATGCAGCATGTTGATGCAAAACAAGCTCCCACCCAAATCAAAGGATCCTGGCAGTTTTACTATACCATGCTCAATTGGAAATTTTCACTCTGGCCGTGCCCTGTGTGATTTGGGAGCCAGCATAAATCTCATGCCTAAGTCCATATACACTCAGCTAGGAGTGGGAACAACCAGACCTACCTCACTTACACTGCAGCTAGCTGATAGGACTCTTGCATATCCAGAAGGAATCTTAGAAGATGTTCTAATAAAGGTAGACAAATTTGTATTTCCTGTTGATTTTGTAATCTTGGACTTTGATGCAGATAAAGAAGTCCCCATCATATTGGGAAGACCATTCTTGGCCACTGGAAGAACTTTTGATAGATGTGCAAAGAGGAGAATTGATCATGAGGGTCAATGACCAAGAAGTCAAGTTCAACATTCTCAATGCTATGAAATTTCCAGGTCCCAACCTTGAAGAGTGCTCCTTTGTGTCTGTCATTGACAAAGTAGTTCAAGATCACTTCCAGAAAAGCACAGATCACCTGAGGCAATTACTGGACAGCAGTGAAGATACATGGTCTGATACAGAAGCTACAGGAGAGGAGGAACATACAGCCAAAGAAATTTGGACTAAGAAATATGAGTCTTTGGAGCAGGAGAATTCAGACATAAGAAAGGATCTCCCCTCCACTGAACAACCACCAACTCTGGAACTTAAGGAGTTGCCTTCACACCTCAAATATGCTTATCTTGGTAACAATAGTACTTTGCCTGTTATAATTGCTGCTGACCTTTCTGAAAAGCAGGAACAGGATCTGATTCAGACGCTACAGCAGCATAAAAAGGCAATTGGTTGGCAAATGTCAGATATAAAAGGTATTAGCCCAACCATTTGTATGCACAGAATAGTGTTAGAAGAAGACTCCAAAAATTACATTGAAGGGCAGAGGAGGTTGAATCCAATTATGAAAGAGGTGGTAAAGAAGGAAATCATCAAGTGGTTGGATGCAGGTATTGTATACCCCATTTCTGACAGTGCATGGGTTAGTCCTGTGCAGTGTGTGCCAAAGAAGGGAGGGGTAACAGTAATAACAAATGAGATGAATGAGCTGCTTCCAACCAGAAAGATAACAGGCTGGAGAATATGCATGGATTACAGGAGGTTGAATAAGGCAACAAGAAAGGACCATTTTCCATTACCTTTCATTGACCAGATGCTGGACAGGCTAGCAGGTAAAGAATTTTATTGCTTTCTTGATGGTTATTCAGGTTATAACCAGATTGCAATATTACCTGAAGACCAGCAGAAGACTACATTCACTTGTCCATATGGCACCTTTGCTTTTAGAAGGATGCCATTTGGCCTGTGTAATGCACCTGCCACTTTTCAAAGGTGTATGATGGCAATTTTCTCTGATTACATTGAAAGATCCATGGAAGTCTTCATGGATGATTTGTGTTTGGAGAAACATTCCATCTATGCCTATCCAACTTAGAAGAAGTCTTGATTAGATGTGAAGAAACTAACCTTGTGCTGAACTGGGAGAAATGCCATTTTATGGTGCAAGAAGGTATAGTTTTAGGGCATAAGATATCCAAAAAAGGATTGGAAGTGGACAAGGCTAAAATAGAGGTCATTGAGAAACTATCTCCTCCAACAAACATCAAAGGTATTAGAAGCTTTTTGGGGCATGCTGGGTTCTATAGGAGATTCATAAAAGATTTTTCAAAAATCTCCAAACCTTTGTGCCAACTGTTACAGCACGATAACCCCTTTATATTTAATGATACATGCATATTAGCCTTTGATAAGTTAAAGAAAGCTTTAATAACAGCACCAGTTATTATAGCTCCTGACTGGAGTAAGCCTTTTGAGCTTATGTGTGATGCTAGTGACTTTGCCATTGGAGCTGTCCTTGGGCAAAGGTATGATAAAATTTTTCACTCTATATATTATGCTAGCAAAACACTTGTAGAAGCTCAATTGAATTACACAGTCACTGAAAAAGAACTATTAGCTGTAGTCTTTGCATTTGATAAGTTTAGATCATATTTGGTTGGCACCAAGGTAATTGTCTTCACAGACCATTCAGACATCAAATATTTGATAACAAAAAAAGATGCAAAGCCTAGGCTAATTAGGTGGGTTCTCCTACTCCAAGAATTTGATTTAGAAATAAGAGATAAAAAGGGAGTGGAGAACCAAGTTGCTGATCATCTTTCTAGATTGGAGAGAGACATTGCAGGTACAGCAGGTGGGGAGATCAAGGAATACTTTCCAGATGAACAGCTGTTGGCAATGACTGATGACTCATCAGCCGCTGTAGCGGTCAATGTAACAACGCTTAACGCTGCAGCGGCTGAACCTGCAACACCTTGGTATGCTGACATAGTGAACTTTCTGGTTAGCAAGGTAGTACCTCCTGAGATGACTTACCAGCAAAGGAGAAGGTTCTTCCACACAATGAAACAATATTATTGGGATGAACCTTTTCTATACAAGAAGTGTCAAGACCAGTTAATGAGGAGATGCCTAGCAGAGGAAGAACAAATTCAAGTGCTACAGCACTGCCATTCTGCACCATGTGGTGGGCATTTTGGTGGTGTTAGAACTGCTGCAAAGGTATTGCAATCTGGCTACTTTTGGCCTTCACTTTTCAAAGATGCTCAAGACTTTGTTAAAAAATGTGATAGGTGCCAAAGAACAGGGAATATTTCAAACAAACATGAAATGCCTTTAACAAACATTCTAGAGGTTGAACTCTTTGATGTTTGGGGAATGGATTTCATGGGACCTTTCCCCCTTCTCATGGAAACCTATACATTTTAGTAGCTGTAGACTATGTTTCAAAATGGGTAGAAGCTGTTGCTTTGCCCAACAATGATGCAAGGTCTGTGAGCAAATTTTTATTGAAAAACATTTTCACTCGTTTTGGAACTCCTAGAGCCATCATAAGTGATGAGGGATCTCATTTTTGTAATAAACTAATTGAGACCCTATTGGCTAAATATGGAGTCAAACATAAAATAGCAACTGCTTATCATCCACAAACTAGTGGTCAAACTGAATTGTCAAATAGAGAAATAAAAAGAATGTTGGAAAAGATGGTAGGGCCTTCAAGGAAAGAATGGTCAATACATCTAGATGATGCTTTATGGGCCTACAGAACAGCTTATAAAACACCTTTGGGGATGTCTCCCTATAGGTTGGTTTATGGGAAGTCCTGTCACCTACCAATTGAACTTCAGCACAAGGCCCATTGGGCTCTAAAAAAACTCAATTTTGACTACAAGAAAGCAGAAGATGCTAGATTGCTGCAACTGAATGAATTGGAAGAACTGAGGCATTTTGCCTATGAGAATGCAGCAATCTATAAAGAAAAAACCAAAATATGGCATGATAAAAAACTGATAAAAAGAGATCTCACTGAAGGAGGACAGGTATTGCTTTACAACTCCAGGTTAAGATTGTTTCCTGGAAAGTTAAAATCTAGGTGGTTAGGCCCTTTTCAATTGATAAAAATATATAGCCATGGGGATGTGGACCTCTATGATGTAACAACCAATACCACCTTCAAAGTGAATGGCCAAAGGGTTAAACAATATTTTGGTGAAAATGTGGTGAGAGATAAGACCACAATTGAGCTTAAAGATCTCTAATTTGAAAGAGAAAGTCTGGTTGTAGACTTTAAAAGCAAGCGCTCTTGGGAGGCACCCCAAGGATTCTAACAAAATTTCCATGTTCATTTTTTATGCAGGAAATTAGGATAAGCGCTGTAGCGGTTGCTTATCACAAAAGCGCTATAGCGCTTGTCTTAAAATCAGGGCTGGGTATGGTCAAACAAAAAAATAAAAAGATCTTGCTCAGGATGAGCTGGCACTGTACCCCCATCCCTAGCCTGACAAGCACGTGCACCTACTCACCTGTAATTGTCAAATCAACAGTTTTATCTTCTCTCTCCCACTTCACTCACAAAACCGTAACTTTAATATCCACAACTCCCCACGCCACCATTTTCCTTTCTCTTTCTCTTTCCTAAATCTCTGAAACTGCTCGCAACCGTTACACTCACCACTCATAACTTCCATTCCTTCTTCTTCCTTCGTCCCAACACACACCAACATTTCCCAGAAACCCAGAAATAAACATGTGAAGCTCTTAACCAACCATGACAAAAAAACAAGCCGCCCTAAAACGATCTGGTAAGGGAGCTACTAGGAAACCAGAAACCTCAAATCCTACCAAAAACACCATGGCGAAGGCAACTCAAGATCCTCAGAGGTTTTGGAAGATGGATTTCATAGCTGAAAGAGGATTCAAGACAGAAAGTGCTCCTGAGGCGTTTTCAACCGTTGTCACAGCGTTGGGATGGGAGGGCTTCATCAAGCATCGCAAAGACTACATGACGTCTTTGGTACGGGAGTTTTACTCTGGGATTGAAGAACCTAAGGAGGGAAAACCTCAAACCCATTCACTGGTGAGAGGAGAAACTGTAAACTTCAACTCCAGAACAATCAATGATATCTTCCATCTGGGCTATCATGGAAAAGCTCTGGAAACTAAAGTTCTGAACTGGGGAGACGAAGAAATGGAAGCTGTTAGAAAAAGGATTTGTGTGGAAGGATCAACATGGGACAAATTTGGAGCTGAATACAAAATTAAAAAAGCCTATCTGTGTGAAGAAGCAAATCTGTGGTGTAGTTTCATCAAATACTCCTTGCTGCCAACATCTCACACAACATTTGTGGAAAAAGAAAGACTCTTCGTCATAGATGAAATAATGCTTGGAGAAAAGATAGACGTAGGAAGATTGATAGCAAGGGAGATAGAGAAGTGCAGAGTTAAAAAGGGAGGTAACTTATATTTTCCTTGTTTAATTACTGAGTTGTGTTTGGAGGCTGATGTAGAAGTAGAAATGAAAGAAGAAAGAAGATCCCCTCTTGGGGCATTTCCTTGCATTTTCAAAGTTAAGCAGAAACCTGCCGCTGCAACGTCTTCTGACTCTCAAGCGCTACAGCGCTTAGAGCTGAAGCAACAGGTCCTCTGCAGATTTGTGAAAGAAAAATTTGACTGGGAAAAAGCATTGTATGCTCAAATATCCAAAGGAAAAACATCAATTCCCCCTCCTCAATTCCCTGATTGGCTGCTGGAAGAAGAGCCAATTAAAAAGCAAGTTAAAAAGGGAGTTAGGGCAGAAAAGAAAAAGGTTGAGGCTAGTCCATCAAAGAAAGCAAAGGCTAGTCCAGCAAAGAAAACAAAACCTAGCCCAGCCAAGAAAGTGCAAAAAGCTGTAGTAGAGGAGGAAAGCCTGGATTTTGATGACATTGAAAACATAAGTGAGGAAGATGAAGAAGAAACTATTGCAGTGATGAAAGAGATGGAAAGGCAGGATGATGAAGAATCATCAGGAGAGGAGAGTGATACTGAAGAAGAATCCGAGAGTGAGGAAGAGGAGCAAGCTGAAGAAATACAATGTGATCCAACCCCAAGCCCAAAGAAACCAAAAACCCCCCTGCCAAAACAGCCAATCCACCATCAACCCCCACCTCCATCCCTCAACCAACCAAATCAACACCCAAGAAAACACCTGCCAAGAAGGTAACACCAAAGAAGCCTGAACCAAAGAAGCCAGCAACAAAAGAAAAACCCACTGAGCAGCTCAAGAAAATTTATCAGTCATACATAAAGCCTAGAAGAAACCCATGTGTCAAGCTTCCTGAGTACCCAGAAGAAGGTATTCAGCCAGTAGGTGCTGCAGCAACTATGTCTGCAGTACCTAGTGACCCATTACCTGAGGTAAATCTAACAGAGGAGGAATCTGAAAAAGAGGCTGCTGAAGAGCTGGTGAATATGCAGGATGAAACAGAGCCAATGCTGAAGAACAGGAGGAAGAAGAGGAGAAAGAGCAAACAGAAGAGGCAGAAGAAGAGCAGGAATCAGACGCTGCAGCGGCAGCAGAAAAGGAAGCAAGCGCTACAGCGCCACAGCGCCACCAACCGCTGTAGCGGCTGAAAAGACTACTCCACCTCAGCCAAAGAAGAAGAAGGCAGCAAAAGGAGCCCCAGAACCTTCAAGAGCCAGTAAGAGGCTCAAGAAGGCCTAAAAAGGCAAGAATTGTTGGCTTCTTATGCCAGTTATGTACTTTGTACTTTATTTTGTTGTTGTTTTAAGGCCTCTCCCTTTCTGGTCAAGCAAGCAGTGAGGACACTGCCAGATTTAATTTCTGGGGGAGGACCTTATGGTCAAAAGTGTTTTAAATTAAGTACAATGATGCTTTTAAATATTTAGTATAATTATGCCATATTTTGCATGTGTTGCATGTTTTTGAATAATTTTGTATACTTGAATGGGAAGTATGATTAGCTGCATGTTTTAAATTTCTTAGTAAGCAAAAGCTGATTCATATAGCCAAATATAAATAAGAATTTTTGAGTAAGGCAACATTGTGTAAACAAAGAAATGATCTTATTGCTGCTTTTACACAAAATCCAAGCTTAGTGAAGAACCTAATTAGCTAGGAATAATCTAAGGATAAAGTTAAGTTTTGGATAACCAAGGGTTAGTCAAGTTTTCATTAAAAATTGAGAGTTGTTTTGAAGCTAAGTTTGGGGGTGCATCGGTTATGTTAAGGCTAGGAACAAAAGATGATAAATTGGTCTTTGCAAAATGAATAAAAAAAAATGAATATGGTCTTGAAAAAAGTTGCAAAATATCTTAAATAAATTGCTGAGCTGTTCCAAAAAGCATAAAAAGAAAATGCAAATAAGGAGCTCAGTAATGAAGATAGCATCTTTGCCTTTGGACCGAGAGATTCTTCGTGTGGAACATATAGTAGAAGGTGAGCGGATCGTCAAGCTCAGTCCTGACTCTGAAGAATGTGAGGTCATTTACCCTCGCCCTTCCTTGTCGTGACTCGTGTTGATAGGATAGCTCTGGATTAGTCGTTTTTTGGGTTCCGGGTGGAACCGGTGGGGGAGAATTCCCCGGGTTCCGGGCGGAACCGGAATTTGTAACATTTTGCCATTTTTTGAACTAGAGGACCCGGCCGTATCCGGGGTAATTTGTAATAGAAATTTAATTTAATGCGCTTCCGGTTTCATCTACCTCGGTTGAGCTTTACTCTGTTGTTTTAAATTCGTGCACTTGCATTTGATTCGCTCAAGTGGTAAGCGTCGCCTTAGGGGCAGTTTACCGGGACTCGGCCCAGATCGAACTCGCCCTTTAGGGTAGTGGCAACCTCGGCCAACTAGTTTGTTTGCGTAATGATGGCCGCCTTCGGGGCAGTTTACCGGGACTCGGCCCAGATCGAACTCACCCCTTAGGGTAGTGACAACCTCGGTCACCTAGAAAGAGATAAAATAGGTGATAACATCGGTAGACACCGTTTCTTTGATAAAATAATTGATTACATCGGTATACACCGTTCTTCAGATAAAATAATTGATAACATCGGTATACACCGTTCTTCAGATAACATAATTGATAACATCGGTAGACACCGTTCTTCAGATAAAATAATTGACAACATCGGTATACACCGTTCTTTGCAAAAATGAGAATCAACTGTAGTACTTTTTTAATTTAGTGGCGTTCCAAGTCCTTGGGATCGTCTTCCCGGCCAAGGTTTCCAACTCGTAGGCACCCTTACCAGTTTTAGATAAAACTCGGTAAGGTCCTTCCCAATTAGGTGCGAGTTTGCCTTGCGCGGCGTTCTTTAAACCGACGTTGGCTCTTCGTAAAACTAAATCACCGACCTCAAGGTCCCTGGGGATTACTTTCGAGTTATATCGTGCTGCTACCCTCTGCTTTATTATTGCTTCTTTAAGGGAAGCCTGGCCTCGGCCCTCGTCGACGAGGTCGGGGTTCTCTTTTAACGCCTGATTATTGTCCTCCAGATACTTTGGGTGGAGCGTCCTCCAGCTTAGCTCTCCGATTTCTACTGGGATTACCGCCTCCGTCCCGTACGAAAGCCGGAAAGGGGTCTCCCCCGTTGAGCTCTGCGGGGTGGTTCTGTAGGCCCACAGCACATAGGGTAGCTCTTCAACCCAGTTTCCCTTCGCTTCATCGAGCCGCTTTCTCAAAGATGTTTTTATCTGCATGTCAAGGCAGATAGACAGGCCTCAGAGGAGGGGGTTGATAACCTTATTTTATATAGGTTGTTTATACTCCTAATACTTAAGTCAAAGCTCTTTTCTCAAGTAATTTTAGTGCTTAAATATGTGAATATATGAATATTAGAACAAGTTATAGGTTTTAAGTTAATTCCTTAAACCTTGGGCATAGTCAATGCCTTTGTGAATATCTTTGATGTTTTGCTTTAGCGCTGCAGCGGTATGCTACCTACTAGACGCTACAGCGTTATAAGACGGCTGACCATTGAGATACTTGTGTGGCCACGTGAGGACATGACGAGTCACCACCCTTATATCTTCCTCTCAGCTGGATTTGTTGACTTTCAAGTGGATGCTAAATTACACTTGGCGCCTCCTAAATGGAACCCATGTGATAGTTGTTGTATTCCATCATTACCACTTTTTGTAAAGTACTTTAAGGATAATATCTAAGTCTAATAATCATCATGTAATATTATTATTCTATTAAGACTTAGATATAGATTAGAATTAATTAAAATTGCTTCTCTAGGAGGCAACTTACGTAGACAAGTAGATATTATTAAGGTGAGCAACTACACCGTAAGATGGTAGCTACTCTCCATTGACACTTTATTTTTGAAGCTTTTAGTTTTAACTTAGTTTTCTAGTTCTTCATCCAAGGTTTTGCTCACGCCTCAACTTCATCTCTTGTATGCCACTTGGGATCATTGAAGTGCATCTTTTGCAACCACTCTTCTCTTGTCTTCATACGGTAATACATACTCTCTAGTTGTATTATGTTGATGGAACTTGTGATGAGCTAACTTTGTTGTAGTTGGATTGTTGTTGGTATGTAATGAACCTTGAGTAACTTTTGTATAATATTATGATGTTTGCATTTTATTCCTTGTGTCATAATACTTTCAATCTTGGTTTGGGAATGATCAACTAAAAGAAGGTAACTTTGTGGGTACAGACATGGTTCACAAAGAGAACTCGAGGAATGATATGAATGAAAACCCTTTAAAGACATTTAAAGGAAGCACTACTTAACTCTAGACATAGGGGAGTAATAGTTCATAAGGCAAATGTTGTAAGAGCTTAATATACAGGGGTAAAATTTATTTAGAGCCTAGACATAGGAGTCTTGTAACATAGCCCTGACGAAAGTGACTGAAAGGCACGCCACCAAGGCGCTACAGCGTCTACGGATTCTGAAGCGCTACAGCGCTTAACGCTACAGCGTCTAATATTATATGAATATTACTCTTGGGAACTTACATACTATTGAGCTATCCAACTCACCTTTAATTACTTCAAACTTAATACTGTTTTATCACAACTTATGATGTTTACAACTCTTCACCTTTACTTGTTACTTAATTCTTTTCACTAAGCTTCTAATCACTTAAACTTCTTAGATTAACTCCAATCCCTGTGGGAACGAACTTTACTTATCAATATATTACTTGTTGCGATTGTGTATACTTGCACATCACCTTTTCGCACAACAGGGGTTCCCCCCATAGAAGCAGGAGCTCAGAAAAGCCTAAAGAAGAAAAGAACCGGTCAAGCTGCCGAGGTCAACGTCACAGACCTCGATGCGATGTATGATCCTGACAGCTCTGAGGAAGAGAGCGACGACGAGCTGGCACGGGAGCTGAAAAAGAAAATCAGGCGACCCCAACCTGATGGACAGTTTATGCAGATCTAGATGGGAGAGGACCCAACCCAAACTGTCTAGATCAGATCTGATCTCCCCGAAGAAGTAAGAGCAAAGCTCACCCTCTGTCTGAAATCTCACGCCGATCTTTTCGCTTGGTCGACAAAAGACATGCCCGGGATTCCCCCTGAAGTCGCCTGTCACCAGCTGGCGGTTAACCCCGGGGCTAAGTGGGTCACCCAACGCAAAAGAGCTCAAAGCCGGGAGAAAGCAGCTGCCACGGCCAATGTCGTAGATGATTTAATTAAAGCTGATTTTGTAAAAGAAGTCAAGTACACAACTTGGTTTTCAAACCCTGTACTTGTTAAGAAAAGCAATGGAAAGTGGCGAATGTGCGTTGACTATACGAATCTTAATAAGGCCTGTCTTAAGGACGCCTTCCCTGTTCCTAGCATTGATCGGCTCGTCGATAATGCTTCAGGTTTTCGTTTACTATCGTTCATGGATGCTTATTCCGGATATAAGCAAATCCTGATGTTTCCCCCCGACCAAGAGAAGACGGCCTTTACGACTGACTGCGGTAATTTCTGCTACCGGGTCATGCCATTTGGTTTGAAAAATGCGGGGCCACCTATCAAAGGATGATGAACAAGGTGTTCCGAAAGCAGATCGGTCATAACTTGGAAGTCTACCTCGACGATATGATCGCAAAAGGCGAAAGGGAATACCTCCACATAACCGACCTGGAAGAGATCTTTACTGAAATCCGAAGAAACAATATGAGGTTAAACCCGGAAAAATGCACTTTCGGGGTCCGGGCTGGAAAATTCTTTGGTTTTTATCTCACAGAAAGGGGCATTGAAGCCAACCCAGATAAATGCCGAGCTGTAACGGAAATGCGAACCCCGTCCACTAAAAAAGAGCTCCAAAAGCTCAACGGTATGATAGCTGCACTATCTCGCTTCATTTCCAACGCCGCCTTCAAATCACTCCCTTTGTTTAAACTGCTTAAGAAAGAAGCAACTTTCGAATGGACCCTGGAGCGGGACGAGGCCCTCTCCCAGCTCAAAAAGGTTTTGACCGAACCACCGATACTAACTCGGCCAAGCCCAGGGGAAGACTTATTCCTGTACCTAGCCATCTCGGATGAGGCCATTGGTGCCGTTCTTATCAGGGAAACAGAGACTGGTCAGAGCCCGGTATACTTCGTGAGTAAAGCTTTGCATGGATCAAAAGTTAGATATCATAAAATAGAGAAAATCGCCTTTGCTCTGCTCATCTCGGCACACCGTCTCCGACCTTACTTCGTCGCTCATCAAATCGTGGTACGAACAAACTATCCGATCCGGCAGATCCTGCATCGACCCGACTTAGCAGGACAAATGATTAAATGGGCAGTAGAACTCTCCGAGTTCGGAATCAAATACGAAACAAGGCCGGCCATGAAAGCTCAGATACTTGCCGACTTTATCACGGAGATGGCACCCGCCGACCCGGAGGACGGGTTATGGACACTCCATGTAGATGGGTCCTCAAATCCAAAAGGAAGCGGTGCAGGGCTAATGCTCGAGAGCCCGACGGGCGTTGTAATCGAAGTTTCGCTCACGTTTGGTTTCCCTACCTCAAACAACCAGGCAGAGTACGAGGCATGCATAGCTGGACTCCGACTTGCTATCGACCTCCGAGTTTCTCGACTTTCCCTAAATACCGACTCATTGTTGGTGGTCTCTCAAATCGGGAAACAGTACGAAGCCAAAGATCCGACCTTGCAGAGGTATTTAACCCGTGTGCGGGCGCTGCTCTCCTCTTTCTCATTCACGGAGGTTAAACACGTTCCCAGGACAGAAAATATCAGGGCGGACATTCTTTCCCAAGCTCGCCAGCACCAAAATTCAAGGGAACCACCGGTCAATAATCCAGGAAACACTGAGCAAGCCGAGCGTCATCCCAAACCCGGAAGCCAATTTTTCTGTCAATGTGGTTGAGGAAAGCAAGGGTTGGATCTCTCCGTTAATGGATTACATCAAATCGGGGGACGAGCCTCCGGACTCAAACGAAGCCAAGATCCTCCGGAGGAAGGCCTCATCTTTTTCCATAATCGATGGAAACCTCTACAGAAGAAGCTTGTCCGCGCCACTGTTAAAATGTGTTGAAGGAGGAGAGGCGGACTACGTCTTGGCCGAAATCCACGAGGGAATCTGTGGGCAGCACCTTGGAGGTCGGTCTCTAGCTCGGAAGGCGTTAAGAGCAGGATATTTTTGGCCAACCATGGAGACCGATGCAAGAAGCTATGTAAAGAAATGCAGTAAGTGTCAAGTCCACGCCAAGGTCCACATAGCACCTTCTACGAAGCTCACCAGCCTCAGCTCGCCATGGCCATTTGCATGGTGGGGAATAAATCTCCTAGGACCATTCTCAACTTCCCCCGGCCAGATCAAGTACCTAATAGTGGCGGTGGATTACTCCACATAATGGATCGAAGCCGAGCCTCTAGCCATCATCAACGCAAAGAACTGCATCAACTTCTTCAAAAAGAATATAATGACTAGATTCGGGATTCCCGAGGTAATAATCACTGACAACGAAACCCAGTTCGCCGACAAATGCTTCAGAAAACTCATGTCCGACCTCCGAATCAAGCACCGGTTCACCTCAGTAGAACACCCGCAAACGAACGGACAGGCAGAAGCCGCCAACAAAGTTCTTCTCAATGGGTTGAGAAAGAGGCTCGATGAAGCGAAGGGAAACTGGGTTGAAGAGCTACCCTATGTGCTGTGGGCCTACAGAACCACCCCGCAGAGCTCAATGGGGGAGACCCCTTTCCGGCTTTTGTACGGGACGGAGGCGGTAATCCCAGTAGAAATCGGAGAGCTAAGCTGGAGGACGCTCCACCCAAAGTATCTGGAGGACAATAATCAGGCGTTAAAAGAGAACCTCGACCTCGTCGACGAGGGCCAAGGCCAGGCTTCCCTTAAAGAAGCAATAATAAAGCAGAGGGTAGCAGTACGATATAACTCGAAAGTAATCCCCAGGGACCTTGAGGTCGGTGATTTAGTTTTACGAAGAGCCGACGTCGGTTTAAAGAACGCCGCGCAAGGCAAGCTCGCTCCTAATTGGGAAGGACCTTACCGAGTTTTATCTAAAACTGGTAAAGGTGCCTACGAGTTGGAAACCTTGGCCGGGAAGACGATCCCAAGGACTTGGAACGCCACTAAATTAAAAAAGTACTACAGTTGATTCTCATTTTTGCAAAGAACGGTGTATACCGATATTGTCAATTATTTTATCTGAAGAACGGTGTCTATCGATGTTATCAATTATGTTATCTGAAGAATGGTGTATACCGATGTTATCAATTATTTTATCTGAAGAACGGTGTATACCGATGTAATCAATTATTTTATCAAAGAAACGGTGTCTACCGATGTTATCACCTATTTTATCTCGGGGAGATCGGATCCGATCTGGACAGTTTGGGTTGGGTCCTCTCCCAGCTGGATCTGCATAAACTGTCCATCAGGTTGGGGTCGCCTGATTTTCTTTTTCAGCTCCCGTGCCAGCTCGTCGTCGCTCTCTTCCTCGGAGCTGTCAGGATCATACCTCGCATCGAGGTCTATGACGTTGACCTCGGCAGCTTGACCGGTTCTTTTCTTCTTTGGGCTTTTCTGAGCTCCTGCTTCTCTGGGGGGAACCCCTCCTCTGAGGCCTGTCTATCTGCCTTAAAATGCAGATAAAAACATCTTTGGGCGGACTCTAAGTCGGCATCAAGAGTGATTATTTGGTCACTCAAAGAGTAGAACTTCATCTTCAGGTGAACCGTTGAGGTTACGGCTCTGAGCCTTCCGAGAGTCGGTCTCCTGATGATGTAGTTGTAGACCGAAGGGCATGGCAGCACCAAGAATTTGGTCTTGACCGTCCTTTCTAGCGGTTCCTCTCCATAGGTGACCATCATTTCCAGATAGCCGAGGGGTTTAGTTCGAGACCCGTTGAAGCCCGAAAGGTCCGATCCTCTGTAAGGGGTGATGTCTTCCTCTGAGATCTGCAATTTTCTTACAAGGTCGATGAAGATTATATCAGCGGAGATTCCTTGGTCGACCAAAATTCTTCTTATCTCGTGGTTGGCCATGACTGCCCTGATTATAAGGGGTATGAGCTTATTTGGCTTGCCGTCCAGTAAGTCTCGGTCGCCAAATGCCAAGGGTGGGAGCTCCGGGGCTGAGCTTACTGCAGAGGTGGAAGCAGCACACATAACCTCCTTCCACTTTCTTTTCATTGTTCTGCCCGATGCCTCGACGGGGTAGCCCCCAGAGATAACCATCATTACAGGTCGGCCCTTTGATTTTCGAAAATCGCGCTCATCCTCCGAGCTCTCTTCTCGTTCTTGGGGGGGCTTTACCCTTCTTCTTAGGGTCGACTTTCTCTTCCTTAACCTCGGCCTCATGCTGGGGTGTTTTAGCCACGTACTGGCTCAACTTTCCTTTCTTGATCAGGTCCTCAATGTCATCCTTCAAAGCATAGCATCGATTGGTGTCATGCCCTTTGCTCCGATGATACCGGCAGTACTTGTTGGATCTCTGCCCCGGTCTGTGTGGGAGCGGATCGGGGAACTTTACTTCCTTGAATTCAGTGTTCAGACATTCCGCCAAAATCCTGGCCCTTGTTTCATTAAGGTCGGAATATTGCTGGTGTCGGTTCCGAGGTCGGAGTCTACCGTCGTTCCGGGCCTCCCTTTCATACCGAGGCTTGCTCATTCCAGGGTCGGCATCCGACTTTCTTGCAACCGCCCCCTCTTCATGATCAATGTACTTCTGAGATCGCTGGAGGAACTCGGCAAGCGACTCAGTTTGGTTTATACCGACATCAATCTGAAATAGACTTCCTTCCCGAAGACCGGCTTCCATGAAGAACAGTCGGAATGAGTCGTCTAAGTTCCGGACCTGGGCCGCTTCCTTATTGAATCTTTCGATGTAGTCCCGGAGAGACTCGTTTTCTCCTTGCCGGATGGCTTGTAAGACTTTCCGAGACTTTGGTTTCATCTTGGAGTGGGCGAACTTTGCCGAAAAGAGCTTCGCAAGCTGATCCCATGAGGATATCGAGTTTGGCTTGAGGGCTCTGAACCAGTCCAGTGCCAGTGTTTCCAGGGTAAGAGGGAAGATCCGGCACTTGATCTCCTCCGGGACATTCCGGTATTGCATCATCGTGTCGAAGTAATCAAGGTGACGATCGGGATCGCCAATCCCGTCGTGCATCTTCAAACCCTCCGGGGGCTTCTCTAAGTGCTTGGGCACCGGAAAGTAGTCGATTTTCGCGATAAAGGGTCCCTTTCGCACCGTGGATCTTTCCCTCGGAGGAGGCCTCTCGATAGGGCGTCGAACAGGGGATCCGGGAGACCGAGGACGCCGACGTTCATGCCTCGGGGGACTTCCCCGGCTTATAGAACGTCGCCTCGGGGACAAAGATGCTAATGATGAGTTCTGGTGAGTAGAGTCCTCGGGGTAGAACAGCGTCGACCGGTACCAGGACTGTCTGGACTGGAGGTGGAAACTGGTTCCTAGCGAAACTTATGGGAACCATTGCTCTGGACGAGTTGTGGCCGTGGGCCGAGCTGCGAGGGAGAGTAACTGCTACCCCCTCGGGGGTTTCTTGCTGTTGGTCGGGTCTAACCACGACGCTGGAGACGTTTCTCCGTCGTAGTTCTGGAGCCATTGCTGACCAAGGCGGTTGGGGGAAAGACTAGAGTATAAGACGCTCCCACTGTGGTCGCCAATGTTCAGTACCGTATCTCTGACTAAGCGTCCGATCTTGGATACGTAGTCCGGTCCGAGATAGTTGGTATTTATGTTCTTGGTCAGTCCGAGTTGGTGCTCCGATCCGAGGTGGGGTGGTACCTGCAATGACACTCTGACGCTCACGTCAGTGAGTGAGTTAATTACAAGCAAGAGTATTGGAAAAGTGAGTAGCATTAATGCTAGCAATGAATGCTTATTTATAGGTAGTTGGAGTGAAGGAGGGCCATTGGATCTAGGTCTGAGATCTCTACCTTTAGCTGAATTTGACCCTTTGTTATTGGGCCGTTTGGTGGATTGGCCATTGAGGCCCAATCCGTAACATACTATTTTTTTGTCAAGCTAGCTTCTTAAGTATTAAAAAGTGTACCAAAAAAAAATAGATAAAATTATCGATTTCAGTCAAAGAGCAGTGCTATTTGAAGGAGTTTATGTCAGCTCCAACGAGGTTCAGCCATTCCCCTTGTAGTGGTACTAGATGTTTTACGGTTTTTTGGTTAGCTATCGTGATCAAGGTGCTTTGGTTGCTCAATTGTCATGGTGAGTCTACTTTTGAAAAGGTGTAGAGGTGTGACCCACCGCATGAGGTATTAGGCATTAATGGAGGGATGAGTGTCATCTGAGTTTTCGTGTGAAGACTTTCTCAGTTTTCAGTAGAGGAATATGGCATGAAGGATTGACAACAGGTTCAATCCTTGCGTGAAAGGCGTATTTCGTTTTTGCCTTAGGTGCCTTTTGTTTTAAGTGTCGGTGGGTGTATGGTGTAGCTTTTGTTTAGTTCTTCTTTAAATGTATTTTGGTAGTTTTGATGTCTCTGTGTAGCCTTTGGGTGTTATCGTGCAGCTTTTTTTAGTTTTGGTGTCTCTGTGTGTAGCCTTTGGGTGTTATGGTGCAACTTTTAGTTTGTCTCAATGTGCTTTGGTAGTTTTGGTGTCGCAATTGGTGTAGTTTGCTCAAGGTTTTTGTATGTACCCTTTGCCATCTTGATGGACTTTCATTAATGATGTTCCTTACTTACTGAAAAAAAAAATACCGAAAAGTTCAATGGTGTTAAAATTATAACATTTTACTACTCAAATATTAAATTAATATATACAATATTATAATTAAATTTAATAAACATATATATAACATAATATTCTAATTAAATAAAATATCTATAATATAGTATTTATTAGTAAGTAGTATTGAGGGGGGAGCCCTAGCCCACCCCCCTCTCCCTATGTCCATGCATCTTAGATACTCGAGCTCCCGTCCATTCTCTTCTATGTATTTTCATTCTCACTGTCCGATTAATATTGTTGTTTTCTGTTGTGAATTCACACACACACACACACACACAAACACACACACACACACACACACACACATATATATATATATATATATATATATATATATATATATATATTAACTGACCATTCAAACGGATACATCCATCTGTATTGAACAGGTCCGTCAAGTTTAGCTTCATATGCGAGATGAACAGGAAGATGCTCCATAGAATCAAAGAAACCAGACGGAAATATTCTCTCCAACTTGCATAAGATAAGTGGGATGTCTAGTTCCATTTTTGTAAGATCATCCGCTTTTAGCGTTGCAGAACACAAATTCTTAAAGTATTGACTTATTTTAATGAGCGGATTCAAAACGGGTGTTGGCAACGAACTAAAGGCAATAGGAAGTAAGTACTCCATGAATACATGACAATCATGGCTCTTCATTCCAGGTAACCTCCCATTATCCACATCTGAACATCTTGCTAATTTGGAAGAATAACCGTCTGGCATTTTCAACTCAGAAATCCACTGATAAAATGCTTTCGCTTGCTCTATAGATAAAGTATAATTGGCTTTGGGTTTCAGTATCCTACCGTTAGCTTGCTTAACCAACAACAAATCCTTTCACCTCCAGTAATGATCCATGTCCTTCCTAGCCTTCTCATTGTCTTTCGTTTTACCTTTCACGTTCATAACAATGTTAAATATGTTATCAAAGAAATTATTTTCAATATGCATTACATCGAGATTGTGTCTCAATAGATTATCTTTCCAATATGGAAGTTCCCAAAAAGTACTTATTTTTGTCTAATTATGCCATAGTCCATAACCATCTGTACGACAAACAACACTCGCAACGACTTCCACAGGAGGGATATCCTTGACACTGTTCCAAACTTCTTCTGGTGTCAGCCTACGAGGAGGTCCAGCTGTTTCAACATTCCCCTTGATGAATCCATATTTTGACTTTCTAAATGGATGATCGGTAGGTAAAAACCTTCGGTGCGAGTCAAACCATGAGGTTTTTCCTCCATATTTAAGAGTAAAAGCCTTTGTGTCAACCATGCAAATCGGATACGCAATCTTACCATGTGTCCCCCATCCAGACAACATTCCATACACAGGAAAGTCATTAATGGTCCACATCAAAGCCGCCTTCATCATGAAATTTTGTCTACGTGCTGCACCATAAGTTAAAACACCATTCCACAACCTTTTTAGGTCATCAATCAAAGGTTGCCAATATATGTCAATACCCGTTGTTGGATTAGTTGGCCCTGGTATTATAGCATTCAAAAACATGTAGAGTTTAGACATACACATTTCAGGAGGAAGGTTGTATGTGGTAACAATTACTGGCCAACAAGAATACGGTGTTGCCGACGCTTGAATATATGGTCTGAAACCATCAGAGCATAAACCAAGCCGAACATTGCGTGGATCATTGGCAAAATCTGGATGAACACGATCAAAATGCTTCCAAGCTTCACCATCAGATGGATGACGTAATTCACCCGAATTATTTCTATTTTGATAGTGCCACGTCATTTTACCCGCAGTTTCCATTGAACTAAACATCCTCTTCAGCCTTGATATAATCGGCAGATAGAAAATTGCTTTCCTTGGCACTTGTTTGCCTTTGCTTGTCCCTTTCCTGCTGACACGATACCGTGGCTCTTCACAAAACTTTCATCCCAGCAACTCTCCATCATTTATGCCAAACTCATTGTTATAATAGATCATGCAACCAGACACACAACAATCAATTCTTATGGAATTTAAGCCAAGCTTCGATACCAATCTTTTAGCATCATAATAACTCTGCGGCAAAAGTCCTCTAATGGGGGTTGCGTCAAACATCATTTTATTCATATATTCCATGCACAATTCTGCAACACTAAATTGAGACTTAAGCCCCAACAACCGAACACACATTGAAAATTTAGAGTCTTTAGATCATTCAAATAATGGTTTATTTGTCTCACTCAAAAACATAGAAAACCTCTGAGCTTCCTCGTTTGGAACTTCTTCAGCATCATATTGTGGTTTTTCAAAATCCAAATTTACACTGACAGCATCAGATATCATCCCCCGAACAACATCAAACGGCTAATATCCCGAAGTCGTTGGATTACTACTTGATGTGGCAGCTTCTACGACTGGACTTGATGTGGGACCTTCTACTTGGACATGAACATTATCAACTGCAGGAACTCCAGCCATGGTTGTCAAACTCGCGAGTCAACACGTACGAATCTACGAGTTTACGAGTTTACTCCCCCAAAACGAGTCAAAATTCATGTAGAGTCGCAAATTTGGTAAACTCAGATAGACTCGGGTAGACTCGGATAGGCTCGGATAGACTCGCGAGTCTGAAGCAATTCTATCGAATCTACCACAATCAGGGGTGTAATCAGCAAAGCAGGGGGTGTATGCGAGTAAACAAGCCCAAAATCAGTTTTTTTTTCATTTTTAAAGCCCATTTTAAATATAGATATCATTTTAACACCTCCATAACCAAAAATAATTTGTAAATTAATAACATCTAAAATATTAATATTTATAAAAATAAAATAAATATATAATACAATCATATATTGTCAGTAGCATATAAAAAATACATTTAAATGTGTTTTCAACAAATTTTAATAACAAAAACACACAATAAATTAAAATCATTTAAATGTGTTTTCACTTATTATTGTATTATTGCTGAATTAGAATTAGTAAAATGATAGTCTTATTGCTCTTTGAATCAAGTACTATTATTGCTGGATTAGTGTTATTGCTCTAAAGCTACTGTGTTATTGCTCTTTGAATTAGTATTAATGTTCTAAAGCTACTGAATCAAGTGTATTATTAATTATTATCATTATCTTTGTACATGCTTAAGTATTTGAAATCATCTTGTGGCATATAATGACATAGTAAGTCCATATTTATGTATTGATGAAATGTTTTCATTGTTATTGATAGTTTGATACTGTTTACCATTACAATAATTATTTTACCGATTTTTTTAGTGTAATTTTTTTTGTTCATAAACTCTTACGAGTCTACGGTCCCCTCACGAGTCTATGTAGACTCTCGAGTTTGACAACCATGACTCCAGCTGCTACCTCACCATGACGGGTCTATATCCAATAATTTGGCTTAAACCCATTATTGTACAAATCAAGTCGAACTTCACCTTCATTTTTTATAAATCGAAATATACATTTGGAGCAAGGACATCTAATTCCACCTTGTCGCTCAAATTCTTTTTGACTCTTAACAAAAAGAACAAACTCTTCGACTCATTGCACAAAACGTCGCTTCAACCCAGCTCTTCCAGGATACATTCGATCATACATCCAACTACGATCCATTTTTTTGTGGATGTTCCTTATATATATATACTACAACATCATATATGTGTATCAGAACAATACACACTTGTATTTTTATTTTTGACCAAATATACAAATTTTAATTATAACCAATAAATTAAATAAACTAGCAACTATTATTTTTTACTATGATTCATATAATTTCAATTAATTACATCAAATAACATTTGTTGCAACATCCCTAGTTCCGTTAATTTCGGTTTACGAAATTAACTAGCGATTTATTGTTTGATTAAATAATAAATCTAGTCGAGGATATGAGGTTGTCGCAAAAGCAATTGATAATTGCTAAATTATAAGATTTATTTGCTTTATTGTTGGAATTATGAGATTGTGTATGATTGTTTGGGTAGAAATTGGGTTAACTAAGAGTTTAAGTAAAAAGGGGCATTTTGGTCATTGTACACCAACTTATACCTTCAGCTCATAAGAGCTAACCAACACAACCTCACTCCAAAGAGAAACCATTTCTGAAATTCAGCAAAACATAGGGAAAGAAAGAGAGATGGCCGAGAGAAGGAAGAAATGGATGGGCTAAAGCTTGCATTTTCTTTTCAACTCCAAAACACACATCATTTGCTTTGATTCATACTTCTTCTACTCCTCTAAATCTACCACCAAAACCAGTATTTAAAATCCTTTAAAAACTCCCAAAACAGAACCCAAGATCCACTCTCTCAACCTCCATTGATGATCTTGCATGCACCTCTTGTAGTGATAAATGGATGTTAATATTTGGAGAGGAGCCTAAGGGAGCTTGAGGAACAGATTTGGAGCTGTAACAGAGGCATTTGGAGCCCAAAATTTCGTGGTCCTTGAAACTAGAGGTAAGAACTTGAAGTTGTTCAAAGACCCTACTCAAAACAGTTTTTGATTTCACATTCACTCACCCTAATTTCTTCATTTTTCTACTCAAATTTGGAGAGGGAAGTTCAAGTAATGGTTAGAATAAAGATAATACTTGAAGATTGATGGTGTAGATGAGTGGAAGGGTAGAAATCATGGATGCATGAAAGGCTCAAGTTGCTGGAAAAACCATCGCTTTTAATCTCCATAGATAATCTTGCATGTATACCTTTTTGATGAAATAGAAGCTGAGGTTTATGGTCTCTGATCTTAATGAGCATTGGAACTGAATTAGAATCAAGGATTTGAGCTTCCATTTCGTGGTCAAGTTAGGGAGAAAGCAAAAAGGTGTTGTCAAAAGATATGTGGAGTTGGAGAGACTACATAAGAAGTGAGTTCTTTTCCTTTTAGCTTTTCATAATGTTTGTTGATGTGTTTGGAAAAATTAATGTCATGAATATTGAGTTGCATGAACGTTTGAACTGTTTGGGTTAGCTTCGGAGTGAATTCGAGTTCGTTGGAGCGTCAGAACCGTTACGGGGACCGTTCGAGTAATTACGTAGTTGATTGTATTGCGTGAATTCTCGGTTGTGCGTGATTATCATCACGAAAGGTGAGTTCTGTACTCTCTTAGGGTTTTCAATTTTATTGTGTCAACCTTGCACGTGATTGAGAATATGGTTTTGTTCTTCGTTTCGTTCGATTTCGTTGAAAGTCGTTGTTTTGCAAAAACCGTAATTGCAAAAATGTGTTTAGTTATGAACGATTGATTCATTGATGCATTGTGATTGAATGATGTTGTTTGGACTAGAATATTGTCTGGTATTATTTGTTTTGAGGTTGGATTTTGATCGGAATACGGATTGGATGCGAACGGAGAAGCGAAACGAGAGAAACGAATTGATGTTGGTATACTGAACAGAGCATAATTGTTTTTGAAAGTCATAATTGTTTCAAAAACCGTAAAGTAGTACACGTGAGCGAACCTATGTTATGTTTACTATCATGGAACTAAATATTCAATCAATTGTTTAAGGTCATGGAACTAAATGTTCTTTCAAGGTCAGGATATATAAATTATATCAGAGGATGGGTGACGACCCGGTTGATTAGAATACTAGGGGAGGGGAAGTCATGAGCCCCAGAACCTAGGCCTCAAAAGGTTTGAAGCTAGTGTAAACTAGTGGAGAGGTTCGACGATAAAGGCAGGGCTTTTGCCGAAGATGTACTATGGCATGACAGGAAAAACTATATGCACGTAGGACCTATATGGACTACGATTAAATGAACAAGACTAAATGGACCGAGAGTCATTGTGAGGGGTTACAGTAGGATTCACTGAGATAATGTTTATCTCACCCTTTATATGTTGTTGTTTTACAGATACTCAGGGAGAGAACAAGGCAAGAAAGCATGGTTGATGAGACCTTAAGGAGGACATGAAGTTTTAGACTTATGTTCATGGTACTTCGATTTGATGACTTGTACTAGCTACCAGTTAATGATCGTTTCCGCTATTTTCTTGTTGTTGGATATTGAACAATAGGAATTATTATGATTCGGATGTCTTGAGCTATGTATAACTCTTGATTTGGATTAAGTTAAGAGTTTGGCTAAATTATAGTTTTGGTCCCCCTATTTTGACAAATCTGGACATTTGGTCCCCCTATTTTAAAATCCAGACATTTAGTCCCCATGTTTTAAAAAATTCAGAGTTTTAGTCTAAAGAGGGGTTTTTCAAATTTTTTTGCTTAGTTGGAATTCTGCCAAACAAAAAATGCTGACATGTGACTGCCACGTCATTATTTATTTAATAAAAAATTAAAATTTAATTACAAAATTAACATATTCTTTCTTCCCTCAACATCTTCTTCCAGATGTTCTTTCAGATCATCCAAAATTAACAAAATTAACATTATTTCCTCAACATCTTCTTCTTCCAGATCTTCTTTCTTCCATCTACATCTTCTTCTCTCTTCCCTCTACATCTTCTTCTTCCACTCAACTCGTCCTCCTTCTCAGCTCCTCCCTAGAATCTGCTAAATTTTTATTACCCTAATCCCCCATCGTTTCAAATCGTTATTTCAATACATTCATAGAGAAAAAGATTTATTTCAAAACATACACAATCAGATTTATTTCAGATAGTAGAATACACAATCAGATTTCTTTCGACCCCTCTTCTTTTCCATCTCTCATTCTTCAAAACATATACAAAACCAAAATTAAAATTACAGAAACAGATCTCTAAAATTACAAAACTAAAATTACAAAACTAAAATTACAGAAACATATATATATATATATATATATATATATATATATATATATATATATATATATATATATATATAATGCTTAAAAATCTGGAAAAAAAAGGCATTTCAGGGTGAGGCGTGAGCAACCCTTTTTTTCACCACAAACCCGTATTCTTCAAACATGTTCCTCAAACCCATAAGCAACACAAACCCGTATCCTTCAAACCCATAAGCAACACAAACCCTAATTCCCCAAATCGAAAACAATGGTGTGGATACGAAGAGGAAGAGAGTGAGAACCAGTTCGCGATTTTAGGGTTTTCACCAGGAAGCGACAAACCCCAAATCGAAAACAGATGGTGTGAAGCGGAAGAGAATCAGATCAAACTTTCAAAGATCCCTCTCTTCACTCTGTATTCAAAGATCGATATTGTGCTTTCAAATATCGATATTGTGCTTCGAGCCGCTGTCCAATCCCAGATTTGTATTCACACCATCAATCCCAAACAGAAACGCAACAAATCCCACATCAATCCAGCAACCCAAAAACTCAAAAATCAACGAGGGTGTTGAAGTAGTTAAAATTGTCATTATCCCCAAATCCCAGAGAAGAGGCGTGATTGAGAGCAGGGAAGAAGAACGACTCATGAAATTAGGGTTCAAGTTTTTAACCTTAGCTTGGGCGGTTGAGAGAGACGTGGTTTAGAGCAGGGAAGAAAGAAGAAGATCAAATCATGAAAAATCTGATCAATTCTGATGAAGATGAGGAAGAGAAGGAGATGAGCGGAAGAAGAAGGAGAAGGGAAGAGAGTGAGAGATGGAGATGGGTTCGATTTTGATTTTAATTTAATTTTGTAAATTATTTTTGTAAATCTGATCAAATCTGATCATTTTGATTTTAATTTAATTTTGTAAATTATTTTTGTTTTAATATTTTATCAGTTAAATAATGATGTGGCGCTTATGTGTCTCATTAATTGACGTGGCAGCCACGTGTCGTGCCTATGTCAGGTGCCACGCCAATTAATGTGAGCCACATCATCTTTTTTTGTTTGACATGCCTCCACATCAGATACAAAAAATGAAAAATCCCCATTTGGATTAAATGTGTGAGTTTGTAAAAAAAAGAGGGACTAAATGTCCGAGTTTTAAAATAGGGGGACCAAATGTCTGAATTTTTGAAAATAGGAGGACCAAAACTATAATTTAACCTAAGAGTTTTTAGTTTTGTTCAATATCTGAAACAGGAAATTCTACTCTGATGTATGCCATTTCGTGCACCTTAGCATTTCTACTTGATAGAAATATTAGGGTGTTACATTTGTTACTATATAATATTTAATTAATAACACATAATATAACACATTATATAAATATTTAATAACTCTATTAATGTGTTAATATATAATTACAATATAATGTTTTTTTTTAGTAAATAGTAACATTTTATACTATCTTAATTTTACTCTTTAAAAAAAATTGTAATAATTCGTATTTTTTTATCTAAAAATATAAACAACAAACATTAATTACAATCTAATCTAATCATTATACAAGAAATTTAATTTATTTATTTTTACAAATAATTTCAATAAAATTACTTATATAGTAAGTATAACACATTATATATTATATTATACTAATTATATTATTATACTAAATAATTAACTCTGATTTTGATTTTAAAAAAATAAACAAATTAATAACAATATAAAATAACAACATAATTCGTATTTATAACTAACCGGTAGTGAAGAAAAGTCTCTGACTTGAAGCTACTACCGAACTCCTTCGAAAAACTTTCAACCAAACTCTAAAGAAATGCTAAACAAATACTATCAGAAGTATTAATTAAACAATCAGACAAATCAAATACTAACTAGAAACAATAGGTTCGAAATCGGAAGAACAAGGGATGAGGAAGGAAGCGTCATACCTTGTGGGTGTTACGAAATTGTGGTCACTAATACTGCCTGATGAACAAAGGAATGGGATTTTGGAATGGGGAAAGCAAGAGAAGAGAATGAAGAGAAATGAGAAAAATGGTGTGGTGAGTGAGTTATCTTCGGGTGAGAAGAGAATGGCGAGAACAGAGAAAGAGGAGAGAATGGAGTGAGTGTTTTCGGGTGAGGAGAGATCATGGAGAGTGAGTGAGTAAATTTCAAATGGTTCAATATATATACACGCGACTCAAACGGCTAGTTGTTGAAATTCGCAAAACAAATCCGCCGGAAATGGTCATTACCGGCGGATACTCGGGCTTACCGGCGGATTTATTGCCGTTACTGGCGGATTTTTCAAATTCGAATTTCAAATTTTATCCGCCAAAATATATGCTTACCGGCGGATTTATTAGCCGATACATTACCGACGGATTTTGGATTTCAAATTTCAAAAATTAATCCGCCAAAATGCACTCTTACCGGCGGATTATTAGTCGGTACGTTACCGGCGGATTTCCTGTCAATACCAGCGGATTTTTGATTTCGAATTTCAAAATTTAATCCGCCAGAATGTACGTTTACCGGCGTATTTCATTACAAGAAAAATTGGACTTTTCGGCGGACAAAATCTGTCGGAAAAGCCAAAAATCCGCCGAAAATGTGGACTTTCCGGCAGATTTTTTGGACTTTTCGGCGGATTTTTGGCGCCGGTAGACAGCTCGTGGCAAACGGTTTCCGCCGGAAATTTCTGGCGGATTTTGTGGCGCTGAAAAATCCGCCGGAAGTTTCCGGCAGATTATCCGCTGGAAAACCCCAGAAAAATTCACATGGTTTATCCGTCGGAAAGTCCAAAAATCCGCTGGAAAAAACCGTTTTTTTTTTTTAAATTTAATTATTTTTTAAAAAATAAGTATTATTTTTTTAAAAATCGTTTTATTTAAAAAATTAATATTATTTTATTAAAAACTTTAATTGATTACTTTATTTAAAAGTTTGATTATTGATAAAAAAAATAAAATTTAAATAATATATTTAATAAAAATATTAAATAATATATTTAATTAATTCCGGTTGAACCCCCGATTCAACCGGTTGAACCCAAGAACCCCTGAACCGCTACCTCTTCCGGTTCAATGTCCGGTCCAATTTTGATTACCTTGCTCTAAATAGAAAGTTTGAGGAACTCCAAGGTCCTGTTGTTAAGTTGGAGGATGATACAGAGCGTTTGATGTGTGTAAATGTCTACACTCGTCAAACGCTCGACATCATCCCCTAACTTAACAAAAGAGGAATTCGTAGGGGAGGTTCATGACAATGTTACTTTTAACGAAAAAGATGAAGGGGATGTTAATGGCAAGGTGGAAGTTTCTTTACAAAGAAATGGAGACATACGCCACTCTCTTGGAGCCGCTGCCGACAATGCTCAAGAGAGTGGCGTATGTCTCTGTTTCTTTGAAGAGAATGAGAGTATCGGTAGAGGTGTGAAGAAGAAGAAGTGGAGAAGAGATTTATATAGAGGAAACGAAAATCAACGGTCAAAAGGCGAATCCGCCGGAAATGTAATTTCCGGCGGATTTAGGGTGTTTCCGGCGGATTTTTGAAATTCAAAATTGGCACTTCCAGGCTTTTCCGGCAGATTTTTATCCGCCGCAAACTTACCGGCGGAATTAGGGATTTTTATCCGGCAGATTTTTATAACTGTTTTTTATTTATAATTAATTACATGTTTTCAAAATAACTTTTCCATCTTTGAAATATATCAATTTTATAAATATTTTTATTATTATAAATAATTATTTTATTGTTAAATATCAATATGTATTTCCGTATAATTTTATTATCTTTAACTATAAACATTTTTTATTCATAAATGATCATTTCGCTTTTTTTTTTCTTTCTGATGATTTATCCCTAATGATAGCAAACCTCTTTCTTTTTAGGCTTAATTACAGTTTTGGTCCCTCTATTATGACTAACTCACGATTTTGGTCCCTAAAGTTTTAATTTGACGATTTTGATCCCCCTATTTTTCCAATTTGACGAATTTGATCCCCCTATTAATTTAGTCAAAATTAGGACTCAATTTTGACTGACTCATCCTACGTGGCAGTCCATGTAGACTGCCACGTAGGAACACCCCCCACCCCATTCCTTCTTCTTCCTCGTGATCCTCCCACCCCCACCCCCTTCGCACCACCCCCTTCCTTCGATCTTCTCCTTTCTTCCTTCGTAGAGCAACCACCTTCCCACACCGAACCCACGCATCACCACCGCAATCACCTGCCCTCCATCACCCCTCCCTCTCTTGCTCACCGTCGCTCTCCCTCCTCTAACCATCACTGACGCTGACTGCCGCCTTCTCTCTCACCGTCACCACCCACTGCGACTGCGAAGAGATGCGAACCCGTGAACCCGTGAGATGCGAACCCGTGAACCTCTGCGAACTCCTCCCCCTATCAGCGGCGTGAATCCGTGTGTGAGATGCGAAGAGATACGAAGAGAGAGAGAGAGAACGGTGAGGGGAGGGGGAGATGCAAGAGAGAACGACGAGGCTCCGTGGAAGAGAGGGAGAGCGACGAGCGAAGAGAGAGAACGGTGAAGAGAGAGAGATGGAAAACGAGGGGGAAGAGAGGGACGGTGGTGGCGACAGTGAGATTTAGGAGGAAGAGGGACGATGGTGATGGGTCGGTGGGAGGGGAAGAGGAACAGTGGAGAGGGGGGTGGGGTGGGGGGAGGGGGTGGGGGTAGGGGTGGGGTGGGGTGGTGCGCCTATGTGGCAGTCCACGTGGGCTGCCACGTAGGATAAGTCAGTCAAAATTGGGGTGGGGGATCTTGATTTTACAAATTGGGAAAATAGGGGGACCAAAATTATCAAATTAAAACTTTAAGGACCAAAATCGTGAGTTGGTCAGAATAGGGAGACTAAAACTGTAATTAAGCTTTCTTTTTAAAAAAAATCATTTCGCTTTTAAGTTTCCGAAAAGAACTTTTATTTTCACTCTCTGTGGCCTGTGTTATCAAAAATAAAAGAGTAATGCTATTTAGCCAAATTTTTTCAGCCAAAAATAGACAAAAACCACATTACAACATCAATTAACCAAATTTTTTAAGCCACTAACCAACCTACTTTTTCACAGTTTTTAGTCAATGACCTAGAAAACTGTGAAAAAGTAGGTTGGTTAGTGGCTTAAAAAACTTGGTTAATTGATGTTGTAATGTGGTTTTTGTCTATTTTTGGCCGGAAAACTTTGGCTAAATAGCATTGCTCAAAATAAAATTCACTCTCTGGTGCACGTAACAAGCCTCTGGAGTGGGGTATGTCTATGGCTATATTTTTGACAAAAGTGGGCTTATGGAAACGCGTGAACAACACGGACGGTTGCAGTGGCGTGATTGTAGTGCACGCCAGGTGTATGAGATTTCGCACAAAAAATGTCCTGACAATAATAAAATCTAAGACAGTATTTTAACTTGTCAAAAAAAGAGTCAGATGTTTTAGCAACGAGGATCCGGGCACGTGTTATTCTAAAAAAAAAATTGGCCATTGTCGCCAACCTATTATATTAGGTGGATGTTACGGTCCCTAAGTCCGACAATTTGGGTACGATACACAAATAATTCATCCACCATTAATATATATTATCTTTATTCAAGGGTCATGATTGAAGAAATGATAATTGTTGTAAAGGTTTTATCATAACTATGGTGTATTTGTTAAAAGAACTTATTTAGCGCCAAATTACATAAATGTCCCAAACCAAATTAAAATTAAAATAATTATGTAAAAAATAATTTACACCATATTAAGTTTCAAAATTGTTTTAATTACGAAAAAATATTAAAAAAAATAAGAAATGAGTTGTTTCTGTAAATTTGAATTGATTGTGACTTATGAGATTGAAACCCAGGAATCTAACCCATAAATCCTTTCTTCTGAGGCTTTTTGCGACATCAACACACCATCATAAACAAACAAAAAAAGAAAAAATTTGTCAAAAAGAAGAAGAAAAAGAAATGGAGTGTGCATCAACTACCATGGAAGTTGATTTTCCTTTTCTACCTCTTCAGCTCATTTTTTTTTTCATATTTCCATTTTTTCCTTTGAAAATGTTTCTCTCTTAAGTTCTCATCATTATTAATCTGCAAACCCCAGATGATCGGGGAAAACGAATAATAAGACCCCAAATTGCATGTGTGTTTTAAGATTGGGGAAAAGAAATTCCTAGCACCATCATCGTTCCAGTTGTTGCACCACCTAGAAGAAAAGGAGAAACCAACTTGAAACACCAACAAATCAACTCATCTTTTCTCAATTTTCTTTGCGCAGGGACGTTCTTCTTCAACACAGGGATATCTTAAACGAAAATGAGGTTGGAATGAAGCTTACAAAGAAGATGAAGATTAACTTGGGATTTCATCTCTCTTCATTTCGATGGAAGAGAAAATATGATTCTGAACTTAACATTTGCTTTTTATTTTTTTTTTTAAACAATTAAACAATACGGTAGGGTACTAGGGTAGCTAATAAAAGGAAAAGAAAAATGGACATCAAATGTAATTAAACGAGAACTGTTTGTCATTTTTTAAAATAATCAATAACTGGAAAACAGCTTATAACCTGTCTTAAAAGCCTTTGTGTATCATACCCAAAATGTCAGACTTGGGGACCATAACACCCACCATTAAATTACAATAAGGGTGGGTTTGGATTAGAAGAGAAAGAGAGAAAGATATGAGAAATAGTATAGATTAGGGGATGTTGTTTGGTTAGGAGAGAGAGAGAGAGAGAGAGAAAGAGAGGGAGTTGTGTCTTTTGGGATGGTTGGAGCGAAAGAGATAAGAGAGAAATAATACTAATTTTGAAAGGACAAAAGTACCCCTATGTATTTGATTTAATTTTTTAATTTAATTTAGTTAATTTTTATTTTAATTATTTAATTAAATTAGCTAAATATTTATTTTAATTAACTAAATTATTATTTTAATCATTTAATTTAATTAGTAAAATATTTGTTTTAATTATTTAATTTAATTAAATAATGAAAAGAATTAAGAAATTGATGTGATAAAGTGAGGGTAAAATGGTAAAAGCACAATTATTGAGCCTTTTCTCCTCACTTTCTTCCCCAATTTGAGAGAATGCAAAAAACATTAAAACAATCATCTCTTACTCTCTCTTTCCTATTTCTCTCATTAGTGGTGAGCATTTGGAAGAAGTATGTGTCGCATCGAACCCAACACAAGGAGTATGTGCGTACGCAAATTTTCCACCGGGCCATCATCATATTATGATGAGAGATGCTGATTATAATCTAGGCTTAAATAGGTTTAAGGTACCTGCAAATATAGGGTGTAGTCCCTCTAAATAATTTTTTTAAAAAAAGTCCCTGCAAATATTATTTTTTTGACTTTAGTCCTTCTATCAAGTCTCTGTTAGTGGTTTGCTGATGTGTCTAACGGAACTGCCATTTGGCTTTACCAAATCATTATTTTTAATTTTCTTTTAATTTTAAATATGGTGACATAGATAATATGATGAATTCCCAAAGTACCCCACTGTTCTCTCCTTCCCAATCTCAATATCATTTCCCTCTTAAATCAATCCCACAACCAACCATCACCACGCTCCCATAAACGAAATATGCAGAACCTATTTTCACCAAAACACCCACCACCTTCACAGAACCATCAGAACAAAATATGGATTTGTGAAATTTAAAAAAAAAAGAGTAGAGAAGAACAAGAAGGAAGTCATTCGCACCACCACCACCACCTTCGCCGCCACAACCGCCGCTTTCAACCACTCACAGCACCACCACCACCTTCATCTCTTCAGCCCTTCACCACCATACACTGTAGATATCACCACTCACAGATCTGAAAAACTGTGTCAAATATCTCACCATCAATAACATCTTCAAGGGTTAGGAAAGGAGAACAAGGTAAGCAAAACCTCGCCCACAAAACCTCACCATCAGATCTCACCCACAAAGCACACGATGAAAAAAATTGTCGGATCTCAATTAGTAACCTCCTTTATTCCAATTTGTGGTTGCTGTTTACATGCAAAAAATTGATTTTTGAGATCTGAATGCGTAGGGTTTCTAAAGGAGAAAGTGGGTTTGAATGAGGGATAAAGGAGAAAGTGTGTGTATCTGTATATTTCCCATGGAGTGAATTGAAGAAGAAGGGGAGAGGTGTGGGTTCAGCTTGCAACCTGAGATGGTGGTTGGTTGTTGAAGAAGATGGTTCGTTGAGGAGCTTTTGTCTGTGTTGGGATTTTAACGGTGCTGAGATTATAGTGTTGGGTATTGATTTGGGATTATAGGTTAGGGTTTCTAATTTTAAGAGGAAGAGACAATGAATTCTGGAAATGAGAAGAATAAGGGTTGAGATGGTAATAAAAAACCCTAATTTGACTTCGTCAATAATTTAAATTAATTAAAATAAAAAAATAATGACATGGCAGCCTAATCAACATTAAAAAAATTAGAAAAGAATAAAAATGTCATGTAGACGTTTTTGTAACGTCCATCTAACATCAAAAAAGTGAATTTTGCAATGGGTTTTTTAAAAATAAATAAATTTAGAGAGACTAAATATATTTAAACACAAAAATATATTTAAACAAAGTTACTAGTATTTAATAAAAAATGAAAAAATATCTTAATAAGTTTTTTTTGGGTAAACCCGGGTATCCACCGCACGGACAACAGTGACTAATCATTCGCTCATTGTAGGTGGCTCGAGGGATATCTTAAGTGCTGGAAATTTAATTAACATACAAAAATATTGTTGGAAAATAAGAACTTGCCTAGAGAATACTTAGTTCGAGAGTCGTTCTCTTATACAATAAATTTAAAAAATCAGGTAAAAATGTTTCTTATTTGTATGGTCAGAGTGCAACTTTTTCCCCATTTTTTTCAAATTAACATTTGAGTTATTGAATTTAAGTTAAATTTAAACTTAATCTTTCAATTGTTAAAAAAGATAAAAATGGAAAAACTTAATCTTTCATTTGAGTTATTGAAAGCAATTTTCTTTATAGACTTCGGCCTGCCTTTTAAAATCACTATTAAAGTTTGGGTTTTTTTTACCCCCATCATCTCTATATCTACCCCCACATAATATGAAAATTCCAAAATACCCCCCATAATTTTGACTAAATCGGATTTACCTTATAAAAAGGTAAATCCGCTTTGAAAAAAACTAAAAGCGGATTTACCTAAATCCGAATACACTTAAAAAATCGCATCGGATTTACCCTGTACCAGGGTAAATCCGCTTTCTTAAAATGCAAAGCGGAGATACCCCCACTGATAGGTAAATCCGCTTTGCAATTAACAAAGCGGATGTACCTATCAATGGGGGTAGATCCGCTTTGTTAAAATGCAAATCGGATTTACCTTCCTGATAGGTAAATCCGCTTTGCAATTAACAAAGCCTATTTACCTCGATGGGAGTAGATCCGCTTTGCAATGAGGGTAGATCCGCTTAGATCAACGGTGCAGATTGCACCGACAATATCAACGGTTGATAATCATTGACGAATTCTATAAATACCTATTGCCAACCTCATTCTTGTCAATCCACCAACCATTGATAATTATTGTAGTTTCTATAAATCGAAATAATATCTTTTATATATGATTAAATAATTACAAAAATATATACAAGAAATATCAATCTAAATCGTCGGAATCATGAGCTAAGTCTACAATAGTGGGCGCATCAGTGGGTGGGAGACGGTGCATGACCGGAGCGGTAGACTGCCAAAGGGAAAAACGGCCGGTATAAGGATCCAACCATGAAGTCGATTCCTCTGATCGATTATGAGACCAGATCAAAGCAACTGGAGGCAACAGACAGACAGGCGAGATTGAAATATGCATCCAATGTATACGTTCAGAATAGATATGATTTTAGACTTAGAAGAAGAATAAGTACCTCTCAAAGAAAGATAAGTAAAATTCATATCCAAAGACAATTGAACTAGGGCCACATTATACTTAGTAGCTATAAAGTACCCCATCTCAGGCAAACTTAACCACTTATCCTCCTTCTAGAAACCGGGGTATTCAATGGATAACGCTTTTCTAAGCACTGCAAGTCTGTCCTTTCCAAACATGTAAGTATACAGTTGCTCCCTCTCCTTTGTTTCCTTGATTAAATCTTGCCTAATTATAGGCCAACTATCCTCACCAAGATCAAGACCAACTGCTACTGCTCGGAACCCACAATTACCATCCCTTTCAACATCAATAATTTTTTCTACATAAGTGTGCATGTGATGAGGAACGGATGGTAAATTGAATTTAATCTCACCCTGCTGTGATAATTTTTTAGAAACTTTATGAGATATCTTTGAAGACAGCTGTGATGATTTTTGACAAGAAGACCGCTGTGATGAATTTTTACAAGAAGTCCGAGATTCTTGAGTCAGTTTCATCTTCGCATCCACATGCTCCCACCCAGAAGGATCGCGCTTGACATCATATAATTTCTGCTTTTTCTTCTTTGGTGCACCTTTTGTTTTAACTTTAAATGGTGGTGCAACCATTGAAGAAGTGGTAGGGAATGCAATCTCGTTAAGTTGTTTCTTTAGGACAAATCTCTCCTCAGGAGTCATACGGTTATATCTCGCCCAAATCACCTCCATTTGGTAAGAAATATCACAGTCAGCAGATTTTTCTTGAGAGAATTTATCATCTATAGAATCCAAACTCAAGTTTTTCCAATGGTCGTCTACAACATCCAACGGAATAAGAACCTTTGGAAACAACCGAAATAACTTAATAGAAGTGGGATGCGCCCACATGATGTCACTGACCACATCGGAACCTTCAACTTTTATGCTCCAACATAAATAATTTTGTGACTCAATCAATCTCAAAAGCTCCTGAATGTCCGTTCTAGGACCTCTTTTAGAAGACTTATAGGCGTAACGCTGCCTATATATTTGAGGAAGAGTAGTGACGTTGTCCACATAATGATTCTTCAAAGTAGTAAGAGAATCTTTCGGGGCAACATTCAGATTGGCGTGCTCATTAACAATAGCTTTCTGCTCCTTAGTTAAACGACCAAAAGCTGTCGAGCCGACCGGAGTAGTAAGCAACTCATGTGTGTGAAGACCACACCTAACTTTCACACACCAACCCCCATGTCGTATTGTACAAGTAGCTCTCAATGTAAACGGGCAGCTTCTTCTCTTAGACCCGAAAACTCTAGAATCATTAGACCACTTCCATTGCTTTTCGCAACCTAAAATAATCTTATCTCTAGAACCCCTTTTAACTTCAGCTTTGTCAGATCTTACAATCATAACCACAACTCCAATACGTCTCCCAACCGCTTTAGCCCACTCTTCTACATCCTCGCGTGTAGAAAATATCTACAAAATAGAAAAAATAGAAAAATGTTACGTACTTAATTAATTAAATATCTACCAAATTTTGATTAAAAAAATTAGTACGAAAAATATACCCTCTCCGTCGAGAATTCCTCTGTAGTGTCTACCACGAAAGGAACAACCTGCGTCTCAGTATGCAGCTGAATATCTGTTTCAAAATAAAACAAGAGGTAAGTAAAAAAAATTACACAGCAGATTTAAGTAACCCAGACGTATATCCGATTTGTTTTTTCAAAATCGGATATACCCCCATCAAGGTAAATCTGATTCGTTAAAATACAAAAGTGGATTTATGTTTGGGTAACCTAAATCCGATTGCGCATCGGATATAGCTACATCCGTTTGGACAAAATGTCACTTTTAATACTGAAATAAATGGTCAAATCGGATTTATCTCTCAGCTAGATAAATCCGATTTGACTTATCCGTGTGTATTAATTACATATTTAAAGCTAATCGGATTTACCTTGCATTTTGGTAAATCCGATTCACAGATAAAGTGGTCCCCCACCAGAGAATATTGAAAAAGTCAATTTTTGTAATTTATGGCAAGGGTATTTTCGGGATTAAGATATTATGTGGGGGTAGATGGTTAGATGATGGGGGTACAAAAAAATGGGCCCTTAAAGTTTGCACCACGGCCTTTTACATTTTCACCGCTAACGGATCATAGGCTTTGGCCCAAGTGCTTATTAAGACTGGAACTGAGTGCTTATTGAATTTCTTAGAGGTGTTGGTTGGGTTGGATGGACTGCGTGCTTATTAAGAAGCGACTTTAAAAACATATAAAAGAATGATGTGTACAAGTAGGTCCCACTTAAACGTATAACATACTTATATTACACCATAATATGCTTCTCACCCAATTATCTTTGTTCTTTGAGCTTTACAAAGATGTCCTTAATTATCTAATCAGTTGATTTTTCTTTCCTATAGGGAGTCCTTGTTTTACATCCAAGTTCTGTTGAATCACTATTAACAACCTCGACTTAGCTCTATGAAGTTTTAGTTATATTTTGAAATTCCAATAAAATCTAATAGTTTTAAAAATCAATTTTGAATTGAAAATAGGTTATTTTTTTTCGACACAAGAAAATAGGTTGTTATTAATGATTATTGTGAACTTCTTTAATTTTCGAATCGACAATTAGCAATGGCGGATGCACATTGAGAGTTGTGAGGGAAATTGTCCCCACACATAAAAAATACATTACTCAGTGATAGGCATTACAATGGGGCGGGGCGGGGACAGATTTTGCATTCCCCATCCCCATCCCCAAATCCCATATAGTTCCTCGTTCCCCTACCTAAACTCAATGAGGATGAATTATTGATCCCCATCCCGGTACCCAACGGGTTCAGGGATCCCCGCCCCATCCCCATCCCTGAATCCCATATACATAATTATTTGTCATTTCTTAAGATATATAAATTGAAAAAACAATTTAAAACCATACCGCTGTTTTCGTTACTCCATAACCAACTTCTAGCACAGATCAAAGCCTTTAATATAAGAGGGAGGCGTTGGCGCTAACAAAGAAATCTAGGGTTTAGTTGAGATGTGGAGGGTTTCTAATATAAGAGGGGTAATATTGTAACTTTGTACATTTTGGGCGGGTTCGGGGTGGGGACCTATATCCCCATTACCTGCCCCGTCCCCGTATTTTGGTATCGGGGAAAACCCAAACCCAGTCAAAGCGGGGAAAACCCGTCAAACCGGGGCGGGTTTGGGTTGGTACCCACAGGTACGGGTTTTGTTGCCATGTCTACTTAGTGATGCTTAACAAAAACATTTTTTCCCCCATAAAAAAATAGGGATTGCCCCATAAGAAATATAAATGAGAATAGTTGCCACTAATTGTATTGCTCTCTAAGAAATTGAAAGTATTAGTTTAGTCATTAAAATAATTAAATATTAGTCAAAATAGTTTCTAAAGAGGACAGAAGTATTCTTAAAATTATTTAAAAATAACTAAGTTGATCTATATTTGTTTGTCAAAAAAAATGTTGATCGATATTTGAGGACCAAATTGATACTTTTAATTTCTCACAGGCTAAATAAGTGTCGAGTTTTGTATCGGTTCGGGTATCTACTCTTTTTTTATTGTGAGAATATGTATATTTTAAATATTCATAACATTTTTCCTCTAAAAAGATATCAAATTATTTGTTTGCCCCCACTACTAAAAATTTCTAAATTTGATCAAAACTAAAAATTTCTAGATCTGACAATTAGTATTTACTACTCTTGATTTATCCACTATTACCAACACCTATCTATATTAAAAATATTCAAATAATTAAAAACTCCCAACTCAAACATGTTTAACAATAATTAAGAAACATTTGATTTCTCCATGTTGGAACTCTTGTGTATGAATTGGAAAAAGTCTCACATAGGATAGAACTCTTGTGTGTGAATTGGAAAAAGTCTCACATTAGATAGGCTAAGCACTTCTATAGTGGAAAAAGCCTATAAAAGGAGAGCTTCTCCTCATTTGCAAATCACACCACTTGACGATAAATCATTCCTCAAGTTTTCTCTATTCTCCCTAAATTTCTTTCTTCTCTAGAAAGCTTGAAGCATTTCCAAGCTTAGTTTCTAAAGAGTGGTTTTTCATAACCAAAATTTCTTTCTTCTCTAAAAAGCTTGAAGCATTTCCAAGCTTAGTTTCTAAAGAGTGGTTTTTCATAAAGGTCACCCTCAATATGTACAAGCAGACTTATCCAACTAGCATTCAAGAAGCATAGTCTTCTTTGGATGCCGATTTGTGGCAAGAAGCCATCAATGACGAGATGGATTCTCCAGAGTCTAACAAGACATGGCACTTAGTGGACTTGCCTCCTGGTTGCAAACCAATTGGTTATAAATGGATTTTGAAAAAGAAACTAAAACCTGGCGGCACTGTTGATAAATACAAGGCTCGCCTTGTAGCCAAAGGTTTTAGACAAAGAGAATATAGATTTCTTCGACACATATTCACCTGTTACTAGAATTACATCCATAAGGGTACTAATTTCGTTGGCCGCTATTTACAATTTGGAAGTACACCAAATGGATGTCAAAACTGATTTTTTAAATGGTGAATTAGAAGAAGAAATCTTTACGGAGCAACCTGAAGTTTTTGTAGTTCTTGGGCAAGAACACAAGGTCTGTAAGTTGGATAAGTCTCTGTATGGTCTCAACAAGCTCGTAAACAATGGCATGAGAAGTTTGATAATTTGATAATATCGAATGGGTTTAAAGTGAATGAAAGTGACAAATGCATTTATTACAAAACCGAAAATGACATTTGCACAATCATATGTCTCTATGTAGATGACTTACTCATATTTGGATCAAACATTCATGTTGTAAATAAAGTGAAATCACTGTTGTGCAACAACTTTGATATGAAAGACCTTGGAGAAGCAAGTGTAATACTTGGTATTAAGATCACTATGTCCGAAAAAGGAATTTCCCTGGATCAATCTCATTATATTGAGAAGATATTAAAGAAATACAATTATTTTGATTGTAAACCTGCTTGTACACCTTATGATCCGAGTGTCGAACTTTTTAAGAACTTGCCTATGTTGTGCCTATGTTGCCTATGTTGTGGGATTGCTTTGCAGGTTTACTAGTCAACCTAGCATAGAGCATTGGCACGCTATCGAGAGAGTCATGAGATACCTTAAAAGGACCATGAATCTCAGAATACATTATCAGAGATTTCCTGCTGTACTTGAAGGATACAGTGATGCAGATTGGAATACTCTATCAGATGATTCCAAAGCAACTAGTGGCCATATATTTAGTATAGCTGGTGGTGCTGTCTCTTGGAAATCTAAGAAACATACCATATTAGCTTAGTCCACTATGGAGTCTGAAATGACAGCATTGGCAACCGCTAGTAAAGAAGCTAGCTGGTTGAGATGCTTACTAGCAGAGATCCCTTTATGGGAAAAACCGATGCCAGCTGTGTTGATCCACTGCGATAGTACCGCGGCTATTGCAAAAATAGAGAATCATTATTTCAACGGTAAGAGACGACAAATACGTCGTAAGCACAGCACTGTGAGAGAATGTCTCTCAAAAGGAGTTGTGAGAGTGGATTATGTACGCACTGATCAGAACTTAGCTGATCCTTTGACGAAAGGATTAGCTAGGGAGAAAGTCCAAAATACATCTCAAAGGATGGGACTACTGCCTTTAGAATCATGAGTCACTCACGATGGTAACCCGACCTAAAAGACTGGAGATCCCAAGAATTAGGTTCAATGGGTAATAACAAGTTGTGAAGTGATACGAGATGAACATGCTATTATAAGTAAAGAAGCATGATTCCTGGAGCGACGTAAGGTTGAGGTAATAAAAACTTTTAATGAGATCTATACTCTATGTGGAGTGGAGTACCTAGCTACAGGAGTACTCTTGATAGACTCATCTTTGTGAATGTGGAAGTGGGGCCGCTTCCTATGGAATCGTTGGCAGGATTCCTAGAGCGTTCACTAAACTGGGATAGACGTGCAGGGCCATAAAAGCACGGGCTTATAAGAATACACCCATGGAAAAGGTTGTGTGTGGTTTTGATGATTAGAGATAGAGTTCAAGACTATGAGTCACTCTTGTTGAATCTAAATCTTAACCGCTATGCAAAGGTTCAAGTCGTAAGACACCTCTGTTTATGCACAATCTTATGGAAGCGTTTGACGTTACTTCTAAAACTACTTTTTAAATTCAGGTGGGGGATTGTTGAAACTGTTGTGTGTGAATTGGAAAAAGTCCGACATAGGATAGAACTCTTGTGTGTGAATTGGAAAAAGTCCCACATTGGATAGGCTAAGCACTTCTATAGTGGAAAAAGCCTATAAAAGGAGAGCTTCTCCTCATTTGCAAATCACACCACTTGACGATAAATCATTCCTCAAGTTTTCTCTCTTCTCCCTAAATTTCTTTCTTCTCTAGAAAGCTTGAAGCATTTCCAAGCTTAGTTTCTAAAGAGTGGTTTTTCATAACCAAAATTTCTTTCTTCTCTAGAAAGCTTGAAGCATTTCCAAGCTTAGTTTCTAAAGAGTGGTTTTTCATAACCATATTGAGGGTGTATATCTTAGAGCGAATTTTCACGGTGCAGTGAACTTTCGTAGCAGTTTCAACTGGGCTGTTTTATCCTGGGGACGTCGTGGTTGATAGCCTGCTTGCACCTTGGAGCAGTGCCACGAAACGTCTTAAAGAAAGCGACCTAGTCCGCGACTCATCCCAGTAATCTCTTCGGCTTGTTCTAGAAACCAGTGTTGTTTGGGGAAAGTTTTGACTAGGAAAGACTTGGTACTTCAGTATAATTTTTTTTAAAGTATAAAAATTTTATTTTAGATTATCAATTTTTTTTAATCTCTTCGGCTTGTTCTTGAAACAAAATAAAGTGGTCATTTTTATACTTTATTTTGTTTTTCCTGAGTAGTAATTTCTGGAAAACCACTTTCAAAATGAAAAATGAAAAGAAATTAACACCGCAAGACAACATATGCATCTCCGAACTTTTATAATAGGTTGAGAATTGATAAGAAGTGGCCATTTTTGGAATTTTTGTATGATGGAAAGTGGAATATTCCATGTTAGAGATTTTATAGCTTGTATAATAGGATCCAATTGTTTTTTTTTAACTAACAATTATTAACTTCTTCAGTCACCGCGCTTATGCAAAAAAAAAAAAAACTTCTTCGGTCACCCCCTTCGTAAGTTGTTCAGGTTCAGCTTAGAACACGAGAAGAATAATAAAGGCTACAGAAGTTGGTTAACCTTTAGGGTATGTTTGGGAGGGGGTTTTGGGAGGGGAAGGGAGGGGAGGGCATATTTTTCAATTTAGAATTGAAGAAACTATAAAATGTCTCTAAACATAAATCAAGTGTGATTAAAAATGTTATATGGATATATATCAACTTGTTCTTTTAATTTTTTAAAATTTTAAATACATATTAAAATATAGACTAATCTTTTTCAAGCCCTCCCCTCCCTTCTTCTCGTAAAACCCCCTCCCAAACATACCCTTAGAAAGAAAGATATTCACATGGGTTGGTTTTCTCCCATACACGAGGTTAAAATAAATATGACCGCAAACCCTTAGGTGAAACTCACGTCTTGCGGCGTGTAATGACATTGTGAGAAATAGAATTGGTTGATTTGTTAAAAGATTTCCATGCAACTTAGGCTCTTTTACACTTCGATATTGGTTGAACTCACTACAAGAATATCGCTCATTTTTCGACGAAAATATCCGTCGCAAATGAAGCAAATTTCGTCGCTAATGGCCATTTTTGACGGATTTTTCGACGGACAAAATTCCATTGCAAAAACGCTTGTCGCAAACACTTTTCGAACACTTTTCGATGGATTTTTCCGTCGCAAATATTTCCATCGCAAATCCGTCACAAATTTTCCGTCGCAAATTTCGTCATTGCAAACTATTTCCGACGGAAATTTTCGTCGGAAATCTGTCGGTAATTTTCAAAAATCAAATAAACAATCATACATCCAAAATACTGTTTAATAGTGATTTCTATACATATTAGTTTCACAGTAAATACTGTAATTAAGAAAAGTACATAACTAAAAACAACTATCATGAGAACAAAATAATGTATGGTGAGATCAGTGTCATGCTAAAAGTATTGTATTAAGACAAAGATAAAATCTCAGTCCACCAGGTATACTTCTTATGCCACTATTCTCATGGTCAACAATTGAGGCTTCAAACTTCTTGAACTTGTGGTTAACTATGTCAGAAGCTTGCAACAAAGGGAACACCGATGGACCTCTAGCTATCATTCTAGGTGTGCTGCATGCACATGATTCCACTCTTTGAATCAATTATTTAGACTAACAAAGATAATCCGTTGCAATTCCAAAAGAGGATCAAGTGAGCATATTAGTAAGTAAATAGTTTATGCATTAAAGAAATCATGATGCAAATATATGCAAGAGACAATAATTCATCTCCAAGCAAGTCTTTTACCATATAATGTTCACAGAGATAATGACAAACAACTGGTATATCAAATTTGTAAACCCTTGTATGTGAAATGATGTGGTCGTCCAACATCAAGAAACTTGCATTTTTCTCCCTAAACATGACTTTGTCATGTTCGCAAACATAAGAAGACTTTCTAAACCATAATAGTTTATGATTTATGATTGTCATTATTAAGAGTTTAAGCCAATTAAAATGTAATATGTGAAACTGCAGGATTGCAAAGACAAAAATGTAGCAAACTCATAGTCATCAAAGATGTAATTAACTAATTATACATCTCAGCATCCAAATGACTTGAATTCACAATTCACAAAAGGTTACTTTTTTTTTATAATTAACCATAAAAGGCTTACTTGTTTTGGAGTTACTTAGAAAAGAATGACAATACCACATGATCAAATTGAAAAAACATAGATGAAAGTCGCATCATAGTAAACCTGCACAAAAGTAAATAGAGCGAATTAAAAATCAAAGATAGCTAGAAAAGTAGTAATCAATAATCAAAGAAACCACTGAAAGATCTTGTTCTATGTTCTCTATTAGAATAACTTACAATCAAATCGGGGAGAATTTTATGAAAATAAGTACTTTCAAGTTTCAACGGTGGTCAAATTTCAAAGAAATGAATTAACAAAAAATTTGAGAGCTGATGTATGTTAAAATACTTACTTTACTTCCTACTATTATGAAGTTTCTACCTCAAACACCAACTCCAACTTGATGAAAAAGGAGGATCAGGACAATCACATCCTTCTCACTCCACTACAAAAAAGGAAAAAGGAGGAGGATTATCTAAGTCAAAGAAATGATAAATCAATATTTAGTATCCTAAAACTGGGGAAAAATACCAGACCTTCTAAATTAGAAATGTAATATGCATAACTTGATTGAAAATAAATTGCTTATTGGGAAAAAATACCAGACCTTCCAATAGTCGCTTAATCCCAATTATGAGGGTAATTATACCCTCACGGGATATCAGACACCCTTGGGGTCACCAGTAGTTTTGCTAATATACGTACATTATTCTACAAATATATAACTCTTTTTTCACAGCTAGATCAAAATTTTGATGTTCACTTATGGTAAGTGTGGTGTGGTGCAAATGATATGTTTGGAGGTGCAATTCACTACAAAAACACAGCGCATTAGCGACGGATTTTTCCCTCGCTAATGCCTGTTTTTCCCTCGCTAATGACTGTTAGCGACGGAATTAGCGACGGACCAATTCCGTCGCTAAAAAGCTGGTTGCTAATTGGGTAGCGAGGGAATACAATCCGTCGCTAAAATTAGCGACGGAAAATCCGTCGCTAAAATCCGTCGCTAAACACTGTGCACACTGACCGTTGCAGTTGATTTGACAGTGACACTGACCGATTTTAGCGACGGAAATCCGTCGCTAAAATCCGTCGCTAATCTTTTTTTTAAAAAAAAAATGCTAATCTCAGATAGAAAGAGGGAGAGATAAGGGGTTGGGGAGGAAAATGGAGAAGGAAAATAAATGAAAGAGGATGGTGTGGTGGTGGTGGTGGTGGTGTTGTGTTGAAGGGAGAAGATGAAGATGATGGTGGCGGTGGTAAGAAAAAATGAAAAAGGAAGAGGAAAATGGAGAAGGAAAAGAAATTAAAGAGGAAGAGGCGGAAACGAAAGAGGATGGTGTGGTGGTGGTGTGGTGTGGTGTGGTGTTGAAGGGAGAAGATGATGGTGGTGGTGGTAAGAAAAAATGAAAGAGGAAGAGGAAGAAATGAAAGAGGAAGAGGAAAATGGAGAAGGAAAAGAAATGAAAGAGGAAGAGGAGGAAATGAAAGAGGATGGTGTGGTGTGGTGTTGAAGGGAGAAGATGATGGTGGTGGTGGTAAGAAGAAATGAAAGAGAGGAAAAAACGGAGAAGAGGAAGAAATGAAAGAGGAAGAGGAAGAAATGAAATAGGAAGAGGAAGGATTCGGGTTTATAAAAAAAAAAATTACCCGTTAGCGACGGATTTAGCGACGGATTTCCCTCGCTAATGTCTGTCACGTGTCAAATCAACTGCAACGGTCAGTGGCACAATTTTCCAAACATTAGCGACGGATTTTAGCGACGGATTTCCGTCGCTAATTCAAATTTTTTTTCCAATTTTCGCGCCATGTTAACTCCGTCGCTAATTTAGCCAATTTCCGTCGCTAAATACCTTGTTTCCAATCCGTCGCTAATGTTGTGAATTTCCGTCGCTAATTTTGACTTTAACGACGGATTGGAAATCCGTCGCTAAATTCCGTCGCTAATTCATGTTTTTTTTGTAGTGATTAGGAATTTAAATGCTGATGTGGGCTGTTTTAAAAAGGAAGCAGGATGGGCCTCGCTGTTGTTTAATTGTGGGCCGGGTCTTTTAGTCATCAAATCAGATGTTGTTTCTCTTCTTCAGCCGCATCCTTTGCTTTTAAAACAGAGAAGCTTCGCGTTTCCAGAATAAGAAGGATCAGAACGTCGCATTATCAGTGAGAACAGAGAGAGAGAATTGCGAGCGAGAGAGTGAAGATTTCTCTTTGAAAATCGTTGTTTCCTTTTTCTATGTATTTCTGTTCTTGCTGGTTGCCGAAGAACACAGCAACGGTTTCAAGACAAAAGGAAACCGAATCTTTCATTGTACTCAAGAATCATCATAGTGGGTTATTGCTCGGATTCAGAGCCCCAGATGTAGGAGAAATCCGAACTGGGTTAACAAATTCTTGTGTTCTTCCTCCTATCCCTTTCTCTTTTTCGGTTTTCAATTTGTCGCTTTCTTGAATTTTCGGTTTTGCAATATCGTTCTTTAAATTCTGTTTCTGCGTTTTATTCAAATTTGTGTTTTACGGTTTTCTGTCTTGCAATTATTTCTCTGGAATTGGCTGCTGGCTCTTTGTTGATTATCGTTTCAGGAACAACAATTGGTATCAAGAGCTTTGGTTCGCGATCAAGAAACGATGGTTTCAACAAAGTACGGAGTTGAGAAGTTCAATGGGAAGAACGACTTCGGGTTATGGCGTGTCAAGATGAAAGCAATGCTAGGCCAACAAGGTCTCGCGGGTGCGCTACTTGGAGAAAGGGGCTTGCCGGTAAAGATGTCCGCGGAAGAAAAGGCGGAGGCTTTAGAGAGGGCACATGGTGCGCTAATCTTGAGTCTTGGTGACAAGCCTCTCCGGGAAGTGGTAAAAGAAACCACGGCAGCAGCTATTTGGAAGAATTTGGAAGACTTGTATATGGTAAAATCAATTGCCAACCGTTTGTATTTGAAGCAAAAGATTTACACCTTCAAGATGCAACTGGGAAAGTCCGTAGAAGAGCACATTGACGAATTCAACAAAGTCATTCTTGACCTCGAAAATATTGATGTCAAGATTGATGATGAGGATAAGGCTATCTTACTTGTAAATTCTTTACCTAAAACGTATGAACATCTCACCGATGCTCTACTTTATGGTAAGGAAACATTAACCCTTGATGATGTGCAATCCGCACTAATATCAAAGGAACTTAAGAGGAGATCCGAGACTAAAGAAGAACAGAATGAAGGTCTATTTGTGAAAGGGAAATTTGAAAAGAAAGGCAAGAATAAGAAGAACAAGAAATGGGATAAAGAAAAAGGTAAGAAGGACAACAAGTGCTACATTTGTAAGAAAGAGGGTCATTGGAAGAAGGATTGTCCAAAATGGAAATCCAAGAAAAAGGGTGATTCCACTGATGATGAAGGAAGCGTCTCAATTGCTTCCGAGTACTATGAAGGAGACGTTTTGACTGCGGAAGAAGTCATTGGGTCAAATTCCACAAATGAGGTATGGATTTTGGACTCTGGATTTGATCATCATATAACTTCAAGAAGCGAAGTTATAGGGTATTGTGACGGTGATGTGTTGATGGCCTCTTCACCCATCAACAAGGATCACTGGGAGTTGGATACAGGTTGTTTGTTTCATATGACCTCCAATAAGGAGTGGTTGATCGGCTATAGGCAAGTAAATGGCGGACAAGTAGTAATGGGAAACAACACAGTGTGCAAGATTGAAGGGATAGGTTCTGTAAGACTTAGAATGGATGATGGCACTATAAAGATACTTCCGGAGGTGAAGTATGTCCCTGGTGTAAAGAGAAATTTAATCTCTCTTGGTATGCTTGAAGCGGCGGGTTGTTCTTTTAAGGGGGAAGATGGTATTATGAAGGTGGTCAAAGGCTCTCTAGTGGTTATGAGAGGATATAGGGATCATGGCATATACATTCTCAAAGGTACAACAATTATCGGTAGTGTAGATGTGGCTACCTCAAGCACGGAATCGGTGAATTCCGAAAGGGCAAGGTTGTGGCATCAAAGACTCGGGCATGTGAGTTCTAAGGGCATGCATATATTGGAAAAGCTTGGTGTGTTCGGAAAGGACAAGCTTGGAGGGTTACCTTTCTGTGAACATTGCGTATTTGGCAAGATGCACAAGGTGAGGTTCAACACGAGACAACACTATACGAAAGGCTTGCTGGACTATGTGCATAGCGACATTTGGGGACCGGCAAGAATTCCCACTCTTGGGGGAAACAGGTATTTCATTACTTTTCTTGATGATTGTAGTAGGAAGGTATGGATTTATCTTTTAAAAACTAAGGACGAAGCCTTTAAAACATTTAAGGAATGGAAAAGCTTAGTTGATAATAAAACCAATAGAAAGGTTAAGGTGCTAAGAACAGATAATGGCTTAGAGTATTGTAATGACGTGTTTACAAACTATTGTAAAGAACATGGAATCACTAGGCATAGAACTGTTAGGCACACACCTCAGCAAAATGGCCTTGCTGAGAGGATGAATAGGACCATATTGGAGAGAATGAGGTGCATTCTCTCCAATTCTTGGATGCCTATTAAATTTTGGGGCGAGGCCGTCTATACAGCGTGTTATTTGATTAATTTGAGCCCCTCCACCGCTATCAAACTAAAAACACCTCAAGAAATTTGGTTAGATAGGACTCCTAGTTATGATCATTTGAAAGTTTTTGGTTGTGTTGCTTATTATCATGTGAATGAAGGAAAGCTAAGCCCTAGGGCAAGAAAAGGGTATTTTGTTGGTTATCCTGCAGGTGTGAAAGGCTATAGGATTTGGATTCAAGAAGACAAAAAGTGCATCATTAGTAGAGATGCGAAGTTCCAAGAAGCAGAATTGTTCAAGGGGACTAGAGACAATCAAGAGCTAGTTGAAGACAAGCAAGAACTAGAGAGTTTTGAGCTTGAGGTGGAGCATGAAGCCACTAACAATGCCCCACCCCAAACTCAAGAGGTAGTGGAGCCGGATCCGGGACATCAAACAGATGGTGAAGACAGTGATCAAGATCTCACGGATTACAACTTAGTCAGAGATAGAAGCAAAAGGGTGGTGAAACCTCCCCAAAGGTTTGGCTATGAAGATATGGTAAGTTGTGCTCTCTATCCCGCGGAAGAGGTTATTAATGAAGAACCAATGAACTACAATGAAGCTATTATTAATCACAAGAATAGTGATAAATGGGTTGTTGTCATGACCAAAGAAATAAATTCTTTGGATAAGAACAACACATGGGAACTAGTTCCTAAGCCAAAAGAGGGTGGTTGGTAGCAAGTGGATATTCAAGAGAAAAGAGGGAACTTCCGGGAGTTGAAGAATCAAGGTTCAAGGCAAGGTTGGTTGCAAAGGGATACACTCAAAAGGAAGGTTTGGATTACAACGAAATTTTTTCACCGGTAGTCAAACATTCCTCTATTAGAATCATCTTGTCTATGGTTGCTCACCATGACATGGAATTGGAGGAAATGGATGTAAAAACCGCATTTCTCCATGGAGACTTGAAGGAAAGTATCTTAATGCAACAACCGGAAGGTTTTGAAGCCAAAGGGAAAGAAGATTGGGTGTGTCATGTAAAGAAGTCTTTATATGGACTCAAACAATCTCCTAGACAATGGTACCTAAGGTTTGATTCTTTCATGACAAAGAATAAGTATGTTAGAAGTAAATTTGATTGTTGCATTTACTTCAAACATCTATCTCATGATAATGGTATCTACTTGTTATTGTACGTTGATGATATGTTGCTTGCAAGCAAGGGTATGACTCCTATTGTAGAATTGAAGAATCAACTTAAAAGTGAGTTTGATATGAAGGATCTTGGTCCGGCTAAGAGGATTCTAGGTATGGAGATAACAAGGCACCGGGACAAAGGAAGCTAGTCATATCTCAAGAGAGTTACTTGAATAAAGTGGTCAAAAGATTCAACATGTATGATGCTAAGGCTACCTCTTTGCCCTTAGCACCACACTTCAAGTTGTCTAGCACTCAAGCTCCTACAAATAAGGAGGACAAAGAATACATGAAGGCAATTCCATATGCCAGTGTAATTGGTAGCATAATGTATTCTATGATTTATTGTAGAACGGATGTAGCTCAAGCAATGAGTGTGACAAGCAGGTTTATGGGAAATCCTGGCAAGGATCATTGGCAAGCGGTCAAATGGGTTCTAAGGTACTTGAAAGGGACGACCAAGGTTGGTTTGGTGTATGGCAAGGGTGAAGAAGATGCAAAGGCGGTTCATGGTTTCGTAGACTCCGACTATGCTAACGATCTTGACAAAAGAATATCGTTGTCCGGATATGTGTTTACCTTGTATGGAAATACTATTAGTTGGAAAGCGAGCCTACAACACATTGTGGCATTATCAACTACCGAAGCGGAGTATGTTGCTCTCACAGAAGCAATCAAGGAGGGATTGTGGATTCAAGGTTTGGTGAGTGAGCTTGGCATAAGTGATGATCTTGTATGTATATCTTGTGATAGCCAAAGTGCTATTCACTTGAGCAAAAACCAAATGTACCGTGAGAGAACCAAACACATAGATGTTAGGTTCTATTTTGTTAGGGACATTGTGGAGAAAGAGGAAGTGGAAATTGTCAAGGTTCACACAAGTGAGAACCCCGCAGATATGCTCACTAAACCAGTTCCCGTGAGTAAGTTTAGGCATTGCCTAGACTTGCTTGGTGTTGACATCAAGTAAGTGATGTCATGGTCTTTGAATTCGAGTTGAAGTTAATTCTACTATGATGGAATTTGCACCAAGGTGGAGATTTGTGGTGTGGTGCATCTGATATGTTTGGAGGTGCAATTAGGAATTTAAATGCTGATGTGGGCTGTTTTAAAAAAGGAAGCAGGATGGGCCTCGCTGTTGTTTAATTGTGGGCCGGGTCTTTTAGTCATCAAATCAGATGTTGTTTCTCTTCTTCAGTCGCATCCTTTGCTTTTAAAACAGAGAAGCTTCGCGTTTCCAGAATAAGAAGGATCAGAACGTCGCATTATCACTGAGAACAGAGAGAGAGAATTGCGAGCGAGAGAGTGAAGATTTCTCTTTGAAAATCGCTGTTTCCTTTTTCTGTGTATTTCTGTTCTTGCTGATTGCCGAAGAACACAGCAACAGTTTCAAGACAAAAGGAAACCGAATCTTTCATTGTACTCAAGAATCATCATAGTGGATTATTGCTCGGATTCAGACCCCCAGATGTAGGAGAAATCCGAACTGGGCTAACAAATTCTTGTGTTCTTCCTCCTATCCCTTTCTCTTTTTCGGTTTTCAATTTTTCGCTTTCTTGAATTTTCGGTTTCGCAGTTTCGTTCTTTAAATTTTGTTTCTGCGTTTTATTCAAATTTGTGTTTTACGGTTGTCTGTCTTGCAATTATTTCTCTGGAATTGGCTGCTGGCTCTTTATTGATTATCGTTTCAGGAACAACAGTAAGTATTTAAAAATCAAATTAGGAATGGCAACTTAGATGAAGCCAAAGAGACATCACCTCATGCTGGCCATGATTGTAATTGTAATGAGTTTTAGAAAAACAGTTCCTATGAATATCCATGAAAATTGACCAAAGTCACCTAACCAAACAATGCATGAGTGACTATCTTCTTAGCTTGACCCATAAGGATAGTAGTATATAAATACAATTGAAATCATATACCTATAAAAGCCATATTTACTGACGGATTTTGAGTCCGTAGGTAGTTTTTGTGGGTAAAACCCGTTATTCTTGTAGTGACTTTGGGTATTGTTATTTGTATTATTAATGAAAAAACAAGTGACTCTTATAGAGTCATGATTACAACTAAGTTAACAAACCAACTTTATGACCTTCTAGCAAAAAAACTAACGACATGGTCATTGTCCGTTTATCCCAACAATTGATCATAATTCTTTGTTTTCTTATACACATGATTCTAAAATTGACAGTGCCTTGAAGATATCTCAGAATTCTCTTTGATGCTTGTGAGTGCAATTGAGTAGGATTACATGAGTATCTGCTAATGAGACGTATTGTATACATCATGTTAGGTCTGATTCCAGTCATATAGATGAGGCATCTAACCAATTGTTATAGTTGGTTCCATCTACCTTTTCTTCTTACCCATCTTTGCCAAGTTTGGATATAGTAATTATAGGGACTTTTGCTGAATTACTATTGGACATGTAAAACCTTTTCAATATTTCCACTGCATATTTCATTTGACTAATGTAAACCCCTTTCAGCTTCTTGAATAAATTCAAGGTTTAAATACGTTTTTATCCCCTGTAAATATGGGGTGTTTTGCTTTTCCCCCCTACAATTTTTTTTTTAAAAAAACACCTTGCAAAATACACGTTTTTGACGTTAGTCCTTCTGTTACTTGCCCGTTACACCTTACAAAATACACGTGTGGCTGTCACCCACTTGACTACAAAAAGCAAGATAACCACATTCACTTTTACACACAAACCTTGCGCTATTTATTTTTTCATTTTTTACATACTTTAACTCCCTTCTATTTAATACAGCATCTTCCAAAATAGCCTCTTTAAAATCAGCAATAGACTTAAACTCCAAACCAACCTTGAATTTACAGTTCTTATCTAACTCTTCTTTCATGAAAACAGGGTACTTAATCTTCTTAAACCCTGGGTCATCTTCATACTCTTCAGTAGCTGTGCTATACAACTCCTCACTCTCATAATTTTCTTCCATTTCATAGTCACCATCTTGTGAGTCTTCATCACTTGATGTATCTAAATTTATTCCTGCTGCAGCTCTTTTTGCAGGAGAGATCACCTTACGAGTAGACCAAACCTTGGTTTTTCCTTTCTTCACAGTAACATTTTCTCCAGTAGTTACCTCAGGTTCAAATCCATCATCAACTGCATTTGCCCTTTCTTCTTCACTGTCATCAAAATGAACCCCTCTAGCATCATCTTCAGATTCAGACTCAGTAGCTCCTTCACTCTCCTCCTCTAATCCCTTTCCACTGGAATCTCCATCAATCTTCTCCCCAACCAGTGATTCAACATACATGTGTATGTCATAGTTATGGTTGATTGCAAAATCAACACATTGGAGTGCGTCTCTGTCTACCTTAAGTGACTTATAACCACCTATATAGTCTGGTGAATCAGACATCCACCATAGGAGAATCTCTTCTTTGTATCCTAACTCTCTAACAAAGTCAACAGCTTCAAAGAAACTCCATTTGTCAACATCATTGATGTTGGCAACAGCTATATCCCCACCATTATAACCAGTGTTTTCCCCAACTTCAAAATGACCCCCATGGTGAATTATGATGCTGAAACTCATGCCTGGGAAAATGCCAAACATTTTAAATTTTCAAGAAGGTCCCTCAAATATTAAATTTTTTTAAAAAGGTCCCTCATTTTTCAAAGGCTGCCATTTTTAGTCAAAAACTCGGTCTTGTGTATATTAAATACACAACAACTGGTATGTACCAAGATTTATGGTCCCAATAGAGTCAAATAAAGCACAAAGGGACACATTGGTCCCATAAATAGTCAACTAACACATAAATCTACAATAAACAACACTAAGTAAAAAATGATACATTGACAGTATTAAACAACAAAATGGCAACAAACATCAAATAGAATCTTGTAGTGAATGACAAGAAACAACAAAAAACACATTATCACATGCATTTCACAAACCCTAAACTAAAACACATCAAACAACGAACTAAAACACAGAAAAACTTACTTATGAGCTTCGTTTCTTTGTTCCGTCTTCTTCATTTCGTCTTCTTCGTTTCTCTGTTCCTTCGTTTCTACTTCGGTCTCACTCTCACTCTCTATTCTACTCTAACCTTTCCATTTCTTTGAATTTAATTTTTTAATTCAGTAATGTTATTCATTTCATCTGACTCAGCAAATAAAATTAAATAAAAGAGAACTAAATATAAATACCAAATCAGATTTTAGTGTGACACGTAGGCTTTTTTTAACGGGCAAGTAACAGAAGGACTAACGTCAAAAACGTGTATTTTGCAAGGTGTTTTTAAAAAAAAATTGTAGGGGGTAAAAGCAAAACACCCCATATTTGCAGGGGTAAAAATGTATTTAAGCCTGAATTCAGTTATAAGGAAATACTTCATTTTGCCCAAATCAGCCATGTAAAATTCCTTCTTTGTTGAATTCCTGGATTTAAACATCAAGCTCACATCCTTTCCATTGTAGATCAAGTCATCTACATATACACTTACGATTAGAATTCCTCCTTTGTTGTTTTACTTCAAGAATAAGGTCTACTCACTTTTGCTAGCTCGAAAACCCTCCCGGATGAAATATGCTTTTGTGCGGATGAACTAGGCTCTTGGAGCTTCAAGCCATGTAGAATCTTGGCCAATCTTAATATCTTAATCTAATCTTATCTTAATCTTAATCTTAATAATATCAAACCATTAATGTTACACCTCATCCGTCCACGTCAGCCGACAAGAAAAATTACGTAATTGATGACAAAATTCCATGTCATCCGTATTTGAACATTACGTGTCACAATATCTGCCCAGCTGGCCTTCCAAATGGGAACGTTTTGGCACCCTTCCCCTCTCATTTACGTGCGTCTTTAATATTATTAATAACACACAATTTGTGGCAAGAATATTCCATTACTTAAATGGAATTGTTTCATCTGGAAATCAATTTGTGGCATGGATGTGGTGCGTTACTCCGAGAAATTTCAAAATCCATAATTAAAACTTTCCAAATTTCGAAGGTTTTAATAAAGAAGGTATTTATTGTCTATTTACTCTCAACATTAAATCTCAACCAAATTGATACTGAATAGTCACCTAAACATTTTTGCAGGGTTTACGTTTCTAGCAGCTCTCACAAAGGTTATCTCCTCTTTCTTTGTAGTTTTCCATTCCATCTTTGTTTCTGATTTTCATACATTACAGTTCACGAATACCTTCATATTGAAGCTACCATGATGAATACAATTCATAATCTCACGGGAATTTGTGTTCTAGAAGAGTCGAGAACTTTGAGACAATGCGTAAACTTGGACTGAAACGTGTCTATACAAGTGTGAACCTCTTATACTTTTGTGTTCGTAGTTGATGTTCTTTTTCCAAAATTTAAAGATGAACCGACAATAGGGATATTCACCATCAAATTCAAATTGAAATATGGATGGAGTTTTGAGAAGGAAGCACCTTAATTATATTGGTTGTGTTTCTCATTGTTATAATGAAATCAACATGATTTGAGAAGTTTTCACAACTATAAAAAATTTTGCTCAGTAGATGAAATGTTCCTTTCGGGTGGACCACTGAATTTCTTTCATCTTATCATTTTTTGTGAAGAAGGTAATATCTTAGTGTTTTGTTTTGTTTTTTTTAATCTCTGGAACTTCTCATCTTTTAGTTTTTTTATTACCTCTTTGATTATTTTTTCATATGACTTTCTTTTTTGTTTTTATTATTGGTAGATACCATCACTAGATTCTGAGAGAATCAAATGTTTACGAGTAACCTAACCTCACTTGATAGAGGTACTACATGTTTTTATCAATTTAATTTGTTTTGTCCTTTGATGTTCAATTTATTAGGTGGATCCGTAGGATTCAATGATATTCTTTAGAAAGTCGAAAGGCATAAAAGAGAAGGCGTCCAATGCTTTTGGTCTTTCATGCCACACTCTTAACAGTTAAGAAGGTTAAGAATATGATTTTTTTTTAATTTGAAATGTGATAAATACTATGCTTTATGCCTATGGTACGGTTCATTTTTTTGGTATCTTAGGAATCTTAAAGGCCAACAGTTTGCAGAGTTCGCTATATATTTGCATTCGATAAGACTAGGAAAAGGTTTTTTTTAGAGACGAAAGTTTAGGTGAGTTGTGCTCTGAGGGTTCATCAGGGTCAGAGTAGACCTCACGACTATTTGAGCGCTTACAGAGATACTTACAGATCATCCAGCAAAGTGGTCTGGCGGGAGTTGAACCCACACTGAAAAGTATGATTTTGCATGCTAATGTTTATAGCACACACCAGTTGAATGTTTATGCTTTAAATTCTTCACAATTTTTTGATTCAGTTGGTTGGCATAGAATTTGGTAGAATTTGGTACTCATCATTTATATTTTATTTTAGGTACGTATTTCAAAATTTTTGAAGATGGAAAAAACAAAACGAGGTCTTATACATTTCAAAACAAGCTCTTGGATCCATGTACTAATAATGTTAGATATGAAGATTTGTATTAAAGAATGATATTTATATTTTAGTGTTTGGAAATGACTTCTTTTGGAAAACAATAATTTTGTTCTTACTTAAAAGAATAAATTATCTACGTATTAATCTTACAGAATCTTATATCCATATAAATGTGCATAACAGATTGAACTATTTAACGTTCTTAGGTAACAAATCTACTACAATCTTAAAGATATTAACTCCCTAATAATTACCAGATATTTACCTTTTTAGCATTTTTAATCAGGATATATATTCTCCTAATTTGTTATTTTGTCTTTCACATTTATAAAATTTTTTAAGATATAATAAATACCATGAGATAATTTGAGATCATGAAATATATATCTTTTTTTATCAAAAATTAAATATATCTCTTAGTATAAAATATATATAAATATATGTTAATTATATATATATATATATATATATATATATATATATATATATATATATATATAATGAACATAATAGGTTTATTGCCGGCTGGTGTACAAAGTATTTTATATCTCACATAATACACATAAATATATATCTCTTTTTTTTTAGTCCCAAATAAAAAAATTAAAATGAAAGGTAAAAGAAAATGTATACCCGTGCTGCGCACGGGTCCTACATACTAGTTTCGGGTCCTACATACTAGTTTATATAATTTGTCTTCACTTCCCTAATTAACATACCGCTTTAGCTGTTCCACATATACTTCTTTTGTTAGTTTCCCATAAAGAAATGCTGACACAACTTCAAGCTAATACAAATTCCACCATTTATCATGAGCTGCAAGAGCAATGATGATTCTTAGGGTATCCAATCTTTTGACATGAGCAAACACGCACTTCAGTATAATCATTTACTTGTTGATGTGAATATCCCTTAGCATATTTAAAATATTTAAGATTTGATTGTTAGTATATACTTCTATTAAAATATTTAAGATTTGATTGTTACGCACTATCGATGTAAATATTGTTACAACCACAACCAATAACAATTTATGGTATGATTGACATATAAGGTGATTATCAATTGACTAATTTATTTTTAATGACGTTTCAACTTATAATTTATAAATGCGTAAAATGTTTATACACTTATTGTGTATATAAATTAAATCTAATATTTAATGTCTCTAAGTTGGGAGTGTATTTATGTTATTTATATAAAGGTACGTAGACTCGTAATTAGCTTTGTTAGATTTATCATTTGGTGTACGTGCCAGTTTTTTTCTTTCTATTTTACGTAAACTAAACGAAATTTTTTAACAAAAACAAGTACAACCACTTGTTTCTTGTGATTTTTAAACAAAATTGAAATTTTATTTATTAATTTTATCTAATAATTTTATATATATATATATATATATATATATATATATATATATACAAAAAATATACACAACAAGCAAAATATAATGATAAATATTTTTTAAAATAACAAAAAAATATTTATTTTTGGGCTATATATGTATAATAATAGCTATTAATCCCAATATATATATATATATATATATATATATATATATATATTATGTGTGTATGAAATAAATAATCAAGTCATCAAAATTTTAATCTAACTTTCTCAATAATAATTGTAGTTGTATCTTATCATGTAACTTGTATATTGCCGGTATCTAATTCCAACAATTTTTAATAATTAAGAGTGGTTGCTTCTAGCTATTCAGCCACACCAAAGACCAAACTAGTTGTGGATTTGTGTATCTTTTCACAATGCAAATGTCTTAATCTCAGAATTCTTTTAAGAAGATAAACTTTGTTTCTTCGTTATATGATGAAAGAATTGTGGAAGTTATATCCAAAATGTTGCAATAATATATAGAGATACAATTAATTACATTGAAAGGGTGTTCTCATTGCCTTTTTAAGTATTTAATTAATCAAACTAAGGTTGGGATTCTGGTTGAAAGGATGAGAATCTGACTGCCCGTACAATTCAGCGACCTGGTCTTAAACCTTGAAAGGATGTCCTCATGGAGAAAAAATATTAACCCACGTGAGGGTATTACACTGGCAACCACCAGGCCACTGTTAAGTTCTCAATGAGGAAAGAAGCAGAGTAAATAATTGTTCATTCTCATTGAGCTGAATAATTCACTGTACAATTGAGTCTTATATACAAGGAAGAATCAACTAAGCTAGCCTAACTGTTAACTATGCTATTAACAGAATTTAGTTACAATGAACTATGGTTAGTTAAGTAAACTAACTAGCAATGGTTAAGTATATATCAAGTATTTACACTAGGTAATAGGCCCCTACAAGCTGGACTATGAATATCAATGAGGCCAAGCTTGGACACCATGGCATTGAAAGGAGGAGCAGGAAGAGGTTTAGTGAGAACATCAGCAAGCTGTGAAGCAGAGGACACTGGCAGCAGATGAAGAAGGCCACTCTGAATCTTCTCACGGATGACATGACAATCTATTTCTATATGTTTTGTTCTTTCATGGAAAATAGGATTGTGGGCAAGGTAGATTGCACTCTTGTTATCACAGTAAACTGAAGTGGGCTTGTCAAGAGATATGTGCAGATCCTGGAACAAGTATTTGAGCCATTGAAGTTCACAAGTCAAGCTAGCCAATGCACGATATTCAACTTCTGAACTGGACCTAGATACAGTGGATTGTTTCTTGGATTTCCATGACAGGAGAGAGGAACCAAGGAACACACAGTAGCCAGATACAGACCTGCGAGTAGCAGGACAAGTAGCCCAATGTGAGTCTGCAAAGCCAGACAGTTTGAGAGGAGAACTAGTAGAGTAAAACAAGCCTTTTGCTTGTGCACCCTTGAGATACTTTAAAACACGAATGGCAGCAAGATGGTGGACCTGTAGAGGCTTTGAAATGAACTAGCTAAGCTGTTGCACAATGAAAGCAAGGTTAGGTCTTGTAGTTGTGAGATACAGCAACCTGCCAATAAGTCTTCTGTATGCAGTATCATCTTCAAGAGGTGGAGAATCAGCATCATGAAGTTTCAAGGAGGGATCAAAAGGAGTAGTGCTGGGCTTAACAGCTAGCAGTCCACTGTCTTCTAGAAGCTCAAGGGCATACTTTCTCTGATTGAGAAATATTCCTTGTGAAGACCTTACAACCTCCAAACCAAGGAAGTATCTAAGTGTGCCAAGATCCTTGATCTTGAACTTGGAGTCAAGAAATTGCTTGACAGATTGAATTTCCTGCAAGCAGTTGCCAGCCAAGACAATATTATCAACATAAACCAACAAAGCAGTGAAGTTAGAATTGTCCAGTTTGGTAAAAAGGGAATGGTCAGCAGTAGACTGAGAGTATCCAAGGGATATGAGAGCAGTGGAGAGCTTAGAATACCACTGTCTGCTGGCTTGCTTAAAGGGATTGAAAAGAAAGAGCACGAGCCACATTTAAAATGTGTTGGTGCTTTCTTTCCACTATGCCATTTTGTTGAGGTGTCTATACACATGATCTATGGTGTATGATACCTTTTGAGAGGTAAAAATTAGTCATAAGAAACTCAGGACCATTGTCACTACGAATGCATTTGAGTTTCTTATTGAATTGTGTTTCAATGAAAGAAATGAAGTTAATGATGTGAGTTCTAGTTTCACTTTTGGTTTTCATGAAAATTGTCCAAGTAAAACGACTAAAGTCATCTACAAGGGTAAGAAAATACTTGTGGCCAGAGATGGAAGGGGTAGCATATGGCCCCCAAATATCAGCATGTATTATATCAAATATGGCAACAGAGTGTGAATTACTATGAGGAAAAGGTAAATTTCTTTGTTTTGCTAAGTGACAAGTATCACATGGTTTATGACAAGAATTGAATGTAACAAAAGGAAATTGTGTGGAAATACATTTGTGTATAGGATTGCTCAAATGACCTAGCCTATAATGCCAAATAGTGGCAGGGTCACTCTTAGTAGAATCTAAGTGATTGGACAGAAAAGTGTTTACATAGCCAGGTAATTGTTGAAGTTGAGGAGAGGAGGTATCCAGCACATACAGTTTGCCAATCCTCTTAGCTGTAAATCCAGTCATCTTGGGATGGAAGAGCTGCAAAATTTCACAACAGTTAGGGTATAGTTTGACATCATACAGAAGTGAGTCAAAGAGTGTAGTGACAGAGATAATGTTGACATGAAATGAGGGAAAGTAATACACATTATGCAGGATTAATGAACCAAACAGAAGTACAGAACCAACTGTAGTAGTGGTGACTGTGTCACCATTAGGCATAGTCATAGATTTTGGTGCAATGTTGTATGTGGAGATAAAATTGGAATAGGTGTGGGTGATGTGATCAGTGGCACCGGTATCTACAATCCAAAAGTGATTGATCTTACCAGAGGAGGATGGAGAAACAAATGTGTTAGTGGAGGATGTGGTTGCAAAAATGGAATTGACAGAGGCAGTGGGAGTGGCTTGCAAGTTTGATTGTTGTAGTAACTGCAAAATCTGTTGGTATTGCTCCTGAATCGTAGTCAAGGATGCACTTGATGCAATTGTTGAATTGCCAGCAGCTGTAGTGGTGGAGCTTGAATCCTGAACAGCATTAGTAGCAGAAGTAGTGGAGGCACTGGAAGTAGCAGTAGTGGTTGATGAAGAAGGTTTGCGATGTTGAAAACCTGGAGGAAAACCATGCTTGATGAAGCATGTCTCAACTGTGTGATTGGTGCGGCCGCAATGAGTACAAAGGCGATTGCCACGGCCACCAGAGGAGCCACCACGACCACGACTACCAGCAGTGTTAGAAGCACGAGAAGGCGATTGCGAGACGTGATTCACAGAGGATTGATTCTGAATCGAAAATTCACCGTTCGATTGAAGATTGAACTGACGCTCCTGTTGAAGGACCATGGAGAAGGCATTGTCCAACGAAGGAAGAGGAGAGATGAGCATGATTTGTGAACGAACGTGTGAGAATTGTTCATTCAAACCTGTCAGAAACTTAATCACCTTATCTTGCTCCTTGAATCTGCGAAGATCGGTCGCAGTACCACAAGAACACGGAATTGCACAAGTGCAATCGCGAATTGGACGAAAATTCTCAGTCTCCTCCCACATCGTCATCAATTTCGTGAAATAGGAGGAGATGTCAAGTGTTCCCTGCTGGAAGCGGGCTAATTCATCTTGAATATCGGCGATGCGGAAGATGTCGCCCTGAGAGAACCTTTTCTCCAAGCTTTTCAAAACTGTGGAAGCGCGGTCACACCAGAGGAGAGATTTGGCAATATTCTCAGAGATCGAGCGTTGAAGCCACGATAACACAAGATTGTTGCAGCGATTCCATGGTTCGTAGAGAGGATCAGAAATCGGAGGAGGAGTGAGGGTACCGTCAACGAATTTGATTTTGTTCTTCGAGATAAGTGCAACCTTCATAGAGCGGCTCCAGATCTGATAGTTCTCTTTGTCAAGAGCTGGTTGAACAAGAACGAGAGAAGGATTCTCGTTCGGATGCATGTAGTAGGAGTTTGAAGGATTAGTTGCGAAGTCAGAGTGAAGGGCCGCCATTGATGCGGTGGAGAGCTCGATTTGAGCACAGAGGAAAGCGAGTAGAAAGAGGAAACTTTCAATCTAATATTTTCTTTGATACCATTTTAAGTTCTCAATGAGGAAAGAAGCAGAGTAAATAATTGTTCATTCTCATTGAGCTGAATAATTCACTGTACAATTGAGTCTTATATACAAGGAAGAATCAACTAAGCTAGCCTAACTGTTAACTATGCTATTAACATAATTTAGTTACAATGAACTATGGTTAGTTAAGTAAACTAACTAGCAATGGTTAAGTATATATCAAGTATTTACACTAGGTAATAGCCACCATTAAGAGCTTTGAAATGGAATGTGGATGGCTCTGCTAAAGGCAAACCAGGGTCGCACGGGAATTGGGGGAGTTTTGCGTGATGACAAATATTATAGTTTAGCAAAATTTGCTGCTTCTGTTGGTATTAGGGACTCAAATAAGGTAGAGCTCATAGCAATCGTTTATGCCATTGAAATCTCAATTAGGCATGGCAATGGGGCGGATCGGGGAGGGTTTTGCATTCCTGTCCCCGCCCCTATCTCTATCAGGGTTGGGTTTTGCATCCCCCATCCCCATCCCAAATGGGGACAAGTTCCCCGCGGGTACTCGTTTCCGTCACAAATTTATAGGAAAAATAAGAAAAAAATATTTATGATAATTAATAGAATAAAATTATAATTATTATACAATGATAAAATAAAGTTAAACGTAATAAAATAGACCTTTCTATTGAAAATAGATCAAAATTAAAAATAAACAAAATTTATGAAACAAAATGAATGAGTATATATGCATAAAATAAAATAAAATAATTATTTAACGTTTTGTCGAACATGTTCAGAGTGGGGCGGGGTGGGTATAGTCATCCCTGAACCCCGACCTGTCCCCAGTAAAGCGGGTTTTCCCCATCATACTCGAGGGTTTCGTTGCTATGCCTAATCTCAATCGAAAAGGATTGGCTAAAGCAATGAATACCAAAGGAGTGTCTAATCCCAAGTAGGTAGCTTAGTTGGGGAGCTAAGGGATACCAAAGAAGTGCAAGCAGGAGGTCTCGGCTTGCTTGGGTTAGATCCCCCTGTCCTTCAAAATTACCGCTTTTGCGGTAAAACATCTAAATTTAAATTAACTGAGTTATTTTAAAAAATAATAATTTAATTGTGAGTTTACTAAAGTAGTTTAAAACTATATTATAAAAAAAAACATTTGGATAGAATTATTCGAGTCTTTTACAACTTGAGTATAGGTTTTAGATTTAAATCGAGTCCTTAAATAATATAGTAGGTTATCTATTGGAGACAACTGATGTACCCATCAAATAACCCAAAATGTGTCAATGATGCAATTATGAAACTAATCCAATGCAGTTGTTTAGGCCAACGATGAGAAAAACAAGTCAGTGGAGTGGAGTTAAGAATGATAAGGAGAAAACAACAATTGTACAATGCAAAGATGAGCAGAAAATCAGAAATTAGGGAACATGAAAGTGGAATTCTAATTCAAACTATAATTGGGTATTATTATAATTTTTGTTCTGTACCGTACCTCTGGACCGATATCCGACACTAGATACCAAGTCCGATCCGAGGTAGTTGGTAGTCGTGTTCCTGGTCAGTCAGGGTTGAGCTCCGATCCGGGGGTGGTTGGTACCTGCAATGACACTCCGATGCTCAAGTCAGCAAGTGAGCTAATTGCAAGTTAGGTGAATGGAAAGTGTGTACATTTAAGGCTAGCATTGAATGCTTATTTATAGATTTTTGGGATGAAAGGGGACCATTTGATCTAGGTCTTAGATCTCCACCGTTGGCTGATGGATTTGGCCTTTGGTGTTTGGGCCTTAGGCAGATTGGCCACTAAAGACCCGATCCGTAACAATTTTTAAAAAACTGAGAAACAATAAATAAAAATCAAAAAACAAAAACTGAATTAAAAATAGTATAGTATAGTATAGTATAGTATATAAAACAAATTTGTTAGTAAAAGATGTCTCGAGGGTTTGTTGCACACAACTTTTTGAGGGAGGAATTTACCTTATCAAAAAGGGAGAGGTACGCGGCTAGAGCATTAACCTCTGCAGTGGTTGACTTTGACAAAATGTGGCTCCCCGAGGGAATGAAGAATTGAGCAAGTGAGCAACACAACACAAGTACAAAACGTTGGGGCGCTCTCACTGAATTCTAATATCTGCCATTGCCACGTGTCTGGGACACTGAACCAAAGTGGGACCCACGGTGCTCTAACCCTTCCTTCCGCACCCTCCGTCCAGCTGCAGCGTCAATCAACAACAAGACATATAACAAGAACAAGAACAAAAGCACCCTTCTTTCTCTCTTTCTCTGTCTCTAGCTGTCGACGACGTTAACCGTCGATTATTTATTCTTAAATAATAAATATTTATTATTAAATCCCCTCATCACTGTGTTCTCCGGTACAAAAATCAGTAATCAAGCTTCCAATCGAATCAACTCATCTCCGCAATTCTGAGGGTTTCTGACGGATCGCAATTGATCAACGAAGCCACATTTGATTCGACTTCTTACTCGTACAATGTCCGGACCCCTGGATCGTTTCGCAAGACCTTGTAAGTCTCATTTCCCCTCTTTTGATTCACACAATTGAAGTGACCTAACACATGATTCTCTTGATGTCTCGATTAGAGTTTATTGATGCTGGAAATTGTTGAATTTTTGTGCGTGTGTGGCAGGTTTTGAGGGGTTTTCGGGCAGTGATGAGAAAAGAGAAAGGAGATCTGATTTTGAGAACTCAGAGGATGAAAGGAGGACTAGAATTGGATCTTTGAAAAAGAAAGCACTCAATGCTTCCACAAAATTCAAGCATTCTCTTAGAAAGAAGAGTGGTAGGAGAAAAAGTGATGGCCGTGTTAGCTCCGTGTCTATCGAGGACGTTCGGGATGTTGAGGAGCTGCAGGCTGTTGATGCCTTTCGCCAATCGTTGATTTTGGACGAGTTGCTTCCACAAGCATTGGATGATTATCATATGATGTTAAGGTGCTCTCACTCACTAATTCAAGTTTCATGTTGAATTACTTTTATGATATTTTGGATAATTGATCTCAGTTATACCTTGATTTTGTCATTTTATTACAGATTTCTTAAAGCAAGGAAATTTGATACTGAAAAAGCAAAACATATGTGGGCTGACATGTTACAGTGGAGGAGGGAGTTTGGTGCCGACACCATCATGCAGGTAAATGCACATAAAATTTGGGGCATTCATTTGGCTCAGTACTTATACACTGATCCATTGCCTTACATAATATTTTGTTTTTCTCTTTCACCAGGATTTTGAGTTTAAAGAGCTAGATGAAGTTGTGAAGTATTATCCACACGGCCATCACGGCATCGATAAAGAGGGGAGACCTGTTTATATTGAAAGACTTGGAAAGGTTGATCCTAACAAACTTATGCAAGTTACAACTATGGATAGATATGTAAAGTACCATGTGCAAGAGTTTGAAAAAATTCTTGCAATAAAGTTTCCTGCTTGCACTATTACTGCCAAGAAGCACATAGATTCAAGCACCACAATCTTAGATGTTCAAGGAGTGGTATGTTACCAGTAATTATTCTTCTTTGCATTCACTGTAAACTAAAGTTCCAAAACATTCTAATCATTTTTGTTGTGCTATTCAATTACCAGGGCCTTAAGAATTTTACAAAGTCTGCCCGGGAACTCATTATGCGATTGCAGAAGGTTGATGGTGACAATTATCCTGAGGTGCGATTTTTCATATTCCATCTTTTACTTTGCTATTCTTTTTGAATGTTACTTTGCTACTCTTTTTGAATGTTACTTTGCTAGTCATTAGAAATCCCAAAGGTGTTATGGCCACAGTGGATAATCGTTATTTTCATGCTAATACAGACACTCTGCCAAATGTTCATTATAAATGCTGGCCCTGGATTTAGACTGTTGTGGAACACTGTCAAGTCTTTTCTTGATCCCAAAACAACTTCAAAGATTCACGTATGTAAAGCTCTCTGTTCTAGCTGTTTAAAGCTCGGTCCAATAATGGTATAAAGTATAAAATGCTGACATTGCTCAATGCATCTTTGGAAATATTACTTAGGTTCTTGGAAACAAGTATCAAAGCAAATTACTTGAAGTAATTGATGCCAGGTACACAATGGCTCCATCTTTTATATTAGTGCTTCTGTGTTGGGGTTTTCATCTTTGTGTTATTTCTTTCCTGTTGGCAAATGCATCCTTTAAAATGCCTAATATATCGTGCACTTAATGAAGTGAGTTGCCAGAATTTATGGGAGGTACCTGCACTTGTGCAGATCAGGGAGGTTGCCTAAGATCTGATAAAGGACCATGGAAAAACCCTGAAATATTGAAGGTTATACACTGTTCTTGGTTGGTTTTGTGATAGGCCTGACAGATGTTATACCGAATCGATCTGATTGTAACAGGCTGACCATTGATTGCATTTGGACTTTTTGCAGATGGTTCTCAACGGTGAAGCACGGCGGGCAAGGCAAGTTGTAAAGGTTCTTAACAGTGAAGGGAAGGTTATTGCATATGCCAAGCCACGTTACCCAATGGTAATTCTTTGCAAGGCTGATAGTTGCCTTGATCAAGTGGAACCAATTTGGTGCCTTAATACCTTTTCCTCAATGGTCTTTTCATCATTTTTACTTCTACACCTAACAGGTAAAAGGCAGCGATACATCCACTGCTGAATCAGGGTCAGAAACTGAAGAAATGGCCTCTCCAAAAGCAATGAAGAGCTATTCGCACCTTAGACTGACACCTGTTCGTGAGGAAGTGAGTGTTGACCTATTATACAAATTGCTATTTTACTTGTCTTAGAGGTCCTGTGTGCGAACTCTCCTGCCTTGCATAACTTTTATGACTAAAAAGTTTTCTTTCACAATTTTCATACTATCTATTTATTTTAAAAATATAATAATTAATCTGACAAGATATTGTGGTGTCGTTTGATCTACGTAGCCAACTCTACTTCTTCGATTGCTGTTGTTGTTGTTTGTTGTAGTTCCCGAGATTTGAAGATATTGGATTTGCCCTGCTCTGTTTCAAATATAAAACTCGCTCACATTGTGTTCTTTGTCAGGCTAAGATAGTTGGAAAGTCGAGCTATGCTAGTAACTTGTCTGGGTATGACGAATACGTTCCAATGGTAGACAAACCCGTTGATGCTGAATGGAAGAAGCAAGCATCTCTTCAGAGGTCTCATACCTCAAAAGGTTAGTGGCTTCTTGCTATTTACTATTTATTGATTCACACCCTTTTGATGAATCTTGTCATTTTGCCGATTCCCTAAAATTTCATCCAATTGTGCAAATTGTTCTGCCAGTACAATATTTTGACAGGCTTTAATGAAGATGTGTATAATGTTTTCTGTCGATGCTATTATTTTGCATGTAATATCATTTGAAATTTCACAATAGAATCCTGGGATCATCTAATTAGTTGATTAAAATTTCTGTTGGTGCTTAAACTCATGCATTTTCTTTCCTTACACTCCCTTTTGGTTAATTATGGCTTAGGTTTATGATGATTGTGGCTGGACTATGCCATTATTAAAATTTAGTATGTCTTTATTTTGGTAATTTTTTTAGCATTCATGCATGTAGTAAAAATTATTTATCGTGTATAAATAATCTTTGCTGCAACAGCCATCTAGCTATTTATATCCTTGCTGTAGTGTTTGTGGGGTTGGCCACTTCATGCTGTCAGCTAGGATTGACAACTATGGTCAATGGATCGGACTATCACTACAAGAAAAACGCGTTTTTCTGGCGGAAAAAATCCGCCGGAAATGCACCAAATCCGTCGGAAAAGTGACGTTTCCGGCGGATTTTTTCCGCCGGAAATCCGTCGGTAAAACGCCCGTAGGTAATATTTTCCGGCGGAATTTCCGCCGGTAATGCGCGTTTCCGGCGGAATTTGTTTAAATAAAAAATAATTTTTTTTTTGAAAAATCCGCCGGAAACGCGCATTACCGGCGGATTTTTCCGTCAGTAATTTCCGACGGATTTTTCCGCCGGTAATGGGCGTTTCCGGCGGATTTTTTAAATAAATAAAAAATAATTTTTTTTTGAAAAATCCGCCGGAAAGGAACATTACCGGCGGATTTTTTATAATTTTTTTTTTAAATCTTTTCGAATTTTAAAATTTAGTATGTAGTTTAATAAGAAGTAAGAAAAATGAAAATGAGGTAGAATATGAGAAAAATGATATAGAAGAGAATGAGAATGAATAAAGGAATGAGAATGAAGAAGTAGAAATGAATAAGAAGGAAAAAGAGTATGAGAAGAAATAATATTGGAGAGAATAAAAATGAACCAGGAAGAAGGAGTAAGAATGAAGGAGGGTATGAGAAGTAATAATATAGGAGAGAATAAGAATGAAGAAGTAAGAAAGAATAAAAATGAAGGAGTGAGAATGAATGAGAATGAAGAAGAAAGAGGAAATATAGAAGATAGATATGTAGAAAAATTTATGGAGATTGGAGAGTATGAGAAAGAAGAAGAAAGACAAGGTAGGAAGGGAAAGTGTAGAAATGAATGAGAATGAAATAAAGAGTGAAATGAGAGAATGAGAAGAGTGTAGGAGAAAGTTTTATATATAGGCATTTTCGAACAGTTCCGGCGGATTTACCGGCGGTTTTTTCGGTCGGAAATGTACATTACCGGCAGATTTTTAAAAATAAATAAATAAATAATTTTTTGAAAAAAAATCCGCCGGTAATGTACATTTCCGGCGGATTTTTAAAAATAAATAAATAAATAATTTTTTGAAAAATCCGTCGGAAATGTGCATTACCGGCGGATTTTAAAAAAAATTTAAAAAACCGTCGGTAATTTACATTTCCGGCGGATTTTTAAAAATAAATAAATAAATAATTTTATTGAAAAATCCGTCGGAAATGTACATTACCGACGGATTTTTAAAAATAAATAAATAAATAATTTTTTGAAAAATCCGCCGGAAATGTGCATTACCGGCGGTTTTTTTTTAAAAAAAAAAATTTTTAAAAATCCGTCGGTAATGTACATTTCCGGCGGATTTTTAAAAATAAATAAATAAATAATTTTTTGAAAAATCCGCCGGAAATGTGCATTACCGGCGGATTTTAAAAAAAATTTTAAAAAACCGCGGGTAACGTACATTTCCGGCGGATTTTTAAAAATAAATAAATAAATATTTTTTTGAAAAATCCGTCGGAAATGTACATTACCGACGGATTTTTAAATATAAATAAATAAATAATTTTTTGAAAAATCCGCCAGAAATGTGCATTACCGGCAGATTTTTTAAAAAAAAAAAAATTTTAAAAATCCGTCGGTAATGTACATTTCCGGCGGATTTATAAAAATAAATAAATAAATAATTTTTTGAAAAATCCGCCGGAAATGTGCAATACCGGCGGATTTTAAAAAAAATTTTAAAAACCGCCGGTAACGTACATTTCCGGCGGAATTTTAAAAATAAATAAATAAATAATTTTTTTAAAAATCCGTCAGAAATGTACATTATCGGCGGATTTTTCCGCCAGTAATTTTCGGCAGATGTTTTTCGCCGGTAAAGCATTTTTCCGGCGGATTTTTTTTTAAAAAAGAAAAAGTTAAATATATATTTTTTAAAAAATTCGCCGGAAAGTCTATTTTTTTGCCGGAAATTTACCGGCAGGGAAAATCCGCCGGAAATGCCAAATTTCCGCCGGAAAAAATTCGCCGGAAAAACATTTGTTTCTTGTAGTGTATGTTTGCACGGAGATTTCCGAAGGCTTTCCATGATGGAGTCTGTTAGAAATCTAAACTTTTCCCTGACTTGTATTTGAAAGTTCAAGCTTTTAGGAGAGTTTGTGCTTCACGGTGTTGCTTGGTTTTCTTGATTTGAAATATTTAATGTAATTTTCTCCACCAAGAATTAATTTGAATTTCCTATACAGGATTGCGTCATCTTCCTGACGATCAGAATACTCCACAAGGGATTCAAGCTCAGATTTGGGTAGCATTTACTGCCTTCTTCTTGATGTTATTTGCTCTTTTCCGTCAAGTTGCTTGCCGTGTGACGAAGAAACTTCCTGCGCTATCATCTAATGATGATCAGAGTACTTCAGAACCGACTCTTGATACAACAAACATGGAAGTTCTTCCTCCATCAACCCCAGAGGAACATCTCCTTCCCTCCTTGATGAAAAGGTTAGGTGAGCTTGAAGAGAAGGTTGACACACTCCAATCTAAGCCTTCTGAAATGCCTAGTGAGAAGGAGGAATTGTTGAATGCCGCTGTTTGCCGGGTGGATGCTTTGGAAGCAGAGTTAATTGCTACTAAAAAGGTAGGATGCGATATTTTTGTTTTTCACCACTTTTGAAGAGAATGCTGTCATGTCATGGCAATCATCTTATAATAACAGAGTGCATGTCTAAAGCATTGGGATACACCCCTTACTCCTTTTTCCTCTTATTGTTGTTACCTCCATATTTAAAACTAGAAACGTGTCACTGCTACATGCTGGCTGCATGTTGCATTCAGTGTAGAAAAACAAATTACGGTCTGCTTGGAATTGGGGTTTGTGTATTTCAACAATTGCATAGTGTTGAGATGTGAAAAAGACAGTTACATTGATTCCTTACCCAAGTTGGGCTGTAATATTTGAATTTTCTGGATTGTGCATAGGCTCTCTACGAGGCATTAATGAGACAAGAAGAGCTGCTTGCTTACATCGACCGTCAAGAAGAAGCTAAATTACGGGTAAGTTGGCATGTGTTATCTAAATTTTTTAAACAAAACGGTCATTTTTGAGATTTCTGATATTTTTGTTTCCATCATTTTACCGTTTTTTAATCAGAAAAAGAAGTTTTGCTGGTGAGATATTTTGCTGATTAAAAGAGACTCCACAGAGGAGGTTGTTTCTCAAAGCACGGCTGTGCTTAAGGAGTGTTGTTCACATGATGTAACTCTAAGCCTAACCACTGATTTTCAGTGTACTTTGAGTAAAACTTATAATTACTTCCGATGTGTGTATATTCAGAATAGCATCTTTGCTAGCTTGTTAAACGCAAGCTCTGTCAGTTTTTGTTGTTGTGGCCATCTTTGTTTGTCCTTGTGCTTGGTTTGTTTGCGTTGGCTGAAAAACTTTAGTTTGCATGATCTGTCATTACTTTTATTATCTCAATGCGTGCCTGATCAGGATTTCATACTGACCTCGTCCTCTGGTTTTGGTTGGTCTGCTTTATGCAGATGATGTTGCACCATCATTTTTTTTCTTGTTTGTGTTGGCATCTAGTAATGCCATAGTGTTTGTTTTTCCGTTTTCAAGCGATCTTCTAATGCGTTCAAACGTAAAGCACGTTTTTAATTGACTGTTATGAAGAGGGTAATTCTTGTTTTCGAAGTAAGATGATTCTTTTTTGGTCAAGTTAAAATGATTAGATGAAATCGGGCCAAGCCCAAACCATTACAACCTAGTTGGCCAAGCCGGCCTAGCAGCTACATGAGATTTACTAGTTGGACAAACCCAAACTAGACTCAAATCAGTGAAATGAGAAATAACCCTAAACGCCTAAAAATGCAACATAGCCTTAGAAAAGAGATACCCTAATTCAGCAAAGAAATTAAAGCTACGATCTACCCTCACCCACCACCATCAATTTCGATCTTCAAAAGCACAATGGCGGTCTTGTGAGATCTTAGCTCGAAGAGTTGATGGAGGAGCACGCGTCCAAACTGAAGGAAGATCTCTCGACGCTAGGGCAACAAAGCTCATGTGCAACTTCATTACCTTTGTGATTTACCCAGGTAAAGCCACGGGAATTGAATTGGCTTTTCATAGAAATTATGTCTTTTATTAGATGATCCAAATCCTTTCTAACATCTTTCCCTCTGCAAGCTTCAATTGCTGGGAGACAATCTGATTTGAACACTAGATTGAGATCTTGCAATAATCAAAGTTCCTGTAGGGTTAGGCTCCGTTTCATTAAACACTAGATCATTTCGAGCTTCCAAAATGGACCAACATGAATAGACCACCAGAGCTCGATACTCCTCAAACACCTCCTTAGGAAAAGCTTTCAAACACCCAAATATCCATGCATCAAACCTAGAGATTGACCAACGAGTAGTAATAAGGGTAACATCAATACCAAGCCTAACAAGCTCAGTCCATCATCCTCACAACAGAAGCAGATGCTCCACAGATTCACTCTCCTTATTGCAAACAGGACAAATATGAGAGGAGGCGATCCTTTTTTGAGCTAAATTAGCTCGGACATGTAGCGCATTATGGCAGGCCTTCCAAATAAAAACCTTTACCTTCTCAGGGACCTTGGCCTTCCAGATTAGGGGCCATAACTCAGAGTCCACTCGAGAAGAAGAAGAAGAGGGGCAGTTAATACTTAATAGGGAGCTTAGGATCCTTCTTGGAGAGAACATCATAACCAGACTTAACATTGTACACACCATCAATTGAATTAGGCCAGAACATGACATCCTCATTATTTGCCCAACCAATAGGAGTTTTAATCACATCAATAGCAACCTGAGGGGGCACATTCTCTCTTAGTTACTGATGATCCCATTTGGGTAGACTTGAAATCATAAGATCGTTCACAACCCGTGCATTTGACCCAATATTCATCTCTAGAGGTCTTCCAGTGGCTATCTAATTATTCTCCTTAATTGGCAGTGAGCTTCCACTGGTCACAGCCCATCTGCCTTGGCTTTCAATAGAACCATTCTCAAAGTAAATACTCTTTAGCATTCTAGCCCAAAATTCATCAAGACTGTGATGTAACCTCCAAGTCTGTTTAATAAGGAGGGAGGAGTTCATATGGTTAAAATCTTTGAAATTCATACCTCCATCCTTCTTAGGTTGACACATGTACCTCCAATCCTTCCAATGGATACCCCTAGATCCCACCTTGGAACTCCACCAAAGGTTAGCAACTGAAGAAGAGATCCTTTTACAAAAGTTCTTGGGAAGCCTCAGAATTGACATTACATAACATGAGATAGCTTGGATTATAGCTTTGATAAGGATACCCTAACCTGCTTGAGTAAGCAGGTTACCTTTCCACCCACACAATCTTGTAGAGATCTTTTCCATGAGCCATTTTAAGCTGAGATTTAGGCTTGCCCCCATTCAGCTTGGATTCCTAGATAGTTACCAGGGGAGTCCCAAAGAGGAAGATTTAAAATAGAAGCCAATCTATTCTTCAAAGCATTATCCAAATTCTTTCCACATACATTTTTAACCGGTAAATTAAATGTAAAAAAATCCAGGGTTTGTATTTTCAAAATTCCCAATTGGACGGTTATAAATACTTCAGTACCTATGTCAAGCAAACCGTATGATTGCCGAGTTATAGCACCTATAGGGCCCATTCATTATTACTCGGCCCACACGTTCTAGCAATAGGCTAATACAGCGAGGTGAGGATATCAATTGCTGAGTTACTGCACAATGGTAAGCTAACAACTCAGAAGACTAACGTTAGATAAATGCCTAAGTAGTGCAGTTATTGAAGATAAATGCCTGTGTTCTACTTAATGATAAAGAGGACTGAGTTAGATGTTACGTTACTGATTCAATATCTAAGACTTCTGAAATTACTCCTGTTATAGATATCAGTAGGAACAGTTATATATGTATGACTTTTTTTCATTGAAGGTTTCCGTTTTTATTTTTCTTTTCTAAATGAGTTGAATTTAAGCGAGTTAAACCTGTAAAATATTTTGGTAAGTGGGTGTTGACAAGAATGTTTTGGATGGGAAAACATAATTAACAAATATATGAATGCATCATATACTTCAGAAACATCTTTTACATTACTTATTGGTCTTTGAAACATCTTTTACATGAAGTTTGAAGATTAAGCAGAGCCAAAGGGGTTACAATGAAAAATGAAAACCAATTGTTATTATCAAATATCAATGGATTTGAAAGACAGTCCATATTTTCCAACCAAGCAGGCTAATATGATATTTTTTAAACTAAACCGTGCTTAGTTTTGTCTGACATATTCACAATTGTTAAGAGATGGCAAACTTTATTAGTTTTGAATTGAATACTGAACGAAGCAGATAGCTGAATGCTACTACAGACACTCGATGGGGCTGATGAAATAGAAAGCCTCCAACTTTACAACTTGTTGAATATATTTGAAGAATGTCACACAACATACACACTCATCACCTTACCAGTGGAAGCGGAACTGTTAACACAAACCCAACAAAGCGTGTGAACCAAAGCACTCCATAGCTTATCGTAGTAGAATTTCATCGAAATGCGCAGCAGATATAGCGTACCAGCTTCTTCTTCTTTTTCTTCTTGTCAATTTGAGCTTGGAGTTCTACTTGTCGCGTAAGGGCATCATCAAGTGCCTAAAGCCAAAATAACGACACAAACGAATTACAATAAAATAATGATGTATTGAAGTTTGTACTATGTATCCCCTGGTCTCATTTATAAGCAATAGTTGCACTTTCTAGGTCCGATGTAATAGACTAGATACACCAGTTATTTAATAAACTTTTTGTTTATAATGAGACCAAAGGAGTATGAAGGAAAAACAACAACAATAGTAACAGTACCTTTTTGGTTGCAGTCAACTCTTGTTCAAGAGCAGTGACTCTGCAAAGAGCATTATTAAGCAATTCCTCCTTTTCAGGAGGCATGGCAGGCCTAACACTGAGAACAGTGACTTTCTCTTCTAGTTCAGCCATGCGCTTCATCATGGATATGTACTCATTGCTTTTATTGGTAGACCCTTTCATCATAGTGCCATCATAATATACTGAACCTGAGTTGCCATAGAGTGCTGCTTCTGTGATTCTCCTTGGCATGTTGCTTGTCATGCGGATCATTGTTACAATTCCCATAACAAGAGCCATTATTCCACTGACCAATTGATTGTTAAACCCACCACCACTATTGTTGGGGTAACAATCTGCAGCTTAAGGACAAAACAAAACTTTCACAAAGCCATAATAAAAGCAGCAATAGACATATGTCATGCTATGATGTATTGTAGAAGTACCTTTAGGAAGTGCATATTTATTATCCTTTTGTACTGGTTTCTTCCAAGATGAATCCACTGTTGGGACAAAGGCATCATACTGATAAACACCGCATTGCTTATCCACCTGCAACACAATTTCCAAAACAAAAAAACATTGTAGCACCTCAGAAATTTTGATCTTACATCTCATCAAGTAATGAAACATTTATGCTTTCAATTATGTACTAAATTGGAATAATTGTACGGGCTTACGACCGTTCCTTTATTATAAGCAAAACTTACGCTTGGGACAGATAAACAATGAACATCGTGTGTCTCTGGAAATGATTGTTTGCATCCCTATAACATAATATTGTAGGCAAAAAAAGAAGGTTAGATTACTGAAGTTATCAAATATTGTTGGAGATAAATAGAGAGAACAAAAGTAGACCTTCTGATATGCAGCTGCATCTTCTGTTATTGTTTTCTCCTCAATCCCGGATAAGGTTTTTCTCGTGCATTTAGCCTCGCCATTATGAACCATCTTGTTCATCCATAGGAAAAACTTCATTATTTTTCTTTGTTACATCAATATTATGTCACTAAGGAAATTCATGGTTTTTTTGCAGTAAAATTACCTTCAAGATATCTGGATCATTCCAAGGTCCCTTGTCAGAAAGCATACAACCACCTTTATCTTCACAAGTACAAGTACCACCCAAGAACTCTGGAAGTTCACTGGTAATTATTATAAACAAATAATGTGTTATTCATTGTCATTATCAGTCCATATTAGAAGAACATACATAAAAAAAAAATCAATGAATTTGATAAGCAAGAGTTAAGTTTACTCAATTATAAGTTATGTTACGGTAAGGCATGACCTAAAGTCTAAATTTCTATGGTGATGAGTATGAGATAAAATACTTCAATGTGTTAAAGGAGATAAATTCAACCTGGCATCAATGATTTCAAGCAACTTGCTCTGGTATTTGTTACCTAGGACCTGGTAAATAAATCATTAATCTGTTAAGTGTCCCTACTTTAACAAAAAAACACATTAGTCCAAATTCACAAAAGTATCCTTACATGGATTTTTGAGGTGGTCTTGGGATCTAGGAATGACTTAACAGTGTTCCACAAGAGCCTAAATCCAGAACCAGCATTGATGATGAACATACGGTTCAGCGACTACGCGAAAAGGAAAGTTCAATGAGGGTAAATTTAGAAGGCAATTCAAACTATTGGCATGCTTATGGTAGATAAACAAACTAGTACCTCAGGATAGTTGTCACCATCGATCTTCTGAAGTCGCTGGAGGAGATCCCTTGCAGCTTTGTTCATACTTTTAAGACCCTGACCAAGCATGCTAGTCAGCAATTTCAATATGAAAAACATTTGTAACAATTGATATGATATCATTCAAGGTGTTACAATAATTGAAGAACTGATAAATAGGCTTAGAATTTTGTACACACCACTCCTTGGACATCCAAAATAGTTGTGCTTTGATCAATGTGCTTCTTTGCAGCAATTGAACAAGCTGGCAACTTGACAGCAAAGGTCCTCTCAAACTCTCTTACATGGTATTTGAGATAACGGTCCATTGTTGTTACTTGCATTAGCTTGTTAGAGTCAACAAGACCCAGCTTTTCAATGTAAACAGGTCTTCCATCCTTATCAACTCCATGATGCCCTTGTGGGTAGTATTTTACAACTTCTTCAAATTCCTTGAATTCAAAATCCTTAACAGCACAAACAAGTTATTATTAGATTTAGATGCATACATAAAAAGTCATACATGAATATTATCTTCCTTTTTTGTTTATACCTCCATGATAGTGTCAGCACCAAACTCCTTCCTCCACTTAAGCATATCTGCCCACATTTGTTTTGATTTCTCTATGTCATACTTTCTTGCCCTCAAGAATCTACATCACCATATAATACACCAAAATTACAAGGCAGTTAGAACTGTGAAATCAAGAAACTATGTCATAAAATACAAGTGTTATACCTTAGCATCATATGATGATCATCATGTTTTGAGGGTAAGAGTTCTTCCAAGATAAGTGTTTGGCGAAAAGCATCAACTGCCTGCAACTCTTCTGCATCAAGATCATCTTCAATAGAGACAGACATAACCCTGCTGTGCCTCCTTCCCTTCTTTGAGAAGGAATGCTTGAACTTACTCGACGCATTGATTGCCGCCTTCTTAAACGACCCAATCCTTTTTTTCTTTTCATCCTCAGAAGAATGTTCAATTTCACGACCTAAGCCAATAGAAGATGTCAATCAGGATTCAGATTCATTTCTACCATCCATTCATTCATAAGGCCTAATAAAATGAACAATTTAATCTATTTTTCACTTTTCTGATCATCACATGTTAAAAAGCATTCTACATTATAGATGGTTGAAAACATAACAAGAAATAATAGATACAGATATTATAATTCAAAGAAGAAATGCAGAGAGTATGTATATTTAGACTTACCACCACCAATTTTGAGGGGTCGTTCGGACAAAAGGTCACACATGATTGATTGAATTTTGCAAGCTAACTCGAATTTATCATAAACAGAAAATCAAGCACTGGCATATATCAATTGAAGCTTCATGTGTGCACCTACACCTTTTAGCCCACAACAACAAACAAACATATATATATATATATATATATATAAATGTCAGCTTATATATAATAAAAAAAAAACAATTCTTTGAATATGCAATATGTAAAAAGCAATCAATTAACCATATATCTTTGTATTAATCATGCATATGGACAAAAAAGAAAGGAAACAAAAGAAATATATCTAAATTATTAATGATGAAATGCATGTAGGTGAAACAAGTAGAAGCTTTGCGCAGATGATGGAATCTTAGGAGAAGATACGTTACCTTGAGTTTGACACAAGAATGTAGGGGTAGGGGGGTTGCAAAAGGAAGACAAAAACGCAAATATATCATCCGAATAAATCTCTCAAAATGTGCCCATCATTACGTGATTAAGGTCAAAACGGTAATGCCAGGTTGGTACAACAGAAATACAGCTTCACAATTTTAGAGTTTGCTGTTTTTATTTTGTTTATTTATATTTGCCATTGACAGGGTCTTCATATGTGACTCTTTTTCACCTTCATTTGCTTTGATATGGATTTAATGTTTGCGAAATGCAAGCCACTCCGTTATTTCACAATCATATTCTTACCAACTCATCTAATATTTCTTTCTCTTCATAAATAGTCTCTATCCACATTCATTACACACTCTTTCTTGCTTGGTCCAGTTGACATTAAGAGGATCACGATGATGATAATTATAATGGTAATACTTTTTTTTAGTTAAAAAGCTAAAATGGGAAAAAGAAAAAATGGCCTTAAAGCCTTAAGATATGGTTAAATTGACTCTTTAGGAGGAGAGTACAAAATATCTAAATCTTGAATCACATGCGTCCCTAATTTGGCTATAAAATCTGCACACTCATTACCTTCCTTGAGATATGGTAAAATTGGATATCTCAATCTTTATTTGATATAGCTTCTAATAAGAGCAAATTCCTTTTCATATCTATGATAATCTTGATGTCTCTCTCATATTAATTGCGAGACATAAAGTGGAATACGAATAGCGCACTACTTTTTTTTTTGCTTCGTAAAAACTCACGCACACAACTGTGAGGTCCTGAGTTTGAACTCGCGACATGATATTCAGGTCCTGAGTTCACGTTCATTCACCACTTTAGTCACACCCAATTCCCAACAAATAATGATATTTTGTAAATGGCCCATTATAATGTTAATAGTAATAACTTGTTCAAATATAATATTGTCCACAATTTTATTTAACGAAAATGTTAGGAAAAATTAAAACTTTTATATAAGAAAGCATAACTGATAAGTATGATTTGTTGACCTATATATTTTTTGATCAATAATTGTTGACCTATATATTGAAAATCATGTGAAACTTGTATTAAAAAAATTGCATTTCGAATACTTGCACACATACAAAATGACTTGAATTATTGACACTGATCAAGCTGGTCATGGCTGTTTAGCTGGAAGTACACGTCAGTTGGTGTGTGTGCATTGTATGGGTATGGTGCCCCACTAAGTCCACAATCCAGATTGATTGATACTTACCAATCTCTCAAAGAATAGTTGTCTAAAAATATTATCAAATATTTAAGTGACTATATTTAAATAAAGCAAAATAATATTATATTTACGCTTTGATGGATAAGGGAAACAAAAAGCTTAAATCCAGGGTGAAGAATGAGAACTTTACATATATTCTTGATAAAGTTAACAAAAAGCTTGCAGGGTGGAAAAGTAATCTTCTTGGTAGAGCTGGCAGGGTCACCCTTGCTAAGTCAGTTCTTTGTTCTATGCCTATATATACAATGAACAACTTGTGGATTCCCCAAGGTATTTGTGACAAATTGGATTCCATGTATAGAATTTATTTGGGGGGGTATGCATTGTCATTGGGTGAAGTGGGACACAGTCTACCAACCTCGGTCTAAGGGAGGCCTCGACCTCAGAAAGTCAAGACATGTGAAGACTTCCATGTTGGGTAAACATGTGTGGGAGCTCATTCATAATCCTGACAAGCTTTGGGTTAAACTACTTTCTTCAAAGTATTTATCTAACTCAAATTTATTCGATACTGCTCCTTGTCCAGGGTCCTCCTACACGTGGCGCTCCATCATTAAAGTTGTTGTATTATTAAAGGAAGGTTATATCAATCGTATTGGTCGAGGTGACGTTTCTTTGTGGTATGAGAAATGACTTCACAAGGGAAGATTGTGTGATTTTCTCCCATACATTGACATCCATGATATTGATCTCCAGGTTGCAGATATTTATTCAAATGGTGCTTGGAATTTTGATATCCCTTATAATCAAATTCCTCATGATCTGAAAATCTTGATGCATGCTATTTTTATCAATCCTAATTACAGGAACTCATATGTTGTGTCTCACTGGTCTTGGATTTGGAAATTGCTGGTTCCTGAAAATGTTAAGTTCTTCGCGTGGATGGTACTCCACAACAACTTGCCTACTAATTTGTTCCGTCACCAAAGACATATCACTGATGATCCTTCTTGTCAGAAATGCGGGGTTCATGACGAGTCTATTCTTCACACACTTAGAGATTGCCCTTCTATTTGTAATATCTAGCAGTTTTTCTCCTTTAGCTCCAAAACAGACTTCCTTTAGCTTGAACTTCTCCCTTGGTTCACATCAAATGCTAATGATAATACAGGTCAATTGTTTCTTACTTCCTGTTGGCACATTTGGAAGTCCCGTAATAATGAGATTTTCAAAGATCTCAAAGATCCTATCTGGAAATTGCGGAATTCTATCGCTTCCGATTTACAAGCCTTGCAAGCAGTGATGGCTCCCAATAACAAAGTCCTTCAAAAGCGTCTAATCTCTTGGATTTCTCCCCCAGACAACTTTGTCAAGCTTAACACTGATGGTAGTAGCTTCGGTAACCCGGGAAGATCAGGTTTTGGTGGTGTTCTTAATTCTAATGGTAAATGGCTTTTGGGCTTTAGTGTCAACTGTGGAATTACCTCCAATATTAATGCTGAGCTTCTAGCTATTGTCAAAGGTCTCCTTTTAACTTGGGAGAATGGTTACAGAAATGTTATTTATGAATCTGATTGCCAGACAACTTTGTCCTTAATCAATGAGGGTGTCCCCTATACTCATCTGTATGCTCATCTTGTCTCCTTCATTCGTGAGCTCAAGAACTACAATTGGTCTCTCTCATTCGTCCACACTTTGCGAGAAGGAAATCATGTTGCTGACTGGTTGGACAAGCACAGAGCTTCCTCGAATCCTGTTCAGTTCTTATGGTGTCATTGCCCTACTGATTTATCCTTGATCCTTTTAGCTGACGCTATGGAAATGCAATATAGTCGAGAGTAGTTTGTTTTGTTGCATTTATTTTCTTACTAATCAAAAAAAGGGAAACAAATGATCCATTTTTTGATCACAATATTAGCTACGGTTATTGTTTTTCTACCCCACCCACCCCCACAAATTTCCAAACTTCCCATTTTACTCGTTGCCACATAAATTCGAAACTAAAAATAAGTGATTTTTTTCGTTTTATTTTTTTCGAATTTATCTATTACAGATAAATCCAAAATACAAAGTCACTTTCGGATTCGTCTATTATGAGGTAATTTGAAAAATTGTCAAAAAAAATTCCTTCAGGGTTCATGTTTAGATGATAAATCCGGAACCAATTTTAAAAAACTAAAAGATACATTTTAAAAAATACGTAAATTTAAAAATTATAATGCTAAAATTAAGACAAAATAAAAAACAAGTCAAACCTAATTTAAAAACTATAAAAACACCACAAAATCTAATAAAATCAAAACAAGATATGCAAATTTTTTTGGATTTTTTGAGATTATAAAAAATTCAAAAAGTAATAAAAAATGATAAGCAAGGGATAGAACCTGTAACAAAAAAAACACAAAGGAAAAACATTAGTATTGTTAGGGGTGATTATGAGCACATGGTGAGATTCTGAGTTCAAAGATCATTAGATATTCTCAACGCGAGATGCAAACCACCGGTGGATCAAGTTTGGGATTTTTTTTTAACCTCTATCATATCACCATATACCTACCCCCCTCCCCACAAGAAATTTTAAGACAAAAATACTCCTGGTTAAATTGACTTAAATCAGATCTACATATAAGGTAGGTAGATCCGATTCACAAAAATAAAAGGCGGATTTACGTATATCCGATTTTTCTTTTCTAAATGAGTTGAATTTAAGCGAGTTAAACCTGTAAAATATTTTGGTAAGTGGGTGTTGACAAGAATGTTTTGGATGGGAAAACATAATTAACAAATATATGAATGCATCATATACTTCAGAAACATCTTTGAAACATCTTTTACATGAAGTTTGAAGATTAAGCAGAGCCAAAGGGGTTACAATGAAAAATGAAAACCAATTGTTATTATCAAATATCAATGGATTTGAAAGACAGTCCATATTTTCCAACCAAGCAGGCTAATATGATATTTTTTAAACTAAACCGTGCTTAGTTTTGTCTAACATATACACAGTTGTTAAGAGATGGCAAACTTTATTAGTTTTGAATTGAATACTGAACGAAGCAGATAGCTGAATGCTACTACAGACACTCGATGGGGACTGATGAAATAGAAAGCCTCCAACTTTACAACTTGTTGAATATATTTGAAGAATGTCACACAACATACACACTCATCACCTTACCAGTGGAAGCGGAACTGTTAACACAAACCCAACAAAGCGTGTGAACCAAAGCACTCCATAGCTTATCGTAGTAGAATTTCATCGAAATGCGCAGCAGATATAGCGTACCAGCTTCTTCTTCTTTTTCTTCTTGTCAATTTGAGCTTGGAGTTCTACTTGTCGCGTAAGGGCATCATCAAGTGCCTAAAGCCAAAATAACGACACAAACGAATTACAATAAAATAATGATGTATTGAAGTTTGTACTATGTATCCCCTGGTCTCATTTATAAGCAATAGTTGCACTTTCTAGGTCCGATGTAATAGACTAGATACACTAGTTATTTAATAAACTTTTTGCTTATAATGAGACAAAAGGAGTATGAAGGAAAAACAACAATAATAGTAACAGTACCTTTTTGGTTGCAGTCAACTCTTGTTCAAGAGCAGTGACTCTGCAAAGAGCATTATTAAGCAATTCCTCCTTTTCAGGAGGCATGGCAGGCCTAACACTGAGAACAGTGACTTTCTCTTCTAGTTCAGCCATGCGCTTCATCATGGATATGTACTCATTGCTTTTATTGGTAGACCCTTTCATCATAGTGCCATCATAATATACTGAACCTGAGTTGCCATAGAGTGCTGCTTCTGTGATTCTCCTTGGCATGTTGCTTGTCATGCGGATCATTGTTACAATTCCCATAACAAGAGCCATTATTCCACTGACCAATTGATTGTTAAACCCACCACCACTATTGTTGGGGTAACAATCTGCAGCTTAAGGACAAAACAAAACTTTCACAAAGCCATAATAAAAGCAGCAATAGACATATGTCATGCTATGATGTATTGTAGAAGTACCTTTAGGAAGTGCATATTTATTATCCTTTTGTACTGGTTTCTTCCAAGATGAATCCACTGTTGGGACAAAGGCATCATACTGATAAACACCGCATTGCTTATCCACCTGCAACACAATTTCCAAAACAAAAAAACATTGTAGCACCTCAGAAATTTTGATCTTACATCTCATCAAGTAATGAAACATTTATGCTTTCAATTATGTACTAAATTGGAATAATTGTACGGGCTTACGACCGTTCCTTTATTATAAGCAAAACTTACGCTTGGGACAGATAAACAATGAACATCGTGTGTCTCTGGAAATGATTGTTTGCATCCCTATAACATAATATTGTAGGCAAAAAAAGAAGGTTAGATTACTGAAGTTATCAAATATTGTTGGAGATAAATAGAGAGAACAAAAGTAGACCTTCTGATATGCAGCTGCATCTTCTGTTATTGTTTTCTCCTCAATCCCGGATAAGGTTTTTCTCGTGCATTTAGCCTCGCCATTATGAACCATCTTGTTCATCCATAGGAAAAACTTCATTATTTTTCTTTGTTACATCAATATTATGTCACTAAGGAAATTCATGGTTTTTTTGCAGTAAAATTACCTTCAAGATATCTGGATCATTCCAAGGTCCCTTGTCAGAAAGCATACAACCACCTTTATCTTCACAAGTACAAGTACCACCCAAGAACTCTGGAAGTTCACTGGTAATTATTATAAACAAATAATGTGTTATTCATTGTCATTATCAGTCCATATTAGAAGAACATACATAAAAAAAAACAATGAATTTGATAAGCAAGAGTTAAGTTTACTCAATTTTATGTTATGTTACCTAAAGTCTAAATTTCTATGGTGATGAGTATGAGATAAAATACTTCAAATGTGTTAAAGGAGATAAATTCAACCTGGCATCAATGATTTCAAGCAACTTGCTCTGGTATTTGTTACCTAGGACCTGGTAAATAAATCATTAATCTGTTCAGTGTCCCTCTACTTTAACAAAAAAACACATTAGTCCAAATTCACAAAAGTATCCTTACATGGATTTTTGAGGTGGTCTTGGGATCTAGGAATGACTTAACAGTGTTCCACAAGAGCCTAAATCCAGAACCAGCATTGATGATGAACATACGGTTCAGCGACTACGCGAAAAGGAAAGTTCAATGAGGGTAAATTTAGAAGGCAATTCAAACTATTGGCATGCTTATGGTAGATAAACAAACTAGTACCTCAGGATAGTTGTCGCCATCGATCTTCTGAAGTCGCTGGAGGAGATCCCTTGCAGCTTTGTTCATACTTTTAAGACCCTGACCAAGCATGCTGCTAGTCAGCAATTTCAATATGAAAAACATTTGTAACAATTGATATGATATCATTCAAGGTGTTACAATAATTGAAGAACTGATAAATAGGCTTAGAATTTTGTACACACCACTCCTTGGACATCCAAAATAGTTGTGCTTTGATCAATGTGCTTCTTTGCAGCAATTGAACAAGCTGGCAACTTGACAGCAAAGGTCCTCTCAAACTCTCTTACATGGTATTTGAGATAACGGTCCATTGTTGTTACTTGCATTAGCTTGTTAGAGTCAACAAGACCCAGCTTTTCAATGTAAACAGGTCTTCCATCCTTATCAACTCCATGATGCCCTTGTGGGTAGTATTTTACAACTTCTTCAAATTCCTTGAATTCAAAATCCTTAACAGCACAAACAAGTTATTATTAGATTTAGATGCATACATAAAAAGTCATACATGAATATTATCTTCCTTTTTTGTTTATACCTCCATGATAGTGTCAGCACCAAACTCCTTCCTCCACTTAAGCATATCTGCCCACATTTGTTTTGATTTCTCTATGTCATACTTTCTTGCCCTCAAGAATCTACATCACCATATAATACACCAAAATTACAAGGCAGTTAGAACTGTGAAATCAAGAAACTATGTCATAAAATACAAGTGTTATACCTTAGCATCATATGATGATCATCATGTTTTGAGGGTAAGAGTTCTTCCAAGATAAGTGTTTGGCGAAAAGCATCAACTGCCTGCAACTCTTCTGCATCAAGATCATCTTCAATAGAGACAGACATAACCCTGCTGTGCCTCCTTCCCTTCTTTGAGAAGGAATGCTTGAACTTACTCGACGCATTGATTGCCGCCTTCTTAAACGACCCAATCCTTTTTTTCTTTTCATCCTCAGAAGAATGTTCAATTTCACGACCTAAGCCAATAGAAGATGTCAATCAGGATTCAGATTCATTTCTACCATTCATTCATTCATAAGGCCTAATAAAATGAACAATTTAATCTATTTTTCACTTTTCTGATCATCACATGTTAAAAAGCATTCTACATTATAGATGGTTGAAAACATAACAAGAAAGAATAGATACAGATATTATAATTCAAAGAAGAAATGCAGAGAGTATGTATATTTAGACTTACCACCACCAATTTTGAGGGGTCGTTCGGACAAAAGGTCACACATGATTGATTGAATTTTGCAAGCTAACTCGAATTTATCATAAACAGAAAATCAAGCACTGGCATATATCAATTGAAGCTTCATGTGTGCACCTACACCTTTTAGCCCACAACAACAAACAAACATATATATATATATATATATATATATATATATATATATATATAAATGTCAGCTTATATATAATAAAAAAAAAACAATTCTTTGAATATGCAATATGTAAAAAGCAATCAATTAACCATATATCTTTGTATTAATCATGCATATGGACAAAAAAGAAAGGAAACAAAAGAAATATATCTAAATTATTAATGATGAAATGCATGTAGGTGAAACAAGTAGAAGCTTTGCGCAGATGATGGAATCTTAGGAGAAGATACGTTACCTTGAGTTTGACACAAGAATGTAGGGGTAGGGGGGTTGCAAAAGGAAGACAAAAACGCAAATATATCATCCGAATAAATCTCTCAAAATGTGCCCATCATTACGTGATTAAGGTCAAAACGGTAATGCCAGGTTGGTACAACAGAAATACAGCTTCACAATTTTAGAGTTTGCTGTTTTTATTTTGTTTATTTATTTATATTTGCCATTGACAGGGTCTTCATATGTGACTCTTTTTCACCTTCATTTGCTTTGATATGGATTTAATGTTTGCGAAATGCAAGCCACTCCGTTATTTCACAATCATATTCTTACCAACTCATCTAATATTTCTTTCTCTTCATAAATAGTCTCTATCCACATTCATTACACACTCTTTCTTGCTTGGTCCAGTTGACATTAAGAAGATCACGATGATGATAATTATAATGGTAATACTTTTTTTTAGTTAAAAAGCTAAAATGGGAAAAATAAAAAATGGCCTTAAAGCCTTAAGATATGGTTAAATTGACTCTTTAGGAGGAGAGTACAAAATATCTAAATCTTGAATCACATGCGTCCCTAATTTGGCTATAAAATCTGCACACTCATTACCTTCCTTGAGATATGGTAAAATTGGATATCTCAATCTTTATTTGATATAGCTTCTAATAAGAGCAAATTCCTTTTCATATCTATGATAATCCTGATGTCTCTCTCGTATTAATTGCAAGACATAAAGTGGAATACGAATAGCGCACTACTTTTTTTTTTGCTTCGTAGAAACTCACGCACACAACTGTGAGGTCCTGAGTTCGAACCCACGACATGGTATTCAGGTCCTGAGTTCACGTTCATTCACCACTTTAGTCACACCCAATTCCCAACAAATGTTAATAGTAATAACTTGTTCAAATATAATATTGTCCACAATTTTATTTAACGAAAATGTTAGGAAAAATTAAAACTTTTTATATAAGAAAGCATAACTGATAAGTATGATTTGTTGACCTATATATTTTTTGATCAATAATTGTTGACCTATATATTGAAAATCATGTGAAACTTGTATTAAAAAAATTGCATTTCGAATACTTGCACTCATACAAAATGACTTGAATTATTGACACTGATCAAGCTGGTCATGGCTGTTTAGCTGGAAGTACACGTCAGCTGGTGTGTGTGCATTGTATGGGTATGGTGCCCCACTAAGTCCACAATCCAGATTGATTGATACTTACCACTCTCTCAAAGAATAGTTGTCAAAAAATATTATCAAATATTTAAGTAACTATATTTAAATTAAGCAAAATAATATTATATTTACGCTTTGATGGATTAAGGGAAGCTTAAATCCAGGGTGAAGAATGAGAATTTTACATATAGGCTTAATTACAGTTTTGGTCCCCCTGTTTTCACCAATTCTCGATTTTGGTCCCTGAAGTTTTAATTTGACGATTTTGGTCCCCCTATTTTCCCAATTTGAAAAATCATAGTCCCCCTCTTAATTGGTCAAAATTTTGACTGACTTATCCTTCGTGGCAGCCCACGTGGACTGCCACGTAGGCGCACCCCCACCCCCCCTCCACTGTTCCTCTTCCCCACCGATCCCCCCCCCCCCCCCCCACACTGTTCCTCTTCCCCTCCCCCCTCCCACCCACCACCTCCGTGAACCCCACCCCCCCCTCCACTGTTCCTCTTCCCCTCCCCCCTCCCACCCCCACCTCCGTGAACCCCACCCCCACCTCCATGAACCCCACCCCCCCCCCCCACAACCACACCCTCTCTCTCCTTCGCATCTCCGGTCTCCCACTGTTGCTCTCCCTCCTCGCATCTCCCACCGTCGCTCTCCGTCTCTCGCTCGTCGCTCTCCGTCTCTCGCTCGTCGCTCTCCCTTTCTCGCTCATCGCTCTCACTCGTCGCAGATCGCAATCGCACCATCGCCGAATTGCTCGCCGAATCACACCATCTAATCTCTCTGTTGGGGGTGCGTTGGTGGAGGAAAAGACGGTGGTGAGGCGCGGAGGCGTGATGGTGGTTTTGGAGAGGAGGGGGAGGCTCACGGTGATGAGGGGGAAGGGAGATGTTTGCGACAGTGGAGAGAGGTTCAGGAGGAAGAAGAAGGTGGGGGTGGGGGTGCGCCTACGTGGCAGTCCACGTGGGCTGCCACGTGGGATAAGTCAGTCAAAATTGACTTTCAATTTTGACCAATTAAGAGGGGGACCTTGATTTTACAAATTGGGAAAATAGGGGGACCAAAATCGTCAAATTAAAACTTCAGGGACCAAAATCGAGAATTGGTTAAAACAGGGGGACCAAAACTGTAATTAAGCCTTACATATATTGTTGATAAAGTTAACAAAAAACTTGCAGGGTGGAAAAGTAATCTTCTTAGTAGAGCTGGCAGGGTCACCCTTGCTAAGTCAGTTCTTTGTTCTATGCTTACATATACAATGAACAACTTGTGGATTTCCCAAGGTATTTGTGACAAATTGGATTTCACAAGAAAAATTGGACTTTTCGGCGGGAAAAATCCGCAGGAAAAGCCGAAAATGTGGACTTTCCGGCGGATTTTTGGCGCCGGTAGCCAGCTCGCAGCAAACGGTTTCCAGCGGATTATCCGCCAGAAATTTCCGGCGTGTTTCGTGGCGCAGAAAAATCCGCCGCAAATTTCCGGCAGATAATCCACTGGAAAATCAAAAAAAAATTCGCATGAGTTTATCCGCCGGAAAGTCCACAAATCCGCCGGAAAAACCGTTTTTTTTTTAAAATTAATTATTTTTAAAAAATAAATTTCTTTTTTTTTAAATCGTTTTATTTAAAAAATTAATATTATTTTATTAAGAACTTTAATTAATTATTTTATTAAAAACTTTAATTATTGATAAAAAAATAAAATTTAATAATTAATTAATTTACTATTTAAAAAAATAAAAATTAGGAATGAAAGTTAATAATTAATTTAAATAAATATCCATACAACAAAAAAAATATCCATACAATAAAAAAATTCATACAACAAAATAAAATAATCTAAAACTACTGGGGTGGCTGCTGGTCTATGTCATCACCATGATAATAGGTATCATCATATGCAGCATCGATATTAAGATCGATGTGGGGCTGCTGGGGTGACCGCCGCTGGGGGTGCTGGTTTGGCTGGTGGGGTGACTGCTGCTGGGGCTGCTGGTATGGCTGGTATGGCGGAGCTGCATACTGCTGGGAATACTGGGGTGCATACTGCTGCTGAAATGCACCGCCGTAATGCTGCTGCGGCTGCTGCGGCAGGTAGGATGGCATATGTGATGAGGATGGCCTCTTGGTTTTGTTTTAATTGCGACACACCAACCACGCCTATCAGTCCGCGTTGATAGATAAGGGACATAATAGACTTGTCTTACATTTTGTGCAATGACGAACGGATCATACAGTCTATATCTACCATTCATTTTAATGTCCACTGTATTTGACTTTGGATTCACCTTTGTTCTTCGAGCAGACAGACCAAACCAATTACAATAAAAAACCACTACCATCTGACTAAAATCTAGATGGGGTTACGAAAGTTCATATATGTGTTGAACCACACCATAAAAATTATCTTCACCTCCTCCAGTGACACCCTTCATGCACACTCCACTATTGACTGTCTCTCTGCCCTGTGTCCATTCATTGGTGTGAAATTTGTATCCATTGACAAAGTATGTGTGCCATTCTTTAACACATCTTCGAGGACCGTCTGATATGTTCCTCAAGTGTTGGTTGGTAGGAGTTGGTGGGAGGGCATAAATATGTTGCCTAAACCACGTTGGAAAATGTGCATTAATATGAGCAGAAGATTGTTGCTCACTTACGTCCTCTGATGACAAGAATTCTCTATAGTTAATGTTGAGGAACATACTCAATAAATGGTTGCACCTCAATACAGTTCAACACATGAACATGTGCTGAACTTAACTCTTCATCTGTTAGCCAGTGAATTGACTCCTTCCCAGATGGACGACCGGGTAGACAAAAGACAGACAAAGCTAAATGATGTCTAGGCCATTCAGTATCCATTTCATTTCGACTGCTTCCAGGAGCAAACTCATTCTTAAAATAATAAGAACAAAAATGTGTTGTTTCACGGTGTAAGTAAGAAGAACATATCGATCCTTCAACTCTAGCTTTGTTTTTCACCGATTTTTTGAATCACCCATGAACCTAGAGAAAATGATATTAATTAACATAATAATCATATATTTTAAACCTGGTTCTTATATTATAAAAATTAGCTAACCTTTCAAACGGATACATCCATCTGTATTGGACAGATCCGCCAAATTTAGCTTCATATGCGATATGCACCGGTAGTTACTCCATAGAATCAAAGAAACCAGGCGGAAATACTCTCTCCAACTTGCATAAAATAAGTGGGATGTCTTGTTCCATTTTTGAAAGATCATTAGCTTTTAGCGTTGCAGAACAAAAATTCTTAAAGTATTGACTTATTTCAATGAGCGGATTCAAAACGTGTGTTGGCAACGAACTAAAAGCGATAGGAAGTAAGCACTCCATGAATACATGACAATCATGGCTCTTCATCTCATGCAACCTCCCATTATCCACATCCGCACATCTAGATAAATTGGAAGAATAACCGTCTGGCATTTTCAACTCTTTTATCCACTGATAAACTGCTTTTGCTTGTTGGGTAGATAAAGTATAATTGGCTTTGGGTTTCAAAGTCCTAGTACATTGCTCAACCAACAACAATTCCTTTCGTCTATAGTAATGATCTATATCCTTCCTAGCTTTCTCATTGTCTTTCGTTTTGCCTTTCACGTTCATGACAGTGTTAAATATGTTGTCAAAAAAATTCTTCTCTATATGCATGACATCGAGATTGTGTCTCAATAGATTATCTTTCCAATAGGGAAGTTCCCAAAAAAAAACTTTTTTGTCCAATTGTGCCATTGTCCATAGCCATCTGGACGTGAAACAACACCCGCTACGACTTCCACAGGAGGGATATCCCTAACACTATTCCAAAATTTCTCTGGTGTCAACTTACGAGGAGGTCCAGCTGTTTCAACATTTCCCTTGATGAACGCATATTTCTGCTTTCTAAATGGGTGATCCATAGGTAAGAACCTACGGTGCGAGTCAAACCATGAAGTTTTTCCTCCGTATTTAAGATTAAAATCCTTTGTGTCAACCATGCAAATCGGACACGCCATCTTACCATGTGTACCCCATCCAGACAACATTCCATAGGCAGGGAAGTCATTAATGGTCCACATCAAAGCCGCCCTCATCATGAAATTTTGTTTGTGTGCTGCATCATAAGTTAAAACACCATTCCACGACCTTTTTAGGTCATCAATCAAAGGTTGCAAATATATGTCAATACCAGCTGTTGGATTACTTGGCCCTGGCATAATAGAATTTAAAAACATGTATGGTTTAGACATACACATCTCTGGAGGAAGGTTGTACGGGGTAACAATAAATGGCCAACATGAATACGGTGTTGCCGAGGCTTGAATATATGGTGTGAAACCATCAGAGCATAAACCAAGCCGAAAATTGCGTGGATCACTGGCAAAATCTGGTTCAACACGTTCAAAATGCTTCCAAGCTTCACCATCAGATGGGTGACGTAATTCACCAAAATTATTTCTATTTTGATGGTGCCAAGTCATTTTACCCGCGGTCTCCATTGAAGTAAACATCCTCTGTAGCCTTGGTATAAGCGGCAGATAGAACATTGCTTTTCGTGGAACCGGTTTGCCTCTGCTCATCCCTTTCCTACTGACACGATAGCGTGGCTCTCCACACAACTCGCATTCTGACAACTCTCCATCATTTATGCCAAACTCATTGTTATAATAGAGCATGCAACCAGACACACAACAATAAATTCTTTTAGATTTTAAGCCAAGCTTCGATACCAGTCTTTTAGCTTCATAATAACTTTGCGGCAAAAGCCCTCTAATGGGGGTTGCATCCAACATCATTTTGGTCATATATTCCATGCATAACTCAGCAACATTAAATTGAGACTTAAAACCCAACAACCGAACACACAATGATAATTTTGAGTCTTTAGATCCTACAAATAATGGTTTATTTGTCTCACTCAAATACATGTAAAACCTTTGAGCTTCCTCATTTGGAACTTCTTCAGCATCATATTCTGGTTCTTCAAAATCCAAATTTACTCCAACAGCGTCAGATATCATTCCCTGATAAACATCTAACAATTGTATAATTTGGCCTTCAGATGTCATAGTCGCTGGATAACTACTTAATGTGGGAGCTACTACTTAAACCGGAACATTAACCGCAAGAACTGCAGCTACCCCTGGTCCTACTTCCCCGTGACGACTCCATATCCAATAATTTGGCCTAAACCCATTATTGTACAAATCAAGTCTAACTTCTTCTTCATTTTTTATAAATCGAAAGGAACATTTCAAGCACGGACATCTAATACCGCCTTGTCGCGCAAATTCTTCATGACACTTAGCACAAAAAATAAACTCTTCTACTCCTTCTACAAAACGTCGCTTTAAACCGGATCTTCCAGGAAACAATCGATCATACATCCAACTACGATCCATAATTTCAAGATCTATGTACTACACTACAATGTAAATTAAATAAACTATCAAATAAACTATCAATTACTTTATATTTTGATATATTGATATATTAATTACTTTATTTTGATATATCAATAAACTATCAATTACCAGCAACACAATGAATTTTTAGATAATGTTATATATTAATAATTTAAACATTATAAATAATAATTGCAAATTTAATTTTAAATTTCAATTTTTATAAGACAATATCTGTTAATAAAATTTATAAGTGAACTTAATAAATAAGTTTTTCAATATAAGTTATTTTGTATTATTATTGCAAACAAAATTTGTAACAAAATTTTACTATAGATAGTGAAGTAATTAATATTTTATTAATTTTAATATTGTACCAAAAATGTGATTTGAGAAAACCAACTTCTAAGACACGACAATGAGACGCATGAACATGTATTCAAATCATCGACAATAAGCGTTATTAAAAGTCACAAGGACTAAAAGAAAACATCCAAATTTTACGGTGACCAAAAGTTGGTAAAAATTTTTTAGACACTAAAAACAAAAAATCCATATATATATATATATATATATATATATATATATTGATATATTAATTACTTTACTTTGATAACTAACCGTAGTGAAGAGAAGGCTCTGACTTGAAGCGTATCCCCAACTCAAACAAAGAGGAAAAAAGAGGAACGCAAACTCAAACAATACCTAAACAAACAACACCACAATTAGTAACAAACTCATATTATAAAATAATTCAAAAACTAAAACTATTAACTCATGTTACAAACATACCTTAGATCGAAGAAATTTGCCAAAGAGAGAAAGAGATTTAGTAGAGAGAAGAAGAGAATTCGTAGGGAGGAAGAGAGGAATTTCAAGAAGAGATTTAGTAGAGAGAATGAGAGTATTGGTAGAGGTGTAAAGAAGAAGTCAGGAGAATGGAGAAGGGATTTATATAGAAGAAACGAAGTCAAACGGTCAAAAGGCAGAATTCGCCGGAAATGTCATTTATCGGCGGATTTAGGGGATTTTCAGCGAATAAGGGGATTTCCGACGGATTTTCAAGGATTTTCGGTGGATTTTCAAAAATCAAATCCCCCGCTTTTTCAAAAAAATCTGCCGGGAATGACGTTTCCGGCGGATTTTTACGCATTTCCGGCGGATTTTCGAAATTCAAAATTAGCGGTTCTTTTAACTATCCATCGGAAATGACCTTACCAGCGGATTTTTTTTTTAAAAAAATTCCGTAGGCCCAAATCCGCCGGAAATGTTGCGGAGGAAAAAAAACCCGCCAGAAAATCCAACAAATCCGTCGGTAATGTTTCAGCGGATAAAATCCGCCGGTAAGTCCTAAAATCCGCCGGAAATTTTTCGGCGGATAAAAATCTGCCGGAAAGTCCTGGCCGGAAAAGTCAGTTTTTCTTGTAGTGTGCATTGCCATTGGGTGAAGTGGGACACAGTCTGCCAACCTCAGTCTAAGGGAGGCCTCGGCCTCAGAAAGTCAAGACATGTGAACACTTCCATGTTGGGTAAACATGTGTGGGAGCTCATTCATAATCCTGACAAGCTTTGGGTTAAACTACTTTCTTCAAAGTATTTATCTAACTCGAATTTATTGGATACTGCTCCTTGTCCAGGGTCCTCCTACACTTGGCGCTCCATCATTAAAGCTGCTGTATTATTAAATGATGGTTATATCAATCGTATTGGTCGAGGTGACGTTTTTTTGTGGTATGAGAAATGGCTTCACAAGGGAAGATTGTGTGATTTTCTCCCATACATTGACATTCATGATATTGATCTCCAGGTTGCAGATATTTATTCAAATGGTGCTTGGAATTTTGATGTCCCTTATACTCAAATTCCTCATGATTTGAAAATCTTGATGCATGTTATTTTTATCAATCCTAATTACAGGCATTCTTTGATTTGGGAATCCTCATCTACAGGAACCTATTCCACCAAGAGTGGATATCTTTGGCTTACTCAGCCCTCAGATCAACACAATGGTCTTGGCTTGCATAACTCACATGTTGTCTCTCACTGGTCTTGGATTTGGAAATTGCTGGTTCCTGAAAATGTTAAGTTCTTTGTGTGGATGGTACTCCACAACAACTTGCCTACTAATTTGTTCCGTCACCAAAGACATATCACTAATGATCCTTCTTGTCAGAGATGCGGGGCTCATGATGAGTCTATTCTTCACGCACTTAGAGATTGCCCTTCTATTTGTAATATCTGGCAGTTTTCTCCTTTAGCTCCAAAACAGACTTCCTTCAGCTTGAACTTCTCCCTTGGTTCACATCACATGCTAATGATAATACAGGTCAACTGTTTCTTACTTCCTGTTGCCACATTTGGAAGTCCCGTAATAATGAGATTTTCAACGATCTCAAAGATCCTATCTGGAAATTGCGGAATTCTATCACTTCTGATTTACAAGCCTTGCAAGCAGTGATAGCTCTCAATAACAAAGTCCTTTAAAAGCGTCTAATCTCTTGGATTCCTCCCCCAGACAACTTTGTCAAGCTTAACACTGATGGTAGTAGCTTCGGTAACCCGGGAAGATCAGGTTTTGGTGGTGTTCTTAATTCTAATGGTATATGGTGTTGCGTTAAAAACACACTTAGAGCAAGTGTACTCTTTCGCAGAAGTAGTATAAAAGATTATCGTATCCACAGAGATTAATTAACAAGTACCAAACTAATCAAGATTATATATTGTTTAAACGAACCAATAGTAGAGTAGTAATGTAAACTAAATAAAATTACTTAAATAACAAATAGTAAAATACAAGATTGAATCAATCGAGAGAGGCCTAGGGTCACGATTTCACTTGCAAGATTCGATTCCCCTATGTCTAATTCTACCCGAATTCCTTTATTTTATTTAATTACCAATCCCTTTACTAAAGCTATTAATCTGTTTGATCATTCGCGATTAATATTTTTTTCCTAAACTAACCCTTGTTTGGTCATGCAAGAATTTAAGTTGAGGAAAAGCATAAAGAACAAAAAGGTTGAATGATTGGAAGACTAAATTAAAGTTTGGTCATGCATTAATTATAGCCCCAATTATCCTATAGGTCCACCAACTAATTGCAGTACGGTCACTGATCAACTAATTGATTATGAACATGCAAAGGGTGATCAATCCTAAGAACGTGATTAAATTACTAGGACAATATTAATTGAAATAAAAATAGGAATTCAGATTAAAAATTATATAGAACATAAAAAGGTCTCTAATCAAGAAGATCCACTTAAGACCCTAGAAGAGGATTTGGCTATCCATAGTGTTCAAGAACAATGAAATAAAATTAGGAGTCATAAATTACAGAGATAAAAATAACCCGGAATAGAGAAATTTCTGATCTTGATTCTGCTCAAGAGCTCTCTCACAATGTCAAAAACGGTTCCCAAATTCCACCTCCCTCTTTTTCTTGCGTCAGGTGCTGGGGTTGTGTTGTACCGCCTCCTCCTGTTATGTGCGACTACTTTGCTAATTCTTATGTCCAGCCCCGTCCAAGTCCTACATCATTCTCTTTTTATAACATATATTGCTCCGAGGGTTCCGTGTTTGCTAGCTTTCTTCTAATTCCTTTTTGGCTTCAATTTATTTTCATCTCACGCCGAGGTCTTCCACTAGGCCCACAACGTGCTCCTTTCTTTTTCAATTGGGCATAATTCTTTTTTTCTTATGCAGGCTCTTGTTTGGTTTATCTTTCAAGCCAATTGCTTTTATTTTGCTGCCATTTTCTCTTCAAATATTGCTCTAAATTATTGAAATAAATGATTTGTGTTCTGTTCATCTTTTCTGTAAAAATAGAGTAAAATAAGTTAGTGATTTATATAATTGGTAATAATTACTCTAAAATTGACTCAAAAATATTTCTAAAAAATGCACTTAATTGGAGTTTATCAACTCCCCCACACTTAACTTTGTTGTTGTGGTCAAGTAAATTTCCTAGCTCAATAAAATTTTCAAACAAGTAATAGAGACAGCCAAATAAGGAACCCAAAATTTGAATCACAATGACAGACAATAGACAATATAACACATATGAGGTGTCAAAAGGTTGCTCAATTAGAGGCTCATGTCCCTGAAGAATACATTTCTGTAAACAAAGGCACTCGCTCACAATCTCTCTAAGTGTTCAGGGACTAGAGAAATATACACTCAAGTTTCCACAAAATGCACATTACCATAAGCTTGTAATTTGATCAAATCTCCATTAAATAGTTCACATGCATGCAAAAGATGTGGTTTCATGGGTTGTAATGGGGCCTGGGTGAATTCATGCAGGGTAGGAAATAAGAAGGAAGGGATAATCAAAGGGCTAAAAAAACAAGAAATAAATAATAACCTTTGAAACCAAATATGAAGCTCCTATCTATTTTACAATTTTTGTCCAAACTCCAAATTAATGTCACTTCCATTCTTCAATCTTTTTTTTTCTATTGAGTCGACTCTTTTTGATTTGCGTTTTGCTCTTGAGTAGACTCTTTTGTTGTTTTTTTTTTTTGGATTTGCCCTTTGGCTCTTTCTTTCTTTTGATGTGTCTTTTCCTCCTTCTTGCTTTCCAATTTTTTTTTAGGAGGAAAAGGTAAGTACATGATCCACTCTCCTTTTTTTTATTCTGACAAGATAGACAACTAAAGTATAGGACAAAATTTCAGTCCTAACAATATAGACAACTAAAAATATAGGACGAAATTGTAATTTTCAATAGTTGCTCCACCTTTAATTCCAAATGGTTACCACAACCAAAAAAAGAAAAATTATATCTAGGTACCAAAGAAAAAATATAACAAATAAGCTCAAATGGGGCAACTAAAGGATAAATTCAACAAACAACTCTGAGGCCAGAAAAATATCTAAATTCCCCAAATCTTTTTACATGATGCAAATCAATTTTCGCCTTAAAATGGTCAAAAGACAAATTCTAGAATGTAGCAAATTGGGAAACACACTCATAGAAAGAAAAGGCGTAAAAATTTATGATTTAGTATCAATCCCCTTATGAAGGCTCAAATCTCACCTTTAGAAGCTAGTTCAAGAAAAGTACTCAAGAGAGACAAATGCTAATTATCAGCTTCCTAAGGACATCCTCATAGTTACAGTTGAGCACACGTCTGTCAAGTAAATTAATTATGGGATCCCCTAAAGACAAAATCTCTATTTTTTTTAAACTTTAAGCATAATTCATTCAAAACAAGCCAGAAAAAATGCTATCAACATATATGGTGGTAGGTGCATTAACAGAGATCAAGTGACAAAACAAACTCTCCTCCCCCACACTAGCATGAAGCATGTTCCTCAATGCGAAATGATCAGAAAGAAACCAAAAGAAATAAATGAGAGAGAGAGAGTAAGAGTGACTTCCTTGAGAGAGCTTGCAATCTGAGCTTATTCCTAAAAACAAAATAAAACAAAAATAACAGAAAATAAAACACAGGTTGCCTCCTGTGAAGCACTTGTTTAACGTCGTGAGCCTGACGATAGTTAGTGCTTAATCAGGTGGCTCTCCAAGAGCAAATTTAACATCTAACGCAGTACACCTTCTTAACTTTCTAACCATGTGGTTCACATTGTTCTTTCTTTTTCCACGTGGTGGATGAACTTCGAAGGATGGTGAAATTTTTATTTTATCTTCATCCACCATTATGCTAGGATCCTGCAAAATTTTTTTTTTCCAAAAAGCCCTGCATCTCTAAATCACTGAAAATGTTAGTTTCAACCACATCATAAAAACAAGGAGAAGTTAAAGAAGAGAAAATTTCATTGGAATTTAAAGCTTTAATCACCTCCTCTTCTTTACCACTCATTAAGGTTACCTTTCCTCTGTGAACCTCAATTACAGCATCACCAATGGTTAAAATAATTTGCCCAAATTTTGGGACTATCTCATTTTTCTCCAAATCAATAACCATGGGATCTTTCTCACTATCCTCACAATTGCTCCCTTTAGTAGAATTTTTTGTTTCAATAGGAGCTACTATTTTGATTTGACTCCCTTCAGTACGAGTCTCATCATCTTTCTTTAGAGCTTCTTCCTCCAGGTTATATTCCATAGAGACACCTTCATCTCTCGAAGGAATACTTTCTTTGTATTGCTCAGCTTCTTCATTTTGGGTAGACTTAGTTTGTGAAGGAGTTTCTTGGGCCTCTTGAGATAACAAAACAATGAGACTTGAGATTTGACCCTTCGAGCTTCCAAATTCGTTGTTCATGGCTCCAATTTGACCCTCCAAGCTTTCAAATTTTTCATTTGTCTGCTGCATAAACCTTGTCGACACATCATTGGCACAAGGAGGAGGGGTTGAGATTGTCTCTTTAGGGACCCAAGTCAGAAACTCTAAACTCTTTTGCACGATTGTCTTGTTCAAGTCACGAATGTATTCATCTAGAGTTGCCCTCCGTTTTGGGTCCTTGTGTCTTCCCCACCAATTTTCAATGGGGGGTGACTCATAGTCATCCCAATAGTCTGAATAAGGCTCCTAAGGAGGAGGAGGAATTGGGCCTTGACATTGAGGTGGTATATACCAAGTCGACGTCTCTAAATTCTTTTGTTCCCTTGCTTCTCTAATGTAATATCCAAGAATTTTAACCATGATTTAGACTTTTCTCTGCAAAACAATGTGAACTGCAACGGTCTCTTGGGAAAGTACTAGCAATTTTTTTGTATATTTTTTCAATAAGATAAAAAAAACAAAATTAAAACTAAAGCATAAAAAAATGTCTAAAGCAATAAAAATCTTTTTTTCGTTTAATATTGCAAATTAATCCCCGGCAACGGCGCCAAAAAACTTGTTGCGTTCAAAACACACTTAGAGCAAGTGTACTCTTTCGCAGAAGTAGTATAAAAGATTATCGTATCCACAGAGATTAATTAACAAGTACTAAACTAATCAAGATTATATATTGTTTAAACGAACCAAAAGTAGAGTAGTAATGTAAACTAAATAAAATTAATTAAATAACAAATAGTAAAATACAAGATTGAATCAATGGAGAGAGGCCTAGGGTCACGGTTTCACTTGCAAGATTCGATTCCCCTATGTCTAATTCTACCCGAATTACTTTATTTTATTTAATTACCAATCCCTTCACTAAAGCTATTAATCCGTTTGGTCATTCGCGATTAATATTCTTTTTCCTAAACTAACCCTTGTTTGGTCATGCAAGAATTTAAGTTGAGGAAAAGCATAAAGAACAAAAAGGTTGAATGATTGGAAGACTAAATTAAAGTTTGGTCATGCATTAATTATAGCCCCAATTATCCTATAGGTCCACCAACTAATTGCAGTACGATCGCTGATCAACTAATTGATTATGAACATGCAAAGGGTGATCAATCCTAAGAACGTGATTAAATTACTAGGACAATATTAATTGAAATAAAAATAGGAATTCAGATTAAAAATTAGAACATAAAAAGGTCTCTAATCAAGCAAGATCCACCTAAGACCCTAGAAGAGGATTTAGCTATCCATAGTGTTCAAGAACAATGAAATAAAATTAAGAGTCATAAATTACCGAGATGAAAATAACCCGGAATAGAGAAATTTCTGATCTTGAGAATTTAGTCTCCTTTTTCTGCTATAGAGCTCTCTCACAGTGACAAAAACGGTACCCAAATTCCACCTCCCTCTTTTTCTTACGTCAGGTGCTGTTGTTGTGTTGTACCGCCTCCTCCTGTTATGTGCGGCTGCTTTGCTAATTCTTATGTCCAGCCCCGTCCAAGTCCTACATCATTCTCTTTTTATAACATATATTGCTCTTAGGGTTCTGTGTTTGCTAGCTTTCTTCTAATTTCTTTTGGGCTTCAATTTATTTTCATCTCACGCTGAGGTCTTCCAATAGGCCCACAACGTGCTCCTTTCTTTTGCTGCCATTTTTTCTTCAAATATTGCTATAAATTATTGAAATAAATGATTTGTGTTCTGTTCATCTTTTCTACAAAAATAGAGTAAAATAAGTTAGTGATTTTTATAATTGGTAATAATTACTCTAAAATTGACTCAAAAATATCTCTAAAAAATGCACTTAATTGGAGTTTATCAAATGGCTTTTGGGGTTTTCTGGCAATTGTGGAATTACCTCCAATATTAATGTTGAGCTTCTAGCTATTGTCAAAGGTCTCCTTTTAACTTGGGAGAATGGTTAGAGGAATGTTATTTGTGAATCTGATTGTGAGACAGCTTTGTCCTTAATCAATGAGGGTGTCCCCCATACTCATCTGTATGCTCATCTTGTCTCCTTCATTCGTGAGCTCAAGAACTACAATTGGTCTCTCTCATTCGTCCACACTTTGCGAGAAGGAAATCATGTTGCTGACTTGTGGGCCAAGCACAGAGCTTCCTCGAATCCTGTTCAGTTCTTATGGTGTCATTGCCCTGCTGATTTATCCTTGATCCTTTTAGCTCACGCTATGAGAATGCAATATAGTTGATAGTAGTTTGTTTTGTTGCATTTATTTTCTTACTAATAAAAAAAGGGGAAACAAATGATCCATTTTTTGATCACAATATTAGCTACGGTTATTGTTTTTCTACCCCACCCACCCCCACAAATTTCCAAACTTCCCATTTTACTCGTTACCACATAAATTCAAAACTAAAAATAAGTGATTTTTTTCGTTTTATTTTTTTCGAATTTATCTATTACAGATAAATCCAAAATACAAAGTCACTTATGGATTCGTCTATTGTGAGGCAATTTGAAAAATTCTCAAAAAAAATTCCTTCGGGATTCATGTTTAGATGATAAATCCGGAACCATTTTTAAAAAACTAAAAGATACATTTTAAAAAATACGTAAATTTAAAAATTATAATGCTAAAATTAAGACAGAAAATAAAAAAACAAGTCAAACCTAATTTAAAAACTATAAAAACACCACAAAATCTAATAAAATCAAAACAAGATTATGTAATTTTTTTTGGATTTTTTGAGATTATAAAAAATTCAAAAAGTAATAAAAAATAATAAGCAAGGGATAGAACCTGTAACACAAAAAAAAACACAAAGGAAAAACATTAGCATTGTTAGTGGTGATTATGAGCACATGGTGAGATTATGAGTTCAAAGATCATTAGATATTCTCAACGCGAGATGCAAACCACCGGTGGATCAAGTTTGAGATTTTTTCCCCACAAGAAATTTTAAGACGAAAATACTCCTGGTTAAATTGACTTAAATCGGATCTACATATAAGGTAGGTAGATCCGATTTACAAAAATAAAATGTGAATTTACGTTTATCCGATTAGAATTAGTAGGGGGAAATCGGATCTACCTTTAGTGATGTAGATCCGATTTGTTAAAATATAAAAATGGATATACCTATCAGTGGGGGTATGTCCGCTTTGTTAAAATGCAAATCGGATTTACCTCCCTGATAGGTAATTCCGCTTTGCAATTAACAAAGCGGATATACCTATCAGTGGGGGTATGTCCGCTTTGTTAAAATGCAAATCGGATGTACCTCCCTGATAGGTAAATCCGCTTTGTACTAAATTCGACGGGTAGGATTTGACTGTCAATGTTGATCAACGGTGTAGATTGCACCGACAATATCAACGGTTGATAATCATTGACGAATTCTATAAATACCCATTGCCAACCTCATTCCTTTCACTCAAAATTTTCACTCTCACTTGCTTATTTCACTCATCCAAAATGGAGATATGCCTCACTCAACGCTCAGATGACAATAGGTTTTGCGGTATACATCATCGGGGCCAAATCACGATGAGAAAAGATGGTGTCCACTTCTGGAGTCCTCAGCCGGTGTTATGCAGAATCCACCGCGGCACGGGGTTTGAAGGTTTGAAGGATAAAGTGTGGTCCAAAGTTCAAGTGACTGGTGACGACCGTGACGTCACTAGTATCACTTATCGCAAACCCTATCTTGGAGACGATGGCTGTGCTTCCTTCTCGTCCATGACAATCAAGACTGATGAAGATGTGGCGAACATGTTAAACATCCATGACACGCTTCAGGGGTATAAGCCGTTGGAGCTGTACGTGGAAACTCAACGGAGTGTGAATGAGATTTTACATCGTGTTCGAGGACCAGAATTTTAGGAAAATGTATCTGTCTATTGTTATTGTAGTTGGTTATGTTTTATTTATCGCATGAATGAAATCGAAATTTTAATGAAACTCCACAAATATAATAAACAAGAAATAATAATAATCAAGTCATATAAAAATAGTTCAAACATACAATCCCACAGAACCCCCTAGTCACACCTCGGTAGCATATCCAGTAACCGCGTAAGGCGAGCGTATGTCTAACTACCCATCCTAATGTCTCCGCTTGGAAGCCCCCTCCGAATCTCCTCCTCCACAATCTCGAGCAAATCTGGCTGTACTGGTGGTGCAGCTGGCTGTACTGGTGGTGGTGGTGGTGGTGATACAACCCGTAAGAGTCTAGGAATAGATGCTCTCACATACCAATGTAAGTAGTCCGGAGAAACCTGACCCAACTCCTCAGCAGAATAAGTAGTACGCAAAACCTCCTCCCCCACAGGCATATAATGTGCAATACGAAAAATGCAGTCTGCATGGCTCGGACGACCAGTAAGAGAGTGACGTGGGATGACCTGCACGTACCCAAACTGTCTGAGGCACCTATCTGGCATGTAGGGAACAATGATGGCTCCCCAGCTGATGTGTCCCCTGTATAATGACACCTGCTCAAAGTCTCTATCCCCCTGGTGCTCCTCAAACGGTCACCAACAGACATCATCCGAGGTCAACGCATCAATCCTCTGCCTGTGTAAGAGGGTTGCATACCCTCCTAACTGATGCGCAGTTTAGCTGGTCATACATGAAAGCAAGTGCTGCTGCCCCCATGCATATGATCCCACATCAGCTGCACCGACATCCGCAAGTAGCAGCAGCCACTTAGCCTCAGCCCTGTGCTCAGGCATATACTGGTCCTTAGGCATAGAATGGTCCTCAGACATAGAATGCTCATCAAAAGGGTGCCCCTGCTGGCTCTCCTCATAGTGATAATCTGAGGCCTCCTCCACCTGCTGATACTGCTGCTGTCGCCTATGCTGGGAGGACGCATGTCCCGCAATCCTGTGGCGGGTGTGTGTACTGGGAGCAGATGGCGAGGCCTGAGCCGAGGACTCCCCTCGATACCTATTGGACATTGAATAAAAAAACAAATTTTTAAACAAAAATAAAACACAAATCGGATCTACCTATTTCTGATGCGAAATCGGATATAGGTAGATACGATGGGAAATTGGATATAGGTAGATCCGACTTACTTTTTACGCAGAATCTGAGGAAAAACGGAAGTATGTAGATCCGATGGAAAATCAGATATAGCTCTCCAAATGGTAAATCCGATTCTGTCAGGAAACTTTCTGGTCAAACGGATGCAAGTGAAAAATGGTAAATGTTTTGTAAATTTGTAAAATTTTTAAGGGTATTTTCGTCTTTTCGCAAGGTCTCTGGGGGGGTATATGGTGATATGATGGGGGTACAAAAAAAATCCCATCAAGTTTCATGTGCACCCGGTTGGTGAAGTGTTTTTGTGGGCTACTCGGTGTGGCCCAACCCATACTGAATTTTGGATAATAGATTATATACAAAACTAGTATTTTACCCGTGCATACGCACAGGTGATACTGTATGATCGTTGTATTGCCATGAAGTCATAATAGTAATTTGGAAGATATTCACAAGCTGTGAACAATGTCCAAAATGTATGATTTGAAATTCAAAGTGAAATATGCATCCCCGTTGACAATCAGAATTACATTGATCCATAATAATGTATTTGGACAATAGAGGTAAAATATGCATCCCCGTTGGCTCTCCCATTTGCATCCCTGTTGGCCCTCTCGTTGGCCCTCCCGTTGCCACTCCTGTTGGCATTTTACTCATTTTCAGTAATTAAAAAATAGTAATTTGGTAATTTTTTGTAGTGGTTAAATTGATTGAGTAGTTTTAATAGAGAGATTAATTTGGTAATTTTAGTAGTTTTAATAGAGAGATTATAGTAAATAATAAATTTTAGATTATTTAATTTTTGAGTATAATATGAATTTAATAATTTAGTTAATTGGAATTTTTTTTAAAATTTTGTTAAACGTATGGGTTTTTTTGACAATATTTTTTTTGATAAAAGGTTTTTTTTGACAATTAGTGGTGGTTAAATTGATTGATTTTAGTAATTTGAGTAAATTAGAAAAATAAATAAAAAAATTATTTTTTAAAAATAGTTGTGTTGGAAAAAGTCGGTACTCCCGTTGGCACTCCTGTTGGTGCTCTCATTGCCGCACTCGTTGGCACTCATTTTAAAATATTAATTATGAAGAAAAATACATTTTAAAATATTAATTAAATAATATTTTTAAAATTATGAAGAAAAACTTTTTAAAAAAAATGTTATAAAAAAATTAATAACTGTTTTTTAATTTTTTTAAAAAAATAAACAGTTTTTTTTTTTATAAAAAAACAATTTAAAAGAAAAAGAAAAAGAAAAAGAAAAAAATTTTAAAATTTAAAAAGAAACTGTTTTTTGAAAAAGCGCTGCTTTTTCTGGAAAAGCGCTGCTGAAGAAAGCGTTGTTTTTTCTGAAAAAGCGCTGCGTTTTCTGAAAAAACGCTGTAGATTCTGCTTTTTTACTTTTCTTTGTCCTGTAGTGCCAAAATGACTAAAGTGCCCCAAATTTTGGACAGGTGGCAAACTCAGGAGATGTCTAATATGGACATTTTGCTTGCATTTGATTTTATTGCGCTTTTTCAGAAAAAACGCTGTCAATTCTGGTTTTTTGCTTTTCTTTGTCCTGTAGCGCCAAAATGACTAAAATACCCCAAATTTTGGACAGGTGGCAAACTCAGGAGATGTCTAATATGGACATTTTGATTGCATTTGATTTTATTATATTGAGTTTGATAAATGATATTAAATTAAAATCATAGGAGTAGTATAGAAAGGTAAAAGAAAACCTTATTTTAGACAAAAAAATAATTAAAAAACATTCAAAGGATGGATTGGTGTCTTCAGATGCTCTAAGTGAATTTTAGATGTCACCTCACATTTAAAGGCCTTTGTAATTTTTTGCTCAGTCGTGCTGGAACCACTAAGAACTTGAAATGAACTCCACTTTCTATTATTGATTATTTATTTATTTATTTTCCGTTCCAAAGAACTAGCGTCTTCACCCGTGCGCTGCACGGGGTAAAAAAATCTAGCTAATATAGAATTGATATTGGGTAAAATTTGTTTCTTAAATTGCAACATGAAAAAGTCTTGTTTAAATTTAAGGTAAGTATGAATTAAAAAAAGTGTGATAAAAAAATTATCTGCAGACTTAAAAACTAAAATAGAGTGTGTATAGATATAATCCAAGCAAATTGTTCCACACACATAATACATAGTAACAGTATTGGTTTATAAAACATAAAGTCTAATATCTGTGAGTAAAAATTAAATTATAACTATAAATTAAATAAGAAGATTTTAAAATTGCTATCCATAGATACTAAGAAGAAAGAAATTCAATAAATGAATTGGTATTGACCAAATTAAATGAATTTAATAAATATTTCGAGTTTAGAAAGATAAGGAGAAGAAGTATAAAAATAAATTATTTTTTAAAGAGTCAGAAAAATATGGTCCTAAAAAATATAATGAGAAGTATAAAAAAAATTGATTTTTTAAAGTGGTGGAATCACTAAAAGGGTGAGTTCCACACGGGTCTGTGCCATGAAATTATTTTTTTTCACCAAACCAGTTATTGCGGAATGAACTTTGAGTATTTGAATAGTTTAAATTTTTCTGAACGCTAAAGTACTCTAAAACACACTACTTAGCATCACACTTTACATATTTGTCTTGAAATTATTATTTGTTTCAACAATTCATTTATTGAGGAATGAACTTTGAGTATTTGAACGGTTAAAATTTTTTCTGGACCCAAAAGTACCCCAAAGCACATTGCTTAGCATCACACTATACGTATTTTGTCACGAACTTATATTTTTTTCCCACCAAACCGGCTATTGAGACACAAACTTTGCATATTTGAATAGTTGAATTTTTGCGAACACTAAAGCATCCGAAAACACACTACTTAGCATCGCACTTTATATTTTTTTTGTCATGAAATTATTTTTTTTCCACAAAACCGGTTATTGAGGAACAAACTTTGCATATTGGAACAATTAAAAAAAAATTCGACCAATAAAGTACCCCAAAACACACTGCTTAGCAATGAACTTTACGTATTTTATTACAAAATTACTATTTTCTTTAAACAAATCATTATTGAGGAATGAACTTTGAGTATTTGAACGGTTAAAATTTTTTTAGACCCAAAAGTACCCCAAAGCACACTGCTTAGCATCACACTATACGTATTTTGTCACGAAATTATATTTTTTCCCCACCAAACCGGCTATTGAGACACAAACTTTGCATATTTGAATAGTTGAATTTTTGCGAACACTAAAGCATCCGAAAACACACTACTTAGCATCGCACTTTACATTTTTTGTCATGAAATTATTTTCTTTTTCCACAAAACCGGTTATTGAGGAACAAACTTTGCATATTGGAACAATTAGAAAAATTTTCGACCGATAAAGTACCCCAAAACACACTGCTTACCAATGAACTTTAAGTATTTTATTACAAAATTACTATTTTCTTTAAACAAACCGGTTATTGAGGAATGAACTTTGCGTATTTGAGCAGTTGAAATTTTTTTGAACCCTAAAGTACCCTAAAACACACTGCTTAAAACATGGAAACGAAAAAAACGAAAGTATCCCAAAACACACTGATTGGTGTCACACTTTACGTATTTTGGCACAAAATTAATTTTTAGTTTGAGAAACGAATTTCTTGTGTTTGTACATATAATTTTTTTTAAAAATTCTAAAGTACCCCAAAAGCAACTGTTTAGCATCACACTTAACATATTTTGTTACAAAATCAATTTTTATTTTTAACGAAATTGGTTATCGAGAAACAAACTTTGCGTATTTGAACTGTTAAATCTTTTTTCGAACTCTAAAGTTCCCCAAAACACACTGGCTAGCATCAGACTTTACGTAATTTATCACAAAATTAATTTTCATCATCATTAATTTGTAGATCTAAAAAAAACAGATGAAACTAGAAATTGGCAATTCAATCTTAGATAGCAGAATGAAACGCAGGGTTCTATGATGAAAACGCACGCTATTAGTATTTACACCACCACACCATATATTTATGTTTGTTCATTAATAATTAAAAAAAAAAAGCAAATTACAGTACTAGAGTACAGAGTCCTTCTCCTAATTCTAAAGGGTCTGTAATTCCTGTAATCGGAGCCTCTGTTGGCGAGAAATGAAAGCCTCAACGGTGCGACGAAACTCATCATTGCTCATCCCATTCTCCTCCTCAATCTCATGGTTTGATGAAGTGGCAGTTCTCTTGCTTTTTTCACTCTCACTCTCACACCTCTGCAACACCCGAGGCTTTTCCTCACTCTCCTCCACACCCTTCACCAACATAACTTCCGATTGACACCTTCTATATTCCTTCACCTCACAATCCCTTTTCACTTTCGTCCTCTTTTTCTCTGCCGCCTTCACTTTTATGCTTATGCTCTCTTTTTCACTCTGTTGTTGTTTGATCTTGCATCCATCTTTTATGGTTATCCTTTTCCGATCAGCGATTTGGATATTCTGGTACATCATGGTATTGGTTGTGCTGTTCTGGAGGAACTCTAGGTACAAATCTGGTTCTGGTTCCGAATCTGAAGCTCTCTTTGTAGGACTAGGAGGTGAAAATTGACCTGACTGGGCGAAGAGGGTGATGATTATGATGTTGCCAACAAGAAAAACAAGTAGAGGGCTAATTGTGAAGCCGCGCAAATACTCTGTTGAGTTCTTCAGAGCCAACGGTAGCTGTTGTAGGGAAACTCTGGATACCAACACCAACAATACACATATCTCTGCATACCTCAACAAATTTCCAATCTTTCTAAGCTGCTTCTGTTTCTGGATTTTGTTCCCTTTTTTTGACTCTATTCTCAACTTCTTTATATTCAGTGACTCCATTTTTTTCTTATATGAAAAAGAAGAAGAAGAAATCGCACAGGTTCCTTCCTTTTGTATGTTGAGATTTGAGAAATTAGTTTATTTGTCACTGAAAAGGGACAGAAAATGTGTCCGGAGCAATGAAGCAAAGATGTGAAATGAAAGTAAGTTCTGCAGTTATAATAGACACTGCAGTTGTGTATCTAGGCTTCCAAGCATGGAAACAGAGTTGAGTAGAGGAAACAGAGTGAATGAGATTCTTTATTATTATTCAGAAAATAATTGGACTGTTTGGGTTTTAGGAATTGGGTTCTCTTCCTCTTATTTATAGGACCCAAATCAAAAGCTAGTGTTCATAAAAGGTGTGGTGTGGTGCCTTCCGAATCCAATCCTTTTACTTTCCCCCCATTATTCCATTTTCTACTTTCCTTTTTTCTTTTTCCCGTTACGTACACCCCTTTTTTCCTGCTTTTTATTTTGAATATATTCCAACTAATAAGCCAACATGATTCATGTTTTACTCCATAATCCTTAATTGGATTGAAGAAAAAACCACGATTTCTCATCTATGTGTCCTCGTTTATTTTGGGTTGATATTCTTGACAATCAGACGCTTTGGAAATAAAAGAAAAAAATAATTGTCACACTAGGATTTAAATTACTTGCACTCAAATCACCATAAAGTTACTAGTCACTATAATTGGTAAATATTTTAGTCGTTGGATTAAGATCAGAGTGTTCAAATTCCAGCATCACAAATTTCACATTTTAAATGCAAATTGGAAATACTAACTCTTTGATCTTAAGCCAACGACTAATACTTGTAGACCATAGTGATTGCATGATGTCTTGAGTGCACCGTATCCAAATCAGTCGTGCTAGTTTGTCTTTGATGGGTAAAACCTAGTTTGTCTAGGTTCGGATTCGTGTTTTCCCCACTTTGTTGTGTCGGAGGCATGGGCAGGGGATGGGGAATGTGATACTGATATCCTGCTCGAGTCTGAACTCGACCTACTAGTTGATACTGAAATTGTTGGCTCTTTTACATCTCATTTTGAAGAATGAAGATGGTCGATAAATATCTTGATAAATGTCTTGCTATATGATGATTTTTATCATTTTGAAGATGGTGATAGATTAGTCTTGAGCCTACTTTGAACATCTTTAGTGATCATGATGTGGTTCTTTCAACAATTCTATAGTGTTTATTAACCATTTTTAATCATAATTTATTAAATATAATATAAACTAATGAGTATCAACTGTGTTTGGAGTCAGGTATTTTCCCCTTGAGACAAGAATTTATGTTTTTTAATGAAATCGAGAGTCAGATTTTCTCCCCCCACAGGCCACGGGACAATTATTTGAGTTTTTACTCAACATAGGAGCGAGGGTAAGCTAGGGAAACCCAACCCCCATCGAGGGCGAGGATGGGGGCCCATATTTCTGGATCGATAGGTTTTGTGGGAAGGCTCATGCTTTTACCAGTGATTCGGGTTCAATTTTGAGGCTAGTAATGCGTGATTTTAAAAAAATTTGACCCCTAACTCCAAGTCCTAAGTCTGTCACTGTTCAACGCAACCCATATTCGCAAATCGCAAGAGCATTAGCACAACTATTACCTTCCATGTAGGCTAGCTCCCCATAATATAAGAAATAAAGAAACAAAATTATACCTACTATCACCATGTCCGGATAATTAGGTTCTAAAATCTTTTCGCCTTTCCTGCAACCCAATATATGATCTAAAGTACTTTAAATTTTAAATTAGTATACTGCATTTTATAATAGCAACCGGTTTATCATGCTTAATTAAGCTCAAAGAAAAGATGCAACTGAATATAAAGAAAAAAAAAATCATACAACTTTTTTTGTGGTAACCTGGCAGTGCCTTATTGGAGTGCACGACAGTTGGTCAACATAGAAACCACAAATTAATGAGTCCCAAAAAGATTGCATTGCATTTCATTTCTTACTCAGTAAGAAAAATGGCACCCACTCTTGCTTAATTGCTTTCTCTTTATCATTCCGTTCCGTCAACCCTTTGCAAATGGTCCCTCACTCACTCTTCTTTTGTCCCCCAATAATGGAATAATGGAGGAGGATGATACTTTTTCCCCATATACAACACGATGAATTGATGAGAATTGTTCACAAAAAAATAATATCAGTATATATGTGGATAGTTTTGATTGGTTTTGTTTGCACTTCTCTTTTTTTAATTAATATACTAATCTTTTCACATCTAAACGTGACTGTCTGTGATTAGTTATAAAGAAATCTCAGGAAAATTATAACTATATGCCATTTGTATATCTAAAACTAACTGATCAAGTTACTAATCTTTCAATAGGTTATATGGATATGGTTCTAGAATGATCCAGTAGTAATATGAATCATTGAAGGGTCCGTTCCTGTAGGTATAACTTTCTCTGTTTGGTAGCTAGCTAGCCACTGAACTCATGTCCCTCGTTAAAGGCATAGATTTTATATTACTATGTCTTTTCTTAGTGGATCAGATGATTGAAGGTGTGAATGGATTCTTTCAACAACTATTCCAGGTAGTTCAACCAAAGTAGCCAATAAAATTGATTGATAATTGACATGTTTTAAGGTTAAGTCAATGTAAAATCAAAGACTCCGATCCACATGAATTTGAGAGGTTAACAATTCTATTAGAGTTACTTAAACTCATAAACTTGAAAGTGTGTAAGAGTTAGCTCGAGAGTTCAACAAGTGTTGTTTTGACAAATAGCAACTTGATTAATTGCTTGATTTTATCATTTACTTTGTGCAAACATTTTATATTGGATTCGTATCAGATAGCAATCTCTTTAGATTAACTTACTGTAATCCTTATTTTTTCACTTATCATTTTTAGTTTAGAAGTATGTAAGCCTAGAGACGAGACGAGTCACGAACTCCATCCCCTTGAGTTGTACTTTCAGGGAAAAGCTTGTATAAATAAAACTATTAGTAAAGTACACAGGATTGTATTTATTTATTTAAAAACTTTAATCATTAAATTAAGTTCTTCTTTAAGCATTGCTGTTTAATTAGAATCCTTTTCCCCGGCTTTTTCAAGTGCAATACTGCAACTTGCACGGATATGCATCTCCCATGCCATATGTTAATTAAGCAATTTACCTAACTGCCAAGTGCCAACACATATATTTGTATTATACTCAGCTTTGCTAACTTATCGCAAATTGATATTAGAAAGATGATAAGCACGAATATTTATTATACAGTAAGCTAATTAATCTAGACATATTTAGCTGCAATGTTAGTTTGCAAATTGAACAGTTTGATTCGACTGTCCTTATCGCATTTTATATGGGTTATGAAAGATTGCTTAGGGTCGGTCTATTGCATCCCTCGCGCCAAAACAACATAATAAAGAACTATCAAATTGTATCAACATAAATAGAAAGTGATCTGTATATAGTAGGGTTTAAGGTTGAGAATCTTTTGGTAGGATTTAGGAACAAAAGGAAAGGCGATCAGAAAATTTGGGGAAAGGAGTGGCCAACTATACTTGGGGAAAAGGTGCCAATAAAATTTGGGGGAAATCCAAAAACATATCCATTCAAACTCTCAAGTTTTTGTATTTTTATTTGAGTTTATCTGGTATTTAGCATCGGTGTAAAGTTTTCTTTTACACCGACAACCAATCACAAATCATAATATGGATAACTTTTAAGGGGTTCAGAGAAGACTTGTAACTTTTAATGATATGCTAATATGTGATTGTTTGGTGTTGTAAACCTTTTTATATGGTTGGTGTATATTGATATTAGCTTCGTGTGGAATAGCATAACAGGAGTTTGCTTATGACTTGTAAGATGTTTGTAGCTTCTCTGGCTAGCAGTTTAGCGGCCAGTTTGGTTTCAACAAAACTTTACCTATCCAAAAAAATTGTCGATGTATATAGATTTAATCCTATTAAGGCTTAAAGGTACTTTTAGTCCCTGCAAATGTCACAATAATCCAGTTTAGTCCCTGCAATTCCAAAACTTTTAAAATAGACCCTGCAATTACTAAACGTTACTACTTTTAGTCCCTGCTGTTAGTTTAGGCTTAACACTGTTATCTTTTGATGATGTGGCACACCCCCCACCCCACCCCCCCACCCCACCCCCCACCCCACCCCCCTCTCCTCCCCTCCTCCCCTTCGCCCCTCCTCCCCTTCGCCCCCCCTCCCCTTCGCCCCCTCCTCCCCTTCGCCCCCTCCTCCCCTTCGCCCCCCCTCCCCTTCGCCCCCCCTCCCCTTCGCCCCCTCCTCCCCTTCGCCCCCCTCCCCTTCGCCCCCCCTCCCCTTCGCTTCTCCTCCCCTCCTCCCCTTCGCCCCCCTCCCCTTCGCCCCCCCTCCCCTTCGCTTCTCCTCCCCTCCTCCCCTTCGCCCCTCCTCCCCTTCGCCTCTCCTCCCCTCCTCCCCAACCTCGGCGACAGCATCGCAGTCAACGGCACGTGCCTTACTGTGACAGAGTTTGACCATAAAGCTTCCGACTTTACTGTAGGGTTGGCACCGGAGACACTGAGGAAGACTTCGTTGGTGGAATTGGGATCTGGGTCGTTGGTGAATCTTGAAAGGGCGGTTACACCGGTGAGTCGAATGGGTGGACATTCTTGGCAAATATGGCTGATATGTTGGGGGGGGGGGAGGGGTGGGGTGGGGTCGGTGGTGGGGGGGAGGGGGCGAAGGGGAGGAGGGGCGAAGGGGAGGAGGGGAGGAGAGGCGAAGGGGCGAAGGGGCGAAGGGGAGGGGGGGCGAAGGGGAGGGGGGAGGAGGAGAGGCGGAGAGGCGAAGGGGAGGAGGGGAGGAGAGGCGAAGGGGAGGAGGGGCGAAGGGGAGGAGGGGGCGAAGGGGAGGGGGGGGGGGGCGAAGGGGAGGGGGGGCGAAGGGGAGGGGGGCGAAGGGGAGGAGGGGGCGAAGGGGAGGGGGGGCGAAGGGGAGGAGGGGGCGAAGGGGAGGGGGGGCGAAGGGGAGGAGGGGCGAAGGGGAGGAGGGGGCGAAGGGGAGGAGGGGCGAAGGGGAGGAGGGGAGGAGAGGGGGGTGGGGTGGGGGGGGTGGGGTGGGGGGGGGGGGTGGGGTGGGGGGGGTGGGGTGGGGGGGGTGGGGGGGTGGGGGGTGTGCCACATCATCAAAAGATAACAGTGTTAAGCCTAAACTAACAGCAGGGACTAAAAGTAGTAACGTTTAGTAATTGCAGGGTCTATTTTAAAAGTTTTGGAATTACAGGGACTAAACTGGATTATTGTGACATTTGCAGGGACTAAAAGTACCTTTAAGCCTCCTATTAATTTATGAGAGGCATCATCCTCCACGAACGAGAATGAATCATCTCTTTCAAATTAGTTACTCGAACCAAACACCTTTAAGTTTAAATGGATTGATTCAGAATGAACTTGAACTTGATTAAATTGAATTAAAATACAAGTTTGATTGGATTGGATGAGCAAACTTGCGGGGTTCACCCATATCCGTGAACAACCCTAACCAAACTAGTGTCAAAATAAATTGAGATGTGATTTTAGATGGGATATCCCGTTTGGAGTCTCTTCGTGTCTTCTCTGGTCGAATAGGAATGATGTGGTCTTTTGGAGGAAAATGATGAGACCGACCAACCGAGTTAGGCATATTATAAGTGTGACTAACTGCATCTCTAAAAGCCGGGGGGATCATGGTGTAGGTAACTGTAATCTCGCGAAATAGAACCATAGCCTTATTCGTTGGAATCCACCGTTAAGGAATTGGGTGAAGCTGAAATGTGATGGGGTTGTATCCAACTTGGGAGTGATGGCTGCTATTGGGGGTTGTGCTCTAGATGACAAGAGTAATTTTGTCTTTGGTTATTCGCCTGCAATTGGACCCAATAGTCCAATACTATTCTTGGCATAGAGCTCCAAGCCATCTTGGTGAGAATCAAACTTGCTTTACTCAAGGGTTTCAAGTTCATTGCCATTGAATCAGATTTAAAGGCTGCTGTTAAATTCATTCATATGTGTGTTTTTTTGTAACACACTACCTTCAATCACATTATTGATATCGAAAAGCTGCTTTGCTCGTGCTCCGTGTTCTCCATTTCATACATTTTCAAGGAAGCCAACCAAGTTACTGATTCTTTTGCAAAGTTCGCCTTGACTCTTCAAGATTGTAGTAGAGTTTTTCACTGCATTCTTAATATTGCTAGTGATGGCCTAAAAGTCGATTGTTCGGAAACCTTATTGGGGCTATGCCCCTTTTAGTGATAAAAAGACACTCATTGTTGTTGACACAATTTATCATCATAGGTCATCCTTAAAGATTTTACGGGACAAGACTGTTACATATTATATTCGATACTATAATTAAATTATTTCATAATTTAATTTACGTTAATGAGAAAAAAATTGGGCGTGTTTTTTTTTTGTCAATGAAATAAATCGAACCTGTTACCTAGCCCAAAGAAGTGGTATGTGGGCCGAAATAGCATTTTACTTTGTAGGGTTTTTTTTTTTACCCCCACCACCTCCCTATCTACCCCCATCGACCCTGCAAAAAGACGCAATTGCCCTTCACAAAAATTAAAAATCCCGAACGTATCCTGATTTCAATTTTTTTTTTGGAAATCAGATTTAGGTAAATCCGATTTCCACTAAAAAATTTAAAAAATTTAAATCGGATTTAGGTAAATCCGATTTCCACTAAAAAATTTAAAAAAATAAAATCGGATTTATTTAAGATGGGGTAGATCCGCTTTGAAAAATAACAAATCGGATTTACCTTAATTGGGGGTAAATCCGATTTGTTATTTTTAAAAGCGGATCTACCCCCATATAAGGTAAATCCGCTTTTAAAAATAACCAAAGCGGATTTACCTTATGTGGGGGTAAATCCGCTTTGTTAACCTAATTAATAAATAACTCAGTTAAAATTTTAGATACAAATTTCGACCGTCTTTTGGTTCTGTTTAGTGTGTGGTTCGTTAACACGTGACGATATTGTACGTCGGGAGAATAATTTAGGCTAAAAAATCAGTTTTCGGGCAACCTACTCAAATTGTAATGAAACCACATTCTTTAAATCGGAAAAATATCAAGGATCAATACTCCTAAAGAAGAAACTTCTTTCAGGACTGGGGACCTCAAAATCCCAAATTCCATCGTTTACTATTTTATATTAATTTTTTTAATTTTTCATAATCTCCAAAAAATCTGAAAAAATTTGCATAACCTTATTTTGGTTTTATTAGATTTTTAGTGGTGTTTTTATAATTTTTGGATTAGTTTTGGCTGTTTAACGGATTTTTAGTACCATTTTATAACCTTTTTTAAAAAATTAAATAAAAAACAATTTTTTTTAATAACAAAATCGGATTTACCTTAGGTGGGATAAATCCGATTTTCTTTTTTTAGGGAAATCGGATTTACCTTAGGTGGGATAAATCCGATTTTCTCTTTTTTTAGGGAAATCGGATTTATGTGCCCACCAGGTAAATCCGATTTCCAAAATAACAAAGCGGATTTACCTTCAGCTAAGGTAAATCCGCTTTGTTATTTTTGAAATCGGATTTACCCCCATCTGAGGTAAATCCGACTTTAAAAATAACAAAGCGGATTTACCTTAGATGAAGGTAAATCCGAGCGAATTGTAAGTTGGGCAGGAGTATTTTCGTGTTTTAGCAATTTGATGGGGGTAGATGGGAGTTGATGGGGGTAAAAAAAAAAAGGCCTACTTTGTAATCTTATTTTGACCCATAGAAAAGCATGTAAATCTCCATTAGGGTTTGTGAGTTGTGAGTGTGATTGCCTCCATCTGCCTGTCGCTGAACTACGAACGAGCCACCGTTCCGCCGTATTCAATCCGATTTCATGGTACGTTTCTCTACTGCGAATTTCAATTCAATATTAGGTTTGTTTTTGTTGTTATTAATATTTGGTTTGATGGTACATTTTTGACTTCAGGCTCCAAAGAAGGAGAAGGCTCCTCCACCATCGTCGAAACCGGCGAAGTCAGGCGGTGGAAAGCAAAAGAAGAAGAAGTGGAGCAAGGGTAAGCAGAAGGAGAAGGTCAATAACATGGTCCTCTTTGATCAGGCCTCTTATGATAAGCTTCTCTCTGAAGCCCCTAAATACAAACTCATTACTCCTTCCATTCTCTCTGATCGTTTGAGGGTATCTCTTCTCTTACCTTATTAATCTCTTTGTAAAGAGCTTTGTTTTGGTGCCTTTTTGATGCAGCCACATTTCTGTTTTGCTTAGATTTAAGAACCCTAGCACAATATGCCAATTTCTCTTATGCTTGGCTTGTATATGTATTTTTTGGTGAATGAATAATGTACCATAGAAGAATTTTTGAACAAGACTTAGTTTGTTGGAATTTAGTTGTTAGTAATTTCATTACCTTTCTGCTTCTGCTATAGCAATTTCCTCTGTTACTCTTCTATTTTCGCTAAGCCTAGGAGTTATGACTCGTGACTTGTGATGGAGTGTTCTTTAATCTTGAAGAAACGATAACACTGTAATGTGAAACCTTTCTTATAATTATAGTTGCACAGAAAACCTAATTAATTGTGAATATGATACCCAATGCTTTGGTCAATAGAAATGAAATGACAAATAAGCTGTATCAGTTGAGCGAGCCAATAAAATTTGAGAAAAAAGACAAAGAACCCAATATTTTGCAATTAGTGTTGTTTTATTAGTATTACTTTTGGTTATACATGTGTTTGTGAATTAGATTTCATATTTTCACTTTGCTTTGTGACTAATGTCTATGTCTATGCGTCTAGACTCATATGTTCATAAATATTGTTTTCTCATTTTGCATTGCAGACATGTTTGTGTTTGTTTTCCGATTGCCTAGGATTGTCTATGTTTGTGATTCTGTTGTATCTATTTTTCAAGTCTTAAACTTTCATCAATGCCAGTTAAATTAAAGCAAGGTTTTGCTGTGGCTGTCATGTTAATTATGCTCGTGTGCACATACACATTTGCATGACATGATAGCAATATTTTTTGTATTTCTTGTTACCTTTTTTTTGGTTTTTAATTATGAACACTTGTCAAATCGCAAGTGCTGTATAGAGACATGATTCTAATAATTTTGTTTAATTGGATGCACCCTGCAGATTAATGGATCACTTGCAAGGAGAGCAATAAGGGAATTGATGGCAAGAGGTTCTATCAGGATGGTATCGGCCCACTCAAGCCAGCAGATTTACACCAGAGCTACAAACACCTAGATCTATTCTCGCTCATAAATTTTGTTATATTCATATTTTATGGGACTTTCGAAGTAATTTATTTTGTCTTTGGAGATACTTTTCTAAATTGCATTAGTTTAACTGCTGCTAAATTGATTGTTTGTTTCTTATTTCATGCTGTCAAATAAACACGGTTTTTAAGGTTAACTTGCTGCCAGTGTTTTAAAACCCGGCTCGGACCGGCCGGTTCGACCGGGAACTGGCACTATAGGCGGGCGGAGTCAGCTATCGGATCGAATATGCAAGCAAGCCGGCCAAAACCGAACGGCTCGGTCATTTTTTGGGTAAAAGCCGGTGAACTGCGGTTATTGCCGAACCGGATCAAGAGCATGTTGGCCATATTAAATTTACATATTGCCAAAAGGGAATTCATGAGACCAGGTACGAGTCACGGGGTTTCGGTTTTGGTCATGCAGTTCAACTCTCGACCCCTCAGTCCGACTCTTGACCCAGTGACCCGATACCTTTATCGAGTCAGCCACCCGTCCGAGTTTTAAAACATTGCTTGCTGCATATAAATATTTATCAACTACAGAAACGCCGGTGGTTTGTCTGGGATAACTCGGAGTCTAAAGACTAGGGATGTCAAAATGGGTGGCCCGGCCTGGCCCATTAAGCCTTATGCTTGCGAAAAAATTGGGCGGCCCGGCTCGTTAACAGAACACGGGCGCAAAATTCATGCCCTGCCCGCCCGCCAATTGTTTTGTGCTTTTTTTAACAAATTTTTCACCTATTTTTTTAAAAAATTTCAACTAGAATTTTCACTTATGTCATTTTAAAACATTTTTTATAACAAATTTTTACTTCTCTTGTTTGTAGGTACATCTGTAACCGTAAGTGTAACCATCAAGAATTAAAACCATAAAATGATCAACACATTGCTTAATTGGTAATCAACCATAACTGTAATCAAAAATACCACCTAGAAACCATAACTGTAACCATCAAGAAATATCACCTAGAAACAATAATCATAAGTTTCAAAATCATAATTCAAGTCCTAACCTTCAAGCAACCAAAAATAAGTATTTTGTTTGCTTGATGACTAGGATTAACCATCAAGCAACCAAAATAAGTATTTGTAAGAACCCAAAAAACCATAATAAGTACAATACAAAAGTCTAGAGATTCAAATTACATAATATTGTCTAACAAAACAATATTAAAGCATCTAAATTCTAATCTTCAATGTCAATAATATTAGATGCGCTCTTAGAACAAGTTGGACCATCTTTTCCATCATCATTGTCATCATCATTTCCATCTACATTACCAAACAATGAAATCAAATCAATGTTGTTAGTAAAAAGTATATTAAAAAATAGTAGATAATCATATTCACATTAAATAAATTACCATCATCAAAGGCATGCAACCAATTGCGAGCACAAAGCAATGCTTCTACATTTTCAGATAATAGGCGATTTCTATACTTGTTAAGCACTCTAGAGCCAATGCTAAATGAAGATTCTGATGCAACGGTAGTAATAGGAATGCTTAACAAGTCTTGAGCCATTATTGAAAGTTCAGGATATCTTTGTCTAGTGTTCTTCCACCATTGTAGTACATCCAAATCTTCCGTGTAATCAAGATCCAACATCCGCTCTTCCAAATACATGTCAAGCTGACTTTGTCCAACTTTAGCAGTAACAGATTGTTGTCTACCCACTCTAATTTCCTAAAATTATGACAATACAATAATAACAAAAAATTAAATCTGGTTGCACAGATTGTTACATGCATAATCTGGTTCCACATACAATAATATCAAATTCTACTACATATACAACATTGGATGCGTAAAAACAAGTATCAGCATACTACAAGCCACAAAAGGCTGGCTGTTTTTTTGTTGTTTCTTATTTTTGTTGGTTGCACAGATTGTTACTTACATAAACACATAAATGATAAATATGCATAATGAAACCCAATTTTTTAACCAAAAAAAATTAACTTACATCAAATAGGCTTGGTTCAGTAGTAGTTGAAGAGGTAGGAGTCCTTGAAGCATTGGAAGAAGAAGAAGAAACGGAATATTCTGAAAAGAGTTTGTACAATTTCTGCTTTATGTTGTCCAACTTCAACTCCTAAGTTAATGGATCAATCACTTTAAAACAAAAACCCAATGAGTCCAACTTCATTCTTGGATCTAACACAGCCCCAAATGCAAGAACAACACTATATTCATCCCAATACTTCCCAAATTTCAAAATCATCCTTTCAGCCATGCTTTTTATAACTCCATCTACATCTTTTTGATTGTCTATTAAAAGACGTTGAATTTTCCAAATTTGCAAAAAGTACAAGTTGGAAGTGGGATAGCTTGTACCAGACATTAATGTGGTAATTTCATAAAACGGCAATAAGAACTTACACATTTTTTCAAGTCTTTCCCACTCTTCCTTTGAAGGATTACATATGTAATTTGCATCATAACAATGAAGGTTTTCAAATGCGCGCCGATATTTAAGAGTATTTTTAAGCATTAAATAGGTAGAATTCCATCTTGTAGGCACATCTGTAACCAATCCACTTGATATATCAATGTTGCCAACTGTATCAATACATTGCTTAAATTTTATCATCCTACTCTCTGAACCCTTCACATGTTTGATGCTTTCCCCAATGTTATGCAAAACATTCAAAGCAACTTTAAGCCCCTCTTGCACAATTAGATTTAGGATATGTGCAGAGCATCGGATATGAAAGAATTCCCCCTCTCATAACAACCACTTTTGCAAGGCTAGTTGACTCTTCAAAGTTTGTTGCATCACATCATTTGCAGAAGCATTGTCCAAAGTAATGCTAAAAACCTTCTTCTCTATTCCCCAGGTAGTCAAAAACTCAAATGTTTTTCTAGACAACTCAAAACCAGTGTGAGGAGGAGGCATGTGACAAAAGTTGAGGATTTTACTGTTTAACTTCCAATTTGTATCAACATAATGAGCAGTTAAAGTAATATAACCCTCAGTATTAATTGATGTCCATAAATCGGAAGTTAAAGATATCCTACAAGGAGTTTTGGCCAATTCTTCCTTGATCTTTGCCTTTTCCCTCATGTATATTTTCACAACATCAGCTCGGGCAGTATTTCTAGTGATAGGAGTGTACTCAGGGTTCAAATACTGAAGCCAATCTGTAAGTTCATCATACTCAGCAAATTTAAAAGGAAGATCCCGCTTAATGATTAGCTTAGCATATTTTTCACGAGATATCAAATTATCGATATGTCTGGATTTGAGCTTTCCTTGCATGTCTACCATCATCTGACCAACATCTTCATATTTAGTTTTATTACATATGTCAAGATGACGTTGCATAGAATGTGTCCCATATTTTGATCCTCCAACTGCATATGTTGTACCACACGCATTGCATTTTGCTCTTTGCCTTCCCTCACTATCCACCCCTTCTACATGAGTAAAAAATTTCCACACATAGGATGTCAGTTTGCTCTTCTTACCTTTATTAGGTTCCAAGTCCAACGGCAAGTGTAGCGACTCACACTCTTGTTCAACAGTTACGTCCAAATCTATATCATCCCTCTCATCAATTGGAGCCAAGAAATCCATACCAAATGCAAGTCCTAAAAAGCTAAAACACAATAAATTCAACTTTTACCAAATATATTTTAATAGGACATTTCAATTTCAAATAAGAATGTAAGAAACAGAACAGTCATCATTTCAAGAATTTTATTTCATAAAACAGAAGCAATTTTCATTCATAAAACAGTTGCAAAACATATTATATATATTTATATATATATATATATATATATATATATATATATATATATATATATATATATATATATAGAAACGATTTTCTTTCATAAAATAGAAGCAACAAACAACAACAATATATATCTAGAAGCAATCCTCTTTTATACAGAAACAAAAACAACAACAACATATATACAGAAACAGCAACAACATATATACAGAAACAGCAATCGGAGAAGAGGAAACGAAGTCGCAAACACAATCGGAGAAGAGGAAACGCAATCGGAGAAGAGGAGAAAAGAAGCGGCCGTTGAAGAGAAGCGTCTTCACTTCTAGAAGAGAAGCGACCGTTGATTGAAGTCTTCTCAGTTCTCACTTCTCAGTCTAAAATCTAAATAAACTAAACCCTAAAATTGTACACTAAAAGAAATGGGTCAAAAAAAGAAGTGAAACTGGGCTTCTTTTAAAAAAAAAAAACGGGCTGGCGGGCGGCCCGCCCCGCCAATGTGTTTTGCCCGCGGGCTCATCCTTTAAACGGGTCGGGTCAAATGGGTCAGCAGGCACCAATACCTTAGCCCTGCCCGCCTTTTTTGGCGGGCCAACGGGTTAGTTAGGTCAATCAATAAAATCTTATCCATTAGATATTACACTGTCTTCAATTTCAAAGAGAAAATTACAAGTAGGGATGGCAATGGGGTGGGGCGGGGAGTACTCCCCCGCTCCCCGTCCCCGCCTCCCAAGTTGTCCCCCATCCTGATCCCCGCTTCGGGGAGTTTTCCTCCTCCATCCCCATCCCCCACGGATCCCCACGGTCCCTGTGGGGACTCCGAAAATTTATTAAAAGTTTGAAAAAATATAAATTAAAATATAATAAAATTGAATAAATATATAAAAGTAAGACTAAAAAACAAAACTTTAACATTTTAATACAAAAAATATAAAAGTTAGTCTTACTTTTACATTTTAATATTTAAAAAGTATAAAAGTTAGAACAATTAAATATTTTAAATTAGAAACATGATAAAAAGACTACAAAATTAATACTTATAGTATAATATACATCTATAATAAAAATATTTATGTAATATATTTCGGGGCGGAGTCCCCGCGGGGCAGGGGGTATGATCCCGTCTCCGTCCCCACTTTGACTGCGGGGAGATTTTCTCCCCCGTCCCCGTCCCCACGGGAGAAAATTTCCCGCCCACGGGGCCCCGAACGGGGCAATCCCCGCGGGGATCCCCACTTACGGGTAGAAATTGCTATCCCTAATTACTGAAGCGATCATTGAAGGGGCTTGGAGTAAACTAGGTGAATTCAATTCTTTGCAAATATTGTTCCAATAAACCTCCAGGACCTATTCGATGGATACCACCTCCTGATGAATTTTACAAAACTAATTTTGATGGTGCAGGACCAATTAATGGCAAATGGGGTGTAGGTGCAGTAGTCAGAGACTATTCTGGCTCCTTTTATGTTGCTGCAACTTGGTCTTTTATGGGTCCACCAGATCCTTATATAGCTGGAGCAATTGCTATGAGAAAGGCTTTATCTTTTGCTTTTGAAATGGGTTTTTTCAACCTGCAGGGAGAAACAGATTGCTTGCAACTGGTTAATAACTTGAGGTCTTCAACATAAATGTTTTCCTACTCTGCACAAATTTTACATGAGTGTGATGACTTTTAGAATTTATTTAGAACCTTTCAATTATTGCATGTTAGGAGAGGGTAACGTGGTAGCTCATCATTTAGCTAAGTATGCTCTCCATAACTCTGAAACAGTTTGGATTGAGGATATTCCTCCTTGTATTGCTTCTTATTTGGCCTCCAATTTAGGAGGGTCCTAATGAAATCTTTTCCACGTCAAAAAAAAATGTTGTAGATTATTTTTACCGAGTTAATGTGTAGATTTTCCGCTTTAAATTGAATATTCACAATCCAAGAAAAAAGAATATTCACTTAGTTAATGTGTAGGTTTTCTTACTAAGTTAATGTTTTAGGTTATGTTGCTGAGTGAATGTGTAAATTTCCACTTTAAATTGAATATTCACAATCCAAGAAAAAAGAATATTCACTTAGTTAATGTGTAGGTTTTCTTACTAAGTTAATGTTTTAGGTTATGTTGCTGAGTGAATGTGTAAATTTCCACTTTAAATTGAAAATTCACAATGCAAAAGTATTGAATTTACCGCCCCTAGCTTGACTAATTATTAAAAAGTAAAAAAGAAAAAAGAATTCAAGCAAATGAAATGAACAAGTTCGTATTAGGCCTATCGATTTTGGGTTGGGTTAAAATAGAATGATGCTTAATTTTAACTGTATAATCCACCTACATAAGGTTGATTTTGTTTTTTTCACCGACACAAGGTTAATTGTTCTAGTAAAAAAACCTTGACTTGTTCGAACACCCATAATTATAAATGATGTTAAAGCACCGAGGTAGAGCAGATGATCAAAAGCAAGAGGTAAAGGAAGATCAAGAAAAACAATAGGTGAAACCATTAAGAAAGAATTGGATGCTAATAGTTTCACTATAGACATATAGACATATTCATGACAAACGACTATGATTGTCTAGTGATCCATGTAGCCAACACTAGGATAAGGCTTTGTTTTTGTTGTTGGATGTGTATGCTGAAATAATATATTCTCCTGATTAAATTGATACACGAGTCGATAGATGATGATTACTGGGCTCAAAAAGATATTGCAACCAAAAATTGAGAGAGTTTTCTGTTCATTACTGCTAGACATTTACATGTACGAGTATATATATATATATATATCTACATCGATCACTACAAAAATCTGATCCCAAAATATGTTCAACTAATTAATGGCTAAGAATATTAAGAAGTGAAACTCTAATTTTAATCAAACGCCTAAAGAGAAAGTCAAGCCCTTCTTCAAGATCTTGAATGCACAATTCCACTTTCTCCAATTGATTTTGCAGATCATTGACGCCTTCAAATTTGCCAGATTTGGTTAATATGAATGACTGCAATGCAACATCTAGTTGGGCGAATTCGCTTTCTTCAGTCAATAGTGAACAAGCAACTCTTTTAGGCTGAATCAGCTTAGAAATGGAAAGCCAATTGTTTGACTTTGATTGTGTGGTCCCTGAGATAAATTGCAAGATTGTCTGAAATGTTGATAGTGCAACCACTTCAACATCTTTCAATAAGCTAATCAAAGCCACTGTTTGATGATCTTTGTTTGTAGATAAGATGTTAAAGTTTTTGTTAGCCATCTATCTTATGGCTAAGCAATGATGAGGATGAGGAGGTTTCATTGGAAGAAGCTCTTAATAAGCTTTCCAAATGTTCATTGCATTTTAGAAAAAGTGGATGTGGTCTAGAGGGTAAGCTGTTTGAGCGACCATGGAAATGAGACTTTGTTGCCATTTTTTCTTGGTGAAGAGAAGAGAAAGAGAAAGACTTGATTTGAATTGTTTATGGATCTTCCTACAAGGAGTTTTGGCCAATTCTTCCTTGATCTTTGCCTTGACCCATATCAATGAGGCTAACTAATTGAGATTTGGATTTAGACATAATTGGACAAATGTTAGAGAAGTGTCCCCCCCTTGGAAACTCTACAACTCATACTTTGTCCTATCTAAGATATGATATCTCTCACTTGCATGTTCATAACACTTTCTGTGCAAAATACTTCACCATAAACGTGCTTTAATCTTAAATAATAACCCATCTGCACGTGTAGAGCTGTGATGCTAGGCATGCATGCCTCTTATGGAGGAACCAAAACCGTAGCATAAGAATGCACACGGTTTAATCTGAGACTGAGTACACGTGTATTTCACCATCATCATACTCTTGCATGAATAATATACCCATTTCATTTCATAGAAAACAGCTCAACCAGCTTGGGAGAGAGGCACGCCTAGAAATACTCTCTACTCATCGGTCTGGAATCACAGCAGTCCACACGTGTATATGGATTATGTATTGTCAGTATAAGATTATAACACGTTTTGGTGATGCATTTCCATTGAAAATGTCATAATCATACAAGTGAGATATCGAGATAAGACAGAGTTTGAGTTGGAGAGTTTCCAAGGGGGAGACACATTACTCTGAGATTTGTGCAATTATTATGTCTAGATCCAAATCACAATTAGTTAGCCTCATTGATATGCATTTAACATGAGATTATTCCTTTTGTCTCCAATATATTGAGAACATTTCAATGCAAGGAAGGCAGATCCATATACCTTTCAAATCAAGGCTTCTCTTCTCTTTCTCTTCTCTTCACCAAGAAAAAATGGCAGCCTCTTCTTCGAACATAAAATCTCATTTCCATGGTCGCTCAAACAGCTTACCCTCTAGACCACACCCACTCTTTCTAAGATGCAATGAACATTTGGACAGCTTATTTAGAGCTTCTTCCAATGAAACCTCCTCATCCTCATCATTGCTTAGCCATAAGATAAATGGCTTGCAAGATTTAATTGAGTGTGTTGAAAAATTGATTCAGCTTCCACACACCCAAGATGCCCTTCTCCATGATTGTGAAGAAAAATGGGTAGATGGTCTTTTGGATGGATCCTTAAGAATCTTAGATGTGTGCACTTCAGCCAAAGATGCTTTACTTCACACAAAAGAATGCACACGTGAACTTCAATCCATCATAAGAAGAAGAAAAGGAGGTGAAATTGAGCTCACTGCAGAGGTTAAAAAATTCTTGACATCTAGGAAGGTAGTGAAAAAGGCCATCTCCAAAGCCTTGGCAAATTTGAAAAACTGCAACATCTTATCTACAAACAAAGACCATCAAACAGTGACTTTGAAAAACTTATTGCAAGATTTTGAAGTGGCCGCACTATTAACATTTCAGATAATCCTGCAATTCATCTCAGGGACCACACAATCAAAGTCAAACAATTGGCTTTCCATTTCTAAGCTAATTCAGCCTAAAAGAGTTGCTTGTTCACTATTGCCAGACGAAACTGAATTCGCCCAACTGGATTTGGCATTGCAGTCATTCATATTAACCAAGACTGGCAAATTTGAAGGGGTCAATAATCTCCAAAACCACTTGGAGAAAATGGAATCCTGCATTCAAGACATTGAAGAAGGGCTTGACTTTCTGTTTAGGCATATGATTAAAATCAGAGTCTCACTTCTTAATATCCTCAACCACTAGTTGAATGTTTATGGGGATCAAAATTTTGTAGTGACATAGATACAATTGTACATATATATATATATATATATATATATATATATATATATATATATATATATATATATATATATATATAAATGTATAGCAATAATGAGCAGAAGTTTTCTTAATTTTCAGTTAGAGACTTCCAATATCCTTTTAAACACTAACTTGTTGAACAATTAAATCATGACAATGTGGTTGAATCAAAATATGAACTATCAATTGAGAAACCTAATATACCCAGAAAGCATGGGTGAAAACCAAATAACCCTATTTCATATATATTTCATATATGTAATTGTGATCTCAAAAATAAGAAGCAGAGTCGAACAACCAATGACCCGGGAAATAAAGTTCCGAGTACATGATAATTGATAAACCCACATAAAATTCAAATAAAATAAACAAATTGGCTAGAATTTGGCATCGTGATTAAAATGAGTTCCAAGTAAATGCAACAAATCAATAAGACTGAAATAATATACTATCCATCTTTTACTATCTACTATATTGTACCAATCAACTCAAATAATCAATTGAAACATTGAGATAACTCCACTTATACATAAGAAAATAATGGATAACTGCACTGACATATAAAAAAATACGGGAATAACTGCAATGATATATATAAAAACACGGGATAACTGCACTGATATATAAAAAAAACATAGGATAACAACACTAATATATAAAAAAACACTGCACTGATATATAAAAAAACACGGGATAAATGCACATATTGTTTTTAAATGATATTTTTACATTTTTAGATTTTAATATTTATCTATTTTTTATTTGAAACTCATTTTTTATCTACTTTAAATTTGTCTTTATTTTCATGAGGAAATATTCAGACTATTTAAATAATGACTAAATTCATTCATAAAAAAACACGACAGGACTCGTATGCCATGGTATAGTAATACTTATCAAATAAAACAAGCAAGTAGTTGGAGCGTAGGAGTGGAATGGATACCCGTTGCTTAGATTTTTATGGACCATTGAACAGTGGAGGTTGAGTGAGCAGCTAAATGGAAGCAATATAGAAGAAGTGCATCACATTCATGTCACGTGCATCATACACGGTACTTACTAGGAATCAGAGGAAGAGTAACATCACGTGTTTGTTTGTTTCCTAAAAAAGAGTTAAAACCCACTCCACCCATCACCGCCCCAAATTCACTAAATACGGCATGCATCCATCTCTCTCACAGTAATCCTTATCTTACGGTGATCTTTGTCGCTTCACAAAAACATTAAATAAAGACTTTTTATTTACATTTGATATTACATTTAAGTACTACTCCATACAATTTATTATGCTCTAATGCGAACTCAAGTATCCAAATTGGGTCTCACTGTTGAAATTGGTAATCTTTCAAACCCAATTAGTCTAAACAGCTAGTCTATTCAAAATATAGCTGTTACAGCCAGCTGTTCACATACAACCTATAACTACTTTTAAACTAGTTACACATAGTTTAAAAGAAAGAAAGTTTGTTATGTAAAATAGCCTATGTGGTTTATTCAGTTAGGAGTTTGTTAGGCCTAACTAACTAACTCCTCCTAACTGACCTGTCCACTTTTGTGCTCTATGTGTATCTATAAATACCTATGTACATTGTGTAAATAACAACATTCAGAAAATAAAAGTTTTTACAAGTTTTACATTCAATTCCTTCGTTCTCCAGTCTCCTCTATCTTTCTGAAAGTCAGTTTTCTTCATTAGGCATCCTTCAAGATTCTAAAGTGTGTGGTACAGAAATTAGGTAAATCCAGGTACCTACAAGAGAAAGAAAGTGAAGGGTTAGTATTGATTAGGTGAATCAAAACTAACTAAGTGCAGAAAGGAGAAACAGTGGCAAGCAAGAGAAGGAAGAATAAGAATTTACCGTCTGTTAGCCTAGAATTTCGACAAGGCTTTTGAGTGGTTAGTTAATAAGGTTTGACCTTTCATTAAAGAATATTCATAATGCCTTCAGAAAGAATAAATGATATTTATGTCATCTCAGCATGTTTTCGACAGAAGAGATCTTCACCATTTCGACAGGGAAGAGTTTTCGACAGGTCAGTGTATTCAGGACTTCGTCAAAGCAGTTACTAGCAGACAGTTGTGTCGAATTTCAAGACTACGGTTAATCCATCGTGGGCAGTTATATGGCGTCGAACGTGGCACGAAGTCCATCATTGGTTAATGAGACGTAGCCACGTGTCCATAACAGTTTACATTTCAGTCATTGTTTTCTGTATAAATAGTGATTTCTATGTAGAAATCAAGGGTGGCAAATTATTATACTAAACACAATTCTGAAACTCTAACTTCCAAGTCACAGCGAAAACAGAGTAAAAGAATCTTTGTACAACGTATGTAAATTTGTACACCATTCTCTTTACATTCAATGCAATTTATTGCTTTCAATACAAGTCATTTAATATTTCTGCGTCCCATTTTATCATTTCTTTCACTTTTACTTCAATTTTCATGGTGAATTGTCTCCTTTTTAAAATATATTTGTTGACAAACGGTGGTGTTTAAAGGCAATTGCTTTAGAGATTTCTGGTTTAATCTCACAAAACTTTTCTAATAAAACCAGTGATTGTTTGCTAAAAACACCAGCAAACAAATTGGCACGCCCAGTGGGACTGTTTGCCTTTAATACATAATTTTTTCTATGTTCTTTGATGTGTTTGTACTTGCATGCACTTAAGAAGTGGAAAAATGGTTCGTCATACTAATAATGCGTCTAGCTCTAATCCTGTGGTTCCACAAGAACAGGGAACAATAGTAGACTCTGCAAACGTAAATGCAGGGGTGGTTGTGGGAACAATATCCCCATCATCATCAACAACAGTTCCTTCAGTATCAATGACTAACGTTGGATCAACGCAGTCAAACATGGCATCTATGCCTATGTCTTTGCCGTTACATATGGGACTTCATAGTCCTTATATGGCAATAGGAAGCGGTTTAAATCCACATTTTCATAATGTAAGTTTTCCTGCATTTCCTTCTGGATCATATGGCATGCCTACTGGAATGCCACATATTTCGACTATGTCTCCTGTACATGTTTCTTCTGAAAGTGTAATGGGTCGAAATCCTACGGCATTAACCAATGAATCCTTGTTTGCCTTACGACAACAAGTTGATGAGAGCAATCATGATATGGTTAATATGTTAACCCAACAAATTGGTACAGTTTTTAATCCATTGATTCAAAATACTGATACCAGTTACCAAATGTTAGCAAAACAAATGGGTCGAATTGCAGATTTCTTTGGGGCTCCAAATACTAGTAATAGGCAGGTGCCTAATACAGTAAATAATGGATTACCTGTTCATACCCAAAGAACAATTCCAGTCGAAGTCCCAGTCAATGTAGGTGAACGACAGGGAATGGCAAATCATGTCCCTGAAGTTGTCCTGGTGAATCGAAATCAGAACGCTGATGAAGTTGTTCGACAAGTGCAACAAAATAATGTTGGCGCTCAAGATAACATAGCCACTTTAGTTGAAACTATATTGACACAAAATGGCGTTAATGTAGGCTTACATAGGCCAAATTTCATATCACCATTATGTGAATATGTGTTGCAAACTGAGTTGCCAAGGGGCTGGAAAGTTCCTAAGTATACTAAGTTTGGTGGTGACACAAAAGAATCTACTGTCGAACATATTGCTCGGTTTTTGACTGAGTCTGGGGATATAGCCCAAAATGAGAATTTGAAGATGAAATATTTCCCAAATTCTTTAACAAAAAATGCTTTTACTTGGTTTACTACATTACCCCCTGGTTCTATTTTCACATGGGGGCAATTAGAAAAAGCGTTTCATGCGCAGTTTTACATGGGCCAGTCTAAGATCACCCTCAAAGAATTGGCCAGTGTTCAGCGTAAAATGCCTGAAACTGTTGATGACTATTTGAATAGATTTAGGTTACTGAAGGCTCGTTGTTTCACACAAGTGCCTGAACATGAACTTGTTGAAATGGCTGCTGGTGGCTTTGATTATTCAATCAGGAAAAAATTGGACACATCTCATTTAAGAGATATGGCCCAATTAGCTGACAGAGTTCGACAGGTAGAAAGGCTTAAAGAAGAAAAATCTACGTCAACTAGGTTTCATAAAAAAGAAAAAGTAGCTTATGTCGAAGAAGAATTCGACACCACATTTAGTGATATCGAAAGAGAGGAGATAGATGTGGCTGAACTCAAGCCTGGTCCTCCTTATACTTGTAAATTACTAAGGCCTGCTAATGGGAAAAATCCTGTCGAGCCAAAAAACGACAAATTTGTGCCTAAAACATATACTTTTGATGTTACTAAATGTGATGAAATATTTGATCTGTTGGTGAAAGATGGTCAGATATTGGTACCTAATGGCTTAAGAGTACCAACTCTGGACCAGAGAAAGAAAAAGGGTTATTGTAAGTTCCATAATTTTTTGGGACATAACACTGACCGTTGTGTGCTTTTCAGGGATCTTGTGCAAAAAGCAATCGAAGAAGGGAGACTAAAATTTGAAGATAGAAAGATGAAAACTCAAATGCAAGTTGTAGATAACCCTTTACCCGAAGCTGAAGCTATGTATACAGAACCGTTCGAAACAAGTGTAAACATGGTAGATGCTGAAATGAAAGATCCTCCAAAGAAACTTAAATCCTCCACCAAGAAATTGGAAGGTTTTATATATGCTGAAGGGAAGAAACAAGAGATAACCTTGAAAGAATATGATGGGAAGCTACATGCTGTGTTCCCAAAAGCTGAAGAGGAATTGATAGATTTCCTCAACAGATGTAAATGGAATAACTCTGAAGTCATGTTATGTCCTAGGTGCAGTGCTGTTTTCGACAAAGAAGCAGCCAAAGCTGTTGAAGGGTACCAGGATCAGGAACATCGAAAGAGGAAATGGCTTGACAATAGGCCATCTTTTGACTTTGGCAACACTGAGCTCCCTGGTTACAAGGCTAATGTTATGACTAAGCCTTCATCTAGCAAGGCTAATGCTTCGACTAAGCCTTCGACAAGCCAAGAGCCAGGAAAGAAAGGATCCATAAGACTGTTTGGTAAATCCTTCGTTCCACAAATGAACTCCCCTGTTGGAAAATGGGTTCACAACAATGCAAACGCTCAAGTTGTCCATCAAGGTGATTCCAGCAAGTATAATTATTGGAATAATTATAAAGGTAAGAATCCCATGACTAAAACCCAATGGCGTCGTTTTCAGAGAAACCAGAAGAAAAAAGCTTCTTTAGACGTGAACAAGGTTCCTAGTCACTTTGGAATCAGAGTCCAGGTGGGTGATAAGAAGGTGGCTTCTAAGGTCGAAGCAAATACCAGTGCTGATGTGGCTAAGCCTACAAGTGGGGTAAATAAGGCAAAAGGCAAGGATGCCTTGATGGAAAAACCTAGAAGGCCTGCACTTGAAAGAATCTGCCCTCCACCTTCGACATACAAAGGGAAAGAGCCTCAATCTGATTTTGATGAGGACGTAGGCTCTGGTTTTGATGATTCTGATGATGATTTTGACGTCGTCTGCAACGTGGTGTCAATATTGCCACTAGAGTATGATGTCATAACCGTGCCTAACAGTGAAGAAGAAGATTTCACTGAAGATATGGCTTGTCACAAACCCATGTGTTACTATGTGATGAATGATGGCTGTGTCGAAGATCAGATGGCTACTTTCGAGAGGCCAGATACGAGTATGCAGAATCACCTGAAGCCTTTGTATATTCAAGCTAAGGTTAATGGTATTGGCATCAACAAGGTGTTAGTTGATGGAGGTGCTGCTGTGAATCTTATGCCTGAAGTACTTATGAAGAAGATAGGCATATCCATCACTGACCTCAAGCCACACAATATTGTCTTAAGTAATTACGAAGGCAAAACTGGCTACTCTCTTGGAGCCATCGAAGTGGAATTGATTGTTGGAACTATCAAGAGGACCACTCTGTTCCTAGTAATTGCTTCCAAAGCAAACTTTAATATGTTGCTTGGGAGAGAGTGGATACATGGAGTCGGCGCTGTGCCTTCAACAGTACATCAAAAACTAGTGATGTGGAGAGAAGATGGTCTTGTCGAATACATTGAAGCAGACCAAAGTTATTTTCGTGCTGATGTAAATCACATTACCAAGGAAAATTTTGAGAAAAAATTGGCGAACATTGCGCCATGTTCATCTTCTAATGAGGCATACATTCCTGCTGATAATGTATTTGCTTCAGTTAATTTGCATCCAAACTATGGTTTTGTTTGGGAAAGGCAAATAATAGGAGATGCTACTGCCCAACCTGAAGGGTGGTATTCTGATTCTTGAAATGTTTCCTATGTCAGTTCCTAATGCATGGAACAAGATTACGGCTTATATGGCCGAGAATAAGTTAAAAGCGGCGATGGAAGCCGAATTAATTCATCAAACAATGGCTGTCGAAGCCAAAGGTTCTGAAGACGAAAATGGCATTATTATGAATGGAAAGCTTGATTGCATTTATGATAATGAGCCATTAGGGTTTGAAAAAGATCCTAGAGATTCAACAAAGCGAATGCAGGCTCAAGATCCATTGGAGGAAGTGGATTTGGGAGATGGCTCAAAGAAGAGGCCAACTTTTGTTAGCGCATACCTGGATGTCGCATTGAAAACCCAAGTTATAACATTACTGAGGGAGTTCAAAGACTGCTTCGCTTGGGACTATGACGATATGCCTGGTTTAAGTCGAGACGTTGTGGAGTTGCAGTTACCAATTCGACCAGAGAAGAAGCCAGTGAAGCAGATACCAAGAAGGTTTGCTCCTCAGATATTAACTAAGATTAAAGAGGAGATTGAAAGGTTGTTCAAGAACAAATTCATCAGAACTGCCAGGTATGTCGAATGGTTAGCTAATATAGTTCCTGTAATTAAGAAAAATGGCACTCTTAGAGTTTGCATCGATTTTAGAGATTTAAATAATGCCACTCCCAAAGATGAATACGCGATGCCTGTGGCAGAAATGTTGATAGATTCAGCAGCAGGATTTGAATACCTCAGCATGCTTGATGGTTATTCTGGGTATAATCAAATCTTTATTGCTGAAGAGGATGTTTCGAAAACTGCATTTCGTTGTCCAGGGGCATTAGGTATTTATGAATGGGTAGTAATGCCATTTGGTTTAAAAAATGCTGGTGCTACATATCAGAGGGCAATGAATTGTATGTTTCATGATTTCATTGAAAACTTTATGCAAGTGTACATAGATGATGTGGTAGTTAAATCTTCCTCAGAAAATGGTCATTTAGACCATCTTCGACAGTCTTTCGAAAGAATGAGGAAATATGGATTGAAAATGAATCCATTAAAGTGTGCCTTTTGTGTGCGTGCAGGAGATTTCTTGGGTTTTGTGGTGCACAAAAAAGGCATTGAAATCAATCAGAATAAGACTAAAGCTATAATTGAAACGAAAGCTCCTTCAACCAAAAAAGAACTTCAGTCGTTGTTGGGAAAAATCAATTTCCTACGAAGATTCATATCAAATCTAAGTGGCAAAACTCAAGCATTTTCGCCATTATTGAGACTGAAGAAAGAAGAAGTTTTCAAATGGGAATCCGTTCACCAAGCAGCTTTTGAAGAAATTAAGTCTTATTTGATGAAACCACCAATTCTAATGCCTATTATTAGAAACAAAGTGCTCAAATTGTATATAGCAGCATCTGAAAAAACAATTGGTAGCATGTTAGCTCAAGAGGATGATAATGGTGTCGAAAGGGCCATATATTACCTTAGTAGAATCTTAATAGATGCTGAAACTAGGTACAGTTCTATAGAAAAATTGTGCCTTTGTTTATATTTTTCTTGCACAAAGTTAAAGCAATATATAAAGCCAGCTAATGTTTGTGTTTATTCGCATTCTGATATTATTAAGCATATGCTGTCGAAACCAATAATGCATAGTAGAATTGGTAAGTGGGCTTTAGCTTTGTCTGAATATGACTTAACTTATCACCCTTTAAAATCAACTAAAGGACAAGTGGTTGCTGATTTTATAGTAGACCATTCTGTTGTCGAAGAAACGTTACATTTCGTAGACACATATCCTTGGAGGTTGTATTTTGACGGTTCAAGTCATAAAAAAGGAGTTGGGATTGGTATTTTAATTATTTCACCAAATAACATTCCAACGAAATACAAGTATAAGATTCGAAATCATTGCTCAAATAATGAAGCTGAGTATGAGGCTTTAATTATAGGCCTTGAAATTTTACTTGAGCTGGGGGCAAGATGTATCGAAATAAAAGGTGATTCAGAATTGGTTATCAAACAAATGACCAAAGAATATAAATGTATTAAAGAACACCTTATTAAATACTTTATTATGGCCAATTCCTTGTTAAAAAGATTTGACTCTGTTCATTTAGAACATTTACCACGAGTTGATAATCAAGTGGCGAATGATTTGGCCCAAATTGCATCAGGTTATAGAGTTTCAAAACAAAGCCTTGAAGAATTAATAGAAATAAAAGAGAAACTCGTATCTGATGATATTTCTTCCTTATTATTGTCAACACCAAAAACTGGGGGGGCAACAAATACAGATGAGGAATGTATTAAACAACATCACATTGTTGATGAAGTTGTTTTAGCAGAAGTTTTTGCTATTGACAATATGGCCAATGATGATTGGCGAAAACCTATTGTAGAATACTTGCAAAATCCCACAGGAAATACCAACAAAAAGGTAAAGTACAGAGCTTTAAGCTATGTGATAATTGGAAATGAATTGTTTAAGAAAACTCCTGAAGGGATATTATTGAAATGTCTTAGTGAAAATGAGGCATATTTAGCAGTTTCTGAAACACACAGTGGAGCTTGTGGTTCACACCAAGTAGGCCATAAAATGAAATGGCTATTATTTCGACAAGGAATATATTGGCCATCAATGTTGAAAGATTGTATAGAGTTTGCTAAAGGATGCCAAGAGTGTCAAAAGCATGCTGGAATACAACATGTACCTGCAAATGAATTGCATGCCATAGTGAAACCTTGGCCATTCAGAGGTTGGGCTCTGGATATAATTGGAGAAATAAAGCCAACATCATCAAAAGGTCACAAATATATATTGGTAGGAATTGATTATTTTACCAAATGGGTTGAAGCAATACCTTTAACCAATGTAGATCAAGAAGCAGTAATACGGTTTATCCAAAATCATATTATTTATAGGTATGGAATTCCAGAAACCATAACTACAGATCAGGGTTCTGTTTTCACTGGTCGAAAAATGGTGGAATTTGCTTCTGAAATTGGTTTTAAGTTATTAACTTCGACACCATATTACGCACAAGCCAATGGTCAAGTGGAAGCTGCCAATAAAATCATTATTAACTTGATTAAAAAACATGTTGGGAAAAAACCCAGAAATTGGCATAACACTTTAGATCAAGTTTTATGGGCTTGTAGAAATTCACCCAAAGAATCTATCAATGCTACTCCATACAGATTAACCTTTGGACACGATGCAGTATTGCCTGTCGAAATTTGTTTACAATCAACAAGAATTCAAAGACAGTATGAAATTCCTTTTGATCATTATTGGAATATGATGCTTGATGAGCTAATTGATTTAGACGAGGAAAGGTTATTAGCTTTGGAAATGCTTATTCGACAGAAGGAAAGAGTAGCTAAAGCTTATAACAAAAAGGTTAAGTTAAAAACCTTTAATACAGGTGATTTAGTTTGGAAAGTGCTGTTACCTATGGATAAAAAAGATAGAGTCTTGGGTAAATGGTCACCCAGTTGGGAAGACCCATTTCGCGTGTTGCAATGTTTTTCGAATGGCGCTTATGAAATCGAAGAACTAGGTGACGAAAATAGAATCTTCAAAATAAATGGCAAGTATTTAAAACAATATAAGCCAACATTAAACGAAGTTAGAATCGAGCAAGGATAAAACCATAAATTGGTTCAAAAATGGTAATGTATTCGATTAAAATAATTACATAGCCATTAAAAGAAATCCTATACTAGTACAAGTTACTAAAGGCTTTGAAGAGAATGCTTGAGCCTGTAGAGAATTTTGGTGCCCACAGCAATCGAAGAATCTAGAAAGCTTAACTCTTTATCCAGTTGAGCAATAGTGGCTTGATGTTTTTGAGCATCTTCAAAATGTTGAAGAGCCTCTGTAGCTGCCTTTTCAATTTTCGACTTAGGAGTCTCCATTCTTTGTTGTACCAAACCCTTTTGGTATTTAGCATTTGCCAGCTTTGTTTGGAGAATTCTTATCTCTTCATCATAGTGCTGAATTTTTGAATTCCAGTTAGCAAGTTCTTGCTCATCCTTCGTCATCTGAACTTCCAATTCATCAATGGGGGTTTGAGAAACTTTGAAGGCATTCATTTTCTCTTGATGAAGTGCAGCCTCTTGGTTTTTTAACATAGAAGTTTCAGAGCGTTTACTGATGTGAAGTGCGAAAGTTTCAAAGACTGGCAAAAACTCAACCAAGAAAGCGAAAAGTTTCGCATTAGGCTCTGATTGCAGCAATTTTTGAGCGATGTCTTTAATTGCAAAGCTTTCTGATGGGTTTTCTTCAATCTTAGTAAAGAGATTGCCTTCCAAGACCTTAGTTTTTAATTGCTGAAGCAATTCTTCAGTAGACTCTTGAGTAACAGAGGTCAAGGAAGTAGTCGAAGCACTGGAAACCATAGCAGGGGAAGAAGAAGAAAGGCTCAGCAAGTGTTTAAGCGCAGCCAAAGGATTTGTCGCCTTCATTAACGAAAATTCTTGGTCACTCATAGCGCTACTAGTTGACTCCTTGGTAGAAGCCTGTTCTTGAGCATCAATTTCAATCGTTTCTTTGTTTGAAGCCTTAATGCCTGCCACATCTGGTGTGTGCTCGGTGGTGTGCTCAGGTTCTATTTCGACATTCGCATCAGTGGCAATGTCCGTTCCTTCAACGTCAACAACCATAGGAGAATTTTGGGTAGTTGGAATTATTGTGGAAATCTCCATAGGCGTTGATGGTGCAGGTAAAATTTGCTCAGTCGAAAGGACAGTTGGGGCAGCTACAGAGTCGACAACAGGAATTTCGATTGTTGTGCGAAGTCTTTTGGGAGAAGGTCCTTGAGATTGCTCTTGTGGTTCCTTGATCACAATCCCTTTTCCCCTTGCTTGGGATTCGGGTTGCGTTCGCTTCCTTGACCGATGGATAAGAGGCATGTCATCATCATCACTAGCAGTATCCTGTGAAAGAGAAGCATGAGTTGAATACATAATCAAGTGTTAAAAGAGTCGAAGAAATTTGAAACAAAATTGAAGATATATTTGTTACCTCAGAACTGGAAACAAGTAAGCTTTGCCCTATTGCAAGAGAGCTTGTTGCTCCAGGTTTCTTCTGAAAGAGGAAAAAGAAATAAAGGTGATGAAATTTGGTCGAATTTTCTACCTTGAGGGTCTAGTCAATTAACAAAGATATACCTCTATTTGGGGTAAATTAGAAGTAGATTTGACCACAAGCTTCTTCTTTGTTTTGGGTGGTGTCTTTGCTGTTGGCTTGTTCTGCTTTGGTGCTGCTTTAGTAAGCTTCTTCTGTAAAACAGCAGCTGTTCATAATGCAAAGTTTTTATCAGGTAAATGGTTTTAAATTTTAACTAACAAAGAAGTATGTTTCCAATTATCTGAAGATACCTGAGGGTTTGTTCTTCTCAGCAATTTGAGAAGGAAAAGCTGAATACAAAATTTTCGAAATTTCTGCATCAGTTTTTCCTTTAAGAGCTTTAGCATAATATCCACCCCACCAATCTTGGAACGCCTTTGTACAAGAAAAGTTGGGTTGAAATTTAGCAGGTTCAAAGAGCAAATCTTTGAAGCGAAAATTCTTGAAGATTTGCTGATAAGCTTGCTCTGTTTCCGGAGTGTTGAACTCTCTTCTGTGCAAACAGACCGGGGCCGGTCGAAGTTGGCATAACCCAAATTGCCTTGAAAAATAGCTAGGAAAATACCTGCTAATACCAAGGTTGTTTTTGTTGTTGCTTGGGGAGAGCCTTATTGAAAGAAGAGAGGGCGAAAGATAGGCTTGCCAAATTTGGTTTATCTCTTCGACATTTTCTACTGAGTTAGAAGGAAATTCGTTGATGAACCAAGATGGCCCAAAAGTGCATTTGACAAAAGGCGCCATAGCATCAACGAAAGTAGTACACTTGTTGAAGATGTCGAAGTACATGGAAAATGCTTCTTCGTAAGACAAGTCTTTTTCCCTATTCCTTAGTTGTGCTAGTCGAACTCCTTCTGTTCTTCTAGTTGGTAAGGTTGGTCGAATTTCCTTGGGGATGAACAAGTTCAGTCTTGACTCAAAAGTGGCTAAGAGCCAAAGTTGCATAAGCCACATAGGCCCAGCAATAAGCAGTTTGTCAGTAGGTTCACCTTCTTTCAATTCAAGCGCAGCACCATCAAGATGCTGATAGAGATTTCCTAGAACTAATTTTGCTAAATTGATTTTCTTGGCCTTATGGAGTTGAATGGCCAAAGGAACGAAAACTTTTGCTACTTGGAGAGAACGGGAGCAAAAGACAAAGCACGACAGCCACAGAGTAAGAAAAGCTATATGTTCTAGATCAGATACTTCAGCATTCTCAGTATCATGATGATCAGCAATATAAGCACTAAAAGTAGGGTTGTTAAATGAGAAGCCATAATCGTTGGTGGCTAGTTTAGGGTCAAAGATTTCACCCAATGGTTTCAGGCCAGTAATGGCAGCCACATCCAACAAAGTGGGAGCTAGCATGCCACACTTTAGATGGAGACTATGGGTAGATATGTCCCAGAACTGCAATGCTGCTAGAAGCATAGTGCTATCGTATTTGGGTCCATATTTCGACAGCTGGATAATGTCAAAAATTCCCTGTTCTTGCCAAATGGTTTCCTTTTGTTTTTGAACTTTGTCAAGCCATGCAATATAATCACTTTGTTCTACTTTGGGAGCAGACCTAAAAACTCTGTTGGGGTTTTTCAGAAATTCCAAATGAAAAGGAGTTTCTTCAAAAATTCTAGGTTGAAGTTTGCGGTGACTGGGAAAAATCGCTTTAATTTCTTCGCTTTCTATGGGATCAGGAAGAGGACCTAAATAAGCATGGGTAAAAGGTTTACCAGATGGAATAAGTATCTGATTAAAACAAGTTGGTGAAGGTTCTTCAACGAAACCTTCAAAGCCACGCACAGCAACTGTTTGTTTCTGAGTTTGAGCGCTGGAAGAAGCCATTTGTTGAAAATAATGAACAAAGAAGGTTGTGTTTTTAGTGGGGATGTCGAAACAATGAAAAAGTTTGAAGCTTTCGTGAAGAAGCAAGGTTAGCTGAGAAATTTCAGAATTTAAGGTTCAAAGGGAGCCTAAAAATGAAGAAGATGAAGTGAAACGTATTTATACGTTAGAGGTGCAACGGTTACACAGTTACGACGCTTCGCACGTTTGAGGTTCTGAAAAGACGTGGTCTACCAACCAAATGACGTGGCCCAATGAAATGGTTCGCTTTATCTGCGTAAGGTCATAATTATTTTTGCCTATCACCATTTAATGTAAAGTTGTTGGAGGTGACGTTTCGAAATCTTCAAAAAATATTCTTTTTCTTCCTTAAACATTGTCGAAAAAGCTATTTTTTGGGGGGCAATTTGTTAGCCTAGAATTTCGACAAGGCTTTTGAGTGGTTAGTTAATAAGGTTTGACCTTTCATTAAAGAATATTCATAATGCCTTCAGAAAGAATAAATGATATTTATGTCATCTCAGCATGTTTTCGACAGAAGAGATCTTCACCATTTCGACAGGGAAGAGTTTTCGACAGGTCAGTGTATTCAGGACTTCGTCAAAGCAGTTACTAGCAGACAGTTGTGTCGAATTTCAAGACTACGGTTAATCCATCGTGGGCAGTTATATGGCGTCGAACGTGGCACGAAGTCCATCATTGGTTAATGAGACGTAGCCACGTGTCCATAACAGTTTACATTTCAGTCATTGTTTTCTGTATAAATAGTGATTTCTATGTAGAAATCAAGGGTGGCAAATTATTATACTAAACACAATTCTGAAACTCTAACTTCCAAGTCACAGCGAAAACAGAGTAAAAGAATCTTTGTACAACGTATGTAAATTTGTACACCATTCTCTTTACATTCAATGCAATTTATTGCTTTCAATACAAGTCATTTAATATTTCTGCGTCCCATTTTATCATTTCTTTCACTTTTACTTCAATTTTCATGGTGAATTGTCTCCTTTTTAAAATATATTTGTTGACAAACGGTGGTGTTTAAAGGCAATTGCTTTAGAGATTTCTGGTTTAATCTCACAAAACTTTTCTAATAAAACCAGTGATTGTTTGCTAAAAACACCAGCAAACACCGTCTGAGTGTTTTGTTCTTGTGGTGTTCAAAGGTGTTGAACATTGCAAGATTCATTCCAACATCAGTCTTATTGCACAGAACAGATAACAGAGAAGTTAGAGTTTGTGTGAATAAAGGCTAAGAGTGAAACAAGAAGAGAGTGAAGGGTTTCATCACCTTCATTCAAGAAGTCTTGTAGAAAGAGTGTTTTCACGAAGTGAAATCACCAAGATCAGTTACCCAGCAAACAAATAAGTCAGTACATGAAAAGAAAAACAGAGATCAGATAAGTTTCTGTATATCATTCACAGTGTAATCAGAAAGTAAACCTGAAATCAATTGTTTTACCTTTGTAAGGTACTGCGAGCCAAAACCCTAGTACCAAATACCTGAAAATCACAATAAACAGAAAGTTAGGGTTTCTATTTGGGAAGAAACACAAACTGGTAACAGAAAGATTTCTAATCTACGAAGTAATACCTGTTTGGGTGAGTTTGAAGTAAGTCAAGCTCACGGTAACAGAGATTGCAAGCCCAGAACAAGTTACAGTTTGTGTTGATCTCAGATTTAGAGGCTCAGTCGTGCAAACAGTTGGTTTGCAAGATTCATCATCACCATAATCATCATCGACCAGAAACAAGGTGTTTCATCGCTTCCATCACTCAGTCTAAGTGAGAGCAGCGAAACCCTAAGTGTACGGGCCTGAGAGAAGAAGAGAGAAGAAGAAGAGGCACAGCGAAGATCAACAGTGAAACTGAGTAGGGTTTCACTGCAAGAGACAATTTTATACTCCGGGTCAGCAAGGATCCGCGTGTCCTTTTGTTTCGGTTCGTGGGTGCCGCAGGACCCAACTGGGTCGTTCTGTTTGAAAGAAGAGAAAAGAAGTGGACTGGGCCAAGAACAAAGTGGGCTGTGTGTTTACCACACCTCCTGCACTTCTCAATACACCTGCAAAGGAAATTGAGAAACTTAACATGGTATAATCAGAGCTTCAGCAACAATCCAGGGCAATTCTACTCTTTACTCTAGTTTCTTTTAAATATTTACAAATCTTTAAGTTCTTTTTCCCTATCTTGTTAACTACACAGTTGTAAACTGTGTAGGATCCCTGTTACTAACAGTATTGTGTGAAGTGTGTACAGATGGCAAACAAAGATATAAATTCTAATCCCAGTTTTGGCACACAAGTCCCAATTCTGACAGGGACAAATTGGGACAGGTGGAGCCATCAAATGAAGGCTGTGTTTGGGTGCCAAGGAGTGCTCAAAATTGTAAGAGAAGGAGTAACACCTCTAACAGAAGATGCCACTGCAGCACAAGAGAGGCAGTTTGAACAAGATGAGATGAAGGACTGTAAAGCTCTCCACCTTATTCAGATTGGTCTAGATGATGCCAATTTTGATAGGATAAGGGATGTTGAAAGTGCCAAGAAGGCTTGGGATACTCTAGATGCCTATTACAATGGGGCTGCAGAAACTAAAAAGGAAAAGCTTCAGGCCCTCAGATTCCACTATGAGGCCCTGAAGATGAAAAATGATGAAAACATTGTTACCCTCTTTGGAAGGGTTAAGAAAATCACAAATGCAATGCATCTGAATGGTGAAACCCTATCAGATGAGAGTATCTGTAGAAAAATACTCAGATCACTGACAAAAAAGTTTTATGTTGCAGTCAACAGCATAGAGGACACCTGCAAAGTGGAGGATCCAAAGTTGAACAACTCTAGAGCAGGCTGGAGGCAAAAGAGATCAGATTGGACCTGATGAATGAAGACAGTGATGAGGATCATGCTCTGTTCACAGGCTACAAGGGTAAGAAAGGCCCTAAAGGTAATAAAAGTAAACCTAACCATCCTAAAGGTAAAGGAGGTAAGGGAGGTAAGTCAAAACCTAAGGGTGAATCATCTAAAAAGGTATCTAACTTGGCTAGTAGTGCTAAGAAAGATAAGAGTCACATCCAATGCTACAGATGTGATAAGTTCGGGCATTATGCAACAGAATGCTGGTCCAAACCTAAGAAGAAAGACTCTGAAGTTGAGGCTAAGGTAGCCAAAGAAGACTCAGAGTCTGACTCAGACCATGTAGTGTTTAGTACTCTTATAGAGGACAATGATATAACTGAAACTAATAACTATATGCCTGAAAATTGTGATTTCAAATTAGATATTGATGAAGAATATGTTGTGTTAGTTGTAACTACTAATGATGGCAGGGTTATTTCTGAGATTTGGTATTTGGACTCCGGTTGTTCAAACCATATGACAAGTCATAAGGAATGGCTGGTAAATTTTAATCCTAACATCAAGACTACAATTAAGTGTGCAAGTAATAGTTCAATTACAGCTCAAGGTATGGGGAATATTGAATTTCACAAGGAAGATGGCCAGGTAGTCTCTATCCAAAATGTCTTTTATGTTCCTGGTATTAGCTGTAACTTGATCAGTTTAGGTCAATTAGTTGAGAAAGGGTTTTCAATAGTTATGAAAGATCTAAAACTGAGTTTGTTTGATAACCTAGAGAGACTAGTGCTAACTACACCTCTGGCTAAGAATAGGACTTTTAGAACCAGCATCTGCACTACACAAGCAGAATGCTTAAGTGCAGTGACTGATTCGGAGGGTGTTCTTTGGCACAAGAGGTTTGGCCATTTAAACTTTGGAAGCCTAACTAACCTCAGCACTAAAGGTCTAGTTAAGGGGCTGCCTAAGTTTGAAATGTCCAATGGGACATGTACTACATGCCTAGTAGGTAAGCAGCCAAGAAAGAAGTTCAAGTCTAACCTAGGAATCAAGGCTAAAGATCTATTACAGATTGTGTACTCTGATATATGTGGTCCTTTTGATGAATTGTCACTTGGTAACAACAAATATTTTATCACCTTTGTAGATGATTTCTCAAGAAAACTATGGACTTACTTGATAAAGACTAAAGGTGAAGCACTGGAACAGTTCAAAAGGTTTCATGCTATGGCTGAAAGACAGTCTGGAAGGCAACTAAAGACTCTAAGAACAGATGGAGGTGGAGAATACACCTCAACTGAGTTCAGAAATTATTGTAATGATAAGGGAATTCTACATGAAGTTACCTCACCTTATACCCCTCAACACAATGGGGTAGCTGAGAGAAAGAATAGGAGTCTACTTGATATGGCTAGATCTATGATCAAGCTAAAGAATCTACCTAACAGTTTCTGGGGAGAAGCTGTTACTACTGCCACCTACCTATTGAATAGATGTCCTACAAAGAAAATTGAAGGCAAAGTGTCAGAAGAGGTATGGAGTGGAGAAAAGCCCAGTGTGGGCCATCTCAAGGTGTTTGGGTCCTTGGTCTACTGTCATGTTCCAGATCAAAGAAGGAAGAAGTTGGAGGATAAAAGCAAACCTATGATCCTAATAGGATACCATCCTACTGGGGCCTATAGACTCTATGATCCTACAACCAAGAAAATTACTATATCTAGGGATGTAAACTTCCTAGAAGACAAGTGCTGGAATTGGGAAATTTCTGAGCAGGCCAACTTGGATATCTCTACAAATCCAGTAGAGTCTATAACTACATCTGATACACCTCATCAAGAGGATGAAGGCATACCAGATACAGAACAAATGGAACAACAGTTTGAAGATCAAGTTCCTCAGGTTGAGGAACCTGCTGTAACAGAAAATACTGCTAATCAGCAAGCTCTACCTAGGGCACAAAGGCAAAGAAAAATTCCCAGAAACTTAGAAGACTATGAACTGGTCACTGATGGTGAAGTGAATGAGGAAGGTGATCTCATCCACTATGCCATGGTGGCTGGTGCTGAACCTATCAATCATACAGAGGCTCTAAAGAGTAAAGATTGGAAGCAAGCTATGATTGAAGAATTACAATCTATTGAGAAAAATAGCACTTGGTCCTTAGTGCAGTTACCTAAAGGGAAGAGACCTATAAGTGTAAAATGGATTTTCAAATTGAAACTAGACCCTAAAGGTAGCATAGTGAAATATAAGGCAAGGTTGGTTGCTAGAGGCTTCCAACTGAAAGAGGGGGTGGACTATACAGAAGTATTTTCACCAGTAGCTAGGCATGAGACAATACGCCTAGTTACTGCCCTTGCAGTGAGCAGGGGTTGGGAATTATTCCATATGGATGTTAAATCAGCCTTTCTTAATGGTCCTTGATAGGCCGCAAGTATACGGTTCTATCGCGTAGTAAAAATATCGATCCACAGAGAGTTATATGTGATTACCAACCTAGTTTCTAGTGGTGATTAGCTGAAAGAGAATGATTTGGTAAAAATTGGTTTTAACTTAGAATATAAAAAGCGTCTTGGGATCTTGGTTAGATCACAATGAAGGTATAAAAATAACCCCTTAACTATCCCCTATCTTATTATTTAAGTTTGTTTCTAAGGACAAAGTATTCTTTTGGTGTAATTCAAGTTTCCTTTCGGACAACAAGAACGTGTCTCGAAACAATGATCAAGCCTATTCTCATGGTTGATCATTGCCGAAACCCATTAAGTACAACCTTATTATCCCAAGGTCATCAATGCTATTCTCATGCTTTGATTGACCTTGTCTAATTTCATTTGTTCCAATGTCAAGCTTCCCCTTTCGGTCCATCACTTGACATTTAGATTATACAAAACGCACGATGAAATTAGATTAGAATCCAAACCTTAATAAGATAGGTTTTAGTCTTGGAATTATTCAGGGACCCATCATTGGATTGTTTCCCAAAATCCCAAGACTAAAGAAGTCTACTCACAATAGCTCATTGTAGACAAGGGAGTAGGAGAGAAAGACATAATGTAAATGATTGAATGTAGATAACAAGAATTGTAAAAGTGCTGGAAAGTAAAAGTGCAGAATTATAAAGAGAGCAGAAATGTAAAGAGCAGAAAACTAAAACAACAAAAGCTTAGATTTAATTTTGGAGTAGAATTCCAATGACCAATGATGATTTGATAGCTGATCTAAGGTCCTATTTATAGTCTAAAATCAGCAGACAAGGTACTAATTACGAATTACAACCATAATGAAAGGAATAAGAAGAGTTTGTGACAGTTTTCAGAATCAGATGAATGCGCACGGATCGTGTGCCAAAGACGCACGGATCGTGCGTTAAAATTAAACTGTAGGAATTCTGGCAACTGATGAGGCGCACGGGTCGTGCGTAACAACGCACGGATCGTGCTTAACTTTCTGGAACATGCTTCCAATTTTCGCACAGATACGCACGGGTCGTGCGGAACAACGCACGGATCGTGCTGAACTTTCTGGAAAATCCTTCTAATTTTCGTACAGGTGCGCACGGATCGTGCGTGTTCTTCTGATCACTGGGCTCTCTTTTACTTGCTTTTGCTCCTTTTTCAATGCTCTTTTGCTCCTTGGTCTTTAATCCTCAATAACTCTTTAATTTCTCCAAAGTAAGCCCTGAAAACAACTAACAAACAATTGTAGTAAAATAGTTCTAAATTAAAGTAAAAACATCAAATAGACTACTTAAAATAAGTACTAAAAACCTACTAAAATATGACTTATCAAACTCCCCCATGCTTGAATCTTTGCTTGTCCTCAAGCAGAACTATGAAACTCATTGGCCAATTTTTGGAAAAAATTCTGAATTCCTACAAAACCTTAAGTGGACCTGCGGTAAATTTCAGCACTTCTTTGGTTTGAGACTCACTACTTGGGCTTTTGTGATTTATGAGACAAGTTTTAGGTATCAGCACAATAGAAAGGATATCAATGTCATCATAGAACTAGTTCCCTAGCATTCTTAAGCTTGGGTCTTCCATTCACTAGACCGGGTCTCAAAGGAGGGTCTTTATACGCTGGGCATTCAAGCATTTTCTTTTTCCCTTGCTTTTTTTTCTTTGATGTAGGCCAACCACTTTTAATTAACAATTTTTTTTTCTTTTTCAATTTGAACTAAAGTGGTCAGCCCTTCTTGCTTGATGCTTTTTTTTTTCTTTTTGCTTGATACCCCAACTCAGACATTTTTCTCCAGTAACCTCGCATCGGTGAATGTCACCAAGAGAACTAAATTTCTAGTTTCTTTTCTAAACCTCCTAATAGTACCAATAACCAAAAACAAATCTCAAGTGTGTGTGTGCAAACCCAAAAAGCAGTAGCAAACAATCATTTATTTTTACCAGCCAGTCCACCTAGATGAATACTATGAATTCCAAAAAAAAAATTTAATCCAAAAGAGGCCTTTACTAGATAAAACATGCTTTCAAAACTCACAAAGACTTGAAACAAGGGGAGATGATATTTATTAAAAATAAACTAAACTTAATAAAAACAGGAAAACAGTAAAAAGGGCAAGATACCCCCCCATGCTTGGACTGAACATTGTCCTCAATGATTTTATAGAGTAAACAGCATGAAAGGGTAAAAGAAAGCTCACATGATCACTGCTGCCCAGGCGGGGGAGCCTGGTTGATGTTGAAGTGCTGCATCATAGTGCGGAGCATGTCTGACATGTGCTCCATCTGCTGACTATGATACAGCTGGTCTTGCCCGATTAGCTGTAGCTCTTCTCCATGCCTCTCCTGCTGTGCCTCTATCCTGGCACACCATGCCTGCATATTAAAATTAGAGTTCTCCTGCACTCCCTGATCAGCCATTTCTTCATCTCTCCCTTGCACTGGCTCTTCTTGTTGGTTTACCCCATCAGTAACTGGGTAAAGCCAATTTGCTTTATTTCTTATGTCTGTCCTGGTGTTGTCCGGCAATAAGATTGATCTTTGCCTAGAAATCAGCAGATAATATCTATCTCTGCGCCGCTCTGATTGCTTAATCATTTGCATGCTGCTACATAATTCCAAATCAATGTGCATGTTACCTTCCACTTCCTCTAAGTCATCCAGCTTGCCATCCAAGCCCAGTTTTTCAGCAATATATGTGACCATTCCACCCACAACAGTTAATCCCCTCCCATGCTCTTCTATACTAGCCAGATGACTGATGAGATAATAGCAAGTGTTCACAGAGTATCCGTTTACCATTGCCCACAGAATAAACATTTCAGCGACCCTTACCACACCGGCTTCTCCTCTACCAAAAATGGTACATGCCATTACTCTATGAATATACCGGAAAACCGGATTGTGGATGGAACTAGCTTTTGCGGCTCTTGCCTCATAATGCCCCTTACCAGTTAACTCAGCCCAAAATGTTTTAGCACAAAATCCCTCAGGATTTTCTTCAGGGTGTCTAGAATCATGAATAAATCCCTCATTTTTAAAACCCAGTAACTCACAAAATTCAGTCAATGACAAATTGAAATCCACATTAAAGAGTCTAAAAGACAATTTGCGATTTGGGATTCCACTATCACTCCTATCCTCAAAGAAGCACAATGAACTTAAAAATTCAAGAGTAATACCTTCATAGGTACACCTTGCAATTTCCAGGAAATCCAGCCAGCCGAGATTTGCGAGCAGCTGGTTCACATTATCATCAATCCCAAGAAGTTGAAGGGTTAGCATATGGGGATACCTTGTGGGAACCATTTTTCTGTTGCCCAGCAACTCATACTTTTGACCTTGAGTTCCATCCTTGAAGACGATTCCGTGTGGGTTGCTGGAACTGACACCAACTTTCTTTAACCTTTTTCCGGTAGAGGTACCCGCAACATCACTGGCTTTTGCTTTTTTAGGGGCCATTTTCGAATTTCCTCAAAAGTGGGGTTTTTGGTGATTGAAAGATTTTGGGGTTTTTGGGTGTTGGAAGGTGAATAGAGTGTTTTTGGTGGTGGGTATTGTGTATTGGGTGGTGTTTTGATGATTGGGTGGTGTTTTGGGGGTGTTTATGGAGGTTTTGGGTTGGTGGATTACGAAATTGGGAATTTGGTGGGGAGGGGTTGTATGGTGATTTTAATGGGTGGGTTTTGTAGAGGGAGTTGTGGGTAGTTGATTTGAGTAGTTTTTATGGAGGTTTGGGTGTTGTTTGGATGTATTTGAAGGTATGGGCATGGAGGTTTAGAAGAGATGAAGAAGATGAAGAAGGGAACGGTTAGTGCTGCTTTAAATGAGGGGGAAAACGAAAAAAAACGCTTTTCCAGGACGCACGGGTCGTGCTTAACTACGCACGGATCGTGCGAAAGAATCTGATAGCAGGGCGCTGAGCACCAGTAAGCGCACGGATCGTGCGAGAAGGCGCACGGATCGTGCGAAAGTTTCTGATCCTTGGCGTTTTATCACCAGTAGGCGCACGGATCGTGCGAGACGGCGCACGGATCGTGCGAAAATTTCTGATCCTTGGCTCGCCCTTTTTTTTTTCACGGATCGTGCGTTCTTCTCTGCACCAGGAACTTATTTCTTCTGAATTTAAACACCTGATGGAAAAAAAAATAAACAGAACTAAAACATTAACCCGTGGGTTGCCTCCCACGCAGCGCTCTTTTAACGTCACTAGCTTGACGGTTATGAAATTCAGTTTGGGTCATCGAGAACCAAGGTGGTTCCCTTTTCAATTTCTTCTCCAGTTAGATAGTTTTTCAATCTCTGCCCATTTACCTTGAAGGATCCGGTCTTTTCACTCCATACATCAACAGCTCCGAAAGGGTATACCTTACGGACATGAAAGGGGCCGGACCATTTTGACCTTAGCTTTCCTGGAAAAAGCTTCAGCCTTGAGTTGAAGAGTAGCACCAAATCACCTTCTTTGAATTCCCTTCGGACAATACGCTTATCATGCCATTTTTTTGTTCTTTCTTTATAAATTTTGGCATTTTCATAAGCGTCCATCCTCAGTTCCTCCAACTCATTCAGCTGAAGTTTTCTTTTTGCACCGGCTAATTCTGTGTCCAAGTTGAGGGTCTTTATTGCCCAATAAGCCTTGTGCTCTAGCTCAACCGGAAGGTGACAAGACTTCCCATAAATCAGTTTGAAAGGAGACATACCAATGGGGGTCTTGTACGCTGTCCGATAAGCCCAAAGAGCATCATCAAGCTTAATGGCCCAATCTTTTCTAGAAGGAGAGACCATTTTTTCTAAAATGCTTTTGATCTCTCTATTTGAGACCTCAACTTGGCCACTAGTTTGGGGGTGGTAGGGTGTTGCAATTTTGTGTCTCACCCCAAACTTTTGCAAAAGTTTTTCAAAGTGCTTGGAGATAAAGTGGGATCCTCCGTCACTGATTACTACCCTTGGTACTCCAAACCTTGGGAAAATGAATTTTTTGAAAAGTTTAATCACAGTTTGTGCATCATTTGTCGGAGAAGCAATGGCTTCAATCCATTTTGACACATAGTCAACAGCAACCAGGATGTATTGATTCCCAAAAGAAGACGGAAATGGCCCCATGAAGTCAATTCCCCAGACGTCGAAAATTTCGACTTCTAGAATACTGTTCAGAGCCATTTCGTTTCTTTTAGAAATTCTCCCAGTGCGCTGACACTGATCACATTTAGAAACAAATTGATGCACATCCTTGAAAAGTGATGGCCAGAAAAAACCAGATTGGAGTATTTTGAAGGCGGTCTTTTTAGAACTGGCATGGCCACCGTAAGAAGAAGAATGACAGTGAATAAGAATGTTACTTACCTCTTCTTCTGGGATGCACCTTCTGAACACACCATCTGCTCCCCTTTTGAAAAGGAGGGGCTCATCCCAATAGTAGTGTCTGACATCAGAGAGGAATTTCTTTCTCTGTTGGTAGCTTTGGTCTGGAGGCAGCACGCCGGCTGCGAGATAGTTCACAAAATCTGCATACCATGGAGCTTCGGTTTGGACCAATGAGAATAGCTGATCATCTGGGAAAGAGTCATCAAGCGGCAGCTCATTCTCATTGTTTTCTTGGAGTCTGGACAAGTGATCAGCCACAACATTTTCTGTACCTTTTTTATCTTTTATTTCCAAGTCAAATTCTTGGAGGAGCAAAATCCATCGGATCAACCTCGGCTTAGCATCTTTTTTATTTAACAAATATTTTATTGCCGAGTGATCAGTGTAAACGATGATTTTGGACCCCACCAAGTATTGCCTAAATTTTTCAATGGCGAACACAACGGCTAAGAGCTCTTTTTCTGTTGTGGCATAATTCACTTGCGCATCATCCAAGGTCCTGCTGGCATAATAGATGGCATGCATCTTCTTATCTTTCTTTTGACCCAGGAATGCCCCAACCGCATAGTCACTTGCATCACACATTATCTCGAATGGAAGATTCCAATCCGGTGGTTGCATGATTGGGGCAGTGGTCAAAGCTTCTTTTAACCTGCAAAATGCTTCATGACAAAGATCATCAAAAACAAAAGCTGCATCCTTAAGGAGCAAGCTTGTCAGTGGCTTAGTAATCTTGGAAAAATCTTTTATAAACCGGCGGTAGAAGCCCGCATGACCCAAGAAACTTCTTACCTCTTTGACCGAGGCAGGAGGTGACATTTTTTCAATTATTTCAATTTTAGCTTTGTCAACCTCAATGCCTCGTTCAGAAACCAAGTGTCCTAGTACAATACCCTCCCTTACCATAAAATGGCATTTTTCCCAGTTCAGAACAAGGTTTACCTTTTCACATCTTTCAAGAACTTTTTCAAGGTTAACCAAACAGTTATCAAAACTTGATCCATGTACCGAGAAATCGTCCATAAAAACTTCCATTATATTTTCAACAAAATCCGAAAATATGGACATCATACAGCGTTGAAAAGTAGCAGGAGCATTACACAAACCAAAAGGCATTCTCCTATAAGCATAAGTGCCATAAGGACAAGTAAAAGTTGTTTTTTCTTGGTCGCTAGGATGAATGGGTATTTGAAAAAATCCAGAATACCCATCCAAATAGCAGAAGTGTAAATGCTTTGCTAACCTTTCTAGCATTTGATCAATAAAAGGGAGGGGAAAGTGATCTTTACGGGTTGCTTTATTAAGCTTCCTATAATCGATACACATTCTCCATCCCGTGACAGTCCTAGTTGCAATGGATTCATCTTTCTCATTTTTTATAACTGTAAGGCCTCCCTTTTTAGGTACTACTTGAACCGGACTAACCCATTTACTATCTGAAATTGGATATATAATCCCAGCATCAAGGAGTTTGAGTACTTCTTTTTTCACAACTTCCTTCATGTTAGGATTCAATCTCCTTTGATGCTCAATGGAGGGTTTGTAATCCTCTTCAAGTAGTATCCTATGCATACATAATGAGGGATTTATTCCCTTAATATCCTCAATAGTATATCCTATAGCTTTAGGATATTTCTTGAGAATATTAAGTAATTTCTTTGTTTCCACCTCATTCAAGTTTGCATTGACAATAACAGGGAAAGTAGAGTTTAGGCCCAGAAATTCATACCTCAGAGATGTAGGGAGAGGCTTCAGTTCCACCTTTGGAGCTCCCTTTTGAGGAGGGTCAGATTCTTCAACCAAGTCTTCAATGCCCAAGCCTTTTATAGGAGGGTTTTCATCCAGCAATCTGGCATAGGCTTGGGCTTCTTCAGCCATTTCTTTGTATGTACTACCTGTTAAGCATGTTTCTAAACCATCGTGTGAAGATGAAGCTAAAGAGCAGTCTTCCACGCAATGGTCAACAATATCAACTCTACAACAGGAGTCCTTAATAGAAGGACTTTTCATAAGGTTAGCAAATTCAAACTCTATCTTCTCTTCACCCACATTGAATGCCAACTTACCATTTTTGACATCTATTATAGCCCCTGCAGTGGCAAGAAAAGGTCTTCCCAACAAAATTGGAACCTGGGAATCTTCCTCTATTTCCATCACAACAAAATCAGCCGGTATAAAAATTTGTCCTACTTTGATAGGAACATCCTCTAAAATTCCCGATATTTAATGGAGCGGTCAGCCAACTGTATAGTCATTTTGGTGGGTTTTAACTCTCCTAGACCCAGCCTCTTGAAAAGGGATAATGGCATTAAACTCACACTGGCTCCTAAATCACACATGGCTTTGTTTATGGTTTCACTTCCTATCACACATGGTATAGAAAAACTTCCAGGGTCTTTTAGCTTTGGTGGCAGTTTATTTTGAATTATAGCACTACATTCTTCAGTTAGAGCTACTGTCTCATTGTCATCTATTTTTCTTTTCTTAGACAGAATTTCTTTTAAAAATTTTGCATAAGATGGCATTTGAGACAGTGCATCTGTGAATGGAATGTTTATGTAGAGCTTGCTCAAAAGATCAACAAATTTCTTAAACTACTCATCAAGTTTTGTTTTCGCAAATCTTTGTGGGAAGGGAATGGTGGGCTTGTATGGTGGAGGTGACACATATGATGTTTCTTTTTCTTTCTTTTCCTCTACCTCCTCACCTTGTGGACTCTCTTTTTCACTCTCATTTTTATTATTCTCTGGTTCCTCTAAATGTTTTCCACTCCTTAAGGTGACAGCATTAATTTGGGCTTTGGGATTTGGCTCTGGCTGTCCAGGAAATATTCCGGAGGATTTAGAGGATGAAGCGACTTGTTGAGCCACTTGAGAAATTTGGGTTTCCAGCATTTTGTTGTGAGTGGTGATAGAGTCTACTTTTGATGTTAACTTAATAAGAGTATCATTCAAAAATGAGTTTTGGTTTTTGAACTCTTCATTTTGTTTGGTTTGAGTTAACACAAAAGTTTCCAATAAAGTTTCTAAATTGGATTTTTGAGGAGTCCTTTGATTGTTTTGAAAACCAGGGGGTGTTCTAGCTGCTGGTTGGTTTGATGGAGGATTTTTATATGAAAAATTTGGATGATTCCTCCATCCGGGGTTATAAGTGTTTGAAAATGGATCCCCCTTTTGGGCAAAATTTGCTTGTTCAGAACCAGCAGTAGATGCCCCTAGTTGGCATTCTGTACCAATGTGACCAACTACACCACAGATTTCACAAGATGAAGAAGAAGATGGAGTAGAAGATGAAGCAGCATTTACACTCAGCTTATCAAATTTAGCAAACAATGCGTCTACTTTAGAAGCTATATGATCAAGGGCAGAAACTTCGTACTTACCTGGTTCTTTCTTTTGTGCTGATGGAGCTGTGATAGCTCTCTCACTTGTCCATTGGTAGTGATTCTGTGCCATATCCTCAATTAGAGCATAAGCTTCTTCAATATTCTTGTTCATCAAAGCACCACCTGCAGCTGCATCAACAGTCATTTTTGTGGTGTACAATAGACCATTATAAAAAGTGTGGATTATCAACCATTTCTCTAGTCCATGATGGGGGCAAAGCCTTAGCATTTCTTTGAAACGCTCCCATGCATCATAAAGAGACTCTCCATCATTCTGAGTGAATCTTGTAATTTGATTCCTCATTTGAGCAGTTTTGCTTGGGGGAAAAAATCTGGCAAGGAATGCTTGCCTCAGTTGATCCCAAGTTGTGACAGACTCATTAGGTAGTGAGTGAAACCAGGCCCTGGCTTTATCCCTTAACGAGAAAGGAAAAAGTTTCAGCCTTATGGCTTCCGGAGTCACTCCATTTAGTTTTAGAGTGCCACAGTATTCGAGAAAAATAGACAGATGAAGATTTGGGTCATCAGTAGCAGAACCGGAAAATTGGTTCTACTGGACCATAGAAAGAAGTGATGGTTTAATCTCAAAATTGTTTGCATCAACATTTGGATGCACAATAACAGCATGTGGCTCTGCCGTAGAAGGCGTAGCATACTCTTTGAGAGCACGATTTGCGTTAGCAGCCATTTCTTGGTTATTGCGCAGTTCTCTTCTTCTTCTATGTAAGAATCGTTCAATCTCAGGAATTGGTTGAACAATTTCTCCGAGACTTCGGACTCTTCGCATTCAAGGAGAAGAAAACAGAAAAATAAAAGAAAATAAAAAAAAATTTCAGTCTAACCGGTACCAAAAAAGTTGATTAATATCACTTAACTCCCCGGCAACGGCGCCAAAAACTTGATAGGCCGCAAGTATACGGTTCTATCGCATAGTAAAAATATCGATCCACAGAGAGTTATATGTGATTACCAACCTAGTTTCTAATGGTGATTAGCTGAAAGAGAATGATTTGGTAAAAATTGGTTTTAACTTAGAATATAAAAAGCGTCTTGGGATCTTGGTTAGATCACAATGAAGGTATAAAAATAACCCCTTAACTATCCCCTATCTTATTATTTAAGTTTGTTTCTAAGGACAAGGTATTCTTTTGGTGTAATTCAAGTTTCCTTTCGGACAACAAGAACGTGTCTCGAAACAATGATCAAGCCTATTCTCATGGTTGATCATTGCCGAAACCCATTAAGTACAACCTTATTATCCCAAGGTAATCAATGCTATTCTCATGCTTTGATTGACCTTGTCTAATTTCATTTGTTCCAATGTCAAGCTTCCCCTTTCGGTCCATCACTTGACATTTAGATTATACAAAACGCACGATGAAATTAGATTAGAATCCAAACCTTAATAAGATAGGTTTTAGTCTTGGAATTATTCAGGGACCCATCATTGGATTGTTTCCCAAAATCCCAAGACTAAAGAAGTCTACTCACAATAGCTCATTGTAGACAAGGGAGTAGGAGAGAAAGACATAATGTAAATGATTGAATGTAGATAACAAGAATTGTAAAAGTGCTGGAAAGTAAAAGTGCAGAATTATAAAGAGAGCAGAAATGTAAAGAGCAGAAAACTAAAACAACAAAAGCTTAGATTTAATTTTGGAGTAGAATTCCAATGACCAATGATGATTTGATAGCTGATCTAAGGTCCTATTTATAGTCTAAAATCAGCAGACAAGGTACTAATTACGAATTACAACCATAATGAAAGGAATAAGAAGAGTTTGTGACAGTTTTCAGAATCAGATGAATGCGCACGGATCGTGTGCCAAAGACGCACGGATCGTGCGTTAAAATTAAACTGTAGGAATTCTGGCAACTGATGAGGCGCACGGGTTGTGCGTAACAACGCACGGATCGTGCTTAACTTTCTGGAACATGCTTCCAATTTTCGCACAGATACGCACGGGTCGTGCGGAACAACGCACGGATCGTGCTGAACTTTCTGGAAAATCCTTTTAATTTTCATACAGGTGCGCACGGATCGTGCTAACCCACGCACGGATCGTGCGTGTTCTTCTGATCACTGGGCTCTCTTTTACTTGCTTTTGCTCCTTTTTCAATGCTCTTTTGCTCCTTGGTCTTTAATCCTCAATAACTCTTTAATTTCTCCAAAGTAAGCCCTGAAAACAACTGACAAACAATTGTAGTAAAATAGTTCTAAATTAAAGTAAAAACATCAAATAGACTACTTAAAATAAGTACTAAAAACCTACTAAAATATGACTTATCAGTCCTTTGGAAGAAACAGTGTACATTTCTCAACCTCCTGGTTTTGAAAGTAAGGGTAAGGAAGAACATGTGTATTTGTTACACAAGGCCTTGTATGGGCTCAAACAAGCCCCAAGGGCATGGAATAAGAGAATTGACTCTTTCTTCCATGAACTTGGGTTCTCTAAATGCACTAGTGAATTTGGGGTCTACACTAAAGGAAGTATTGACACCTATCTTCTAATTGTGTGTTTGTATGTGGATGATATGTTGGTCACTGGGAGTAATCCTAGTGAGATTGAAAAATTCAAAGTGTCTATGCATAGTGAGTTTGAAATGACAGATCTTGGCAGATTGTCATACTTTCTGGGTCTTGAGTTTCTAAGAGTACCAGAGGGTCTTATCTTACATCAGGCCAAATATGCTACTGAATATGCTACTGAAATTCTCACTAAGTTTGATCTATTGGGCTGTAACTCAGCAAGTAATCCTGCAGAATCTAATCTCAGTAAGGAGAACTGTGACAGAGATACTAAGGTGGATGCTACCCTATACAGACAAATAATAGGGTCCCTAAGGTATCTTTGTCATAGTAGGCCCGATATACTATTTGCAACAGGCATGACAAGCAGATTCATGAATGAGCCAAAGCAGGTACACTTGAATGCCACTAAGAGAATCCTACGTTATATTTCTGGTTCTACTAACTATGGGATATTCTTTCCTAAGGGCTCTAACTTAGGGAAAAATATCCTCCTAGGTTTCTCTGATTCTGATTGGTGTGGTGACCAATTGGATAGGAGAAGCACCTCTGGCTTTTTGTTTAAGTTTCAAGGAGCCCCAGTTTCATGGAGCTCCAAGAAACAAAATGTTGTTGCTCTGTCCTCCTGTGAGGCAGAATACATTGCAGGTTGTGGAGCTGCTACTCAAGCTGCTTGGCTAGAGACCTTGCTTAAGGAACTACAAGTGGATCTTACTCAACCTCCTACTCTAATGATAGACAACAAATCAGCCTTGAACTTAGCTAAAAATCCTGGCTCTCATGGAAGGACTAAGCACATAGAGGCTAGATATCACTACTTAAGGGAGCAAGTATCTAAAGGCAAGTTAAATGTTGAGTACTGCTCAACACAAAGTCAACTGGCTGACATTTTTACTAAGGTTCTCAAAGGAGACAATTTCCTGAGGCTTAGGAGAGAGTTAGGTGTGGTGGCTTTTGACTAAAGAGCACCATCTAAAGTCATCCTTAGAGGCTTGTTCTAAGGGTTTGTTTAAATAGTCTTAACAGAGGCTTGTTCTGTACTTAGAGTTCTCTCTACCTAAGCTATCCTAAGCTGCTTACTAAGGCTGACTTAGGGTTTTCTAGATTAAGAGGGGGTGTTGAAATTGGTAATCTTTCAAACCCAATTAGTCTAAACAGCTAGTCTATTCAAAATATAGCTGTTACAGCCAGCTGTTCACATACAACCTATAACTACTTTTAAACTAGTTACACATAGTTTAAAAGAAAGAAAGTTTGTTATGTAAAATAGCCTATGTGGTTTATTCAGTTAGGAGTTTGTTAGGCCTAACTAACTAACTCCTCCTAACTGACCTGTCCACTTTTGTGCTCTATGTGTATCTATAAATACCTATGTACATTGTGTAAATAACAACATTCAGAAAATAAAAGTTTTTACAAGTTTTACATTCAATTCCTTTGTTCTCCAGTCTCCTCTATCTTTCTGAAAGTCAGTTTTCTTCATTAGGCATCCTTCAAGATTCTAAAGTGCGTGGTACAGAAATTAGGTAAATTCAGGTACCTACATGAGAAACAAGGTGAAGGGTTAGTATTGATTAGGTGAATCAAAACTAACTAAGTGCAGAAAGGAGAAACAGTGGCAAGCAAGAGAAGGAAGAATAAGAATTTACCTTCTGAGTGTTTTGTTCTTGTGGTGTTCAAAGGTGTTGAACATTGCAAGATTCATTCCAACATCAGTCTTATTGCACAGAACAGATAACAGAGAAGTTAGAGTTTGTGTGAATAAAGGCTAAGAGTGAAACAAGAAGAGAGTGAAGGGTTTCATCACCTTCATTCAAGAAGTCTTGTAGAAAGAGTGTTTTCACGAAGTAAAATCACCAAGATCAGTTACCCAGCAAACAAATAAGTCAGTACATGAAAAGAAAAACAGAGATCAGATAAGTTTCTGTATATCATTCACAGTGTAATCAGAAAGTAAACCTGAAATCAGTTGTTTTACCTTTGTAAGGTACTGTGAGCCAAAACCCTAGTACCAAATACCTGAAAATCACAATAAACAGAAAGTTAGGGTTTCTATTTGGGAAGAAACACAAACTGGTAACAGAAAGATTTCTAATCTACGAAGTAATACCTGTTTGGGTGAGTTTGAAGTAAGTCAAGCTCACGGTAACAGAGATTGCAAGCCCAGAACAAGTTACAGTTTGTGTTGATCTCAGATTTAGAGGCTCAGTCGTGCAAACAGTTGGTTTGCAAGATTCATCATCACCATAATCATCATCGACCAGAAACAAGGTGTTTCATCGCTTCCATCACTCAGTCTAAGTGAGAGCAGCGAAACCCTAAGTGTACGGGCCTGAGAGAAGAAGAGAGAAGAAGAAGAGGCACAGCGAAGATCAACAGTGAAACTGAGTAGGGTTTCACTGCAAGAGACAATTTTATACTCCGGGTCAGCAAGGATCCGCGTGTCCTTTTGTTTCGGTTCGTGGGTGCCGCAGGACCCAACTGGGTCGTTCTGTTTGAAAGAAGAGAAAAGAAGTGGACTGGGCCAAGAACAAAGTGGGCTGTGTGTTTACCACACCTCCTGCACTTCTCAATACACCTGCAAAGGAAATTGAGAAAATTAACACTCACAAGTCACAAACTTACCTCATGTTTAAGACTTTTTATTTACATTTGATTTTTTTTAACTTAAATTATTGATTCATCTATTTTAAATGTAATGCCTATTTATTAATTCATTTATTTTAAAAAATATTCCCTATTTCAATTTTATTATTTTCTATTTAAAATCATAATTGTAATTAAGCCTCATTTCCAATTCCTGACTTCTATTTTATTAGTTCTAACTTCTATTTCATATCTGTTCTATTTCGATTTTGAGATTCTATTTTTTAACTGATTGAGGTTGCATCAATTTTTCTCAATTATTTTCCATTGTTTCGTGCCAGTTCATTTGTATTTTTAGCATTAAAATAATGTTAAAAAACCAATTCATTCCAACCGTAAACTCACCAAAAATGAGTTGTAATGAGTGACAGCGTTGGGGGTGCTTTTACATGATTTATAATGTAAATTTTCAAGATCGTTTTCATGAATAAATACACTGAGATTTTTTCGACACGCCAAATGTTGTTATTGGTTCATTTAATTGAATTTAGTAGTATTATTATTATTGAAGTTGTTTTGTAGGCATATGAGTGTTGCATTGAATTGCAAATGTATGGGTGGACCACATGAGATCAACAACCACAAACACTGATATTGATGGTGGGCCCCAGCCCAATATGCATGTTTTGTGACTCACAACAAGAACCGTCCATTTATATGCGGCCAGGAGGAGGAGGACGTCGGGGAAAACTAAAGCAGCCTGAAAAATGAAAATATTAATCCACATGAATGAGTAACAGTACAAAAGCAAATATCAATCGTAGAAATTCACAATAAGAAATATATTGATTCTTTGATTGCATGTACTACGAGCATGGGATGAAAATGACAAGTCTTTGTTTGTTAATGAATTTCCCATGTGCAATGCGACACACCCACCTAGAAACTTGGACTATAGGAATTGGGGGTTCATGAACTACTACTACTACTTTTTTGTATGGTGGTGGCAAGCAAACATTATTAAATTTAAATAAATAAATAAATGTAGCTTGTCTATAGTTTTTGGAAATTTATATATTTTACGAAGACAAAACCACGAGATTTTCTCGTGAGAGGTGTGACTCACACACAGGCCAATAATGGCAACAGCCCCTTACCTTAAACACCACTCGACTCGACTCGACTCGATCCATCTCATTGCTTATAGTCAGTCTACTGTAATAATTAATTTCAGTTTAACTCGATCTGATCGTTTCTTTGGATTCCCATTAATTAGTTGACCTTTTAATCCTGTTGACTTAAGGTTGGCTGAGATTTTCTTTATGTTAAACTATTAAACTAGTACTCCTATAATTAGTATATTTTCTGCTGCTGCTTAATTAATTTGCGGCATCTTTGTGTAATATTGCACACTTTACGTGATTAAAGTTGGAATTGTGGCATATTTGCAGTTTGATCAATTACTACAATCGGCGAGGTCGATCATTGCAATGGCGACTGCTTGTGTGACTTTGAAAGCCAATACCCATTTAGCAAACTCAAAACTTGGGAAAGATAATGGCTTTTTAGGTGAAAGAATTTCGAAGGGCAAGGGAAGCTTCAACAACAATGCCTGGGTCACGGATCAGTTGTCTGCTAAACGGTTAACAACCCAGAAGAGGGTCAAAATCGGTTCTGTATCTGCTATTCTCACTTCAGATGACCCCAAAGGATCCCAGGTAAACTCAATTTCAACTTCTTACTTCACAAAACAACTTTTGATCAGTAAATGAAATGATTGTAATTAAAGTTGGGTTGCCTTTATTTTATTGTAGTATGTTGGTACATTTTTAGTTGGTTTATGATTTTGTTTTGAAATTTCAGTCCTTGCAAGTGCCTTCATTCCTGAGACTAAGGGCTGACCCAAAAAATGTTATTTCTATTATATTGGGAGGAGGAGCTGGGACACATCTCTATCCTCTCACCAAACGAGCTGCTACACCTGCGGTAAGTGACTCAATCAATTCATACTCACAAATCACAACTGTACGTACTTTCTCTGAAATGAATCCTTAAATTTCAATTTCAGGTCCCTGTTGGGGGATGCTACAGGCTTATAGACATCCCTATGAGCAACTGCATTAACAGTGGCATCAACAAAATATTTGTGCTAACACAGTTCAATTCTGCATCCCTTAACCGTCACATCGCCCGAACCTATTTTGGAAATGGCATCAACTTTGGGGATGGATTCGTCGAGGTATGTATGCATCAACATCATCACAACAGTTTTTGTCTTGCTTTTTATGATCAATTATAGTTAGATATTCTTGTTTACCAATTTCAACTTTGTTTCTACTCATGATTCATGATTGACTAATTAAAGTCAACTTAAATGGTAAACAGGTTCTGGCGGCCACACAAACACCTGGAGAGGCTGGAAATAAATGGTTCCAAGGAACTGCAGATGCTGTGAGGCAATTTACCTGGGTGTTTGAGGTGAGCAAATATGTTTTCTTTTATTAGTACATTTTCTCATTTTGAGCTTCTTAATAAGTAATAGATTCACTCTTGTAGGATGCCAAGAACACAAACGTTGAGAATGTCTTGATCTTGGCGGGGGATCATTTATACCGAATGGATTACATGGACCTTGTGCAGGTATACAGTGTAACTGTTTTATAGAGTAGAGTGGACAGTTTCTTCATTTCACTTTCAAAACTTTTCTGATTTACGTATATCAAATAAACAGAGTCATGTTGATAGAAATGCTGATATTACGATTTCATGCGCTGCTGCGGGTGACAGGTTTGTTCAATTTTCTGTTATGTGTTTCTTTTTTGATGCATGATTTCATTGTGCTGCTGACACAATATGACTATTATATTTGATTCCATTCTAGAGACTGAGTGAACAGAAATAACTTACTGCCTTGAAAACAAAAAAAATTCACAAATGTAATTGCCTGCTTTTCAGCCGTGCGTCAGATTATGGATTGGTCAAGGTAGACGAAAGAGGCCGCATCATCCAATTTTCAGAAAAACCAAAGGGTGTTGATCTGAAAGCAATGGTAATTTGCAACTTACTCTAATGCTTCAACTTTCCTTCTGCTTTCTTCTTATCCGGTGCTTCTACTCAGATTGTTCACTATTAGAAACCAAAGATAAAATTATCATCCTCAGTTTCAAACAGTCTTTTATCTATTTTAGCCTTATTATAGCCATCTTGCCTCTGTTACTCACTGCAGCAAGTAGATACATCTCATCTTGGGTTGTCACCCCAAGATGCACTGAGGTCACCATATATGGCATCAATGGGGGTTTATGTATTCAAAACCGAAGTATTACTCAAGCTTTTGAAGTGTAGATATCCTACATCCAATGACTTCGGATCTGAAATCATTCCATCAGCTATAAGGGAACACGATGTCCAGGTAAGAGGAATTCCATTCCAATAAGGAGAAAAATTAGGTGTGGATTATTTAATTTATGTTAGCTGCTTTCAAATGCTTTATCCATTTCAGAAGGACTTTTGTCTGGCAATCTATGACAGAGATTGCAATAGAGAGATAAACATCTTTTTATTTTTATTTTTCAGGCGTATTTTTTCGGAGACTATTGGGAAGACATTGGAACAATAAAATCCTTTTACCATGCTAACCTTGCTCTTACTGAAGAGGTGAGTCCAAGAGATTTGCAGCAACCTTATTCTAATTTAATGGTTTTCCTGCGAGTATAATAGATGCTGTGCCTCAAGCAAGTTGTTCATTAAGCTCAATTAGCTGCCACACCCACATTGTTCTTGTTCAGAGTATTGAAACTAATATATCTGCTTTATGCTACTCTCATGCAGAGTCCAAAGTTTCAATTTTATGATCCCAAGACACCCATTTTCACATCTCCAAGATTTCTACCACCAACAAAGATTGACAACTGCCGGGTATGCTAATCTATCTCATAGCATCGATCCTCCTAGTAACATCATGAGATATATCTTGCTTATTCTCTCTATCTCTGTGCTGCTTTGGTAGATTGTGGATGCGATTATCTCCCACGGATGTTTCCTGCGAGAATGTACAGTCCAACATTCCATTGTTGGTGAAAGATCGCGTTTAGATTATGGTGTTGAGCTTCAGGTAAACAAAATTACCATATATGCTAAAACACTGACCCCATTAAACATTTTCTTTCCTCCTAACTAAAATCAAGCCTTACAGGACACTGTAATGATGGGAGCAGACTATTACCAAACTGAATCCGAAATTGCTTCTCTACTAGCAGAAGGGAAAGTCCCTATTGGGATTGGAAGTAATACCAAAATTAGGTACCTTGTTACTCACGGTTACTTAACACTACTAGATTATCTAAGTCATCCTGTGGGTCAAAAATGCTAACAGTAAATATTATATCAGTGTATTTATTTGTGATTGTCAAGTACTAATATTTTGTCATCTTTGTTGAAAGGAACTGCATTGTTGACAAGAACGCGAAGATTGGGAAAGATGTCATCATCAAGAACAAAGATGTATGCATTACTCTCAGTTCATTCTCATCATCAAGAACTGCATAGTTTGTGTAACATAACATGTATCATAAGTATTATAAGTATCCTAATATTTATGGTTTTGAACTAAAATGGTTTGTGTTGTAGGGGGTTGAAGAAGCAGATAGATCAGAATATGGGTTCTACATTCGATCAGGAATAACCATCATAATGGAGAAGGCAAAAATAGAAGATGGCACTGTCATTTAAACAACGGTTAGTACTTATTTCATGAGCAAGGTGCCAGGAAGAAGAAGCATTCCAATCTTTGAGGACAGGAGTGTAACTGCTGTTCTGTTCAATAGAGAAAGCGGCTTGTGTGTAAATGTAAAGTAGAAGTGAAGCTCCCCACTACTGCACTGCATGTGTTAACATAGAATGAATAATAAATTAAGATGCAAAAAAATAAATAAATTGAAGGGCTATGTCATGAAGTGAAGTCGCTATATATAATATACCCTTGCAAATATAAAGGACATTGTACTGGCTTTTCATTTATAGTTTGTGATAAGGAATAATGCGACCATTTGTTACTTACTGTTTGGCTTAACGGATTTTCCAAATGCAAAATGAATTACTCACTTCCACTCTAAATTAGAAAATCTAAAATAAGAAACGTGAACTGAAGACCATACTTAATCTAAAATACAAATGTTATGTTATTATCAAAAAGTAATAGTAGAAAATAAAAATGGGAATGCTAATGCGGTGTGGCAAAAGATGAGGATAACTGATTGACACGTAGGTAGAACTAATTACTTATTTGACGAGTCAAGGGGCTAAGTTAGCGGTGAGTAAGAGAGGTGGAAAAATAAAGAACATAAAATGTGTGAAGTAATTAATTGAATTGAGAACAAAAAGAGAGCAAGAGAATGCAATCTAGGCGAATAGCGAGCGCGTTGAACCTCTCGGACGGTGGTGGTGATCAAGAAAATAATCTCAGTTCAAGCTTCCATAGTAGTAATCATCAGCTTGATTCTGCCTCTTCCCTTCAACAATTTCTTGATCACATACCCATTAGTTCAATTCCCGGCATAAAAGACTCACTTGGTATACGTTTTACACTTTAAGTTGACAAACAACAACGTTGTTTTGCTTAATAAGATCAATCTTTAATTGTTCCTTCTTATATATATATATATATATATATATATATATATATATATATATATATATATATATACAACCAGTGTTGGAATTGAAAGCTGGAGACACTATAAAGGATGCAATTCATTTGTTGTACGAGAAGGATACCTTTGGTGCAGCCATTGTGGATGTCTTGGACACCGATGATACAGCCAGTATAAGATTCTCTGATCGTTATATTGGTTTCCTTCATTTTCCAAGAATGCTTCTTTGGTGTCTTGAGGTATTTATTAATATTATTACTACCATTTTCAATTATTCTAAATGCTGAATTAGTAGTACTCATGCATGCATTCTCATTTAGCATGTTATATTTTCAAGGAATATGAAAATATCAGGGAAAATGCCACAGATAATCCTCTCAAGGATGTAGAGAACCATGGTTTTTTCTCCATTCTGGACCAGATTCCTCAGATTGGCGAAACCAAGGTTGGCGAATTAGCTAAGTCATTTATCTGGGAACCATTTTTTCCCGTACGCTTGGATGACACCATTTTGCATGCACTGCTATTACTTTCTAAGCATCGGTTGCACGTTTTACCCGTCATACAACAACCACATCCTGGACTCATCGGTTTTGTTACACAGGTGGTATATTTATAAGTTGATTTTGTAGGGTTGAGTTAACGCCAAAATTCAAAATTGAAGTATTGTGTGTTGCTTTTGTGATAGAATGCCCTACATCAACAACTTCTTCAATCAAGCGATCTGGAGTGGTTTGATAATATTGCAGACAAGAACTTGTCACAATTCCGGTATTCAAATCTTACATATTAGTACACAGATGCATTCATTTGGTAGTGTGGTATATTGCTCTTTAACTCAGGCCCATTTTTTATCCTTCCACAGATTTGAGGGTCAAGAACATCCTAGTATTGTATTTGGGGACCAAACAGTTGTCGATGCTTTGAAGTTGCTCTGGCAGAACCAAACTTGTGCAGTTGCAGTTGTAGATCGACAAACTAAGAAGCTCCTTGGTAATGTGAGGAACAAGGACATTTATAACCTTGTAAACAATGATGACCTCTTTAGAAATAGAACGTAAGTTCAACAACATTTCCTGTCTCTCTCTTTGCCTTCTTCACCTTACAAAATAAGCTACAACTTTGGAACTGATATCACAAATATACCTGTTTTATGCAATAACAGGATTTTAACTGTGGAAGAATTCATTCACACAAAAGCTGGCAAGACAGACAGCTTGACAAGCAGAATGGATTCACCGGTTACCAACAAGGAAAATGATACGCTCAAACAAGTAATGGAGCATATGACACAGACTAATAGTAGTTTCAGTTTTCTGATCAATAATAATGAACAAGTTACAGGTTTGATCACATTGAGAGATATAATTCTGCAGTTTTCCCCTCCATGTGTAAATTCTAGTATTGATGGAGGTGGATTTTTTGAATTTGCTTTGGAGCAGAGTGGATGTCAAGTAAAAAATGGAATTATGATGCGTAAACATTGATCAATTTTTTTACCATTACTTATTTTTAATGGTAAATTTTAGTAATTAATTATTATATTATATCGGAGTTTACATCGATTAAACCTCTTGAACTCAACACTGTCTTGTAAAATGTTATTGAGCTTCAAATCAAAACGCCTTTTTGTCAATGTTATCCGATCTTAACGATTAAGTTCCTTTTTGTTAGTGGATTAGAGTGTGTTTGATTAGTATTAGATATTGGGTTTTTAAGCAAAAACCCTAAAAACTCTAACAGCTATTTTTCAAACAGAAATAGCCGTCAAAAGAGTCTCTGCCTAAACAGTTTGTTTACAGCCTGTGAAAGTTAGTTTCTAACTAACTGCTAGTTTGTTAAACGGTAATAACAAACTGAGTTTGTTAAAGCTACAACAAACTCTCTATCAGCCACTTCCGGTGAAAGCTATAAATATAGCTATGTACGTTTTTAAAAACAGATACAGTGAATAAAAAATTGCATTTTACAGTTTTTACAATCTAGGCTTAATTACAGTTTTGGTCCCCCTATTATGACCAACTCACGATTTTGGTCCCTAAAGTTTTAATTTGACGATTTTGATCCCCCTATTTTCCCAATTTGTAAAATCAAGGTCCCCCTCTTAATTTGAGTATGACTCATGGTACTAAGGTGTTTGTTTAGTAATAGTTACTAAAGGGTTATAGAGGTAAATTACTATAATAATTAATAAATGCTTAAAAAAATCGCATTAAATTTTGAGTAACCGTATAGCAAGTTTAGTGGAACAATTAAAGGAACAGTTTTATAAACCCATTAATCATTGGATTTTGGTTATTTTCATTGGTAACATTGGTTAATATTGACTAACCACTTTCATTGGTAATATTGACTAACCACTTTCATTGACTAACCACTTTCATTGGTAACACTGGTTAATATTGACTAACTAGTGAATAAGGTAACTTCGGTTAGTCGAGTGGTAGCCACAGAAAAGCATAACTTCGGTTATAAAGCTCTAACCACCTAATCAGCGAACTGTGGTGATTCATAAATACTACGCAATCAATCGTTATATAGGTTATTAACCACATAAGTGAACAACGATGGTTATTAATTCACTAACCAAAAATTTCATTAGTTTGGTTAGTAAAATAATAATCGAAGTAAAGTATTCCTATGGTTAGTATTGTACGAACCAAACTTTTCAATAGTTTGGTTAAAGGAAGAAGCATCTCTTATTATTGTGTATCGTTAAACACAAATTTACTAAGAAGATCAGTGGCGTGATTAAGAGTACATACATATTATAACGCCTCTCTTCACCATCGTTTCATCTCTCTTTCTCATTTCATTTAAACAAAATTAAAATGTTTTCATCTCCGTCGACTACGTCATCACACAGATACGCAACCACCGTCACCACGACACCTAACTAAAGTACAGTGTTTTCCTGGTTATTATTCCACTAACCAAACATTTCAATAGTTTGGTTAGTACAATAATAACCACTCTAAACTATTTCTATGGTTATTATTCCACTAACCAAACCTTTCAATAGTTTGGTTAGTACAATAATGAGACATCAATGGCGTAAAGGAAAAGCGTGCTTTAATGGCATGGATCAACGGGGTCCGTTTTTTCAACAACTGTGGGCGTCTTATTTTCTTTGTGTGAGTGCATTTTTTAGACTTCTTTTGCGTGAAAAATAAAGAAAGAGGTATGGATCATGAAGAAGAAGAAGAAGAAGAAGAAGAAGAAGAAGAAGAAGAAGAAGAAGAAGAAGAAGGAGAAGAAGAAGGAGAAGAAGAAGGAGAAGAAGAAGGAGAAGAAGAAGGAGAAGAAGAAGGAGAAGAAGAAGGAGAAGAAGAAGGAGAAGAAGAAGGAGAAGAAGAAGGAGAAGAAGAAGGAGAAGAAGAAGGAGAAGAAGAAGGAGAAGAAGAAGAAGAAGAAGAAGAAGAAGAAGAAGAAGAAGAAGAAGAAGAAGAAGAAGAAGAAGAAGAAGAAGAAGAAGAAGAAGAAGAAGAAGAAGAAGAAGAAGAAGAAGAAGAAGAAGAAGAAGAAGAAGAAGAAGAAGAAGAAGGAGGAGAAGAAGAAGAAGAAGAAGCAGAAGGAGAAGGAGAAGGAGAAGAAGGAGAAGAAGGAGAAGGAAGCAGAAGCAGAAGCAGAAGAAGGAGAAGGAGAAGAAGCGGAAGGAGAAGGATAAGGAGAAGGAGCAGAAGGAGAAGAAGGAGAAGGACAAGAAGAAGAAGGAGAAGAAGGAGAAGGACAAGAAGGAGGAGGAGGAGGAGGAGGAGGAGGAGAAGAAGAAGAAGAAGAAGAAGAAGAAGAAGAAGAAGAAGAAGAAGAAGAAGAAGAAGAACGTTAAAGAAAAAAACGTGAAAACTAGAGAAGATGAGCGTAAGAGAAAATTGTGAGAGAGAAGATAGTGGCATTGTGAGAGAGAAGATAGTGGAAGAGAAAATCAAGGAGCAAAAAACTGATTTGTTTTCGTAAGCCCTAAAAAAATGGCACAATTATTAAATTATTTAATGTAATTAAAACAAAAAAAATGGATGTGACACAAATACCTTTATTCAATACTAGCTAGTAGATTGAATTTCATTGAAATTTTGTGAATCCAATGGCTAGTATTAATTTAGTATAAGTTACTAAGTAAATGACTTAGTATCACAAGCCGTAGCCCTTAATTTGGTCAAAATTGAAAGTCAATTTTGACTAACTTATCCTACGTGGCAGTCCACGTAGACTGCCACGTAGGCGCACTGTTCCTTTTTTTTTAAAACTGTTCCTCCCTCACCCCCTCCCCCACCATGGCCCCCCTCCCCCTTCCCCTTCGCACCTCCCCCCTCCCCCTTCCCCTTCGCACCGCCTCCCTCCTCCTTCCCCTTCGCACCGTCGCTCTCCCCCCTTCCCCTTCGCACCGTCGCTCCCCCCTCCCCCTTCCCCTTCGCACCGCCTCCCTCCTCCTTCCCCTTCGCACCGTCGCTCTCCCCCTTCCCCTTCGCACCGTCGCTCCCCCCCCTTCCCCTTCGCACCGCCTCCCTCCTCCTTCCCCTTCGCACCGTGTTGCGTTAAAAACACACTTAGAGCAAGTGTACTCTCTTGCAGAAGTAGTATAAAAGATATCGTCTCCACAGGGATTAATTAACAAGTACCAAACTACTTAAGATTAATTATTATTTAGACGAACGAATGTTTGGTTGTTATAGAAACTAAAATAAAAAGAAATAAATAGCAAGAATTAAAATGTGAAGTTTAACCAATGGAGAGAAGCCTAGGGTCACGGTTTCACTTGCAAGCTTTGGTTCCCCTATGTCTAATTCTACCTGAATTCCTTTATTTTATTCAATTACCAATCCCTTTACTAAAGCTATTAATCCGTTTGGTCATTCGCGAATAATATTCTTTTTCCTAAATTAACCCTTGTTTGGTCATGCAAGAATTTAAATTCAAGAAAAGCATAAAGTACAAAAAGGTTGAATGATTGGAAGACTAAATTAAAGTTTGGTCATTCATTAATTATAGTCTCAAATAAAGGTCCACCAACTAATTGCAGTACGGTCGCTGATCAACTAATTGATTATGAACATGCAAAGGTTGTCAATCCTAATTATGTGATAAAAGCAATAGGATAATATCAATTGAAATAAAAACGAGGAATTCAAAGTGTAAATTAAAACATAAAAAGTCTCTAATCAAGCAAGATCCACCTAGACCCTAGAAGAGGATTTAGCTATCCATAGTGTTCGAGAACAATAAAATAAAATTAGGAGTCATAAATTACAGAGATAAAAATAACCCGGAATAGAGAAATTTCTGATCCTGCAAATTTCGTCTCCTTTTTCTGCTCCAGAGCTGTCTCACTGTGTCAAAAACGGGTACCCAAAACTCTCTCCTCTATTTGCCGGCGCTACTGTTTACTTCGTCTGTACTGTGCGTGCGTGACTTTCTCTGTGCGGCTGCGTTCTCCTTGGTTCCTTTTAATTATCAAAATTAACTCTTTCTCTGTGTGCGGCTATTCTCCTTTGAATTCAATTGTGAAGCTCTTTGTTAATCCCCCCTCCGTCCGTCAATGATCCTTTCTAACTATTAAAAATCTCTTTTTATTTTGCCGTGTGCGGTACTTTTCTTCTTTTTCAAAGCCAATAAAAGAATAAAAGTCCAATTTTATGTCACTCAAAGTTCAATATATATGAGCTCAAAAATAAAAGAAGAAATCAAAGCCAAATTCTTAGTTGGCTTTGTTAATCCGCCGGAAATGCCCCGCCGGAAATGGGCGAAATTCTTGTAGTGAAATCTCTATTTTTTTTTAACTTTAAGCATAATTCATTCAAAACAAGCCAGAAAAAATGCTATCAACATATATGGTGGGTAGGTGCATTAATAGATATCAAGTGACAAACAAATAAACTCTCCTCCCCCACACTAGCATGAAGCATGGTCCTCAATGCAAAATGATCAAATAGAAACCAAAAGAAATAAATGAGAGAGAGAGAGAGAGTAATAGTGGCTTCCCTGAGAGAGCTTGTAGTCCGAGCTTACCTGTAAAAACAAAACAAAACAAAAATGAGAGAAAATAAAACACAGGTTGCCTCCTGCAAAGCGCTTGTTTAACGTCTCGAGCCTGACGGTATTAGAGTCAGTCCTTGAGGGGAGTGACATAGCTCACTTGACTCAACCCTTCCTCAAAATGCTTCACACGCTGCCCATTGACCTTAAAAATGGTGCCATCTTCATGAGATATATACCTCAAGCACTCCATAAGGAAAAACTTGAGTAACAGTGTTGGGTCCATACCACCTTGAGCGCAACTTTCCTGGAAAAAGACGCAAACGTGAGTTATAAATTAAAACTTTTTCACCAACATGGAATTCACGCTGCTGGATGCGCTTATCATGCCACTTTTTAGTCCGCTCCTTATATAACTTGGCATTCTCATAAGCTCCCAAACGGAGCTCATCCAATTCATCGAGCTGCAGCAACCTATTTTCACCTGTAAGCTGAGCATCAAAGTTTAGAAATTTTAAAGCCCAAAGTGCTTTATGCTCTTATTCAACAGGCAAATGACATGATTTTCCAAAAACAAGACAATAAGGAGACATCCCAATGGGGGTTTTAAAACCAGTTCTATAGGCCCATAGTGCATCATCAAGTTTCAAAGACCAATCTTTTCTTGATCCACTAACTGTCTTCTCTAAAATCTTTTTCAGCTCTCTGTTTGAAATTTCAACCTGGCCACTAGTTTGTGGATGGTAAGGAGTTGTCACCTTATGGGTGACACCATATTTGCTCAAAAGATTTTCAAATTGTTTATTGCAAAAATGGGTGCCACCATCACTAATAATTGCTCGGGGAGTGCCAAATCTGGAGAAAATGTTTTTCTTTAAAAATTTTACCACCACTCGAGCATCATTAGTGGGTAAGGCTACAGCTTCCACCCACTTAGACACATAATCTACAGCAACAAGAATATATTGATTTGAAAAAGATTTAGGGAAGGGCCCCATAAAGTCAATACCCCATACATCAAATATCTCACAAACCAAAATGTTGTTTAAAGGCATCTCTTGACGCCTAGAAATATTGCCACTCCTTTGACAACTATCACAAGCTTTCACAAATTCATGAGCATCTTTAAATATAGTAGGCCAATAAAAACCACATTGCAAAACTTTATATGCAGTTCTATTTGGGCCAAAGTGGCCACCTACCTCTGTAGAGTGACAATGCTCAAGGATAGAAGTTACCTCATCCATAGGCACATAACGCCTAATAACCATGTCTCCACATACTTTAAATAGGTAAGGGTCATCCCACAAGTACTGTCTAACATCAGAAATTACTTTCTTCTTTTGCTGAAAAGAAAAATCAGGGGGAACAACCTTACCCACCAAATAGTCGACAATGTCTGCAAACCAAGGAATAGTAGAAATTGTTACCAAGTGGCTTCAGTCTCAAGAGGGGGGGTGAATTGAGATTTAAAAACTTTTCAGATCTTTTGAAAATGTTTTTCCCCTTTTCAATGACTTAGATCAATTTTCGCGCAGGTTAAGTGGAAGCGAAGGAATTAGAATATAAAGCAGTAAAGTAGAATAACAGTAAAGCAGGAAAGCAGTAAAGCACGCAGAGATTTATCCTGGTTCGGTCACCTCCTAGTGACCTACGTCCAGTCCTCACACCCTTGTGAGATTTTCCACTAACCAAACCAACAAGGCTTACAGGTGCCTTGGAAAACCTTTACAGACTCAGGCACTCTCCTCCTAGGATACCCCACCTATGGAGAGCCCTCAAATCTAATATAACAATAACAAGAGATACCCCACCCTTGTTACAACAACTGCCCTAGAAAGATACCCCACTTCCTAGTACATGCAGCTACCCCTAGAGAGATACCCCACTCTCTAGTACAAATTATAACAATATAACAGTAATGTAAATACAGAAATACCTCTTAGTGTAGGCAGATATTACAACTTGAAGGACACAACCCCAACTAACTCTTAACGTAGGATCAGCTCTTGACGGACCAGTGGTGCGAGAAGAACACAAATAAAATATAAGAGTTTTTCAGAAATGATAGATCGTGAGAATGGGTTGGTAGATGAATGGAGGTGGTGAAGCCTCTATTTATAGATTTTGAAAATCCAGATCTCACGTTGAAAAAGTTTAAAGGAATCGATTCTTTGTTAATTGGAAAGGATCTAGGAATCGATTCATTTGCTTGATCTGATCTAGGAATCGATTCTGATTTGTTTGTAAAATGGATGGCAATCGATTATTGGCTTACAGGCAAGCTAGGAATCGATTATGTAGATTAAAGAAGAAGGTTGAAATCGATTCTTATTTAAATAAGGAAGCAAGGAATCGATTATGTGCTTAACCATTGATTTAGGAAATCGATTTTGAGCTTTAGAGAAATACTAGGAATCGATTCTTTACCTTTGAAACATTATAGGAATCGATTCTTATCTTTAGGAAAATAGTTGGAAATCGATTTCTTTGCTTTTAATAAAAACAATATGAATTGTTTCTTTGCTTTGAAAAAATAGTTTATGAATCGATTTATATACTTAGTAAAAATAATATGAATCGATTGTATGCTTTCATATTGAGTTAAAAATCGATTTTGATATTTAATAAAAAATAGTGTGAATCGATTTTATAGTTTCTCAAAAACCTTTTTATGTTTACGTATGCATGCATGCATTTTGAGAACTTGTGTGAGTGTGTGAGACTTTGAGATACGAGCTGACCTTTGAAAGAGCTTACACAATTCCTAAGACTCACCCAAACCCTAAGGACTACCCTTATATTTAAGGACAACCCTTAAACTTTAATCTTCAATTGTTGGGCTTGATTGTCTTGGATTGACTTTTGAATATATGATACTTTTTATCAGCTTTGCTTTGACACTCTCATTCCTTTGGCCATCAACTTGGCTTTGTCTTTTTCATCATCAAAACTAATCCTGCAATATTAGATAACCTGCAACACAGGTATCCACATTCTCCCCCTTTTTGATGATGACAAAACATTTACTCATCTCAAGGTGGGAGGTTAGTTCAAACAGATAATATATATATGATGCTCCCCCTATCATGATGCTCCCCCTGACTTATTGACTAGATGCATAATATGCAAGTTCTATATGCTCATATGCAACCCTATATTTCTCTCCCCCTTTTTGTCATGATCAAAGAGGGTCAATATATGATAAAGTTTGCGAATCGAATGTCGCAGCTATTTGACAAGGTAAAAGAGCCATTGCTGATTTGTAAGTGATCATCAAAACTTGAAGAAAAACATATTTGAGACCATGAAGAGAATATTTTATCAAACACAGGTAAGAGCTAATTATGAGTCTCAAAAATCTGTGAAGCAGTTGTTTTAAACTTTATACATTTCATGCTGCTTAGTTTGAAAGTTGGTGATGGCAGCCAGAATATGGGAGAAAAATTATTTTAGTTGAACAACGATTGTGAGTATGTATTCTGAATTTTAATGCCAAAGCCAGCAATTGATTGTGACAGGAGAGAATGGATTTCGGGAAAAGGTAGCATTTCAGCTGCTTTATAGAACGCTTTTTGAGCACGCAGAAATTCGTAAGTCACAAATTCTCTTAAATTCATATTTTAAAAGATCACTTGAAAAACATTTTATTGACAAATTCATTTAAATAAAGAACCAGGTTTTCTTTTGCAATGGATTTGTGAAAATATCAACTAGCTGATTTTGACGATTCAACTAACTCAATCACATTATCGCCTTTTTAACCATAACCTCTAAGACGGTGATATGATAATTCTACATGCTCAGTTTTAGAGGGATGATCAGAATACTTTATTTGTTTTCATGCCTTAAAAAATGTTCCCTTAGAGATGCATGAAATGCGGTTTAGAGATCAATTTGTTTCACAAGTCACATGTTTGACTAAGTAAACTATGATTTAAGCACATTTTCAGTTTAGAGGTGAATAAAACTTTTCTAACCTTTACCAGTGATTCTCCCTCTATTCATCACAAGTCACATGACGGATTTTTCCGGGGGTGAGTGTTATGAACTTTATTGCGTCTCCGGTCATGCTCTTCGAGTCTTTGCTGTCAAGGTATCAATCTGCCCCCATACCTTGAAGCATACCTGCAAAGATCTAAAACAAGGTTCTCGGTACCCAAATCTCTTTGGGTCCTTGTGGGTTAGTGTTTGGTATGGTTCCTTTGGGAACCCACACCTTTTTCATATTTTGTTTACCTCTTGCCCTGCAAACAGAAGCTGTATGTCCAGGTTTACCACAATAATAACATGTAATATAAGGTCTAGTGGAAAATTTTGGTTTATAATGAACATGCCTTTCTATGGGTTTGTTTCTAGGGAATCTATGATGCACATTTTGTAAACTAGACAATTTCCCAACAGTCCATTCCAGTTCATGAATTTTCTTTTCAGATTCAACACATTTATCACAAGTATAATTTTCTTTAAAGCATGCAAGGCTATCATTTTCTTTTCTAAGCTCTGACTTTTCTTTAGTTAAAGCAGTAACAGTATTTTCAAGATGAGTGATAACTTTCTTAGATTTATCCAATGCTTTAGCTAGTTTTAAGGATTTATCATGCAATTCAGTAAATGCTTCATATAATTCATCATAGGCATCTTGTAAAGATTCAGAGTTAGAATATACCTCAGTTTCACTTTCGCTGTTGTGGTCGGCCATGAGAGCAACTTGATCTTTTTCACTTTCTGAGCTATCTGATGAGTTCCTGTTTTCCCATGCTGTGTAGGCTTTTCTACTCCTTTTTCCTTTGGATCCCTTTTTCTCATCTCTTGGTCGTTTTCTTTGTAATTTTGGGCATTCCAATTTTATGTGACCGGGTTTCCCACATTCATAGCAGGTTAAAGGACTTAAGTAGTTTTGTTTGCATGAGACTTCTTTGGTTGGAGAATTCTTTTCTAGAGACCTCCTTATGAACCTTTTGAATTCTCTTACCATTAGGTCTATATTCTCATCCTCTTCATCACTTTCACTTCGCGAGTCATCACTGTCGTCGGATGAACTTGAACTTGAAACTTTAAAAGCTAGGTTTTTCTTTTTCTTGATTTTTCCTTCATTCTCTGCTAGACGAGTGAGCTCTAACTCGTGCTCTAGTAGTTTCCCAAACAGAGTGGCAAGAGACATGGTAGTTAGGTTTCTTGATTCAGTTATAGCAGTTACCTTTGGTTGCCATTCTCGGCTTAGGCATCTTAGCACTTTGTTGATCAAGTCTTCGGGAGGAAATGATTTTCCTAATGAACCCAATTTGTTCACTATGTGAGTGAACCTTTTCTGCATCTCTGATATTGTTTCACCTGTATTCATTCTAAACAATTCGTACTCTCTGGTAAGAGTATTTATTCTTGCCCTTTTCACTTCACTTGTACCCTCATGAGTAACTTGAAGATTATCCCACATTTCTTGGGCAGATTTACAGTTTGAAACTCGAAAAAATTCATCAGGACTTAAAGCAGAAGTAATAATATTTTTGGCGCGTAAATTAAGTTGCACTTTTCTTTTCTCATCATCAGACCATTCATTTCTACTTTTTATTCTAAGAATACCATCTACTATGTGTGTGGGGACGAAAGGTCCTTTTTCCACAGCATCCCAAACATCTAAGTCTACCCCTTCAATAAAAATTCTCATTCTTTCTTTCCAATATGCATAGTCTTCTCCGTTGAATCCCGGAGGACGGATAAGAGAAGCACCCTCTTGCGTAGACCAACCTGAAGCCATTTCTCTTGAAGCTGCTAGGCCCTTTATACAAGAGTCTAGCTTTGATACCACTTGTTACCAAGTGGCTTCAGTCTCAAGAGGGGGGGTGAATTGAGATTTAAAAACTTTTCAGATCTTTTGAAAATGTTTTTCCCCTTTTCAATGACTTAGATCAATTTTCGCGCAGGTTAAGTGGAAGCGAAGGAATTAGAATATAAAGCAGTAAAGTAGAATAACAGTAAAGCAGGAAAGCAGTAAAGCACGCAGAGATTTATCCTGGTTCGGTCACCTCCTAGTGACCTACGTCCAGTCCTCACACCCTTGTGAGATTTTCCACTAACCAAACCAACAAGGCTTACAGGTGCCTTGGAAAACCTTTACAGACTCAGGCACTCTCCTCCTAGGATACCCCACCTATGGAGAGCCCTCAAATCTAATATAACAATAACAAGAGATACCCCACCCTTGTTACAACAACTGCCCTAGAAAGATACCCCACTTCCTAGTACATGCAGCTACCCCTAGAGAGATACCCCACTCTCTAGTACAAATTATAACAATATAACAGTAATGTAAATACAGAAATACCTCTTAGTGTAGGCAGATATTACAACTTGAAGGACACAACCCCAACTAACTCTTAACGTAGGATCAGCTCTTGACGGACCAGTGGTGCGAGAAGAACACAAATAAAATATAAGAGTTTTTCAGAAATGATAGATCGTGAGAATGGGTTGGTAGATGAATGGAGGTGGTGAAGCCTCTATTTATAGATTTTGAAAATCCAGATCTCACGTTGAAAAAGTTTAAAGGAATCGATTCTTTGTTAATTGGAAAGGATCTAGGAATCGATTCATTTGCTTGATCTGATCTAGGAATCGATTCTGATTTGTTTGTAAAATGGATGGCAATCGATTATTGGCTTACAGGCAAGCTAGGAATCGATTATGTAGATTAAAGAAGAAGGTTGAAATCGATTCTTATTTAAATAAGGAAGCAAGGAATCGATTATGTGCTTAACCATTGATTTAGGAAATCGATTTTGAGCTTTAGAGAAATACTAGGAATCGATTCTTTACCTTTGAAACATTATAGGAATCGATTCTTATCTTTAGGAAAATAGTTGGAAATCGATTTCTTTGCTTTTAATAAAAACAATATGAATTGTTTCTTTGCTTTGAAAAAATAGTTTATGAATCGATTTATATACTTAGTAAAAATAATATGAATCGATTGTATGCTTTCATATTGAGTTAAAAATCGATTTTGATATTTAATAAAAAATAGTGTGAATCGATTTTATAGTTTCTCAAAAACCTTTTTATGTTTACGTATGCATGCATGCATTTTGAGAACTTGTGTGAGTGTGTGAGACTTTGAGATACGAGCTGACCTTTGAAAGAGCTTACACAATTCCTAAGACTCACCCAAACCCTAAGGACTACCCTTATATTTAAGGACAACCCTTAAACTTTAATCTTCAATTGTTGGGCTTGATTGTCTTGGATTGACTTTTGAATATATGATACTTTTTATCAGCTTTGCTTTGACACTCTCATTCCTTTGGCCATCAACTTGGCTTTGTCTTTTTCATCATCAAAACTAATCCTGCAATATTAGATAACCTGCAACACAGGTATCCACATTCTCCCCCTTTTTGATGATGACAAAACATTTACTCATCTCAAGGTGGGAGGTTAGTTCAAACAGATAATATATATATGATGCTCCCCCTATCATGATGCTCCCCCTGACTTATTGACTAGATGCATAATATGCAAGTTCTATATGCTCATATGCAACCCTATATTTCTCTCCCCCTTTTTGTCATGATCAAAGAGGGTCAATATATGATAAAGTTTGCGAATCGAATGTCGCAGCTATTTGACAAGGTAAAAGAGCCATTGCTGATTTGTAAGTGATCATCAAAACTTGAAGAAAAACATATTTGAGACCATGAAGAGAATATTTTATCAAACACAGGTAAGAGCTAATTATGAGTCTCAAAAATCTGTGAAGCAGTTGTTTTAAACTTTATACATTTCATGCTGCTTAGTTTGAAAGTTGGTGATGGCAGCCAGAATATGGGAGAAAAATTATTTTAGTTGAACAACGATTGTGAGTATGTATTCTGAATTTTAATGCCAAAGCCAGCAATTGATTGTGACAGGAGAGAATGGATTTCGGGAAAAGGTAGCATTTCAGCTGCTTTATAGAACGCTTTTTGAGCACGCAGAAATTCGTAAGTCACAAATTCTCTTAAATTCATATTTTAAAAGATCACTTGAAAAACATTTTATTGACAAATTCATTTAAATAAAGAACCAGGTTTTCTTTTGCAATGGATTTGTGAAAATATCAACTAGCTGATTTTGACGATTCAACTAACTCAATCACATTATCGCCTTTTTAACCATAACCTCTAAGACGGTGATATGATAATTCTACATGCTCAGTTTTAGAGGGATGATCAGAATACTTTATTTGTTTTCATGCCTTAAAAAATGTTCCCTTAGAGATGCATGAAATGCGGTTTAGAGATCAATTTGTTTCACAAGTCACATGTTTGACTAAGTAAACTATGATTTAAGCACATTTTCAGTTTAGAGGTGAATAAAACTTTTCTAACCTTTACCAGTGATTCTCCCTCTATTCATCACAAGTCACATGACGGATTTTTCCGGGGGTGAGTGTTATGAACTTTATTGCGTCTCCGGTCATGCTCTTCGAGTCTTTGCTGTCAAGGTATCAATCTGCCCCCATACCTTGAAGCATACCTGCAAAGATCTAAAACAAGGTTCTCGGTACCCAAATCTCTTTGGGTCCTTGTGGGTTAGTGTTTGGTATGGTTCCTTTGGGAACCCACACCTTTTTCATATTTTGTTTACCTCTTGCCCTGCAAACAGAAGCTGTATGTCCAGGTTTACCACAATAATAACATGTAATATAAGGTCTAGTGGAAAATTTTGGTTTATAATGAACATGCCTTTCTATGGGTTTGTTTCTAGGGAATCTATGATGCACATTTTGTAAACTAGACAATTTCCCAACAGTCCATTCCAGTTCATGAATTTTCTTTTCAGATTCAACACATTTATCACAAGTATAATTTTCTTTAAAGCATGCAAGGCTATCATTTTCTTTTCTAAGCTCTGACTTTTCTTTAGTTAAAGCAGTAACAGTATTTTCAAGATGAGTGATAACTTTCTTAGATTTATCCAATGCTTTAGCTAGTTTTAAGGATTTATCATGCAATTCAGTAAATGCTTCATATAATTCATCATAGGCATCTTGTAAAGATTCAGAGTTAGAATATACCTCAGTTTCACTTTCGCTGTTGTGGTCGGCCATGAGAGCAACTTGATCTTTTTCACTTTCTGAGCTATCTGATGAGTTCCTGTTTTCCCATGCTGTGTAGGCTTTTCTACTCCTTTTTCCTTTGGATCCCTTTTTCTCATCTCTTGGTCGTTTTCTTTGTAATTTTGGGCATTCCAATTTTATGTGACCGGGTTTCCCACATTCATAGCAGGTTAAAGGACTTAAGTAGTTTTGTTTGCATGAGACTTCTTTGGTTGGAGAATTCTTTTCTAGAGACCTCCTTATGAACCTTTTGAATTCTCTTACCATTAGGTCTATATTCTCATCCTCTTCATCACTTTCACTTCGCGAGTCATCACTGTCGTCGGATGAACTTGAACTTGAAACTTTAAAAGCTAGGTTTTTCTTTTTCTTGATTTTTCCTTCATTCTCTGCTAGACGAGTGAGCTCTAACTCGTGCTCTAGTAGTTTCCCAAACAGAGTGGCAAGAGACATGGTAGTTAGGTTTCTTGATTCAGTTATAGCAGTTACCTTTGGTTGCCATTCTCGGCTTAGGCATCTTAGCACTTTGTTGATCAAGTCTTCGGGAGGAAATGATTTTCCTAATGAACCCAATTTGTTCACTATGTGAGTGAACCTTTTCTGCATCTCTGATATTGTTTCACCTGTATTCATTCTAAACAATTCGTACTCTCTGGTAAGAGTATTTATTCTTGCCCTTTTCACTTCACTTGTACCCTCATGAGTAACTTGAAGATTATCCCACATTTCTTGGGCAGATTTACAGTTTGAAACTCGAAAAAATTCATCAGGACTTAAAGCAGAAGTAATAATATTTTTGGCGCGTAAATTAAGTTGCACTTTTCTTTTCTCATCATCAGACCATTCATTTCTACTTTTTATTCTAAGAATACCATCTACTATGTGTGTGGGGACGAAAGGTCCTTTTTCCACAGCATCCCAAACATCTAAGTCTACCCCTTCAATAAAAATTCTCATTCTTTCTTTCCAATATGCATAGTCTTCTCCGTTGAATCCCGGAGGACGGATAAGAGAAGCACCCTCTTGCGTAGACCAACCTGAAGCCATTTCTCTTGAAGCTGCTAGGCCCTTTATACAAGAGTCTAGCTTTGATACCACTTGTTACCAAGTGGCTTCAGTCTCAAGAGGGGGGGTGAATTGAGATTTAAAAACTTTTCAGATCTTTTGAAAATGTTTTTCCCCTTTTCAATGACTTAGATCAATTTTCGCGCAGGTTAAGTGGAAGCGAAGGAATTAGAATATAAAGCAGTAAAGTAGAATAACAGTAAAGCAGGAAAGCAGTAAAGCACGCAGAGATTTATCCTGGTTCGGTCACCTCCTAGTGACCTACGTCCAGTCCTCACACCCTTGTGAGATTTTCCACTAACCAAACCAACAAGGCTTACAGGTGCCTTGGAAAACCTTTACAGACTCAGGCACTCTCCTCCTAGGATACCCCACCTATGGAGAGCCCTCAAATCTAATATAACAATAACAAGAGATACCCCACCCTTGTTACAACAACTGCCCTAGAAAGATACCCCACTTCCTAGTACATGCAGCTACCCCTAGAGAGATACCCCACTCTCTAGTACAAATTATAACAATATAACAGTAATGTAAATACAGAAATACCTCTTAGTGTAGGCAGATATTACAACTTGAAGGACACAACCCCAACTAACTCTTAACGTAGGATCAGCTCTTGACGGACCAGTGGTGCGAGAAGAACACAAATAAAATATAAGAGTTTTTCAGAAATGATAGATCGTGAGAATGGGTTGGTAGATGAATGGAGGTGGTGAAGCCTCTATTTATAGATTTTGAAAATCCAGATCTCACGTTGAAAAAGTTTAAAGGAATCGATTCTTTGTTAATTGGAAAGGATCTAGGAATCGATTCATTTGCTTGATCTGATCTAGGAATCGATTCTGATTTGTTTGTAAAATGGATGGCAATCGATTATTGGCTTACAGGCAAGCTAGGAATCGATTATGTAGATTAAAGAAGAAGGTTGAAATCGATTCTTATTTAAATAAGGAAGCAAGGAATCGATTATGTGCTTAACCATTGATTTAGGAAATCGATTTTGAGCTTTAGAGAAATACTAGGAATCGATTCTTTACCTTTGAAACATTATAGGAATCGATTCTTATCTTTAGGAAAATAGTTGGAAATCGATTTCTTTGCTTTTAATAAAAACAATATGAATTGTTTCTTTGCTTTGAAAAAATAGTTTATGAATCGATTTATATACTTAGTAAAAATAATATGAATCGATTGTATGCTTTCATATTGAGTTAAAAATCGATTTTGATATTTAATAAAAAATAGTGTGAATCGATTTTATAGTTTCTCAAAAACCTTTTTATGTTTACGTATGCATGCATGCATTTTGAGAACTTGTGTGAGTGTGTGAGACTTTGAGATACGAGCTGACCTTTGAAAGAGCTTACACAATTCCTAAGACTCACCCAAACCCTAAGGACTACCCTTATATTTAAGGACAACCCTTAAACTTTAATCTTCAATTGTTGGGCTTGATTGTCTTGGATTGACTTTTGAATATATGATACTTTTTATCAGCTTTGCTTTGACACTCTCATTCCTTTGGCCATCAACTTGGCTTTGTCTTTTTCATCATCAAAACTAATCCTGCAATATTAGATAACCTGCAACACAGGTATCCACAGAAATAGCTAGAAGTCTCTCATCAGGGAAAACCTCCTTGATCTCCCCATCATTTGAGGCCTGCATCACACTATGGTCAAGCCTTGAGAGGAGGTCAGCTACAAAGTTCTCTGAGCCTTTCTTGTCTCTAATCTCCAAGTCAAACTCTTGTAGCAACAAGATCCACCTGATTAACCTGGGTTTTGCATCCTGCTTTCCAAGCAAATATCTAATGGCAGCATGATCAGTATAAACAATAACTTTAGAAAGAACAAGGTAATGACGAAACTTGTCAAATGCAAATACTACAACTAGTAACTCTTTCTCTGTGGTAGTGTAATTTCTTTGAGCATCATCAAGAGTACGACTAGCATAGTAAATGGTATAAAATACCTTATTCTTTCTTTGCCCCAAAACAGCCCCCACAGCAGTATCGCTAGCATCACACATAATTTCAAAGGGAAGCGACCAATCAGAGGCAACAACAACAGGGGCACTAATTAATTTTTCCTTTAAACAATTAAAAGCCTTCAAACAAGTGTCAGAAAAATCAAAAGTGGCCTCCTTAACCAAGAGGTCAGTCATAGGCTTTGCAATTTTTGAGAAGTCTTTAACAAACCTCCTATAGAATCCGGCATGGCCTAGAAAACTACGGACCCCCTTAACAGAATTGGGTGGGGGCAACTTTGCAATTACCTCAATCTTTGCAGGATCAACTTCAATGCCTCTAGTGGACACCTTATGTCCTAGAATAATGCAATCTTGTACCATAAATTGGCACTTCTCCTAATTGAGCACTAAATTGGTATCCATGCATCTCTGCAACACTGAATTCAAGTTATGTAAACAATCCTCATAAGAGGATCCAAAGACGGTAAAATCATCCATGAATATCTCAATGCATTTTTTAACCAAGTCAGAGAAGATAGCCATCATGCATCTTTGGAAAGTGGCAGGGGCATTACATAAACCGAATGACATCCTTTTATATGCAAATGTTCCATATGGGCAAGTAAAAGTAGTTTTTTCTTGATCTTCAGAAGCCATTGGTATTTGCAAATAACCGGAATATCCATCCAAACAACAATAATAATCATGACCTGCCACTCTCTCAAGCATTTGATCAATAAAGGGAAGGGGGGAGTGATTTTTCGGGTGGCATCATTTAATTTTCTATAATCAATGCACATATGCCACCCGGTAGTTTTCCTAACTGCAATTAATTCATTTTTATCATTCTCCATCACAGTAGTACCTCCCTTTTTAGGAACACATTGAACAGAACTTACCCACTTACTATCAGAGATAGGATAGATGATACCTACATCAAGAAGCTTAATCACTTCCTTTTTGACCACCTCTTTCATGTTAGGAATGAGGCGGCGTTGAGGTAGTGCCCGGGGTTGGTAATCATCCTCCATGTAGATCTCGTGGGTGCAAATTGAGGGACTAATGCCTTTTATATCATGAATAGACCATCCAAAGGCTTCTTTGTTGGCCCTTAATACCCTCAAAAGCTTATCCTCCATGGTATATGTCAAATCTGCAGAAATAATCACAGGCAAAGAGGAAGGGGGATGCAAGAAAGCATATTTTACATTTGAAGGAAAAGACTTTAATTCAAGCTCAGGAGCCTCTTCAATTGAAGGTTTGGGATTTGGAGTATTACCCCTTTCCAATTCCTCAAATCTATAGTTACTCCAGTTTTTCTGAGGGTGGTGAGCCTGCAAAAACATTAAGAACTCTTCTTCCTCACCACCCTGCAATATGCCAAGTCCCTGCAAAGTAAGTACTTTTTCTAGAGGGTCCTGAATTCTAAAATCATCAAAACTTTCAGAGGTAACCACATCATTAATATCCATAGCTTGAATAAAATTACAAGAAGCAAATGAGGAGGGATTTTTTAATGAGTTCAAGACTTGTAATACAACTTCCTCATCTCCAAATCTCAAAGTCAATTTTCCTTGCTGAACATCAATTAAGCTTTTTCCTGTAGCTAAGAAAGGACGCCCCAAAATAATTGGAATTTCCTCATCTTCTTCCATATCCAATACAACAAAATCAGCAGGGAAAATAAACTTATCAACTGTAACTAAAACATCTTCCACCACTCCACGGGGGTGGGCAATGGATCTATCAGCTAGCTGCAAAGTGACATTAGTAGGATGTGGTTCCTGCAAACCAAGCTTTCTAAAAACAGAAAAGGCATCAAATTTATACTTGCTCCTAAATCACATAAAGCCTTTTCAAAATGAGAGTTACCAATTGTACAAGGGATAGTAAAACTACCTGGATCTTTAAGCTTAGGTGGTAACTTTTTTAGAACTATAGCAGAACATTCCTCATTGAGCCTAACTGTTTCAAAGCCTTCTAACTTCCTTTTGTTAGAAATAATTTCTTTTAAAAATTTGGCATATTTAGGCATTTGAGCAATAGCTTCAGCAAAAGGAATGCTGATATGCAATTTTCTAAATATTTCAAGAAATTTGGCAAATTGCTTATCATGCTGCTCATTTTTAAGTCTTTGAGGATAAGGAACATTTACCTTTGCTTGCTCATATTTTTCCCTTTCCTTTTGCTTTCCTCAGAAGTGCTCCCATTAGCAGGAGCTTGTATTTCTTTCTGGGGCGCCCGCCCGTCTTGATTGTTTTCTTGAACCAGCTCCTTGCCACTCCTAAGAGTGACAGCCTTGCAATGCTCATTTCGTGGATTAGGCTCAGTTTGGGTAGGCAGTGAGCCTTGAGGCCTTTGAGACAACACAGTAATTAGATTTGAGATTTGACCCTTCAGGCTTCCAAATTCGTTGTTCATGGCTCCAATTTGGCCCTCCAGGCTTCCAAATTTGTTGTTCATGGCTCCCTCCAGGCTTCCAAATTTTTCATTTGTCTGCTGCATAAACCTTGTCAACACATCATTGGTATCCAACTTTTTCTCCTCTTGCCTTTGCACATGTGGAGGCTTATAGGAGTTCGAGCTTTGCTCCTTTGGTTGTCCTCCCTAAGAGAAATTAGGGTGATTTCTCCAACCCGGATTGTAAGTGTTTGAATAAGGGTCATTTTGGATCCGATTGGAATTCTGAACATAATTGGCCTCTTCAGTTGAGGTTGTTGGCCGGCCCTGTGCTTTTATCAGTTCTTCAATGGATTGCAACCTCTCATCAGTCCTGTCCATGTAATTGGATAAAACACCCATGCACGGGTGTCCAACTTTTTCCATGTATCTAACTAGAGCCTCTTGCATACCAGGCCTTAACTCACTTTTCTTCTGACCAAGATAGTTGACTTCTTCAGTTAGGCCTCCCCAGAGGTTATTCGTGATGTCACTAGTGGAGGTAACTATTGGAGTGGATTGAGCTTGTACCTTCATCATAGATTGCACCTGTTTAGAGAGAGCATCCAACTTTATGTCAACACTAGTGTCATCTTCAACCTTGTACATCCCAGCTGATTTCTTGATGTGTCTGTCACTTGTCTCCCATTGGGCATTATCAGCTGCTATCTCTGCAATTAAGTCATATACTGTCGTAGGTTCTCCATTCATTAGAGAGCCTCCACAAGCCATATTAACAATTCCCCTATTTTGAGAAGATAATCCGTTGCAAAAATATTCAAGCAATTGCCACTTCTCAAATCCATGATGTGGACAACTTCGGAGTAAGTCTTGAAATCTTTCCCAAGCTTCATGTAAAGATTCTTGCTCGAGTTGAGCAAAGCTGATTATTGCACCTCGGATCTTAGTGGTCTTACCTGGAGGAAAATATTTGGTCAAGAATTTTTGTTTCAGTTGGTCCCACATGGTAATGGACTCAGCAGGTTGAGAGTCTAGCCAAGCAGATGCCTTGTCAGCCAATGACCATGGAAACAATCTCACTCTAATGGCATCAGGAGTGACACCATTACAAATTACTGAGTCTGCCACCCTCAAGAAGTTTCTAAGATGGGTGTGCGGGTCTTCTGTTGGTGCACCTCTGAACATAGTTGAATTCTGAACCATTTGAATCAAGCTGGGTTTAAGCTCAAAGTTAGTAGCTTGTACGGGTGGATTGACTATGCTTGTAGTGATATTCGCTGTCGGCGTAAAGTAGTCCCGAAGAGTTCTTCTCGGATTGGCAGCCATCACTCTTGTCTCTTTTCTTATCCTTCGAGCAGTTCTTTCAATTTCTGGATCAAAAACCAAAAAAGGCTCCTGGGAGCGGGTGAGCATGCACTAGTAATAGTAATAAAAATAAAACTAACTAATAAAATAAAACTAAATATAATTTTTTTTATTAAATTAAAACAAGAATTAACTAACTAATAAAATAAAACTAAATATAATTTTTTTTATTAAATTAAAACAAGAATTAAAATAAATGTCTAAAGCAATAAAAAATATTTTTCGTTTAATATTATTAAATTAATCCCCGGCAACGGCGCCAAAAACTGGTTGCGTTAAAAACACACTTAGAGCAAGTGTACTCTCTCGCAGAAGTAGTATAAAAGATATCGTCTCCACAGGGATTAATTAACAAGTACCAAACTACTTAAGATTAATTATTATTAGACGAACGAATGTTTGGTTGTTATAGAAACTAAAATAAAAAGAAATAAACAACAAGAATTAAAATGTGAAGTTTAACCAATGGAGAGAAGCCTAGGGTCACGGTTTCACTTGCAAGCTTCGATTCCCCTATGTCTAATTCTACCTGAATTCCTTTATTTTATTCAATTACCAATCCCTTTACTAAAGCAATTAATCCGTTTGGTCATTCGCGATTAATATTCTTTTTCCTAAATTAACCATTGTTTGGTCATACAAGAATTTAAATTCAAGAAAAACATAAAGTACAAAAAGGTTGAATGATTGGAAGACTAAATTAAAGTTTGGTCATTCATTAATTATAGTCTCAAATAAAGGTCCACCAATTAATTGCAGTACGGTCGCTGATCAACTAATTGATTATGAACATGCAAAGGTTGTCAATCCTAATTATGTGATAAAAGCAATAGGATAATATCAATTGAAATAAAAACGAGGAATTCAAAGTGTAAATTAAAACATAAAAAGTCTCTAATCAAGCAAGATCCACCTAGACCCTAGAAGAGGATTTAGCTATCCATAGTGTTCGAGAACAATAAAATAAAATTAGGAGTCATAAATTACAGAGATAAAAATAACCCGGAATAGAGAAATTTCTGATCCTGCAAATTTCGTCTCCTTTTTCTGCTCCAGAGCTGTCTCACGGTGTCAAGAACGGGTACCCAAAACTCTCTCCATTATTTGCCGATGCTACTGTTTGCTTCGTCTGTACTGTGCGTGCGTGACTTTCTCTGTGCGGCTGCGTTCTCCTTGGTTCCTTTTAATTATCAAAATTAACTCTTTCTCTGTGTGCGGCTATTCTCCTTTGAATTCAATTGTGAAGCTCTTTGTTAATCCCCCCTCCGTCCGTCAATGATCCTTTCTAACTATTAAAAATCTCTTTTTATTTTGCCGTGTGCGGCACTTTTCTTCTTTTTCAAGTCTAGGGTAGAGTCCATGTGCCTAAACCAAATTATGGATATGATCTTGGCTTTCCAAACAGGCCGTGGGCCTTGTTTTTATTGGGCTGATAACAAAGCCAACTAAGAATTTGGCTTTAATTTCTTCTTTTATTTTTGAGCTCATATATATATATATATATATATATATATATATATATATATATATATATATATTGAACTTTGAGTGACATAAAATTGGACTTTTATTCTTTTTATCCTTTTCTATCTTTCTGCAAAATAAGAGCAAATTAAGTTAGTAATTTATATTATTAATAATAACTGCTCTAAAATCGACTCAAAAGTGTCTCTAAAAACTGCACTAAATTGGAGCTTATCACACCGTCGCTCCCCCCCTCCCCCTTCCCCTTCGCACCGTCGCTCCCCCCCTCCCCCTTCCCCTTCGCACCGCCTCCCTGCTCCTTCCCCTTTGCACCGTCGCTCCCCCCTTCCCCTCGCACCGTCGCTCCCCCCTCCCCCTTCCCCTTCGCACCGTCGCTCCCCCCTCCCCCTTCCCCTTCGCCTCCCTTCATTCTTATATTCAAGTGGGAGGAAAAAGTACCATCGCTGTCCCTTCTCTCTCTCTGCGAAGGTTTCTCTCTCTCTCTCTCTCTCTCCCTCTCTCTGCGAACTCTCTACGATCTCTCTCTCTCTTTCGTTCCAGATCCGGTGAAGGGGGAGCGACAGTGAAGGGGAAAACGAGGGGGGGGAGCGACGGTGCGAAGGGGAGGGGGGAGGGGGAGGTGCGAAAGGGAAGGGGGAGGGGGAGGGGGCCACGGTGGGGGAGGGTGTGAGGGAGGAACAGTTTAAAAAAAAGGAACAGTGCGCCTACGTGGCAGTCTACGTGGACTGCCACGTAGGATAAGTCAGTCAAAATTGACTTTCAATTTTGACCAAATTAAGAGGGGGACCTTGATTTTACAAATTGGGAAAATAGGGGGATCAAAATCGTCAAATTAAAATTTTAGGGACCAAAATCGTGAGTTTGTCATAATAGGGGGACCAAAACTGTAATTAAGCCTACAATCTAAGTTCTTCTCATATTTGCTTCTTGTAAGCTTCTTGTACTGTCAATTCCTTCTTCGATTTCCAGTGTGTAAAAGTACCTCACAAGAGAGAAAACAGAGAGAGTCAGTATTCTTCCTAAGTGTGAGTTACAAAGAAGAAAGAACAGAGTGCAGTAAAGTGAGAAATTTACCTGTTAGCAACTGTGAGATGTTCGTTTATGTGTGAGGTTCCCACTACAAGAATTTTGCCCATTTCCGGCGGGGCATTTCCGGCGAATTAAATCCGCCAGTAAATTACCGGCGGATTTAATCCCCCGGTAAATTACCGGCGGATTTTGAGCGTTACCGGCGGATTTTGGGCGTTACCGGCGGAATTGTTTTGCGTAAAAAAATATTTTTTTTTTTAAAAATAATCCATCGGAAATGGCTATTACCGGCGGATTTTAAAATTTTTTTTTTATTTTTTATTTTAAAAAAAATCCGTCGGTAATGCACATTACCGGCGGATTTATCCCCCGGTAATTACCGGCGGATTTTTTTTAAAAAAAATAATTTTTTTTTTTAAAAATCCGCCGGTAATAGCCATTTCCGGCGGATTATTTTAAAAAATTATTTATTTAATTTTTTTAGACTCTTCTCATTTCCTATAAATACAATTTTCTCCTACACTCTTCTCATTCTCTCATTTCACTCTTTATTTCCTTCTCATACTCTCCAATCTCCATAAATTTCTCCACATATCTCTCTTTCATATTTCTCTCAAATCTTTATTTCTTCTTTCTTCTTCCTTCTCATTCAATCTCTTATCAAATCTTCTCACATACATACACTTCATTTTTCTTAATCTCTTCTCTAAATCTTCACACATTTATACACTTTATTCTCAATCTCTTCTCAAAATCTTCACACATTTATACATTTATACACTTTCTTCTCAATCTCACATACATACACTTTATTTTTCTCAATCTCTTCACATAAATAATTAAATAATTAAAATAATATTAATTTTTTAAATAAACGAATTTTAAAAAAGAAATAAATTAATTAAAATAAACGAATTTAAAAAAAGAAATAAATTTAAAAAAACAAAAAAAATTAAATAATATTAATTTTTTAAATTAACGTATTTAAAAAACATTTTTTTAAAAAAAAATTAAATAATTACCGACGGATTTCGGGTGATTACCGGTAGATTTTGGGTGATTACCGGCGGATTTTTTAAAATAATTTTTTTTAAAAAACAATTACCGGCGGATTTTGGGTGATTACTGGCGGATTTTCCGCCGGTAACCGTTACCTGCGGATGAATTTCCGGCGGACAAAATCCGCCGGTAATGTCGTCGATTTTGGCCATTACCGGCGGATTTTGGCCGCCGGAAATTTACGAAATTCTTGTAGTGTCCACGGTTCAAACAGTCACAAGAAAGTGTGCATGCAGAACACATAACGAACAGATTAGATTTACAAAAGGATAAAACTAAATCAGAATCACAAGGTGGTGATTTAGTGTTTTATACCTTCAATCGTGATTGTAGAGTCTTCAATCATCAGATTCAGCAACAGTTATTCACATACAAATACAGAAATCATACAATAAGTAAGATACAGTACTTAGGGTTTCTGAAATAGCAAAATCAGAAAGAAACAAAGGGTTTATGTGTATTACCTGTTGATAAAGATAGCAGCAACAAGGTTGAAGTGATTTCAACCTTCACACAGAGAAAATCAATCAAATCAGTTTACAGATTCAATAAAAAGAAAAACAAACCGAAGAAATCACATAGGGTTGTGATTTCATACCTTCGCTGTGCCTGTTTGTGTGAATCGTTCATCGTGGTGGTGTTGTTCGTACTTGCAAACGAAGGAAATACTGAATCAATGTTTTGGTGAATATAGAGAATATAAAACAGAAAATTGAAAGCGTAATCAAAGGGTTTTAGAGTAACTAGTGTACCTGAGCATTCATTCTTCAAGATAGGAGGGATTGGAACGCATTAGTTGCTGAAATCAGTGTGATTTCAACAAACCCTAGCTGTGGAGAAGAAGAAGAGAGAGCGGCGCAGCAAGAATCAGGTGGTGAAATCTCGTAAAACTGATCAATTAGGTTTACATCAAGCATATATACTACGGGTCGTGTGTAGATCCGCGCATTGCTCCAATTGGCACTGGGTCTGGGTGCCGCAAAGACCCGTTTGGCAGCTAAGATTGGGCAGCTGTGTTTTTTGGTCACTGTGGACTGAATCAGTGGGCTGGGCAATTGCTATTTGCACCCGTGCTGTTTCATTTCTGCAACCTGAAAGAAAAATCAAATTAAATGGTTTGCAAATTCAATATTAGAGTGTTGGAGAACAAGACAACAGATGATAAACCTTTACCTTTTGAGTTACATGACAATTCTCCTCTATTTGTTCTTTGGTAGACAATATACTGTACAAACAAAACAATATAAGTGTTTATAGGATGTAAATTAAAGCAATTCGTCAAACTAAGCAATACCTGCACATTCAATAACTCTTATAGGATCTTAGTTTTTTTTCTCGATAATTAAATTTTTTTATTGATAGAACCTAAACCAAGCAAAAAGAAAGGTTAGGACGGGGTGGCCGAAGCCAAAAAGCACCAACATACACCAACATGTTGAATCAACACCCAATTATAGGATCTAAGTTAAAGCCATCAAACCATTGAATTATCTTCTATTTTCTTGATGACCATGTATACAAAATTTTAGACCGCTTACTTATATCAAATAGCATATTAAAAATTAAAATAAAATGATAAAATAAGGTGATGAAATATCAAATAGTTTTTAAATTCTATGAAATTTTAAGAATTTAATTTAATCTACTTACTAAAAACTTTTATTTTAACCTTTGGATTAATTAAACTTCTTCTATTTGTCTAATATAAGTTCCATTTTCTGCGCGGGATTGCAAAAAATCCATTAAGTTGAGTAGGACCACAATAGTTGACATAACTTTCAATCAATAGATTTAACACTGCTGCATTCTCAATGGTGAATTCAAACTCATAACTTTGATTAAGCTGAAAGAGATTCAAATCATCTCATTCAAGTGCTCTCGGTAACTAAAAAAATACAAAAAGGATTAAATTCTTGCTAATTGATAAATACACAATGAGTGGAATAATAGATAGTATTGTAGGTTGAGAGAGTTCTAGTAGAAACAATAATAGAAATCAACGAAGGTTCAACGTGGTTGAACAGTAACAGGTTTTCTATTTGGACACGACATTTTAAGACAAAAGCATGGAAAAGGGAAAGTGCCAGCGAATTTAATTTCTATCTGAATAATCGCGATCGCGATCTGAAAGATTGAGTAGAGAAGGCAAAGCAAAAGAGTTGATCGTGAATAGTGAAGAGTGTTGGTAAAGGAAGGAAATGGAGACGGTGAATGAAGATGAAGAATACAATTACAGAGAAGTGAGGCTTCCGTCTCTGATCCCGGTGGTTCCTGAACCAGAGCTTGAGAGGGAAACAGGTGAGAGAAGAAGAGGAAGGGACATAGTGATAGCCATAGATCACGGTCCTAATAGTAAACATGCCTTTGACTGGGCTCTCATCCACTTATGCAGACTTGCTGACACCATCCATCTCGTTCACGCCGTTTCTGGTTCTTTACCTTTCTTACCTTCTTTTCATTCTTGTTTTTTTTTTTCCTTGACGTTATACCAATTAAATTTTCTGTTATTTTATTATGGATATTTCAATTTTCTTCTTGTTGAAATATTATGCAGATATGAAGAACCAAATTGTGTACGACACGACCCAGGGACTGATGGAGAAATTAGCGGTCGAGGCTTTTGAAGTTGTAATGGTTAGCTTCTTTTTCCATTTATCACTATTTTTTTAAATATTCATATTTTTTGAAAAAAAAATAAAGGATGGAGTCGCAAAGTAAAACATAGATAGACTTGCACTTCAAATTATCAACCACAATTGGTCATAAGTGATGTGAGTTTTTGCTTAAAGACTAAATTTAGGGTAGTAACTCGTTAAATTTGGCCCCCAAAATTCTGCTGTATTTTTCATGACTTTGGTGCTTTATATGGTAAACTCAGTTTTTTAATTAAACTGTATTGATGCTCACCTATTATTACTCTACTTATTATGATTGAATATTCATATATTATATTGAATGAAAGGTGATTACAAAGATAAATCACTTTAACTCGGAGCGTGGGGTTCAGCGGTTGGGGCTGAACCTCCCTTAACCAAGGGTCGGGGTTTCGATCCCCGTCTTGGGTACGGAGCAGCGTTAAAACTCTGGGCCAGCTGTCCTGCCCCTCGAGGCACCTACAATGAGCAAGGGATTAGTCACTGGTGGATACCCGGGTTTACCCAAAAAGATAAACCACTTTATATAGAGGAGTACATCAGCTGCTAACTAACTGACTAGTCACCTAGTTAACTAACTAACTAACTAATTGTAACAAATTTTGATATCTCTAATATCCTGGCAAGTTAGAAAGTGTTCACTGGTTACTACACCTCAAGCTTGGAAAATTCAGAAAACAAATGTCGAAAATACAACGGCTAGAAAGAATATTAAATGCCAAAAATTCGTCGGCTAAAAAGAACATGAACGACCACATATACATCGGCCGTATTACAGTTGAATATTCATCTATTGTCTTGATACCATATTATAATTGTTTGATACCATGTTACATTTGAATATTCATATATTGTATTGAATGAAGAAGAGTGATTACAAAGATAAACCACTTTATATAGAGGAGTGCATCAGCCGCTAACTAACGGACTAGTTAACTAAATAACTGACTAATTGTAACAAACTTAATATGTCTAATAGTAATACTACTTCTGCCAAGCTTTGATTTGACTGATGACATGAAAACAGGTGAAAACAGTAGCTCGGATTGTGGAAGGTGATGCAGGAAAAGTAATATGCAAGGAAGCAGAGAGGATCAAGCCTGCAGCTGTGGTTTTGGGGACCAGAGGCAGAAGCTTGTTTCAAAGGTTTGCCTTTCCATTCCTTCCCTTTTCTGACTTTGAAACTGTCTGTGTGTGTGTGTGGTTTTCTAAATCCATTATTCTGATGGATTGGTTGGCTTGTTGTTGTTTTCTTACAGCGTGCTACAAGGAAGTGTTGGCGAGTACTGCTTTCACCACTGTAAAGCAGCACCTGTTGTTATTGTTCCTGGAAAAGGTGTGCCTTCAGTGTTCATTGCATTACCCTTTCTTTTTAACATTTTCTTGCGACTGAATTTTTGGAATTTGAAGGACTTTTGTTTCTTTGATTGACAGATGCTGGAGATACGTCAACCGTTTAGTGGATTGTACAAGGTTGTGTTTGGTATGTTCGCTTTGTTTTGTATATATACTAGTGTGCAGATTGATGCTAATTCATTTCAACAAAAAAAAAAAGGCATCATGTGTGGTGGTGGTTTGTTTTGTGATAACTGATAACTCACTTTCCTGTTCAGGAATTCATGGGCATTTTACTTTGATTTGCTTGTAATTGTGAAATAGTACTTTGTTTTCCTGTATAATGTTAACCATTAGATTTTTCTTCTCCGTCCGGTTTTTTTATAAGCAAAAATTGGTTAATAAAAGTTAATGTATCTTTATATATACATCCAGGGGTACTCTCCAAGTGGGCCCTACACCTAATTTTGGCTCCCCCTCGGCGCCAAACTCCCCTACCCCCACCCCTTCCCCCCTTTTTTTTCTTCTTATTTTTTATATTTTCATTTTTTAAGAATACATTTAAATTTAAGAAAAAAAATTAGATCTATAAATAGATGAAGTTTGTTCCTCAATAATCAGATTGGTGAAAAATGAAAATTAATTTCCTGATAAATTATGTAAAGTGTGATGCTAGCCACTCTGTTTTAAGGTAATTTAAAGTCTAAAAAAAATTAGTTGTTCAAAGGAAATAGTAATACAAAACAGTGTGTTTTGGGGTTCTTAAGTAGTCAGAAAAAAATTAACTGTTCAAATATGCAGAGTTTGTTCCTTAGTAACCTCTTTGTTGAAAAAAAGAACTTTAAGAAAGTAGGTTTATAGTAGTTTTTCAAAACTATAATTATCAATGGTAAATATTATAAATTGTCAAAAAAAATTACAATAGTAATCCCGTGTTTTTTTATATATCACTGCAATTATCCTGTGTTTTTTATTTATCAGTGCAGTTATCTCGTAGTTTCAATTGATTATTTTAGTTGATTAGTAGATTATAGTAGATAATAAAAGTTAGATATTAAATTATCCATAAGAAATATTTGTTTTAAATATTAATTACTAATTTAAATAATTATTAAGTCTTTTTTGTTTTTTCGATAGTAGGTTTATAGTAGTAGTCTTCAAAATTTTTAATTATCAATGACAAATATTATTCTCATGTTTTTCATATATCAGTGCAGTTATCTCGTGTTTTTTATATATCAGGGCAGTTATTTCGTAATTTCAATTAATTATTTTAGTTGATTAGTAGATTATTAATACGAAATATTTGTTTTAAATATTAATCGGTATTTTAAATAGTCATTAAATCTTATAGTTTTTTAGATAGTAGGTTTATAGTAGTCTTCAAAAATTTTAATTATCAGTGACAAATATTAATACTATGTTTTTTTATATATCAGTGCAGATGTCCCGTGTTTTTTTATATATTATTGCAGTTATCTCGTAGTTTCAATTGATTACTTTAGTTGATTCGTTGATTATAGTAGATCCTAAATGATAGATAGTAGATTATCAATAAGAGGTGATAGTAAATTATCAATAAGAGTGTAAACAGATTTTGGAGAGAAAAATTAAAATTTTAAGGTGCTAACGTTTTCAAAAAAGTGATAGTTTTATTTTTGTTTTTTTGTATGACTCATTTACATTTTTATAGGTAATTTTAATAGAGTAGTGTTTTTATAAATTTAGAAATTTAGTTAAAAGAATTAATGTGAAGTGATAAGAGAAAGAGAATAATTATTTATGAGAAAAGTAAAGTGAAAAGAAAAAAAGGAAGAAAGAGAGTGTAAAAGAAAAGTGAAAAGGAGGAAAGAGAGTGTAAGAAGAAAGAGAAAAAAGGAAGAAAGAGAGTGTAAGAGAAAAGTGAAAAGTAAGAAATAGAGTGTAAGAATAAAGAGAAAAAAAAAAGAAATAAAGTGTAATGACACTTTTACCCTCAAAAATTTGAGGTGTCTTTTAGATATAATGATGGTATTGGTAAAATCATATGTGGTGAATTGATATAAATGTACGGTAGATTAAGTAATTTCAACTATTCATGAGATAATTATGGGTTGATATTACATGGGATGTGGGTTGATTAGGGAGCGGGTGGAGTTGTTGGCATGGGGCTGATGAGGGATCGCGATTCTCGGCAGTCGCTGACCTCGGCAGTCACGGCAGTCGGACCGGTGCCCTCCATTGGATCACCATCATACTCAATCTCGGCCGTTGATTTATTTTATATTAAAAAAATCAAAATAAATGGATGAAGAGAGAGATAGAGAGAGATAGGCAGTCACCGGCAGTGGTGACTGCCGTGAATCCATATCCGACTGATGAGGGGTGGTCGGTGGAGGGGATTTCTGTGGGTGGAGAGCAGTTACTGTTGATTTTAGTAAAAACAAGTGCATAGGAGTAACCAATTTATATACAGGTATGGGTATCAACTTCAACCAGATATATAATAAAATACAGGTCGGTCAAATTACCAAATTGCTCATTTAACTTATTACTTTTTTAAAGGTTTTTTTTGAAATTTAAACATACCTTTTTACTTTTTTCTCAATTTTCTCTCTATCTCTCCCACCTCTATTCTCTCTCTGTCTTTCCCTGTCTCTCTCTCTCACTCACTCTTCACATTTCATTTTTTTTTATATATTTATTTAATCAAAATACTAATCATCAACTATCTATTTTTCAACTATCAAGTATCTATTTAATCAACTCAACCACTATTAAAAATATCAAACTACTTATGTCCAAAATAGCAACTACATATATAAGAAAATACACGGTTGGTAAAATTACCAAATTGCCCATTTAAATTATTACTTTTTTGAGGGCTTCTATGGACATTTATATTTATTCTATTTCATTTTTTTTGTGGGTTCTACTTTCTCCCATCATTTCTTAAATTTTTTTATCTCGCATTTAAACCTCATTTTTATCTCTCCCACTCTTATCTTTCTCAATTTTCTCTATATCTCTCCCACCTCTCTCTCTCTCTCTCTCTCTCTCTCTCTCTCTCTCTCTCTCTCTCTTCACATTTTATATTTTTATTCTATCTGCTACCTATTTAATCAAAGTACTATTCATCAACTATCTATTTATCAACTTTTGCGTATCTATTTTATCAATTCAACCACTACCACAACTACCAAACTACGCTTGTCTAAAATATTGGACGGGAAAATATCTTTACTATTGTAAATGGATGGTTTGTTTTTTATTTTATAAATGTTTTTTTATCTTTCTTTTGAGTTTTAACGGGTAAACATTACATGTTGTTAATATAATTTCATTATTTTTGATTTCTTATGGTGAAACGTAACACGTTGTCGATATAATCATTTTTTATTTTTTAGTTTCAGCTGGTAAACATTATATGTTGTTGCTATAATTTCATTTAATTTTTTATGGTGGAACGTTATACATTATCAGAATAATTATTCTATATTCTGCATTTGATTCAACGGAAAAAAGTTACATGTTGTTATCATAATTTTATGGCTGAGAAAATGTATTTTGTAATGATAAAAAAATATAAATTGTAAAAATTCATTTCTTAATAACTTGAAAGATTTATTGTAATTGAATTCTGTCTAAGTCTATTCATGTAAAGAATATAATGTTACCCGTGCGTATTCACGGGTATACTTCTAGTTCATAAAGAAAAAAATGCAGATTTGGAAAAGAAATGTACAAAATTGGGGAGAAAAAAAAAGTAATGAGACATCAACACGGATTTAGATTGGAATGCATGAGTGCACCTAGATTTTTATTGGGTTTTTAAGCAAAACACCCTAAAATACCCAACGGCTATATTTTTCAAAACTGAAATATAGCTGTTATAATAATGTGACCAAACAGTCCCTGGTTAGTTTTATTACAGCTATGAAACTAATGAGCCTCTAACTAATTCTTAGTTTGTTAAACTGATTAACAAACTGAGTTTGTTTGCTATAACAAACTCTAAACTACCAGCTATACATCCAGTGAATGCTATAAATACATATGTACATACACAGTTTACATAGAATTGTAATAGAGATTATTGTGAATAAAAATATGAGTTTACATTTTATATTCATTCTCCTTCTAGTCTGTCTTGTAGTGTCTTCCTTTCTTGAGTCTTCATCCTTGTTCATGAGTGTTGGTAAGGGTACCTCACAGGGAACAAACAAACTGAGTGAGGGTTTGTACGGTAAAGATAAGAAAGGAAATCAACAAACACAGAAAGGAGAGGGTAAAGAGAATCAGTATACCTTCGCTGTTCACTGTGTGTACGAAGCTGTGTTCGTACTGTTGCTCATTTGCTTTCAAGATCATAAATAAGGAAAACAGTGAGAAACAAAACTAGGGTTTCGTTGTATCAACCAAGAAAGCAAAGATTCAGAGATCAAGCAAGAGATTTACCTTAAGAAGAAGGTCCGGTCCATAAACCAGTGAAGAGATCACCAAACAAACCTCATATGCGATTTAGGGTTTCTGGAAAAACCTCTAAATCGCACAACCAGCAGCAAGGTTTTGTTAAACAGCATCACACCATCAATCTTCGTGAAGAACTGAAGTCGTTACAAGCTTCAGATCGTGTAGATCAGAAGCAGAAACCAGACGAAGCGAGAGGAAGAAGAAGGGTTCAGAGGAGGAAGAAAGAAAGCTGCGTTGAATTCTTGAAAGATCTGATTTAGGGTTGCAATTTACCTTTTATACTTCGGGTTTAAGCTGACCCGCGAACAGATCCAACGTTGGCGGGTTCGGGTGCGCAGATCCGTCCCAATTATTTGTTTGAAGGAAGCAGTGAACCTGTGTGTCTTTGGGCTGGACCAGTGGTGGTTTTTTTGTTTCTTGCACCCCTGAAAAATTGATTTTGCAACCTGCAAGTAAAAGCAATCAAATGGTTAGAAACTTCAACATGGTATCTCAGAGCTGGTAACAATCCAGGGAAAAACAGGAAAAATTTACTCTAACTCTATCTTCTTTAAGTTTTCTTTTAAGGTTCTTTAAAGTTCTTTAAGGTTTTTTCCAGTTTTACCTGCACAATCTGATTGTGCAGTTTTATGTTCTAACAATCTGTGTTTAAAGTGTTTTTCAGTTCTAAAAGATGGCTAGTACTGGTACAGGTCTAAACACACAAATCCCAAAGCTTGATGGGAAAAACTGGGACAGATGGAGCCTACAAATGAAGGCCATTTTTGGCTGCCATGGTGTTCTCAGAATTGTTAGGAATGGTTTTGAACCATTGGGTGAAGAACCAACTGTTGCTGAAACTAATTTGTTCAATGAAAACGAACAAAAGGACTACAAGGCAATCTATCTCATACACCAGGGGTGTGATGAGACAAACTTTGATAGGATTAGAAGCTATGAGACTTCTAAGGCTGCCTGGGATGCCTTAGAGAGGTATTACACTGGTGCTGCCCCTATCAAAGAAGAAAAGTTGCAGGCTCTAAGAGCCCAATATGAAACACTAAAGATGAAGGAAGGTGAATGTATTTCTGATTTCTTTATAAGGTTAAAGAAAATCACTAATACTATGGCAATGTATGGGGAAACTCTTACAGGAAAGGTGATCTGTAAGAAAGTCCTAAGGTCCTTAACTAAAAAGTTTGGCTGGGTAGTCAACAGTATTGAAGATACAACTCTACCAGATGACTATAAAGTGGAAGAGCTTCAAGCAAAGCTTGAAGCAAAGGAGCTAAGGATCAAACTACTAGAAGGTGAAGAAGAAGATGAGCAGGCCCTACTCACCAAGTCCAATGGCAAGAAGTGGTCAAAAGGCAGCAAAGGTAAGTCAGGTAAACCTAACTCTAAATCTGATTTCACTAAGAAAAGTAGCAATGCATCTAAGAAAGATAAATCTAAAGTGCAATGCTACAGATGTGATGAATATGGGCACTATGCTACTGAGTGTCCTACTAGAAAGGACTCTAAGTCCAAAGAAGCTGAATCTGAAGCCAATGTGGCTAAAGAAGATTCAGATTCAGAATCTGATCATGTAGTTTTTAGCATGATTATAGATGACCTAGAGGAAACAGAAACTGAGGAAGTTTCTGTAGTTACAGCCGAACCTGAAGCTAGGGAAGTTTCTGTGTGTTCAAAGGCTGAAACAGAAACTAAGGAAGTTTCTGTGGGTTTTGTGACTGAACCCAAAACAGAGGCTAGGGAGGCTTCTGTGATATCTAAATCTGAACTGGAAGCAGAATCTAGGGAGGTTTCTTTAGTGAACTGTGGAAATGTGATTGTCAAAACTGTGAGCTTTGACTCTATAAATTCAAAATCTGTAAATCTTAAAACTGTGAGTTTAGAACCTACTGATTTTGAAACTGAATTAGAAACAGAAATTAAGGCAGTTTCTGTGATACCTAAAACTGATCCTAGGATAAGGAATTACTGTGAATATACTGTTTGTGCTTTGTCAACTAATATTGGCGGGATTTTTGAAGGAATGTGGTCATTGAACAATGGCTGTCCAAGCCACATGACTTATGAATGGCTGATTGACTCCTATTCTAGAAAGGAAATTGGTATTAAAGGGGCTGAACCTATTAATGCAGCTGGTGCAAGGAACCTAAGGTTAAAAAGGGAAGTTGAAAAGGTTATATTCACTAGAAATATTTCTTATATTCCAAACACTACTTGTTTAATAGGCAAATTGTTATTTGGAAGGCTGAAATCTGAATTTAAGGAAGTAATCCAGATTGAATGTTCATCTACATATGGGACACTTAATATGTTTTCATTAAGTGCCAACAAAATGGTTTTAACATATGTAGATCAATACTCAAAGCCTTGGATTTATTTGATAAAAACCAAAGAAAGAGCTTTGGTATGCTTTAAACTGTTTCAGGTTGAAACTGGATTACTTGGAGGCTGTCCTAAGGAGGAAAGCAGCACTAAAGACCCTATGATGAAACATAACACTGAGGAAGCTGTACAGCAGCAAGCAGATGGAATTTCTCATTATAAGGAATCTGCCACACTACTTTCTGACCCTATTGGTCAAATTCTGACTAAGGGACAAAAACTGACAGGTTGTGAACTTGTCACAATTGACAAAGCTACTACCCAAGTAGCTTGGCTGGATCACTGCTCATCTAAGGAGCAGACTGCTGATTTTCTACAGAAGGCTCTTAAGGGGAAGGCATTAGCTAAGCTTAAAAGGAGAGATAGGATTGGTTGCCTTCTAACTAAGAAAGCAACCTCTAAAGCTACTGCTTGGGGGCTTGTCCCAGGTTGTCATTGTTCTACTGCTAGTCCAGGGGAATGTCCTGATGTTTTAGACTCTCTAAGCTTAAATCCCTCTAGGTTAAGGAAGGGTCCTAGTTTTTAGGGCTTTGCTTAAGGAAGGGTATTGGGTTTTTAAGCAAAAAACCCTAAAAAATACCCAACGGCTATATTTTTCAAAATTGAAATATAGCTGTTATAATAATGTGACCAAACAGTCCCTGGTTAGTTTTATTACAGCTATGAAACTAATGAGCCTCTAACTAATTCTTAGTTTGTTAAACTGATTAACAAACTGAGTTTGTTTGCTATAACAAACTCTAAACTACCAGCTATACATCCAGTGAATGCTATAAATACATATGTACATACACAGTTTACATAGAATTGTAATAGAGATTTTTGTGAATAAAAATCTGAGTTTACATTTTATATTCATTCTCCTTCTAGTCTGTCTTGTAGTGTCTTCCTTTCTTGAGTCTTCATCCTTGTTCATGAGTGTTGGTAAGGGTACCTCACAGGGAACAAACAAGCTGAGTGAGGGTTTGTACGGTAAAGATAAGAAAGGAAATCAACAAACACAGAAAGGAGAGGGTAAAGGGAATCAGTATACCTTCGTTGTTCACTGTGTGTACGAAGCTGTGTTCGTACTGTTGCTCATTTGCTTTCAAGATCAGAAATAAGGAAAACAGTGAGAAACAAAACTAGGGTTTCGTTGTATCATCCAAGAAAGCAAAGATTCAGAGATCAAGCAAGAGATTTACCTTAAGAAGGAGGTCCGATCCATAAACCAGTGAAGAGATCACCAAACAAACCTCATATGCGATTTAGGGTTTCTGGAAAAACCTCTAAATCGCACAACCAGCAGCAAGGTTTTGTTAAACAGCATCACACCATCAATCTTCGTGAAGAACTGAAGTCGTTACAAGCTTCAGATCGTGTAGATCAGAAGCAGAAACCAGACGAAGCGAGAGGAAGAAGAAGGGTTCAGAGGAGGAAGAAAGAAAGCTGCGTTGAATTCTTGAAAGATCTGATTTAGGGTTGCAATTTACCTTTTATACTTCGGGTTTAAGCTGACCCGCAAACAGATCCAACGTTGGCGGGTTCGGGTGCGCAGATCCGTCCCAATTATTTGTTTGAAGGAAGCAGTGAACCTGTGTGTCTTTGGACTGGACCAGTGGTGGTTTTTTTGTTTCTTGCACCCCTGAAAAATTGATTTTGCAACCTGCAAGTAAAAGCAATCAAATGGTTAGAAACTTCAACAATTTTGACTACAATTCATCCGGTGTTCCACCAACACACATGCAATAGTCGCCCATATGTTGATAAAAATGTGAGTCAACCCAACCTGAGTTATTTTTAAGTGAGATAGGAAAAATAAAACTCAGCACGATTCACACTACATGTTGGTGGATAAAATAGATTGGTTTGGTTCACTTCAATTAAAAAACAAATTAAAGGAAACTAATCCAAACTCTTTTTGACTCAGCTCACTTAACGCAAATTCTTTTTGGCTTAACTGAGCTAAGTCTAAATAACTTTAAAAAAATATTAGCTATTTTTTACAACAAAACCCACCCACCAGTTAGTCGAGTCAGCTCATGATGAGCACAATTCATATAGTCAAAAATATAGCGGTGGTTTGCTAAAAAACATGTCATGGATTTTTTTTGGGTTCAACTTCATAGTAGTTTTTTTTTAATAAACTCGGTAAAAATACTCAATTACGATCGAAGTTAATTTTATATAACTTCAAACTTGGGTACGAGTGATTAACACACATCATCTAAAGAGACAGACTCAATGAGACCCTGAGATCATTCCCCCATAATAAAACAAATTGGGATCGAGTTTTACTTTCCTTCTTCCTAATTCCAAATTAGTCGATAAGTCTTTACTCTATACACCGGAGTAGGTCGAAGACCTATACCAAAAAAGTTAATTTTACATTCTATGAAAAAATATTGAGTTACACATAAATGTAAGAGTAATATAAAAGGTTTTTTTTTACCCTCTCCTTATACCCTATACGCCCATAATTCAGTTTAACCCAAAAATATCCCTCTCATTTTCACCAAAATCTGACCAGACCCTACAAAAATTTGAATTTCCTGGAATTATCTCATTTAAAGGTAATTCCGAAAATTGTATTCGCGTTTTTTTTCGGAAATACCGTATTTTTGGAATAGTTATTTTGCTTCCGAAAACATTAAATTTTTGGTATTTCCGGAAACATTATTTTTTTAGTTTTCGGAAACACTGTATTTTTGGAAAGTTTATTTTTTTACCTTCTGTAAATACCGTTTTTTACGTGTTTTTAGAAGTTTTAAAATGTCCCTTCCGGAATTACGTGTATTTTCGGTAATTCCGGAAGATGTTTTTTACTTTTTCGTTATTTTACAGATATGGCTATAGCTGACGGCAGACTTCCCTTTACTATAGATTTATCGAACGAGTTTACTACCTCAGAGGTACTTATCTTCCTAAAGCGCTTCTTGTTTATTATTTGTTATAAGTTATTAATTTAGTTTACGATTATTTTGTAGCTTTTTCCTACTCGAGATAATCTTGTACGTCGGGCTAGAGATATCGGGAAAGCCAACAGTCATTGTTATTATTATTCGATCCGAGTCCAAGGAGAATGGTAAAGGAAAGAAGAATAAGATCGTTTTGGGTTGTGAGAGACATGGGAGATATACTGCAGTAGATGTTGGGTGTTTTACTAGACACAAGACCTCAAAAAAGTGTGGTTGTCATTTTAGATTGAAAGCTAAACCACTCAATACTCAGTAGTTTAGACCTTGTTTTTGTTTTGTTTGTTGTTGTAATCTGTTATTTTCAGTCAATGTAGACGGTGTTTTTAATTAATAAAATAAATGTTTAATTTCTTATTTTTGAATTCCGGAAACACCATAATAAGGGATAAATCCGGAACTCAATTTATTTCTGATTTCTGGAAATACCCTCAAATGGGATAAATCCGGAAACAATTTTTTTGAGATTTCTGGAATTACCTGAAAGTATAATGTGTTCCGGAATTACACTAAAATGAGGTAATTTCGGAAATCCAAAAAATATGTTTTCAGATTTATCTCATTTTAGGGTATTTCCGGAAATCCCAATAAATTGAGTTCCGGATTTATAACTATTGACATAATTCCGGAAATTTTTTTGAAGTCAGGGATATTATCGTCCGTTTTGTCAATTTGGGGGGTATAGGGTATAATGAGGGGTAAAAAAAACCAATATAAAAATGTGAACCGATTGTATCCCATGCATAAACATGCATAACTGACCAAATATTCTGAATCTTCTGACTCCTAATCTGATTCGGCATAAAAAAAAAACCGATCCGGAATGGGGCTACTCAGAATTTTTCGAAGAAGAATGGGACACAGGTTGAAGGCTGGAAGATAACATTCATATCATTTCCTAATAATATATCATTTCATGGTGGTATGCTGGTAGCAAGGGAATCTTTGTGGATTTCCATTGGATCTGCCCAATGGCGCCCCATGTGAATGAAAGGGGTAGAGAGAAGAGAAATTCTCACATTGGTCCAATGATAGCAATATCCAACATCATCTCTCCCTATCCGTAGGATCAAAGAATCAACAAAATCTTCCCTTTGAATGAGACAGCTGCACCAATGTCACCATTATTAATGCCTTTGAAAGTGAACCCCAACAGTCTCTAATTAACCGTTGATGAAAATCCAACCTTCAAAAATGAGATGCTCCTTTCATACATATTAAGACAAGAATCTAAGCTGAATATTATGTTTTTTAATAATTTGGAAAGATATATGATCCTATCCACAAAGATTTCAGAATTCCCCTGTTCTTTTTAAACTTGTTAATCCATAACATGTCATGGGATCTAAATCATATGCTGCGCCAGCGAGGAGCGTCAGATCTAGATCTTCTAGATCTAACGATCCTCGTTTGGTAGCTGGCACAACACCATTCTATGTGCAACAAAAGATCGGTGCTCCATGTCATTGTACAGTGAACAAGTTTAGTAATTTCTTGTGTCAATCATAGACACATGAGTAGAAATGATCTTTCTATCATAAATTTTTTGGGTACTTGAGAGACAAAATATCATTATAATAAATTGAAGGAATGGAAATGTCTGGCCATCCCCCTGCTCTCCACCGCATATATTTATTTAGAGTCTATATATTAGTCATTGTGTGGAATAGCTATCACTATCTCAATCAAGAGGCTCTTATTCTGTCCCCAAAGCCTGCTTTATGAGGGTCCACTATCACCCTCTTGTCCTCTCTCTGTTCATTCTTGTTTTCTTTCAGTTTCATTTCATCCAGCTAAATGGATAAGGCTTAATTGAATCAATTATCCCGGGTTTATTTAGTACACATAAATTGGTAGTCTTATTAGTTTCATTATTAATTCTGCAATCATTTCGATTTGAATTGGGAATAGATAGATAAAAAGAGAAAGCTGTGAAAAGTTGCCACTAGCGCCATTGTGTAAATTGGATTAGTTGCCTGGTCCCATATTAGCCTGCTGATCGTTATCAACCTTTTTCTAATTGGCTATATTCTAAATTGAACATGTAAAAGAAGGTGATTGAAGTTAACTGGAATTAATATGATTTTATTTATATTATGGAGTAGTATACAGACATATAGGCTATGTACTTGAAAATAGAAAAGAATCTTAATAAGAGGCATTTGGAGTAAGATAATCCAACGAATGGTCTTTAGATTCTCTGGTCTACATCTCCATCTTTAGATTGCTAGCTTCAACTAGACCTGCAGAGATTTCAAACAACACTTTTATAAGCTATACTAGTAGTAGTCTGGTATAAATATTTCCAAATATTTACAGCTTCTACTATCCCTTATTTAAGTGGTCTTTAATTAATAAGGGAGATTGTGAAATGGCAACTAGAAACAGGTCCCAATTTGCAATTGCCTTATCTTAAGAAAAGGATTGATGTTTCTCCATATTGCCAAAGAAATTAAAATTGCAAAAAGGAAAGCCACTTTCCTGTTTAACATCATCCATTATCTTTCACAACATTCAATCAACTTGGCAACTAAGTACTTTTGTCACGTGATCCAGAGATTAATTAAGTGCTTATTTGTTGTCATGTTCATATATTAGCAACCACAATTAATTTTTTATTAGGTACTTATGTTAAAGCCTGAATTAACCTTTCTATGTCTTATGCCTGTAGTCTTTGTGAGTAAAGTAGTGAGAAAAGGGAAGCACCTAAATGAAAGCCAGCTGTTGAATTGAATGATTTAACAGATATCCATTTTAAATTATTCCATTATTTTCATTATTGAAAAAAAAAGGTCAAAGTATTTGTATGGTTGATCAACATCAATGGGGTGTAACGTCTCTATCATGTATTAAATCCATTCTCTTTTGCCACTACTTTCTACTTTTAAGATACCATACCAAGCTAAGAAAAAAAAGTGATTTGATGATGAGTAGACACAAATATTTAGCTTAGGTACCTGTGAATAATTGAGAAGGAAAGGATGTCAGTCGTGGTTGATCAAGAGTCAAGCTATTGTAAATGTTTTGGAAATCACCTTCCCAAGTTGATGAAGGTAGAATATGCTGCAACACACACAAGTAAACAAAGATTAATTAAATTATGAAAAAAGCAACCAATACATAAAAAATACTAAGGATAACAAGAGAGTTAGAACCTACGGAGAAAGAGGAAGAATCAATAAACGTTTCAGGGATTGATACAGGGGCACTTATTGTCCTTCTTAGCCCCATATCTGAAGTGTTGATGTTCATCCCAGTATCTAATCCACCATAAGAAACAATTTGGTGTGGTGAATTGAACTGAAGATAAGGATTGTTATTCATTTCTGATGACATCCCCATCGCTTGAAAACTTGTATTTCCATCACAAGTAGAAAAAACCTGTGCCAATCAAACAGAAGAGCATGGGCATGTTAAAATTATACTATCTGTTGTCCTATTTATAAGAGAAAAATACAGTTTGTTTTAGGTTTATTGAATAACTGCGTAATCTGATTTTATACTAATTAGTTACCTCTTTGTCAAAGAGATGATCAATATTGAAGTCAAGGCTTGGATTGACAGTAGCTAATTTCATTGACAAGAACTGCAGGTGTGAAATTTGTTTAACATAAATACGAGAAGGAAATTGAGCTAGGTAATTAATGTTATGTTACCCACCTCAACTTGTCGTTGAAGAGATTGAACATAATTGATGATTTCATCAAGCATTCCAGCTTTGCCAGTAATTTTGTTACATCCAGGTACTAAATCTTGTAAAAACTTCATTCTCTCACTAATCTTTTCCCTTCTAACTCTTTCAGCTAAGCTATGACTATCAGTGGCTTGGCCACGACGTGCTCGGACATGAATGTAATCAGGCTTTGAATTTGAACAAGTATCAGCAGCAGCAGCAGCAGCAGAGTTTTTTTCTTTGTTGTTGTTCTTGCTATTTGCATCTGTTGTGTTGTTCTTGGATTCCCCGTCGTCGTCGTCGTCTTCAGGTACAACAACTTTGATCCTTTTGTCTTTGTTAACGTTTTCCACAACAACCTAAACAAAAAGAAACAAAAAAACTTGTGATGATATGATAATATGATGCGTTGCATAGCATAGCATAACGTGTTGTGTTGTTTGTGTAGAAAATGAATTCCACAGACACACCTTGGGAATGGGAGGATGATGAGGTTTTCTCTTGTTAGAATGAGTGAGTTTGGGGTTAGCGAGAGAAGGTGGAGAGGTAAAAGTTGTTGAAATTGTATCAAAGGAAGGAGCAGGGGATGATGCAATTGGGATTTGAAGCCCTTGAGAATCGCAAGTGGTGATCATATTATTCATATTGATGATGGAGGAGCCTTGAGAAGAAGCGTTTTGGTTTTGGTTTTGGTTTTGTTGCCACTTCATTCTTACCCTTTGCCTTTCTAACACTGTTATGTCGGAATGATTCCCTGAACTATTCATTCAGACAGTGGAACATCTTCTTGTTATACTATTAATTAAGATTATAAATTAACAAACTGATATTTTTATACTACTAATAGGGAGCGAGGCCTAGCTAGCTTTATTAGCCTATTGTTGAAAACAGAGGACAGTACGATATGGGAGGAGTAAGGTTCAGTGGGAGAAAAAAAAGGATACTTGAGAGGAAAGTAAAGTGCACCGTCTTGTGACTGACTGACTTGTGAGGTCAAGCTGCAGAATATTATGGTAGTAGTAGATGTAGAAAGAGTGGAATGCAGTTAAGCTTCAACTGGAAAATGCAGTAGTGGGGTACGGTATATATAAATTCGATAAATTAATTATATTAAAACTCATAGGGAGATCCAAAATAAATTATTAGGAGAGAGAGAGGGAGAGAGAGAGAGAAAGAGAAAGAGGATTATCGAATCTGTGGGCTTTGGGCCCCATTTCATATGATCGCCACGTGCTACTGTTCCAACCGCGGCAAAACGGAAACGCCATTTCACTTCCTAATACTCATACTCTAATTATGGTAGTACTAATCAACATCCATCAATTATCATTTCTGCTAATTTTGATGATGTTCGGTACCGTATCTCCTGCTACGTATCCGACCCGGGATAGGTAGTCCGGTCCGAGATAGTTGGTACGTGTATCCTTGGTTGTCTGAGTTGGTGCTCCGGTCCGAGGTGGGGTGGTACCTGCAATGACACTCCGACGCTCAAGTCAGTGAGTGAGTCAATTACAAGTGAGAGTAAGTGAGAGATGAATACCATTAATGAGAGCATTCAATGCTTATTTATAGGTATCTAGGAAGGAGGAGGACTGTTGGATCTAGGTCTGCAATCTCCACCCTTGGATGAATTGGACCCTTTGGTGTTGGGCCTTTTTGGTGGATTGGCCATTGAGGCCCAATCCATAACAGATGATTTACTCATACTTTGTCGATATCTCACTCCTATATTTAATCTTTGAAATTATACTTACAGAAAACAAAAACAATTGGCAGGAAAGGAACTTGGTCCGAGTTAAGTTACGTCTTCACCCACGTGGGGTTCTTCCACGTGGCAATATCATATGCTTCATATCTGACATGTCAGTTGATGACGCGTCGCCTGACGTGGACAAACGCAGAATTAGTCTTCGCCTCTTGATTGGTCTTTCCTGGGAAGTCGCGACACAGACCATGAATTCCCCACACACAAAGCGCGTTACTCACACCGTCATACCACAGTGCTCGTGCCTACCACGCTCGGTTGAGAGCACGATGCCTGCCTGGATCCTTGATGATTAGCACACAACGCCTGCAGATTCTTCAGTCTCTCTGGCTAACTAGCCAGCCCCTTCCAAAAATAGTAAACCACTTTCTTCTAGGGCTTCGCAATTTGTTCACAATTGAATTCATAGGTGCTAAACATGTCCCCCCCCCCCCCCTTTTTTGATGGTAACCCCCCCCCCTACGAAGTACGAACAATGAACAAGTAAACAAATTTATTGTAGAGCATCATTTCTTCTCTAGTATACTTTTTATTTTGGTTACATTTTCCTAGTATACTTTCGAATTTCGATCCATATACAAGAAAAAAATTTGATTAAATATACAAGTAATCTTGATAAAACTATTACTATTTCAATTAATGATGTTATAGTTTTACTTTCCCACAAAATACCTTTTGTATTAGGTGATTCAAAGAGACAGATACAATTAATGACAACTCATAATTTTAATTGGATAAAAAACTCTTCATAGTTAATAGTAGTAAATAATGTAAACATGCTTAAGTCCTTTTTTCCCACATTTATGACTAAAAAAATATTAACTTATTCGATATTTGGGTAAACTCGGGTATCCATTGCACGGACAACAGTGACTAATCATTCGCTCATTGTAGGTGCCTCGAGGGGCATGACAGCTGGCCCAGAGTTTTAACGTTGCTCCGTACCCAAGGCGGAGATCGATCCCCCGATCCTTGGTTAAGGGAGGTTCAGCCCTAACCGCTGAACCTCACGGGCTGGGTTAACTTATTCTATATAAGTGACCATTTGGCTTATATACTAGCATAAATACATGCGACACTGTTTAAGATAGTTTATAAAAAAAAACTTATAACATGATTATATGTTATTTTTAGCTAATTTTCATAAGCTCTCCAATTTCGCTTATGAAAATAATTTATAACTTATAGTGTTTTATTTTTTTTTCCTCAATTTTTACCATTATTATTTTAATTAAATTCTTCATTAAATGAATATATTTTCTCTCATTTTTAACCCTTAATTATACATGTTAAGCTAGTTAATCCACCATCTGCAAACTTTTATCTAACAACGCCAATATTATATGGCTGAGTTTTGACTCGACAATGATAGTAAAGTCTATAGAGTGTCCATTATTATCTAAATAATAATTGATTATCGTGGTTTTAATGGTAGAGTACCTTATTAGACGAGTAGTTTCTCAATCAATGTTGACTCGGTTGGTACGGAGTTGACCCATTCCCCGCAAGGACGTGGGTTCAATTCTCATTATCAGCGTGAGGACCTCATTGGTGGGTGATCTGTAACTACCTCTGTAAGCTCTCAAAGAACCGTGAGGCCTCACCTGACCCTGGTGAGCCCCGGCCCGGAGCCCAACTCACCTAAACTTTTGTAACCAAAATAAGATGAGTAGTCTTTTAATATTTTTGTTTATAATGAATGAGTAGTCTTTTTTGTCAAAAAAAATTGTTTTTCATTACTTATAACATTTATTTATTTCTCCCTCTCTCTACAATAAATGATTAAGTATATAATAAAAAATAATAACCGCTTATCAAAGTAAATAAATAAATTAATCTCCAAAAAAAGTAAATAAATAAATAAATAAGTAAATAATATAACCTTAAACGGTTAAAATAAAAAATAAAAGAAATATTTTTCAAAAAAAAAAAAAGAACGACTTTTTTCTTAAAAATTGACCAATAAAATTGGGACAGTTTGATTTAGTTGCACATGAATCATTCACCCACCACATTAAGAACAAATCGCCTCCATAATTTGTGGCTAACATAAAGTGATGGGTGGGTTAATTAAGAATACTGCCTATTAGAGTGCCAAAGCCAGATAATCTAGGTTGAGAATTGAAACTTCACTCGTTGTTTGGATTTTAAAAGGCTGAGGAAGCAAATCAAATCAAATCAAATCTCTCACTTGTGATCCACTAAAATTGACCGTAGGATATTGTGTAAAATGCTATGAGTGATTAAGATTGAACCAACCATTATCAAATTTCAACCATTGATGAATTTTTATACTACATCATATGGTCATATTTAATGGTTCACCGGTACCGAATTTGATTTGCTCCATCACCCTAAAAGCACCCATAATTTATTATTAATTTTTTACCAAAATTATTGTGCGTTTCATTTTTCTCATAATATTTTTTTTATCTTGTAATTTTTCTCATTATAGTTTTTGAAATTTACTAATAAAAGTTTTGAAAAATTTCAATTATTTTCAAAATCATATCTAGGCTACATATATATGCTGTTTATTTACATTTTGTCTAAACTAATGAAATTAAAAATATACTAATTATAACAGATTTCAGATATTAATTTCAATTCATACAAGAAAATCACGTCTTGTGGTAGTTGCAAGGTTAGTGAGGATATATAATTGGGGAAATTACCCTCTCCTTCTCTTTAGCTACATACACTCCCTCTAATTTATAGAAAACATTGAGCTTTCCTAGGTTATCTTCCATGTAATTATAAAGAGAATAAAATGGTGTTTAAGTCTTTTAGATAAAACACAGGGATGCGAGTAAATTTTTCTCAACAAATAAAGGAGGTCGATGTAATTTCCCCCCCGTATAATATGATGATGTCTTGAAAGAGGGAAGTGCAAGGCATGTGATCGATTGCAGCCTCTTTAAATGAACACTCAATTGTCTAAGTCATGCTTTGCTTGCAAAATTATGCTGCCATTTGCAGCTTGAAGCAACATATAAGAAGGAAAAAGGTGAGCAAAAATGATTTGGGAGTGTTAGGAGTAGTAGGAAGGAGTCAGAGGGGATGAGAGCAACAATTCCATTATTATCACCTAATGGGCCATCAAACGTCTCCCACTTTATGTTGGTTAAGTCACCATCCCCTCCCTCTTCTTTCTCAATCTAATTCCCTCTCTCCTTTCTTTTCTACTTGTTTTTTTTTGTAGCCAATGTTAGTAGGGGACGGGGGAAATGTTAGTTTCTCGGATTTGAACTCGAGACCTCATTTACACTTATTTAGTGCACTCCTTCAGCATCCCTTAGCTCGTCACTTTATACTTGTTGTGTCAGCACCTCTTCTTTTGTACTTGTTGTGTCAGCACCTCTTCTTTTGTACTTGTTGTGTCAGCACCTGTTTTTGATCCACTCATACATATACCAACAATAATTATGCAACCGTTTTCTTTGAAGAAATTTTTTTTGGTCGTTCTTCATTCTTTCGTGAGAACTGGGGAAAGAAAAGGTGAATTGATGAAGAGTTTCAAATGTGAAAGAGAATTTTAATGAGTGGGATACCTGCACAGAATCACTAATGTATGTTTGAGAGGATTTTGGTGGGATTTTTCAAAATAATAGGGATCCTAACAATGAAGTAAAAAAACACATAGTATTGTGTTTTATGCTCTAAATAGTGTCATCATATGTAGCTTTTCTAGGAATTGTATTGTTTTAAAGCATTTATATCTCTATATCTAAAACATTCGAATGAAAAGATGTATTCATTCATGAATGGAAAGGAGAGTTATGATTCAACATGAGGTGATATATGTTTGAGAGGACAACACGATTCAATGAGGATGATAATTACCTTACATTTCGGTCAAAGATTTTAATATCAAGTATCGTAAGTAGTAGGATTATAGTGGAAACTAATAGATGTGTTTAAAGTAATGAAGACGCTTTCTATAAGTATGTATTGACCGACAGGTACGCATTTATTATCTCACATCACCTATTAAGACCTGCGTACGGTACACATTATCTGATGCCTAAGATCCCCGTGTTTTTCAGTATTAAAAGGGTTTGGGTTCCGCAGAACCCGTTTTGGCAACGATTTGGGCTAGCTTGTGGTCTTTGGTACTTTGGGCTCTTGTTGATTGAGATTAAAATTACTAACTACACTCCTAGAATTCATAATTGAGTTCTATCAAAATTAAGATAAATAACTTTTGCAGTAAATTTATGGTAAAATTACACTAAATGTCCTTTAAGTTATTTAATTGTAATAAGTTGGTCCTTTAAGTTTTTTTTTGTACCACTTAGGTACTTTAAGTTGCATAATGTGTACACCGTTAGTCTTTTTTTCATTTTTCGTTACAAAAAACCCAAGTTGGCACTAATAGAGCTGACATGGCCATGACGGAGTCTACGTGTCATCTATCTGGTGACAATTTGGTCATTTAAGACTACTGTCATGCAACAATTTGGTACTTTCAACTTTAAAAAAATTAAAAAAAAATGGTTCATCCTCTCTTTCATTTAAGTTAAAAGAACCAAATTATTAGTCTTAAATGACCAAATTGTTACGAAACAGATAATACGTAGGCTCCGTCACGACCACGTCAGCTCTATTAGTGCCAACTTGGGTTTTTTGTAACGAAAAATGAAAAAATGACTAACGGTGTACACATTATGCAACTTAAAGTACCCAAGTGGTACGAAAAAAACTTAAAGGACCAACTTGTTACAATTAAATAACTTAAAGAACCTCTAGTGTAATTTTGCCTAAATTTATCTACTTTTTATTAAAAGAAATATATCTTGCTGTTTGCCCAAGTTTTATAGGTTTGAGATCCCCTGTTACCCGCTTCATCCAATCCAAGAAGCAACCAAGTGACAAACTATTCTGATGATGATGACCATCACCGCTCTAATTAATAGTACATTGATCTCTCCAACAATAATATCCTGCTGCAATGTCGCAGGAGGTGATCCCAACAATGAGCCAATGATATATGATATAGTATTGAAAAAAATAAATAATTGGAAGGCCTTCTTCCTATATCTTACTCTACTATAAATAATTGGAGTATATACGCATCTGAAACAGATTAATAATTGGGTAAGGGAGATATGGCAGACTGTGAAGAATAGCAGCAGATCCAATGTATGGGGAATCCTAATTCTTGAAGCATCCTCTAGTACTATAATTTCGGAGTGCTTGGAGAAGAACTAGTATGTTGCTATCCATACCCTCCAGGGCCTCCCTTGGTCCACTTGAAAAATGCAAATAACCAGTATATTTGTCTCTTCTTCAATGCCAATCGTGCTCTACACATTCGCATTAAATTCTCCATTCTTTTATATAGAGTTATCACTTGGACCAATCCTTCTCAAATCGAGAGTCACGTTTGCTGATGCAAACAAAAAACAATTTTGATTGTATGGTAATTTTCCAGTATAAAAGCAAAATATCATTTTTGAGATAAATAATCAATCTATAATCTTAAACTCTCAAAAGAATAAAATAAATAAAAACAAATCTGTCCTCAAAAATTGACGATCAAAAAGAAAAATCATGGATATTAAAGACGACCAAAAAAATGAATTAAATTTAAAAAGTTGAAAAGGCTGACTTCTTCCTTATTTTTCAAGCTCCAAGTTCCAACCCCCTGGCCTGACGTTTGCTCCCAACCTTTAAGTTTGCACCAAAAGTTTCTCTTAATTATCATGCTGCCGCCACATGCATGTATCTCCTCATTGCCATACTACCTTCATGGCAGTAGTGTTGAGAGTAATTAGGAAGAAAAATAATAGGTATGTTTGATTCGCAAACAGGTAAGTATTGGATAGTACAGTACTGGACATCATGCTGTCCAATATACTTACTGTTTGGTGAACACTGTGCAACACAAGCAAAAAAATGTAAAATTTATTATAATTCTCTTTATGCGGTTTATAATGATTTTCTATAACATTTATTATAATATAATTAGAAAATTATAGTGAAAATAATATGAGAGATGGGATATGGTGAGAGGGAGAGAAGTAATGATATGAGAAGATATATAGAAAAGAGATGTGATGTAGAGAGAGAGAGAGAGAGAGAGAGAGAGAGAGGAAGGAGAGAGGAGAATTAGATATGAGAGAGGGAGAGGAAGAGAGAGAGGATAGAGGAGAGACAGGGATAGCGGGAAGAAAAATATAGAATCAAACATACTAGTAGTACTACTACCTCGTTGCCATACTACTACTACCTTCATGGCCGCATTGTTAAGAGTAATTAGGAAGAAAAATACTAGTACTACTACTACTCTGATGGTCGTATTTTAGCTGTGGAATTTCAGAAGAACTTTACTCTAATTTATTTGTCGTTTTCAGAGCTTAATATAGAATCAAATCAAACATGTTTGCACATTAATCTTGATGGGTGTAAACCGAATTTCTTAAACAGATCATTTTTATTAAAAAAAACTAGGGCACTCACCCGTGCAATGCATGGGGTGTGGTAGGGAATAATTGGGTGCAAAGTGTGCTAGGAAAAAATGGTGTACAACATGTAATAGAAGGAATTCGGATTGAAGTAGTTGTGTAACAGGTTGTGTGGTGTGTTAATTTGTGCAATAACTCGATAATCAGTTGTGCGATGCATAAAAATGTGTTTGCTTGCTTTGATAGAAACACCTCACAATGCTTGTTTGCTTACTTTGTTAGCTACTCGAACCTGAAAATGGTCTAAAAGTATCGACAGTTGGGTAGTGTGATTCGTATTTAGTTAGCAAAGCAAAACAACAATAAGATGAGGTTACATCATTGTGAGGTGTTTCTATCATTGTAAACAGTCTTTAGAGATGCAAAAGCCAAGAGAACAAAGTAGAGTAAAATGATGATGATGGTATGGGGAATAAGCAACTCTACTAAAAAAATACCCCTCCTTAAAATAGATAGATTATTGTTTCCCATTTGGGAATCATACAATTCCACTTTTTTTTCCTATTTGGGAATCATACAATCCTAAAGATGGGTCTATGTGATGGGCCTGTATATGTAATTTGCAGGGGTGTGAACAACAATTTCTGGCCCAAGAACTTAAGCCTTTTCTGCTAAAAAAAGAACAACCCTTTAATCTCAAAAACGGGTTATGCGGCACCCGTATTCTATCCAACTTAGCAAAACACGCGAGTTGTGCAGACCCGCACCAGTAACCGCAGTTTATAAGCGAAGATTTAACCCTAATTTGCGCCGTTCGAATCACTTAGGTTGTTACTCTCTCTCCCTCTCTCTCTCTCTCTCTCTCTCTCTCTCTCTCTCTCTCTCTCTCGTGAACTTCGTTCTTCTTCTTTCTTTTACTTGTCTGCAAAGGTTTTTGATTTCTGCTTGATTTTTGCAGAATCAAAGAAGATAATGCTTCAATGGTGGTTCAGAAACATCAACAAACAGGTAATCAACAAAAACCCTTTGTTTACTTTGTTAATTCCACTGTTTGTAGAACCCTAAAAACGAGAATCTGAATTTGTTGTATTTCGTCACTCGCATGTAACGAACTGATGATGATTGAAACGAAAGTTGGACGAACGTAAACAGGAACTTCGCAGGTATAAGTCACTCTCTTAGTGATTTATTTGATCTTTCGTTTCTGGTAGTAAAATACCCTAACTCTTTGTATGTTTCTGATTGTAAAACACACACACACATAGTGAAGGTTTCTATGAAGGAATGAATTTGTCAACACAAGAACAGCAGCACCACTTGCTCTAAAGGTAATTTCTCTTTTTTTTTCACAGTTACTCTTTTTCACTCACACTTCTCACAACTTGAAAACACACTGACTCTATTTTCTTCTTTTGCGAGATTATCAACCACTTGTTGATAAGATGAAAGAACTTAGCAAACTACAAAGAAGAGCTGAGAGAAAGTAAAGGGAATTTTACACTTGGAAGAATTGGTAAATGAAAAAGCTGTAAAATGTATTCTATTTCATTCAATTCAAATGAAAGTCAACACTATGAAGGAGTAATAGACGATTCTTAATGTGAAATCTCTTCAAAACGTTGATCAAAATCTTTAATCACTTATAACAACCCAAATTAACATCATAACGTCTAATTGTTCATATGAGCTCAGTTTCGATTTCGAATTCTCTATAGGAGAGTCTCACTCAAGATTATGATGCTAAGTATTGGGCTTTGAATTTCTCACCTTGCAGTCTAATGCCTTTGCAATAGTTATTCTTAAAATTCCTAGTTCTGATGGTGAAGTATGTTTGTATGTTTAGTATGATCTAACAGGAAAGTTGCAGTCTATAAAACATTACCTTCTTGATCAGCTTTGATGTTGATCATCTTATGTTGTTCAATTTGAACACCATTCTCTTGGACGTCAATATTCACCAATTCATCAATAATGGAGATTTCAGAAACACTAATTTCTTCTTGGCTGATATTTTTATATTGTTCATGATCACACAGGGTGATTTCTTAGTACATTTTATGGATATTGTTCGAGATGAGCTGGCCAAAAAGATTAAATAAATTAGGGTTCTATATTTTAATCGGATCTCCCTCTACTTTAATTTAAACAAATTAGGGTTCTATATTTTAGTTATGTGTTTTTCCTTTTTTTTTATTTTTGTGTCCTCCAGTATGATTTAGTCTCTTCTAGATCTTGCTTTGCGTACAACAGCAGCTGCAGAAGATCCTTATCATGAAGGCTTAACCTGCATTGTGGCAAGTAACTAATTCATCTTGTAAGAAACTTTGGAGCTGAAAAGTTGAGTATTCACAAATGATGCAAACATTGTACTTTCAGGAACGGTCTTCTTTGCTTAAAAATCTAGGCACATTTATGTTCTTGAGGTTAGCCAGAGAGATTCTAGTAATAATGATATTTTGGAGGAGCCTGTTAGCATCACCAGGGACGGAGCTTGGTAGGAGCCCAAGGGGGCTGTGGTACCCTTCAAAAAAAAATGATTTTTTTTTACTATACTACTGCCCACGGGACTCCGTCTTTAAAATGCACACAATGTTCAGCAAATGCAAAATAAAAGTGATTTAAAATTGATTCCGACCCCACTATCCACGTGCTGGAGACAAAATAGTGAAGCATCACTTTCATTCAATTTAAGTGATAAAAACCAAAGCACCACTGTCACCGATTTAATGTTCATTCAATTTAATTGTTTTAAAATATAAATTGAGTTGAAATTGTTTGATAAATTGATTTTGATGGGGGATGAATTTCTTGCTGATATTATGATGATTTATATTGAAAAAGAAATAGCTGGTAGCTTTAGTTCTGATTCAATTATTGATGATTTCAAGTCTTCAAAAGAACGAATGGCAGCACTTTAATTCTAGGTACGTATCTCTTAATATATATATATATATATATATATATATATATATATATATATATATATAAATTTTGTTGTGTTGATGCTATTTTGAATCTTTGGTAGTTACGGCTCCCCTCAATATTTTGGGCAAGCTCCGTCACTGAGCATCACCGTCACCTACCACCTTTCATCTCACTGGGACTGGTTTATAGTTTTTGGAAGCCACAGTAAGTAAAGCTCAACCTGATTTAAACTGCTATTTTTTGAATGATAAAAGCTCACTAAGGTTGTTTTTGGTGTCAGATTTAAAAAGAAAAAAGACAATGTTCCTCTTTTTTGAACTCATCACTGCTGGTTAACACAAATAAATGAATAATCAAATGTTATGTACCCAAAAAGCATAGTTTCAAAATGTGTTTTCCCCCATATAATCGTTGAATGTGTTTTGAGCCACATTGCTATATATAGTTATAAATATAAGACACAACAACAATAGATTCTGTTCCAAATGACAATGTAAATCCAGAATATGTCAAAAAAGTGTAAGATGACATTTCAGGCAGATTAACATTGATAGGAACAAACAGCTTTATGGATAGGAAACGAAAACCAATAAAGATAGGAAAAATGAAACATATATAGATAGGAAATTGTAAGATACAGAAGCAGTTTTAATTTGTTGTTAGTAGAAGCTTGTTACTTGATAGTCAACAAAAAAGAATAAACTTCTTACCTTTGAAGAAAATGAAGGTAGAGTGTAATGTTTGAAAAGCTGAAATCTTTTCCCATACCAAGTGGTCTGAATTTGAAAACCTCAGACCTTGAAGAGAGTGTAAAAAAGAAATGCAAAAGTAACACATTCGGATTGAAGTAGTTATGAGATTGAAATATATATAATTACAACTAACCACAAATATGAAGACAGAATGAACTCTAACCAAGTTGTAGCAATTTTGTTTCAGGTTGCTGTTATAAGAGAGAAAAGCAGAGAAAACATGTTAGCCAAGATCAAATGAAGTTGCAAGAAGATGGAGAAGCCAAGAATTTTTCGAAATAAGAAGAGAGGGAGAGATGGAGAAGAAAAAAGTAGAAAGAGAAAGATGTTTCAGTTCGGGATGGAATAGAGTAGTTCTAATTTGAAAATGGGATTAGAAAGTCGAATGTCAAATAAACTAATGGTGGGTGTACTTTACTTAGTTGGGTGCACATGATGTTTAAATTTCTAGTTGCAGGACAGCATGCATAAAGCAAACTATATTGTAGAGAAGCACATTATTTCAACGTATCCACTCTTCCATGTCATTTCGTGCTACAGTTCCATGAAAAACAAGTATTAGATGTGAAAGATTATATGTTGAAATAAAGGACTTTAGATATTATTTTTTTATGTGTCCTCAACGATTGGACTGGAAAAAGAATAAAATAAAAAGTAACAAAAAATAAGTTTTGATGTCATCAAATTAAGGTTATACGTTGTATAGATGACAAATATTTTATGAATTGTGATCTTATAATTATTTATACTTGATGTAGAATTTTTTTGTCAAAGTCCTTAATATAAAGGGCCATGCTTTTCTCAACTCTCTTCCTATTCGGTACACACTCCCAAATCCTGCGAAATGATTAAAATACCATTAATGAATTAAAAACTTCTAAGCGCGTCTCTTTTTTCCCTGGAATTTAACAGCACCTAAAAATTACAATTTTTGCCAAACACCTCCCTTGGCAGGATTTTTAACAGATACGATACTATAGTACCGTACCAATTCGGTGCTACATTACCGTACCCATTTAAAATCAATCACATTTTTAACAAGTACGGTGCATCACTACCGTACTATAAAGTTGCATCATTTCTTCATCTCTATAGATTGCAGAAACTTTTGACGTTTTCAGCGTTTCCACCTTGGAGGTGTTTGCTGGTGTTTTTAGCAAACAATCACTGGTTTTATTAGAAATGTTTGTGAGATTAAACCAGAAATCTCCAAAGCAATTGCCTTTAAACACCGCAGTTTGTCAACAAATATATTTTAAAAAGAGAGACAATTCACCATGAAAATGGAAATCAAAGAAAAAGGAAGTGATAAAATGGAACGCAGAAATGTAAAATGACTTGTATGGAAAGTAATAAATTGCATTGAATGAAAAGAGAATGGTGTACAAATTCACATACGTTGTACAATAATTCCTTCACTCTGTTTTCGCTGTGACTTGGAAGTTAGAGTTTCAGAACTGTGTGTTTGGTATAATAATTTGTCCCCTTGATTTCTATGTAGAAACTCCTACTTATACAGAAAATAATGGCTGAAATGTAAACTGCTATGGACACGTGGCTATGTCTCACTAACCAATGATGTACTTCGTGCCACGTTCGATGCCACACACTGCCCACGTCGTATTAACCGTAGTCTTGAAATTCGACACAACTGTCTGCCAATAACTGCTTGACGAAGTCCTGAATACACTGTCCTGTCGAAAACTCTTTCCTGTCGAATCTGTCGAATTGGTGAAGACCTCTTCTATCGAAAACATGCTGAGATGACTTGAATGTCACTCTAAAGGCATTATGAATGATCTTTAATGAAAAGTCAAACCCTATTAATTAACCACTCAAAAACCTTGTCGAAATCCTAGGCTAACAAATTGCCCCCCAAAAATATCTTTTTCGACAGCACAAGTGTTAAGGAAGAAAAAGAATATTTTTTGAAGATTTCGAAACGTCACCTCCAACAACTTTGCATTAAATGGTAATAGGCAAAAATAATCATGACCTTGCACAGACAAAGCGAACCGTTTCATTGGGCCACGTCATTTGGTTGGTAGACCACGTCTTTTCAGAACCTCAAACGTGCGAAGCGTCGTAACTGTGCAACCGTTGCACCTCTAACGTATAAATACGTTTCACTTCATCTTCTTCATTCTTACGCTCCCTTTGAACCTTAAACTCTGAAAATTTCTCAGCTAACCTTGCCTCTTCACGAAAGCTTCAAACTTTTTCACCTTTTCGACATTTCCACTAAGAACACAACCCTCTTTGTTCGTTATTTACAACAGATGGCTTCTTCCAGCGCTCAACCTCAAAAACAAACAGTTGCTGTGCATGGCTTTGAAGGCTTCGTTGAAGAACCTTCACCAACTTGGTTTAATCAGATACTTATTCCATCTGGTAAACCTTTTACCCACGCTTATTTAGGTCCTCTTCCTGACCCCATAGAAAGCGAAGAAGTTAAAGCGATTTTTCCTAGTCACCGCAAACTTCAACCCAGAATTTTTGAAGAAACTCATTTTCATTTGGAATTTCTAAAAAACCCCAACAGAGTATTTAGATCTGCTCCTAAGGTAGAACAAAGTGATTACCTCGCATGACTTGACAAAGTTCAAAAACAAAAGGAAACCATTTGGCAAGAACAGGGGATTTTCGACATTATCCAACTGTCGAAATATGGACTCAAATACGACAGCACTATGATTCTAGCAGCATTGCAGTTCTGGGATATATCCACTCATAGTCTCCATCTGAAATGTGGCATGTTATCTCCCACTCTGTTGGATGTAGCTGCCATTACTGGCTTGAAACCATTGGGTGAAACCTTTGACCCTAAACTGGCCACCAATGACTATGGCTTCTCATTTAACAACCCTACCTTTAGTGCTTATATTGCTGATCATCATGATACTGAGAATGTTGAAGTATCTGATTTAGAACACATAGCTTTTCTTACCCTATGGTTGTCATGCTTTGTCTTTTGCTCCCGTTCTCTCCAAGTAGCAAAAGTTTTCGTTCCTTTGGCCATTCAACTCCATAAGGCCAAGAATATCAATTTAGCGAAATTGGTTCTAGGAAATCTCTATCAGCATCTTGATGGTGCTGCCCTCGAATTGAAAGAAGGCGAACCAACTGATAAACTGCTCATTGCTGGTCCTATGTGGCTTATGCAACTTTGGCTCTTAGCCACTTTTGAATCAAGGTTGAATTTGTTTATTCCCAAGGAAATTCGACCAACCTTACCAACTAGAAGAACAGAAGGAGTTCGACTAGCACAATTAAGGAATAGGGAGAAGAACTTGTCTTATGAGGAAGCGTTTTCCATGTACTTCGACATCTTCAACAAGTGCACTACTTTCGTTGATGCTATGGCGCCTTTTGTCAAATGCACTTTTGGACCATCTTGGTTCATCAACGAATTTCCTTCTAAATCAACAGAAAATGCCGAAGAAATAAACCAAATCTGGCAAACCTATCTTTCGCCCTCTCTTCTTTCAATAAGGCTCTCTCCAAGCAACAATAAAAACAATCTTGGCATTAGCAGGTATTTTCCCAGCTATTTTTCAAGGCAATTTGGGCTATGCCAACTTCGACCGGCCCCGGTCTGCTTGCACAGGAGAGAGTTCAACACTCCAGAGACAGAGCAAGCTTATCAGCAAATCTTCAAGAATTTTCGCTTCAAAGATTTGCTCTTTGAACCTGCTAAATTTCAACCAAACCTTTCTTGTACGAAGGCATTTCAAGATTGGTGGGGTGGATACTATACTAAAGCTTTTAGAGGAAAAACTGATGCAGAAATTTCGAAAATTTTGTATTCAGCTTTTCCCCCTCAAATTGCTGAGAAGAACAAATCCCCAGGTATCCTCAGATAATTGGAAACATAATTCTTCATTAGTTAAAATTTTAAAACCATTTACCTGATAAAATCTTTGCATTATGAACAGCTGCTGTTTTACAGAAAAAGCCCACTAAAGCAACATCAAAGCAAAACAAGCCAACAGCAAGAACACCACCCAAAACGAAGAAGAAACTTGTGGTTAAATCCACTTCCAGCTTACCCCAAATAGAGGTATATCTTTGTAAATTGACTAAACCTTTTAAGTAGAAAGTTCGACCATATTTCATCACCTTTATTTCTTTTTCCTCTTTCAGAAGAAACCTGGAATAACAAGTCCTCTTGCAATAGGGAAAAGTCTACTTGTTTCCAGTTCTGAGGTAACAAATATATCTTCATTTCTGTTTCAAGTTTCTTCGACTCTTTTAACACTTAATTGTGTTTTAAACTCGTGTTTCTCTTTCGCAGGATACTGATAGTGATGGTGATAACATACCTCTTATTCACCGGTCAAGGAAACGAATGCAACCTGAATCCCAAGCAAGGGCTAAAGGGATTGTGATCAAAGAACCACAAGAGCAATCTCATGGACCTCCCCCTAAGAGACTTCACACATCAGTCGAAGTTCCTGTTGTCGAATCTCTAGCTGCTCCAAATGTTCTTTCGACTGAACACATTTTGCCTACACCATCAACGTCTGAGGAAATCTCCACAGTAATTCCAACTACCCAAAATTCTCCTATGGTTGTTGACGTCGAAGGAACAAGCAACGCTACTAACGCGAATGTTGAAATGGAACTTGAGCGAACTAACGAGCAAACACCAGACGTGGCAGGCGCTAAGGATTCAATCACAGAGACGATTGAAATTGAGGCTCAAGAAAAAGTTTCTACCAAAGAATCAACTAGTAGCGCTATGAGTGACCAGGAGTTTTCACTGATGAAGACGACAAATCCTTTGGCTGCTCTTAAACACTTGCTGAGCCTCTCTTCCTCTTCTCCTGCCATGGTCTCCAGTGCTTCGACTACTTCCTTGACCTCTGTTACTCAAGAGACTACTGAAGAATTGCTTCAGCAATTAAAAGCTAAGGTCTTGGAAGGCAATCTCTTTACTAAGATTGAAGAGAACCCATCAGAAAGCTTTGCAATTAAGGACATCGCTCAAAAATTGCTGCAATCAGAGCCTAATGCCAAACTTTTTGCTTTCCTGATCGAATTTTTGCCAGTCTTTGAAACTTTTGCACTTCACATCAGTAAACGCTCTGAAATTTCCAGGTTGAAAAACCAAGAGGCTGCACTTCATCAAGAGAAAATTGATGCCTTCAAGGTTTCTCAAACCCCCATTGATGAATTGGAAGTTCAAAAAACGAAGGATGAGCAAGAACTTGCTAACTGGAATTCAAAAATTCAGCACTATGATGAAGAGATAAGAATTCTCCAAACAAAACTGGCAAATGCTAAATACCAAAAAGGCTTAGTGCAACAAAGGATGGAGACCCCTAAGTCGAAGATTGAAAAGGCAGCTACTGAGGCTCTTCAACATTTTGATGAGGCTCAAAAGCACCAAACAACTATTGCTCAACTGGACAAAGAGTTAAACTTTCTGGAGTCTTCGATTGATGTGGGAACCAAGATCCTCTACAGGCTCAAGCATTCTCTTCAAAGCCTTTAGTAACTTGTAATAGTGTAGAACTTCTTTTAATGGCTATGTAATTATTTTGATTGACTACATCACCATTTTGAACCAATTTACGGTTTTATCTTTGCTCAATTCTAACTTCGTTCAATGTTGGCTTATACTGTTTTAAATACTTGCCATTTATTTTGAAGATTCTGTTTTCGTCACCCAATTCTTCGACTTCGTATGCCCCATTAGAAAAACATTGCAATATACGAAATGGACCTTCCCAACTGGGTGACCATTTACCCAAGACTCTATCTTTTTTATCCATAGGCAACAACACTTTCCAAACTAAATCACCTGAATTAAAGGTTTTTAACTTAACCTTTTTGTTATAAGCTTTAGCTACTCTTTCCTTCTGTCGAATAAGCATTTCCAAAGCTAACAACCTTTCTTCGTCTAAATCAACTAACTCATCAAGCATCATATTCCAATAATGATCAAAAGGAATCTCATACTGTCTTTGAATTCTTGTTGATTGTAAACAGATTTCAACAGGCAATACTGCATCATATTGGCAGCTTCCACTTGATCTAAAGTGTTATGCCAATTTCTGGGTTTTTGCCCAACATGCTTTTTAATCAAGTTAATAATGATCTTATTGGCAGCTTCCACTTGACCATTGGCTTGTGCATAATATGGTGTCGAAGTTAATAACTTAAAACCAATTTCAGAAGCAAATTCCACCATTTTTCGACCAGTGAAAACAGAACCCTGATCTGTAGTTATGGTTTCTGGAATTCCATACCTATAAATAATATGATTTCGGATAAACCGTATTACTGCTTCTTGATCAACATTGGTTAAAGGTATTGCTTCTACCCATTTGGTAAAATAATCAATTCCCACTAATATATACCTATGACCTTTTGATGATGTTGGTTTTATTTCTCCAATTATATCTAGAGCCCAACCTCTGAATGGCCAAGGTTTCACTATGGCATGCAATTCATTTGCAGGCACATGTTGTATTCCAGCATGCTTTTGACACTCTTGGCATCCTTTGGCAAACTCTATACAATCTTTCAACATTGATGGCCAATATATTCCTTGTCGAAATAATAGCCATTTCATTTTATGGCCTACTTGGTGTGAACCGCAAGCTCCACTGTGTGTTTCAGAAACTGCTAAATATGCCTCATTTTCATTAAGACATTTCAATAATACTCCTTCAGGAGTTTTCTTAAACAATTCGTTTCTAATTATCACATAGCTTAAAGCTCTGTACTTTACCTTTTTATTGGTATTTCCTGTGGGATTTTGCAAGTATTCTACAATAGGCTTTCGCCAATCATCATTGGCCATATTGTCAATAGCAAAAACTTCTGCTAAAACAACTTCACCAACAATGTGATGTTCAATACATTCCTCATCTATATTTGTTGCCCCCCCAGTTTTTGGTGTTGACAATAAGGATGAAGAAATATCATCAGATATGAGTTTCTCTTTTATTTCGATTAATTCTTCAAGGCTTTGTTTTGAAACTCTATAACCTGATGCAATTTGGGCCAAATCATTCGCCACTTGATTATCAACTCGTGGTAAATGTTCTAAGTGAACAGAGTCAAATCTCTTTAACAAGGAATTGGCCATAATAAAGTATTTAATAAGGTGTTCTTTAATACATTTATATTCTTTGGTCATTTGTTTGATAACCAATTCTGAATCACCTTTTATTTCGATACATCTTGCCCCCAGCTCAAGTAAAATTTCAAGGCCTATAATTAGAGCCTCATACTCAGCTTCATTATTGGAGCAATGATTTCGAATCTTACACTTGTACTTCGTTGGAATATTATTTGGTGAAATAATTAAAACACCAATCCCAACTCCTTTTTTATGACTTGAACCATCAAAATACAACCTCCAAGGATATGTGTCTACGAAATGTAATGTTTCTTCGACAACAGAGTGGTCTACTATAAAATCAGCAACCACTTGTCCTTTAATTGATTTTAAAGGTTGATAAGTTAAGTCATATTCAGACAAAGCTAAAGCCCACTTACCAATTCTACTATGCATGATTGGTTTCGACAGCATATGCTTAATAATATCAGAATGCGAATAAACACAAACATTAGCTGGCTTTATATATTGCTTTAACTTTGTGCAAGAAAAATACAAGCAAAGGCACAACTTTTCTATAGAACTGTACCTAGTTTCAGCATCTATTAAGACTCTACTAAGGTAATATATGGCTCTTTCGACACCATTATCATCCTCTTGAGCTAACATGCTACCTATTGTTTTTTCAGATGCTGCTATATACAATTTGAGCACTTTGTTCCTAATAATAGGCATTAGAATTGGTGGTTTCATCAAATAAGACTTAATTTCTTCAAAGGCTGCTTGATGAACTGATTCCCATTTGAAAACTTCTTCTTTCTTCAGTCTCAATAATGGCGAAAATGCTTGAGTTTTGCCACTTAGATTTGATATGAATCTTCGTAGGAAATTGATTTTTCCCAACAATGATTGAAGTTCTTTTTTGGTTGAAGGAGCTTTCGTTTCAATTATAGCTTTAGTCTTATTCTGATTGATTTCAATGCCTTTTTTGTGCACCACAAAACCCAAGAAATCTCCTGCACGCACACAGAAGGCACATTTTAATGGATTCATTTTCAATCCATATTTCCTCATTCTTTCAAAAGATTGTCGAAGATGGTCTAAATGACCATTTTCTGAGGAAGATTTAACCACCACATCATCTATGTATACTTGCATAAAGTTTTCAATAAAATCATGAAACATACAATTCATTGCCCTCTGATATGTAGCACCAGCATTTTTTAAACCAAATGGCATTACTACCCATTCATAAATACCTAATGCCCCTGGACAACGAAATGCAGTTTTCGATACATCTTCTTCAGCAATAAAGATTTGATTATACCCAGAATAACCATCAAGCATGCTGAGGTATTCAAATCCTGCTGCTGAATCTATCAACATTTCTGCCACAGGCATTGCGTATTCATCTTTGGGAGTTGCATTATTCAAGTCTCTAAAATCTATGCAAACTCTAAGAGTGCCATTTTTCTTAATTACAGGAACTATATTAGCTAGCCATTCGACATACCTGGCGGTTCTGATGAATTTGTTTTTGAACAACCTTTCGATCTCCTCTTTAATTTTAGTTAATATTTGAGGAGCAAACCTCCTTGGTATCTGCTTCACTGGCTTCTTCTCTGGTCGGATTGGCAATTGCAATTCCACAACGTCTCGACTCAATCCAGGCATTTCGTCACAGTCCCAAGCGAAGCAATCTTTGAACTCCCTCAGTAATGTTATAACTTGGGTTTTCAATGCAACATCCAGGTATGCACTAACAAAAGTTGGCCTCTTCTTTGAGCCATCTCCCAAATCCACTTCCTCCAATGGATCTTGAGCCTGCATTCGCTTTGTTGAATCTCTAGGATCTTTTTCAAACCCTAATGGCTCATTATCATAAATGCAATCAAGCTTTCCATTCATAATAATGCCATTTTCGTCTTCAAAATCTTTGGCTTCGACAGCCATTGTTTGATGATTTAAATCGGCTTCCATAGCCGCTTTTAACTTATTTTCGGCCATATAAGCCGTAATCTTATTCCATGCATTAGGAACGGACATAGGAAACATTTTAAGAATCAGAATACCACCCCTCAGGTTGGGCAGTAGCATCTCCTATTATTTGCCTTTCCCAAACAAAACCATAGTTTGGATGCAAATTTACTGAAGCAAATACATTATCAGCAGGAATGTATGCCTCATTAGAAGATGGACATGGCGCAATGTTCGCCAATCTTTTCTCAAAATTTTCCTTGGTGATGTGATTTACGTCAGCACGAAAATAACTTTGGTCTGCTTCAATGTATTCGACAAGACCATCTTCCTTCCACATCACTAGTCTTTGATGTAATGTTGAAGGCACAGCACCAACTCCATGTATCCACTCCCTTCCAAGTAACATATTGAAGTTTGCTTTGGAAGCAATTACTAAGAACAGAGTGGTCCTCTTGATAGTTCCAACAATCAATTCCACTTCAATGGCTCCAAGAGAGTAACCAGTTTTGCCTTTGTAATTACTCAAGACAATATTATGTGGCTTAAGGTCAGTGATGGATATGCCTATTTTCTTCATAAGCACTTCAGGCATAAGATTCACAGTAGCACCTCCATCAACTAACACTTTGTTGATGCCAATACCATTAACCTTAGCCTGAATATATAAAGGCTTTAGGTGATTCTGCATACTCGTATCTGGCCTCTCGAAAGTAGCCATCTGCTCTTCAACACAGCCATCATTCATCACATAGTAACACATGGGTTTGTGACAAGCCATATCTTCAGTGAAATCTTCTTCCTCACTGTTAGGCACAGTTATGACATCATACTCCAGTGGCAATATTGACACCACATTACAGACGACATCGAAGTCATCATCAGAATCATCAAAACCAGAACTTATGTCCTCATCGAAGTCAGATTGAGCTTCTTTCCCTTTAAATATCGAAGATGGAGGACAGATTCTTTCAAGTGCAGGCCTTCTAGGTTTTTCCATCAGAACATCCTTGCCTTTTGCCTTATTTACCACACTTGTAGGCTTAGCAACATCAGTACTGGTACTTGCCTCAACCTTAGAAGCCACTTTCTTATCACCCAACTGGACTTTGATTCCAAAGTGACTAGGAACCTTGTTTACGTCTACAGAAGCTTTCTTCTTCTGTTTTCTCTGAAAACGACGCCACTGGGTTTTAGTCATAGGATTCTTACCTTTATAATTATTCCGATAATTATACTTGTTGGAATCATCTTGATGAACAACTTGAGCAGGTGCATTGTTGTGAACCCATTTTCCAACAGGGGAATTCGTTTGTGGAACGAAGGATTTACCAAACAGTTTAATGGATCCTTTCTTTCCTGGCTCTTGGCTTGTCGAAGGCTTAGTCGAAGCACTAGCCTTGCTAGATGAAGGCTTAGTCGTAATATTGGCCTTGTAACCAGGAAGTTCAGTGCTACCAAAATCGAAGGATGGCCTATTGTCAAGCCATTTCCTCTTACGTTGTTCCTGATCTTGGTACCCTTCAACAGCTTTAGCTGCCTCTTTGTCGAAAACAGCACTGCACCTTGGACATAGCATAACCTCAGAATTGTTCCACTTACATCTGTTGAGGAAATCTATCAACTCCTCTTCAGCTTTTGGGAACACAGCATGTAACTTTTCATCATACTCTTTCAAGGTTATCTCTTGTTTCATCCCTTCAGCATATATAAAACCTTCTAATTTCTTGGTGGAGGATTTAAGTTTCTTTGGAGGATCTTTCATTTCAGCATCTACCATGTTTACACTTGCTTCGACAGGTTCTGAATACATGGCTTCAGCTTTAGGTAAAGGGTCATTCACAACTTGCATTGGAGCTTTCATCTTTCTATCCTCAAATTTTAATCTACCTTCTTCAATTGCTTTTTGCACAAGATCCCTGAAAAGCACACAACGGTCAGTGTTATGTCCCAAAAAATTATGGAACTTACAATAACCCTTTTTCTTTCTCTGGTCAAGAGTTGGTACTCTTAAACCATTAGGTACCAATATCTGACCATCTTTTACTAACAGATCAAATATTTCATCACATTTAGTAACATCAAAAGTATATGTCTTAGGCACAAATCTGTCATTTTTTGGCTCAACAGGATTTTTCCCATTAGCAGGCCTTAGTAATTTACAAGTATAAGGAGGACCAGGCTTGAGTTCAGCCACGTCTATCTCCTCTTCTTCGACATCACCGAATGCGACGTCAAATTCTTCATTGACATATGCAATTTTTTCTTTTTTAGGAAACCTAGTTGACCTAGATTTCTCCTCTTTTAACCTTTCAACTTGTCGAACTCTATCAGCTAGTTGGGCCATGTCTCTTAGATAAGACGTGTCCAATTTCTTTCTGATTGAATAATCAAGACCACCAGCAGCCATTTCGACGAGTTCGTGTTCAGGCACTTGTGTGAAACAACGAGCCTTCAGTAGCCTAAACCTATTCAAATAGTCATCAACAGTTTCAGGCACTTTGCGCTGAACACTGGCCAATTCTTTGAGACTAATTTTAGATTGGCCCATGTAAAACTGCGCATGGAATGCTTTTTCTAATTGCCCCCATGTGAAAATAGAACCAGGGGGTAATGTAGTAAACCAAGTAAAAGCATTTTTTGTTAAAGAATTTGGGAAATATTTCATCTTCAAATTCTCATTTTGGGCTATATCCCCAGACTCAGTCAAATAACGAGCAATATGTTCGACAGTAGACTCTTTTGTGTCACCACCAAACTTAGTATATTTAGGAACTTTCCAGCCCCTTGGTAACTCAGTTTGTAACACATATTCACACAATGGTGATATGAAATTTGGCCTATGTAAGCCTACATTAACGCCATTTTGTGTCAATATAGTTTCTACTAAAGTGGCTATATTATCTTGAGCGCCAACATTATTTTGTTGCACTTGTCGAACAACTTCATCAGCGTTCTGATTTCGATTTACCAGAACAACTTCAGGAACATGATTCGCAGTTCCCTGACGTTCACCTACATTCACTGGGACTTCGACTGGAATTGTTCTTTGGGTATTAACAGGCATTTGCCTATTACTAATATTTGGAGCCCCAAAGAAATCTGCAATTCGACCCATTTGTTTGGCTAACATTTGGTAACTAGTATCAGTATTTTGAATCAATGGATTAAAAACTGTACCGATTTGTTGGGTTAACATATTAACCATATCATGATTGCTCTCATCAACTTGTTGTCGTAAGGCAAACAGAGATTCATTGGTTAATGCTGGGGGATTTCGACCCATTACACTTTCAGAAGAAACATGTACAGGAGACATGGTCGAAATATGTGGCATTCCAGTAGGCATGCCATATGATCCAGAAGGAAATGCAGGACAACTTACATTATGAAAATGTGGATTTAAACCGCTTCCTATTGCCATATAAGGACTATGAAGTCCCATATGTGACGGCAAAGGCATAGGCATAGATGTCATGTTTGACTGCGTTGATCCAACGTTAGTCATTGATACTGAAGGAATGGTTGTTGATGATGATGGGGATATTGTTCCCACAACCACCCCTGCATTTACGTTTGCAGAGTCTACTATTGTTCCATGTTCTTGTGAAACCACAGGATTAGAACTAGACGCATTATTAGTATGACGAACCATTTTTCCACTTCTTAAGTGCATGCAAATACAAACACATACAAGAACATAGAAAAATTACGTATTAAAGGCAAACGGTCCCACTGGGCGTGCCAATTTGTTTGCTGGTGTTTTTAGCAAACAATCACTGGTTTTATTAGAAATGTTTGTGAGATTAAACCAGAAATCTCCAAAGCAATTGCCTTTAAACAACGCAGTTTGTCAACAAATATATTTTAAAAATAGAGACAATTCACCATGAAAATGGAAATCAAAGAAAAAGGAAGTGATAAAATGGAACGCAGAAATGTAAAATGACTTGTATGGAAAGTAATAAATTGCATTGAATGAAAAGAGAATGGTGTACAAATTCACATACGTTGTACAATAATTCCTTCACTCTGTTTTCGTTGTGACTTGGAAGTTAGAGTTTCAGAACTGTGTGTTTGGTATAATAATTTGTCCCCTTGATTTCTATGTAGAAACTCCTACTTATACAGAAAATAATGGCTGAAATGTAAACTGCTATGGACACGTGGCTATGTCTCACTAACCAATGATGGACTTCGTGCCACGTTCGATGCCACACACTGCCCACGTCGTATTAACCGTAGTCTTGAAATTCGACACAACTGTCTGCCAATAACTGCTTGACGAAGTCCTGAATACACTGTCCTGTCGAAAACTCTTTCCTGTCGAATCTGTCGAATTGGTGAAGACCTATTCTATCGAAAACATGCTGAGATGACTTGAATGTCACTCTAAAGGCATTATGAATGATCTTTAATGAAAAGTCAAACCCTATTAATTAACCACTCAAAAACCTTGTCGAAATCCTAGGCTAACAGGAGGCCACTCCTCTTATCAAAAGAATAATTATTAGCGTATGAATTACTCTGCAATAACACAATTTGGTGAGAGCAACCAAATCAGATTCTATAAGTTAAAAAATAAAATGGAAATCAATACATTCATAGATAAGAAATCAAGACCGAAGATATTTTCCCGTAAACGTAAAATCTAAACACTCTACAACGCTCGCAGACACATCAAATAAGATTCGCCTCAATTTTCTCGTGATACGGCGTTTTACATATGAATGATATGAATTATGAATGAATTGGTAGCGAAGGTATTCATTGGTTTTTTGTCGTACCTGTTCGGTGCTCTTGCACTGGACCGGTTCGGTACTTTGGTACCGTAGCCGTCAAAAAACATTGCGTAGGGAGGTTTGGGAGCGTAATCGACGTGAGGGTAAAATTGGAATATTTGAGGTTTGGGAGTGTGTGGTGAGTAGGAGGGGGTTGGGAAAAGCATGAGCCAATATAAAAGTGAAAAGAAGAAAAGGATATATATAAGCCCAATACAGAATTCCAGCCCAAAGATCTGCAGTGGTTCTAGATGATCTGCTAACCGAGTTTTGCTAATGCCACCCTCCTTTTTTGTTAAATCCACCTTCTATCCCACTAACTTTAAATGAAAACTCCATATTCTCCTATCCAGCATCCACCCATTTTAAGATTATTCCGGAAATAATTTTCATGCATGGCTGAAAATTAGCTTTTGAACGTGCAAGTCGATAACGTAACTTTTACTAGTACTAAAACTACCTCATAATTACCCTATGGTATAGAAATAAACAAAAACTAAAAGAAGGTTAATAAACAAAAACATACACGTTTGTTAATCATTTGTGCCTATTGGAAGTATTATAAATGTAGAAATGTTCTGCAATAACATCACATGCTCATGTGCACCATTTGTAGAATAAAAGCCCTGCCCAGCTGGTGGATTACAAATATGAATATACTCTATGCTCAGCAATAACATCCTCAATTATATATTCCTTTTGTCTTCAACTTTTGAGAGCTAATGAATAATGATACGTAAAATGTCACAAGGTGACAACACCTGAATGAGTTGTCTAACAATGAATGGCTTTGGAAGATGATATATGCCATGTCATTAATTAAAGAATGACTTACACTTGTAACCCACCAATTTTTTATAATTTCAGTTTCACCCCTTTATTTGATTAAGTATTTTTAAAAAAGTCCGCCTTCTTCGATTCTTCCTTCATCGAACACTTTGGGCGCACAGGAAGGGTTCCATATTGGTTTCAAAGCAACAATTTACTTAATTTAAAATTTTTAAAACTGAACAGGTCATCGAACACTTTAGGCACGATGTAAAACAACAAGAACAATACAAAGCTTAGCAAACTAGATTGCTTCATCCAACTATAATTATAAAACTAAGGCTGTGTTGACTATAATCTAACAAACATTATAATTTGTTGGTTAAACAATCTACATGTTTTATAATCTGGCCGTACTAGAGTATATATAGAGCAAGAGACACCTAAGAAACATTATGACAAACAGTTGGCGAGAGCGGCAACCTTCGTTGTGCGATTGTCACGAAAGAAGCCGAGACCCTTGATAGGAGACGGACTGTGGTTGTGGAGGAAGAAGTTGCGATTGGTGATGAGGACAAAGCACTGTGGTGGGCGTCGACAAAACTGGAGAGATGTTGGTAGCGATGAAGGAGTTAATAACGACGAAAAGAATTAATGTAAATGAGTAATGTATTTGGGTAAATAAGTAATGTATTTGGGTAAATCACTGACTTCTTAAAATAACTATGACAAAATGAGTTGGCCGATTTTAATCCACCTGCACTATTTTAAACTTGACAAATAAAATACATAACTGGCACCCCACTTTCTATACTAGGTACATAAGAATTGACCATGTCACAATGGTAACAAAGAGTATAAAAATTAATAGCCGGACACCTCTGAGATTAGACATGTCCCGATGTCCAACACGTGTCAGTGTCCGACACACGTACGACACTCGTACGACACGTGTCCGACACCTCAGACAAGTGTCCCAAAAAAAATATTTTTTTTCTTTTCATCGACACATCTTAGACACTTCTTGAACACTTCTAAAATACTTCTACAAAGGTTAAAGAAGTGTCAAAGTAGTGATAATCGAGGAAGTAGTTAAAAATATTAAATTTGATTTCATCATTTTTAGCTTATCGATATAGTAGATGGAAAATGAATATGAAAAACTATCATATTTTGTTTAAGAACTTATATTGTTATAAAATAAATTGCTCAATTTAAATCTTTTATAGGTAATGTTCATATTTTATTTAATTATAATAAATAAATAATTATATATATGCGGTGTCCCGATGTCCTATATTTTGAACATTAGCGGTGTCCGCGTGTTCGTGTCGGAGTCTGTGCTTCACTGCGCCTAACTAAAGTTGGCCAATATATATTCTCCATACTCATCAATTGGATTATGCTGCAGTGGTAGAATTAATCCAGATGAGTAGCAATAAGTTTTATCTAGATATAGAAAATACTACCCAACAAACTAACCAAGGTGAACAACAACTTTATTTGTACGAAGAAAGTAGACATGGGAAGAAGGAAAAAAAAGATTTGAAATCTGGAACCTGATTCATTTGAAACTGATTCTTATGATCTTTGGCTTGTAGCTGTATTTATTTATGTACATTGTCCTCCTTTCAGTTCAGTTTGTGGTTCCAAAGCAACACATGCAACTTTTATCAATTTAGATTCTCTTATGAGCTATAACCCACTATTCTCAAACTCATTTAAAACCAATGCTCCCCCACAACATTTTCTATCCCTTCCATCTAAACCACTATACCCATTTTTTTACTTACTTATGGCTTCAAATTCTCTCAGCAAACACATCATGGCTTATGATTCATCTTGGACTCCAAAACAGAACAAGTTGTTTGAGAAGGCACTTGCAAAATATGACAAGGATACACCAGATCGGTGGCAGAATGTAGCTAAAGCTGTTGGTGGTAAATCAGTTGAAGAAGTTAAGAGACACTATCAGGTTCTCTTGGAGGATCTCAAACACATAGAATCTGGCCATGTTCCTATTCCCAACTACAAATCCACATCAAGTGCCTAACACCATCAAACAACTACATGTCCATCAATAAAATAACAAGAGATCAGGTAATATTGCTTACTAACAAAACCACATTTACCAATTTACCATGTCTGTATATAGTTGCATGTTCACGCTTTTATTTTATTTATGCTTCTATGCTTTGTTTCAGGTATCTAACGCTGAATTTATTTGAAGCAATGCATGCGTTCCCACTACAAGATATCTGCAGCATATATATGTATTAACTGTAATTTGTGTGTGTGTGTGTGTGGTGTATCTTGATTCTTGTATCTGTAGAAATATCTTCCTCTCTCAGTCCCCATCTATTTACCCATCCACCATTGTAATTTAGATTATTTCATCAACTATCTCATATTTTATCTTATGCAAGAAACAGTGCAGATTCTTAAGGCTTTTATAGACTTCGAAACAAACTTTTGGGGTGGCCATCCTCCTTTCAATCCACAATAACAATAAAAGATCACTTTTTATTCTCCTAATTGACTGTGACAGGTCAATTTGTTGGGAACAAACAGTGCAAACTCGAAACTCTGGACCAAATCACGAGACCAAAGCAGTTTCAAATTAAGCTCCCACCTTTCTAGAGTTGTCAAACTCCGCTCCCCGGTCCGGCCCAATGGACCAAAGTGCAATAGCGGGTTGGGCTGAGTCAGCCAAGTTATCTATTGGACTGTGATTTTGTAGCTCAGCCTAAAACACTGAGCCAGTGAGTCGGGTCGGTCCAGCCCCTCCCTATTTTTAACAAAAAAAAGTAAAAAAATAAATAAAAAAAATAAAAAGACGGGTCCAATCTTGCCCATGGGTCAACTAGGTTGGGCGAAAATGCTCTACTTTTTGGGTTTTTTTTAGCCCAACATTGAGCAGTGCGCCATCAGGCCGACACCCTAAGCTGAGCCATGAGGCTGGGCCAAAATTTATACCTCTCACATCTATATCAAACACCACTTCCTCCATTTCACGACACATGTCGGTTTTTAAGAATATTTTTGTTTCTTTTTGCTAGTCTTTTTAGAGTTCTTTGCAATATTAATTATTGTTTTGTCAATAATACCCTTAATCTTTAAACCTTAAGGCTAAATTGAATGTAAGTGATTTAAGAAGTAAGTTTTAGGAGGGAAATGATAGGAAGTCGGGCCCACAAATCATGGTATGAGTGTAGAGAAGAGGGTGTGTAGGTCCCACAAATCATGGTATGAGTGCAGAAATGAGGGTGTGTAGGTTCCACAAATCATGATATATATAAAGTGCAACGCTAATCAGTGGGTTTCCGAATATTTTCGAGTTCGAAAAATATTTTAACAGTTCAAATACGCGAAGTTCGTTCCTCAATAACTGGTTTTTTGGAAAAAATTAATTTCGTGACAAAAGACTTAAAATGTGACACTAAACACCATAGTTATCAGAACCGGACCGGACCCGCCGGTCGGACCGGTCCGACCGGGACCCGGTGCCCTTCCCGGGCCGAACCCGGTGCCCTTCCCGGGCCGGACAGTGTGCAGAACCGGATATGCAGTTGGACCGGATGACCCGGCCGGGTCGATGACAAACCCGGTGATCTGATCGGTCACATGACCCGGGCCGGGTTGCATGTTCGCTGATTTTAGTTTTTTTTTTTGTTGGAACCTCCCATTTTCGCAGAATTTAGTTTTTTTTTATTATTGTTATTTAAACTGGCTATAGTAGTTAAATAACAATAATTATGTTTAATATTTAACTACTATTAGTCCAATAGTTTTTTTTTTACAATAGTCCAATAGTTGTTGGTCGTCGGAAATAAAATATCTATATTTATAATTATAATTTTAAATACAAATTATAATAAAATTTCTATATTAATAAATGTATACAAGACAATATATTTATAATTATAAATACAAATACTTTCTTAGTATATATTATAATTTTTTAAATTTATTTAATATAGACCGGGTCATGCGGTCCGACTAGTGACCCGCCGGTCCGACCCCGGGCCCAGTGACCCAGTGCCTTGACCGGGTCGATGGCCGGTCCGGGTCTGATAACACTGCTAAACACTGTGTTTTAGAGTATTTTAGTGTTAAGAAAAAAACTAAATGTTCAAATACCCAAAGTTCATTCTTCAATAACCGACTCGGTGAAAAAATTAATTTTGTGACCAAATAGGTAAAGTGCAACGGTAAGCGGTATGTTTTGGGGTAATTTAGGGTTAAAAAAATTTTAACTATTCAAAATGATTTTTCTAATAGTTTTTTTAAAGATGTTTTTTTTTATTGTTTCATATATAGATAAAATAATTTAATGAATAATTAACCAACAGAATTGTATTGAACTAATATATTAGTTTAAATGATTTAACAAACTATGTATAATACTATATATATTTTCAATAATCATAATTCTGTGGATCGCACGGAAGGAAGTTCTAGTTGTTTATTGTAGAGAGAAAAATCAATAGAACCAAATAAGTAACAAATAGTTAAAGGTATTATAGGAAATGACAAATAATTTTATCAAAAGTAACAAAATTTATTAGTTTTCTTGATATGTGTAAATAATTTTAAGTCTCTATTTTTTTCATGATATATAACAAGATAGTTAGACCATATATATATATATGGGGCTGCTAATTTACACCCGCCCAAAAATTAGAAGGTGTACATCAACAAGCCAAGCCAGCACCTTTTCATTTAGACAAAAAAAAACCACACTGCCGTAATTAAAAGAGAGAGAGAGATGGAATACATAAATATTAATACTAATTCTCTTTTAAAAAATGAGAAATATAAAACTACAGTATTATCCACTACTAACATTTGCATTAAAAAAGAGAAATATACATATGCTTATGCATGCTTGTATTACTTAATAATAAAGGTTTGTTGACTTTATAGTTGAATTAATACCCGAGTTTACCAAAAAATACCTAATATGTTAATTCCTACAGTATTAGGGTTTGTTAACTTTATTTTCAAATTTCTATTTTTTTTAATAAAATACACATACTCTTACTAGTACATACATAGTCAAGGAAATGATATTTGAAGTGGTGCAAGAAGAGAGATTTAATTAGATTCAGTGCAGTCACCTTTTGGTACATTCAGTGCAGTTAGTATATCGAAAAATACTTTTTTATTAAATACAAAAACGAAAACCAATATGACAATTTAGAGATTTTATCCAAGAGGTATTTGGTGCTTGATTGCACTGACTGCACCAAAAATGACTGCACTAAATCTAAATCCAAGAAGCCTATTTGGAAACGGTACGAAAACAACTATGTAACATTTTTACCATTTTCAAATATGCTACTTCTCTTCTATGTATATCATCTCATTTTCTATGCGTTTAAATATGTGTCTAATGAGCCCTTAGCCTCTCTATGTTTGGCTTTGACCTCTAAACCACTTCTCAGTTTGAGTTGAAGAGAAAACCCTAATAAACAATAAAATGAAGATTGAGTGTAATAATCTAACTTGGAAAATTACCTTTCCTAGGTGAGTCAAACTTTATGAGCATCCAAAACAAACAATAAGATCAGTTAAAAAAGGACTTTAAATTGAAAAAGAAACCAAAAAGAGCAATAAGAGAGTTGACAACCAGTCACAGACTCACAAGGAGCATTATCACTACAATAAATCTATAAAACTATACATGTCTATAATGTATAAAACTTTGGGAAGATCTTCTCTCATAGCTTAATGAGTAAAAGCCTTTTCACTAGTGGGTCTTGGCTGCAGGACACTCAAACTAGTAACATCTTATGTGGTTTAAAATAGCTTGCCTTGTTGTTGGGCTCCACTCCTCATCATTTTAGAAAATTCTTCATAGTTAATTCTACCATCCTGAGAAATCACAGCATTAACTGAATGTTAATTATGGAACAAGTCAATAAAAACCGAACTCCGGTTCGATGCACTAAAAAAAGTACATTTAGCAAATCTAATCTATTGGATAAGATCGAATGCCTCACATTCCAAATTCGCGTTTTGTCGATCAATCTTTACTCTACTACTCTAATTTGCTCTTACACCAACTGCAGTTACTGCACCATTTTTAACTATAGCTAATTCGGGGTCATAAAAGTAGGCTTACATTATCTGTATCGACTTCGGATATAATTTCCCTGATTGTGTCCTTGTCGCCCATACCAAATGGCAAGAACAATTTCCGTTTGTGGCCCATCAAGATGAAGACTATGCTTGCACAACAATTTTCAGGTTCTTGACAAGTTTGATAACAATATTCCTTCATGGCTGCTTCCAGTTCATCTCTTGTAATAAACCTGTAAATCCGGGGCAGATGTTCATTACTATAATGATTCTGCGATGAATGTGCTGCTAGCTAATTCAAGATTGAAGGACTTACCCGCTGTTGTCTTTATCAAAATATTGGAAGGCCTTGAAAAGATGTTCATCTCTTTCTAACCTGTGTCTATGCATTGTAGCAGTGATGAATTCTATGTTGTCAATCGTGCCATTTCCATCCACATCGGCCTAAATTTAAAGCAAATGAATTTTAAGTTTCGAAGTTTTCTTTAAAAAAAAAAACGACAGATCTTGTAAATCAATAATAGCTTACAGCTTCCACAAGCTGTCGCACTTCACGTTCAGTAAGCTTTGAGCCAATTCTTTGCAATCCTGCCCTCAGTTCCTCATAGGTAATTGTTGTTCCTGAAACAATGAATCAACAAAACCAGCAGCCAATTCCAGATAATTTGAAAAAACAGAACCGTAAAGAATTAACGAATAAAACGCAAAAACAGAATTGAAAATAAAAGCGAAACAGAAAATTAAAGAAGCAAAACCGAAACCGAAAACAAAAGAAAGGGAGAAGAGGAAGAACACCAAGAATTTGATAACCCAGTTCGGATTTCTCCTACATCTGGGGTCTGAATCCGAGCAATTATAATCCACTATGATGAATATGATTACAACAATGTTTGCGTTTCTTCTTCTTCAACTGATTCTGTTCTTTCGATAAATGCAGCAAGAACAACAAAAAACGCAGAAGAAAGAATAGCGATTTACAAACAAAAATCCTCACTCTCTCGCGATTCTCTCTGCCACTCCTCTTACACTATGAATGCGACGCTTTTCTCTGTTTCTGGAATTCACGCTGTTGAAGAGAAAGGTCGCGAACATAAGAAGAAAAAAGGACGGGCAGTAACGATGAATTACTCAGCTTCTGTTTAAAGGAGTTTTTGATCCGGCCCACAGAAGGAACTCAGCGACGCCCAAGAAAGAATGGACAGCCCAATCAGCATTTATTTCTATTAGCACCTCCAAACATTTTATTTTCACCACACCACAAATCTCCACGTTGGTGCAAATTCCATCATAGTAGAATAACTTCATTAGCTCGAATTCAAAGACCATGACATCACTTACTTGATGTCAACACCGAGCAAGTCTAGACAATGCCTAAACTTGCTCACAGGAACCGGTTTGGTGAGCATATCTGTGGGGTTCTCACTTGTGTGAACCTTGACAATTTCGACTTCCTCTTTCTCCACAATGTCCCTAACGAAATGGAACCTAACATCTATGTGTTTGGTTCTCTCATGGTACATTTGGTTTTTGCTCAAGTGAATAGCACTTTGGCTATCACAATATATACATACAAGGTCATCACTTATGCCAAGCTCACTAACCAAACCTTGAATCCACAATCCCTCTTTGATTGCTTCTGTGAGAGCAACATACTCCGCTTCGGTAGTTGATAATGCCACAATGTGTTGTAGGCTCGCTTTCCAACTAATAGTATTTCGATACAAGGTAAACACATATCCGGACAAAGATCTTCTTTTGTCAAGATCGTTACCATAGTCGGAGTCTACAAAACCATGAACCACTTTTGCATCTTCTTCACCCTTGCCATACACCAAACCAACCTTGGTTGTCCCTTTCAAGTACCTTAGAACCCATTTAACCGCTTGCCAGTGATCTTTGCCTGGATTTCCCATGAACCTGCTTGTCACACTCATTGCTTGAGCTACATTCGGTCTACAACAAATCATAGAATACATTATGCTACCAATTGCATTGTCATATGGAATTGCCTTCATGTATTCTTTGTCCTTCTTATTTGTAGGAGCTTGAGGGCTAGACAACATGAAGTGTGGTGCTAAGGGCAAAGAGGTAGCCTTAGCATCACACATGTTGAACCTATTGACCACTTTATTTGATAAACTTCGATATAATGCAATTTTAGAGATACTTTTTAGTCACTTTTAGAGTAACTATTAGTAAATATATATCACTAACTTAGTTTACTCTATATTTTGCAGAAAAGGAAAAATTATGAATGAAAATACAATTTGGAGCAATTTAGAGGAGTTATTTATATATATGGGCTGGCAGTGTTTTGAAAGAAGAAAATAGGTCCATGAGGCCTTTACTTAGAAAGGAATTGGAAAAGCCCAATGCCTAATTAAACAAAGAAGCAATACACGTGAGTTTTGAAGAGGAGTGTCACGCAACCCTAGGAGGCTAAGAATAGATAAAAAGGAAAAGCTTGGGAAATAAGAAAAGGGGGGGCGGTACATATGAAAAGTGCCGCACAACACACAGCCGCGACAGTAATCAAGAACAGAAGCCACGCACCAACAGTAGCGCCGGCAAGGAGAGGAGGGGGTTTTGGGTACCCGTTCTTGACACCGTGAGAGAGCTTTGGAGCAGGAAAAGGAGACTGAAGATTCATAATAAGAATTTCTCTAACTTCCGGGTTATTTTTATCTCTGTAATTCATGACTCTAATTTCTATTTTATTGTTCTTTATGACTTTGGATAGCTAAATCCTCTTCTAGGGTCTTAGGTTGATCTTGCATGTTTAGAGACCTTTTTATGTTCTAATTTCATATCTGAATTCCGGTTTTTATCTCAATTAATCTTGTCCTATTATTTTTATCACATAAGTAGGATTAGCTACCCTATGCATGTTCATAATCAATTAGTTGATCAGCGACCGTACTGCAATTAGTTGGTGGATCTATAGGATAATTGGGGCTAAAATTAATGCATGACCAAACTTTAATTTAGTGTTCCAATCATTCAACCTTTTTGCTCTTTATGCTTTTCTTAAATTTAAATTCTTGCATGACCAAACAAGAGTTAGTTTAGGAAAAAGAATATTAATCGCGAATGACCAAACGAATTAATAGCTTTAGTAAATGGGTTGGTAATTAAATAAAATAATGGAATTCAAGTAGGAATTAGACATAGGGGAATCGAAGCTTGCAAGTGAAACCATGACCCTAGACCTCTCTCCATTTATTAAATCTAGTATTTTAATTATTGTTAGTTATTTCTTTTTATTTGTTTTCATTACAACTCAATCACTAGTTCGTCTAAACAATAGACAATCTTGATTAGTTTGTTACTTGTTAATTAATCCCTGTGGAGACGATAATCTTTTATACTACTTCTGCGAAAGAGTACACTTGCTCTAAGTGTGTTTTTAACGCAACAAGTTTTTGACGCCGTTGCCGGGGATTAATTTAGCAATATTAAACGAAAGAGATTTTTATTGCTTTAGACATTTTTTTTTTGCTTTAATTTTAAATTTTGTTTTTCTTTATCTTATCAACAAAATTATATATATATATATAAAAAAAAGAAGTTACTAATACTTTCCGAAGAGACCACTGCAATTTACCTTGTTTTGCAGAGAAAAGTCAAAATCATGGTTAAAACTCTTGGAGACTACATTAGAGAGGCAGAGGCACAAAGAAATTTAGAGAAGTCATATTGGTATGTGTCTCAATGCCAGATTCAAATTTCTCCTCCTCCTTATGAACCTTATTCGAACTATTGGGATGACTATGAGCCACCTCCTTATTCCTCCCACTGGGATAATTATGAGTCACTACAAGTGCAAAGGCAAGAGGAGGAAAAGTCGGATGTCAATGAGGTCTTGGCCAAATTTATGCAGCAGACAAATGAAAAATTTGAAAGCTTGGAGGGTCAAATTGGAGCCATGAACAACGAATTTGGAAGCCTGAAGGGTCAAATCTCAACTCTCATTGCTTTGTTATCTCAAGAGGCCCAAGAAACTCCTTCACAAACTAAGTCTACCCAAAATGAAGAAGCTGAGCAATACAAAGAAAGTATTCCTACGAGAGATGAAGGTATCTCCATGGAATATAATCTGGACGAAGAAGCTCTCAAGAAAGATGAGGAGACTCCTACTGAAGGGAGTCAAATCAAAATAGTAACTCCTACTAAAGGGAGTCATATTGAAACAAAAGATCCTATTAATGAGAGCAGTTGTGAGGAGAATGAGAAAGATCCATTGGTTCTAGATTTGGAGAAAGAGGAGAAAGCGCCCATTTTTGGGCAAATTGTTTTAACCATTGGTGATGCTGTGATTGAGGTTCACCGGGGAAAGGTAACTTTAAGGAGTGGTAAAGAAGATGATGTTATTAAAGCTTTAAATTCCAACGAAATTTTCTCTTCTTTAACTTCTCCTTATTTTGATGATGTGGTTGAAACTAGCATTTTTAGTGAATTAAAGATGCAGGACTTATTGGAAAAAAGTTTTATTTTGCAGGATCCTAGCATAATGGTGGATGGATATAAAATAAAAATTTCACCATCCTTTGAAGTTCATCCACCACGTGGAAAAAGAAAGAATAATGTGAACCACACTGTTAGAAAGCTAAGAAGGTGTACTGCGTTAGATGTTAAATTTGCTCTTAGAGAGCCCCCTGATTAAGCACCAACTATAGTCAGGCTCACGACGTTAAACAAGCGGCTTCGCAGGAGGCAACCTGTGTTTTATTTTCAGTTATTTTTACTTTTAATTTGTTTCATTTTGTTTTTAGGAATAAACTCGGACTACAAGCTCTCTCAGGGAAGTCACTCTTACTCTCTCTCTCTCACTTATTTCTCTTAGTTTCTATTTGATCATTTTGCATTGAGGACCTTGCTTCATGCTAGTGTGGGGGAGGAGAGTTATTTTGTCACTTGATCTTTATTAATACACATACCCACCGTATATGTTGATAGCATTTTTTCTGGCTTATTTTACCGACTTATGCTTAAAGTTTTAAAAAAAAAAATAGAGATTTTGCCTTTGGGGATCACATAACTAATTTACTTGACAGACTTGTGCTTAATTGTAACTGTGAGGTTGTCCTTAGTAAGCTGATAATTAGCATTATGCCTGTTGAGTACTTTTTGTGAACTAGCTTCTAAATGTGAGATCTGAGCCTTCATAAGGGGATTGATACTAATCATAAATTTTTACCCCTTTTCTTTCTATGAGTGTGTTTCCCAAATTGCTACATTCTAGAATTTGTCTTTTGACCATTTCAAGGCGAAAATTGATTTGCATCATGTAAAAAGATTTGGGGAATTTAGGTATTTTTCTGGCCTCAAAGTTGTTTGTTGAATTTATCCCTTGGTTGCCCCATTTGAGCTTAATTGTTATATTTTTTTCTTTGGTACCCAGATATAATTTTCTTTTTTTTTGTTTTTGGTAACCATTTGGAATTAAATGTGGAGCAACTATTGAAAATTACAATTTCGTCCTATATTTTTAATTGTCTATATTGTTAGGACTGAAATTTTGTCCTATATTTTAGTTGTCTATCTTGTCAGGAGAAAAAAAAAGAGAGTGAATCACGTGCTTACAAGAATATTCTCCTACAAAGGAAACAAAATATGAGTTTTCATGTACTTACATTTTCCTCCAAAAAAAAATGAAAAAAAAAGGGAAGAAAATTTGAAAAAAAAAAAGGAAAGCAAAAAGGAGGAAAAGGCAAATCAAAAAGTGTCTAATCAAAAGAAAAGGCACATCAAAAGAATGAAAGAGCCAAAGGGTAAATCCAAAAGAAAAAAAGAGTCTACTCAAGAGCAAAAAGCAAATCAAAAAGAGCCGGCTCAATAGAAAAAAAAAAGAAAATGAAAACTCAATAGAAAAAATTGAAGAATGGAAGTGACATTAATGTGGAGTTTGGACAAAATTGTAAAATAGATAGGAGCTTCATATTTGGTTTCAAAGGTTACTATTTATTTCTTTTTTTAGCCCTTTGATTATCCGTTCCTTCTTATTTTCTACCCTGCATGAATTCACCCTAGGCCCCATTACAACCCATAACACCCAATCTTTTGCATGCATGTGAACTATTTAGTGGAGATTTGGTCAAATTACAAGCTTATGGTAATGTGCATTTTGCGGAAACTTGAGTGTATATTTCCGTAGTCCCTAAACACTTAGAGAGATTGTAAGCGAGTGCCTCTGTTCACAAAAATGTATTCTTCAGGGACACGAGCCTCTAATTGGGCAACCTTTTGACACATCATATGTGCTATGTTGTCTATTGTCTGTCATTGTGCTTCTAATTTTGGGTCCCTTATTTGACTGTCTCTATTACTTATTTGAAAATTTTATTGAGCCAGGAATTTTGCTTGAGGACAAGCAGAAGTTAAGTGTGGGGGAGTTGATAAACTTCGATATAATGCAATTTTAGAGATACTTTTTGTCACTTTTAGAGTAATTATTAGTAAATATATATATCACTAACTTAGTTTACTCTATATTTTGCAGAAAAGGAAAAATTATGAATGAAAATACAATTTGGAGCAATTTAGAGGAGTTATTTATATATATGGGCTGGCAGTGTTTTGAAAGAAGAAAATAGGCCCATGAGGCCTTTACTTAGAAAGGAATTGGAAAATCCCAATGCCTAATTAAACAAAGAAGCAATACACGTGAGTTTTGAAGAGGAGTGTCACGCAACCCTAGGTGGCTAAGAATAGATAAAAAGGAAAAGCTTGGGAAATAAGAAAAGGGGAGGCGGTACATACGAAAAGTGCCGCACAACACACACAGCCGCGACAGTAATCAGGAACAGAAGCCACGTGTAACACCCATTTTCTACCCGGTAAACTTTTGACAAAAATCAGAGTTTCAAAAACATTTTTCACTACACCCACAAGGGATGCCACATTTACACCAATGAAACATCACACGCCAATAATAAAATTCACCATTAAAAAAAATAGTACGATACATAGCACTTCATAAATGGGACAAACTCCCAAAACATCTGTTCAGTCTACATGACAGTAACTCTATCACCACGCAGCGAAATAAAAATAAAGGTTCAAATGAATAATCATAACATCACCATAAAACTTCAGCAATTAAATAATAAGGACAACTAATAAAGCCTAGCGTTCATCCCCCTGAGTGCTACGTATCAGAGCGACGACACCGACTCGACTAGCGAAGGTAGACATGCCTTCACTCGAAATCACATGCACGTTACCAGCATAGGGGTAATATTCAAACAGAATGGGTGAGATATCTAACATTATAATAGCATATATGATAGGCAATATGCTAGAGTTACGACAACTATATCTACCGCTTCACAACGACATCAAATTGCAATCACTAAGAATCATCACCAAGGTCATGAGTAAATGAATGAGATGCAACCCACACCAACGGGTATATGCATGTGGTACCAATCATCACCAATAAAATAACCAATAAGGGCATCATCACCTATATCATAACCAAGTTTTTGAGCATCATCATCATCGCCTATAGCTCCAAGGCCGAAGCCTTCATCACCAAAATAATGCATATGAAATGTATGCGACACCATGAACAATGCACCAGAGACAATCAACAACAATGGTCATCCAAGTGACACAACAACACCAATATCAACAAATGGTCATAAACCCATCACCTCCTGTTATCATCACCAATAACACCAACACGTATAGGACAGTCCAACAACTTGACTGTAACATCAACAACCACCGACACCAAAGACCCCAATAGATTTACAACGTTAATGGCAACAACAATTTTACAACACCAATGCCAACAACAATTATACGACGCCAGTGAATACCAATTTACAGCAAACAGCAACAATAGTTTACAGCAAACAACAACAATAATTTACTGCAAACAGCAACACTGATTTTCAGCAAAACAGCAACATAGTTTTTTTTTTTAGAACAGCAACACTGTTTTTCAGCAAAACAGCAACATAGTTCTCTAGAACAGCAACTCAATTTTCAGCAAACAGCAACTTAATTTTCAGCAAAACAGCAACTCAATTTTCAGCAAAACAGCAACTTAATTTTCAGCAAACAGCAACTTCATTTTCAGCAAAACAGCAACTTAATTTTTAGCAAAACAGCAACTTAATTTTTAGCAAAACAGCAACTTAATTTTCAGCAAAACAGCAACTTAATTTTTAGCAAAACAGCAAGTTAATTTTTAGCAAAACAGCAACTTAATTTTTCAGCAAAACAGACCTGGTAGGAACTGGCGCCCAGCAATAGGGCGCCAACTGGCAACATCATCCAGCAGGAACTGGCGCCCAGCAACAAGGCGCCAACAGGCAACAACACAGAATTAGGGTGTGGCGCCTGGGGACAGAGCGCCAACACCAGCAACAACCAAATAGGACATGGCGCCCAGGGATGGGGCGCCCGCATCAGCAAGCAACATAACACCAGCACAGGGCGCCTAGGGCGCCAGTTTCAGCAGCAACACAGGGACTGGGCGCCTAGGGCGCCACTTTCAGTACAACAACAGACACTGGGCGCCTAGGGTGCCAGTTTCAGCAACAGGAACAACACTGACTCGGCGCCCAGGAGCAGGGCGCCTTTAGCAGGAACAAAAACGTGACACAGACACGGCGCCCAGGAGCAGGGCGCCTTCCAGCAACCAAGACAGCATATGCGACAACATCAATGGCGCCCATGGCGCCTAGGGATCAATTTTTTTTTTTGATTTTCACCATGATCAATCACCAAACACCAAATTGCAATCATCATGAATACATTCAAACATCACCAAATCAACACCAAACAAGATCAAAGAGACAACATAGAGCCTATCTCCCACATAACACCCATCATATACCCTATTATAAAGGTAGAACCCACCCTTACCTTAGATTTGCCGAATACGAGATCCCCTTGCACGAAAACTCCAAAGAACCATAGCAACAAGAGCTCCTCTCCTCTTTCTCCTTGGTTTGCGCCGCCCCCCTCTTCTCTCTTCGCAATCTCTCTTTTTCTCAAAAATGAGCAAGTGATCCAAACCCTAGCTAATGCTCTCATTATGCGCCTATGCCATTGGGCTCTTGGATCACGGGCCTCCTTCTACTACTCAACTTAATTACTAAACACCACTCCCTGATTTAAATGAAACACCATATTATTATTTTAATATGATTGTACTAATAAAATACCTAAATAATTTAATTAAATTATTTGGGCGTTACAACTCTCCCCCACTTAGAATATTTCGTCCTCGAAATTTACCTGATTCAAACAGCTCGGGATAGGATTCCCGCATCTTGCTCTCCAGCTCCCACGTCATGCTCTCTCCGGCAGCTCCTAGCCAGACTACTTTCACCAACGCAATCTCCTTGCCTCGTAGAATTTTCACCTCATGATCTTCGATTCGTACAGGCATCGTCTCCACCGTGAGATTATCTCGTACCTCCACATCATCCATGCGGATTACATGAGATGGATCTGAAATGTACTTCCGAAGTTGCGATACATGGAACACGTCATGCAAATTCGAAAGGTTAGGCGGTAAAGCCACTCTATATGCAACATTCCCGACTCTCTCTGAAATCTGATAAGGACCGATGAAACGAGGAGTGAGCTTCTTCGACGTCAAAGCGCGTCCAACACCGGTCACTGGAGTGACTCTCAAGAATACATGCTCACCCGCTTGAAACTCTAAATCTTTCCTCCGCTTGTCGTGATAACTCTTCTGTCGACTCTGTGAAGCCTTCATCTTCTCACGAATCAACTTCACTTTTTCAGTTGTCTCTCGAACAATCTCCGGTCCAAGCACCACACTCTCTCCAGACTCATACCAACACAGCGGGGTTCTACACTTCCGACCATATAATGCTTCAAAAGGTGCCATCCCAATACTAGAATGGTAACTGTTGTTATATGTGAACTCTATCAGTGGAAGGTAGGAATCCCACGAACCTCCTTTTTCCAAAACACAAGCCCTCAACAAATCTTCTAATGACTGAATTGTCCTCTCTGACTGACCATCTGTCTGAGGATGATATGCCGAACTCAACCTCAACTTAGACCCCAACTTCTCTTGCAAACTCTTCCAGAAATCTGAAGTGAACCTCAGATCTCTATCCGAAACAATACTCATAGGAACTCCATGAAGCTTCACAATCTCCCGGATATAAATCTCCGCCAACCTCGACACCGGATACGTGATGTTGATAGGAACAAAATGAGACGATTTTGTTAACCTGTCAACAATCACCCAAATTGCATCATACCCTCTTGCAGTATTAGGCAATCCCGTTACAAAGTCCATCGAAATGCTATCCCATTTCCACTATGGAATTTCTAACGGTTGCATCAATCCAGCAGGCTTCTAATGCTCAACCTTTGACTTCTGGCAAGTCAAACATGCATAAACGAACTGCGCCACATCTCGCTTCATACCAGGCCACCAAAACAACTTCTTCAGGTCTTGATACATCTTTGTAGCTCCCGGATGAATACTTAACTTACTTCTGTGACTCTCTTCAAGAATGGCTCTCTTCATGTCTGCATCATCAGGAATGCAAATCCTACCACGGAACCTCAACACACCTTGGGAATCCGACCTGAAATCCTCACTCTCAGATCGATCAATCCCGACCATCAAGTCTACCAGTTTAACATCTGATTTCTGGGCCTCTCTGACGCTGTCCAGAAAATCATTACCAATCTTCAACATCCCTAACTTAACACTCTGAGGTGTCACTTCACAAACCAGACTTATATCTCTGAACTCCTCAATCAGCTCTAACTCCTTAACCATCATTGCCGACATATGCAAAGTCTTCCGGCTCAAGGCATCAGCCACGACATTAGCTTTGCCTGGGTGATAGTTCAAACCGAAATCATAGTCCTTCAACAACTCCAACCATTGTCGCTGCCTCATATTCAACTCCTTCTGGTCAAACAAATACTTCAAGCTCTTATGGTCACTAAACACCTCAAATCTAGAGCCATAGAGATAGTGCCTCCAAATCTTCAGCACAAAGACCACTGCAGCTAGTTCTAAGTCATGCGTAGGATAATTCTTCTCATGAACCCTTAACTGCCTTGACGCATAAGCAATTACCTTCCCATTTTGCATAAGCACGCCACCTAGACCCATCTTAGAAGCATCACAATACACCACAAAAGGTTCTCCCAGATTGAGTAACGTGAAGATAGGAGACGTCGTCAATCTCTTCTTCAACTCCACAAAACTCTCATCACAACGAGCATCCCATACAAAAGCTTTACCCTTACAAGTAAACTGAGTCAACGGAAGGGCCAACTTGGAAAAACCTTCGATGAACCTCCTATAATAACCAGCCAACCCCAAAAAGCTTCTAATCTCAGTAGCCGACTTCGGAGCTTCCCAATTCAACACTGCTTCTACTTTCGACGGATCCACCGCAATACCACTACCAGAAATGACATGACCGAGAAAACTCACTTCCTTCAACCAGAACTCACACTTTGACAACTTTGCATACAGCTTCTTTTCCTTCAGTACCTCCAATACTAACCTCAGATGCTCTGCATGCTCTTCCTCTGATTTAGAGTAAATCAGAATGTCATCGATTAATGCCACCACAAACCGATCTAAGTAAGTATGAAAAATACGATTCATATATTCCATAAATACTCCGGGGGCGTTGGTAACACCGAACGACATCACCGAATACTCATAATGCCCATAACGGGTTCTGAAAGCCGTCTTCTGAATATCTTCGTCCCTCACCTTGATCTGATGATAACCTGATCTCAAATCAATCTTACTGAACACTTGTGCACCCACCAACTGATCCATCAAATCGTCTATCCTCGGAAGTGGATACTTGTTCTTAATTGTCACCTTATTCAACTACCGATAATCCACACAGAGTCTCATACTACCATCCTTCTTCTTAACTACCAACACAGGAGCTCCCCACGGCGATACACTCGGCCTCACAAACTTCTTCTCGAGCAGATCCTCAAGTTGCTTCTTCAACTCAGACAATTCGGATGCGGACATCCTGTACGGTGCCATAGAAACAGGTCTGGTACCAGGTACAAGATCAATAGAGAATTCAACTTCCCTCTCTGGCGGTACACTTGGAATCTCATCAGGGAAAACATCAGGAAACTCGCGCACCACCTGCAACTCTTCAATGATAGCTTGATTCTCAACAGACAATGATGCCATCAGCGAGAATAACTGAACTCCTTCCTTCATCAACTTCCGCAACTGACTAGCGGATAACAGACCAGACTCCTCTCCTCCAAAACTCACCGACTTGCTACGACAATTAATATGGACATGGTTATGCTCTAACCAGTTCATACCCAAGATTACATCCAATCCGCTGAACGGCAAACAAACGAAATCCACAACAAAGTCTCTGTCGAAGATCGACAAGGGACACTGAGAACACACCAGAGAAGTAGTTACCGACCCCTTAGCTGGAGTGTCGACAACCATCTCTCCATTCATAGCAGACAATACAAGACCCAATCTCTTACAACAATCAGCAGCAATAAAGCAATGAGTAGCACCAGTATCAACAATAGATTTTAGAGGAGTATCATTAATGAAGCACGTACCTCTAATAAGTCCATCATCTTCAGTAGGCTCTTCACCTGCCAAAGCGAACACTTTTCCACTGGACCTTTCTTTCTTCGGCTTCAGACACTGAGTACTAATGTGCCCTCCTTCACCACAGTTGTAGCAGACCACCTCCTTACGCTCACACTCAGCCACCACATGACCCTCCTTACCACAACGGTAACACTTCTCCACTTCAGCTTTGCACACGTTGCTCTTGTGACCAGCTCTGCCACATTTGTAACATACAATGCTAGCAGGAGCATCTCCCCCACTAGTCCTCTTGTCCCCAGCAGCTTTCTGTTTACCCTTACCTAGCAGGAACATCATACGGCTTACCACGACTTTGCAATTTGCTCCTCTTCTCATTCAAAATCTTGTAGTGAGCATTGTTGTCTTCTTCATAGATTCTGCAGCTGTCAATCAAATCAGCAAAAACACGGATCTTCTGATAACCAATCGCCTTCTTTATCTCAGGTCGCAACCCATTCTCAAATTTGATACACTTCGAAAATTCAGCAGTTGCTTCACTGTAATGCGGGTAAAATTTTGCTAATTCCACGAACTTAGCAGCATACTCAGTCACAGACATATTCCCTTGTTTCAGCTCCAGGAACTCAATCTCTTTCTTACCTCGGACATCCTCCGGATAATATTTTCTCATAAACTCCCTGCGGAACACAGCCCAAGTGATCTCTTCATTTGCAGTCTCCAATCTCTGCCTAGCCTCTAACCACCAGTCATCGGCCTCCTCTGCCAGCATATGTGTACCATAACGGACCTTCTGTGCTGGAGTGCAGTCCATCACACGAAAGATCTTCTCCATCTCTTTCAACCAAGCTAAAGCCCCATCGGGATCATACCTGCCCTTGAAGGTAGGAGGATTCTCTCTCTGAAAGGTAGCCAAACTACGAGACCCAGCATTCTCACCAGCATTCTGCTGACCCTCCACGGCCCTGAGCCATAGCAGCCAACGCAGCAGCAATAGCAGCATCGTTCCTTCCAGCCATCTCAACTAATCACTACAATCATAAGCAACAGTTAGAACTAATTGACAATACTTGATCGTCAATGACACAATAACTTGACAAGTTGGCCAGACAGACCGAAACTGCTCTGATACCACTAATGTAACACCCCTTTTCTACCCGGTAAACTTTTGACAAAAATCAGAGTTTCAAAAACATTTTTCACTACACCCACAAGGGATGCCACATTTACACCAATGAAACATCACACGCCAATAATAAAATTCACCATTAAAAAAAATAGTACGATACATAGCACTTCATAAATGGGACGAACTCCCAAAACACCTGTTCAGTCTACATGACAGTAACTCTATCACCACGCAGCGGAATAAAAATAAAGGTTCAAATGAATAATCATAACATCACCATAAAACTTCAGCAATTAAATAATCAGGACAACTAATAAAGCCTAGCGTTCATCCCCCCGAGTGCTACGTATCAGAGCGACGACACCGACTCGACTAGCGAAGGTAGACATGCCTTCACTCGAAATCACCTGCACGTTACCAGCATAGGGGTAACATTCAAACAGAAGGGGTGAGATATCTAACATTATAATAGCATATATGATAAGCAATATGCTAGAGTTACGACAACTATATCTACCGCTTCACAACGACATCAAATTGCAATCACCAAGAATCATCACCAAGGTCATGAGTAAATGAATGAGATGCAACCCACACCAACGGGTATATGCATGTGGTACCAATCATCACCAATAAAATAACCAATAAGGGCATCATCACCTATATCATAACCAAGTTTTTGAGCATCATCATCATCACCTATAGCTCCAAGGCCGAAGCCTTCATCACCAAAATAATGCATATGAAATGTATGCGACACCATGAACAATGCACCAGAGACAATCAACAACAATGGTCATCCAAGTGACACAACAACACCAATATCAACAAATGGTCATAAACCCATCACCTATCACCTTGGCCAATAAAATAGGCACATCACCTGTTATATCATCACCAATAACACCAACACCTATAGGACAGTCTAAAGACTTGACCGTAACATCAACAACCACCGACACCAAAGACCCCAATAGATTTACAACGTTAATGGCAACAACAATTTTACAACACCAATGCCAACAACAATTATACGATGCCAGTGACAATACCAATTTACAGCAAACAGCAACAATAGTTTACAGCAAACAGCAACAATAATTTACTGCAAACAGCAACACTGATTTTCAGCAAAACAGCAACATAGTTTTTTTTTTAGAACAACAACACTGATTTTCAGCAAAACAGCAACATAGTTTTCTAGAACAGCAACTCAATTTTCAGCAAACAGCAACATAATTTTCAGCAAAACAGCAACTTAATTTTCAGCAAAACAGCAACTCAATTTTCAGCAAAACAGCAACTTAATTTTCAGCAAACAACAACTTCATTTTCAGCAAAACAGCAACTTAATTATTAGTAAAACAGCAACTTAATTTTTAATAAAACAGCAACTTAATTTTCAGTAAAACGGCAACTTAATTTTCAGCAAAACAGCAACTTAATTTTTAGCAAAACAGCAACTTAATTTTTAGCAAAACAACAACTTAATTTTTCAGCAAAACAGACCTGGCAGGAACTGGCGCCCAACAACAGGGCGCCAACAGGCAACATCATCCAGCAGGAACTGGCGCCCAGCAACAGGGCGCCAACAGGCAACAGCACAGAATTAGGGTGTGGCGCCTGGGGACAGGGCGCCAACACCAGCAACAACCAAATAGGACATGGCGCCCAGGGATGGGGCGCCCGCATCAGCAAGCAACTTAACACCAGCACAGGGCGCCTAGGGCGCCAGTTTCAGCAGCAACACAGGGACTGGGTGCCTAGGGCGCCACTTTCAGTACAACAACAGACACTGGGCGCTTAGGGCGTCAGTTTCAGCAACAGGAACAACACTGGCTCGGCGCCCAGGAGCAGGGCGCCTTTAGCAGGAACAAAAACGTGACACAGACACGGCGCCCAGGAACAGAGCGCCTTCCAGCAACCAAGACAGCATATGCGACAACATCAATGGCGCCCATGGCGCCTAGGGATCAATTTTTTTTTTTGATTTTCACCATGATGAATCACCAAACACCAAATTGCAATCATCATGAATACATTCAAACATCACCAAATCAACACCAAACAAGATCAAAGAGACAATATAGAGCCTATCTCCCACATAACACCCATCATATACCCTATTATAAAGGTAGAACCCACCCTTACCTTAGATTTGCCGAATAGGAGATCCCCTTGCACGAAAACTCTAAAGAACCACAGCAACAAGAGCTCCTCTCCTCTTTCTCCTTGGTTGCGACGCCCCCCTCTTCTCTCTTCGCAATCTCTCTTTTTCTCAAAAATGAGCAAGTGATCCAAACCCTAGCTAATGCTCTCATTATGCGCCTATGCCATTGGGCTCTTGGATCACGGGCCTCCTTCTACTAGTCAACTTAATTAATAAACACCACTCCCTGATTTAAATGAAACACCATATTATTATTTTAATATGACTATACTAATAAAATACCTAAATAATTTAATTAATTAAATAATTAAATTATTTGGGCGTTACACCACGCACCAACAGTAGCGCCGGCAAGGAGAGGAGGGGGTTTTGGGTACCCGTTCTTGACACCGTGAGAGAGCTTTGGAGCAGGAAAAGGAGACTGAAGATTGAGAATAAGAATTTCTCTAACTTCCGGGTTATTTTTATCTCTGTAATTCATGACTCTAATTCCTATTTTATTGTTCTTTATGACTTCGAATAGCTAAATCCTCTTCTAGGGTCTTAGGTGGATCTTGCATGTTTAGAGACCTTTTTATGTTCTAATTTCATATCTGAATTCCGGTTTTTATCTCAATTAATATTGTCCTATTATTTTTATCACATAAGTAGGATTAGCTACCCTATGCATGTTCATAATCAATTAGTTGATCAGCGACCGTACTGCAATTGGTTGGTGGATCTATAGGATAATTGGGTCTAAAATTAATGCATGACCAAACTTTAATTTAGTCTTCCAATCATTCAACCTTTTTGCTCTTTATGCTTTTCTTAAATTTAAATTCTTGCATGACCAAACAAGGGTTAGTTTAGGAAAAAGAATATTAATCGCGAATGACCAAACGGATTAATAGCTTTAGTAAAGGGACTGGTAATTAAATAAAATAATGGAATTCAAGTAGGAATTAGACATAGGGGAATCGAAGCTTGCAAGTGAAACCATGACCCTAGACCTCTCTCCATTTATTAAATCTAGTATTTTAATTATTGTTAGTTATTTCTTTTTATTTGTTTTCATTACAATTCAATCACTAGTTCGTCTAAACAATAGACAATCTTGATTAGTTTGGTACTTGTTAATTAATCCCTGTGGAGACGATAATCTTTTATACTACTTCTGCGAAAGAGTTCACTTGCTCTAAGTGTGTTTTTAACGCAACATTATTCAAGTAACTCTCTTGAGATATGACTAGCTTCCTTTTGTCCCGGTGCCTTGTTATCTCCATACCTAGAATCCTCTTAGCCGGACCTAGATCCTTCATATCAAACTCACTTTTTAAGTTGATTCTTCAATTCTACAATAGAAGTCATACTCTTGCTTGCAAGCAACATATCATCAACGTACAATAACAAGTAGATACCATTATCATGAGATAGATGTTTGAAGTAAATGCAACAATCAAATTTACTTCTAACATACTTATTTTTTGTCATGAAAGAATCAAACCTTAGGTACCATTGTCTAGGAGATTGTTTGAGTCCATAGAGAGACTTCTTTAGATGACACACCCAATCTTCTTTCCCTTTGGCTTCAAAACCTTCTGGTTGTTGCATTAAGATACTTTCCTTCAAGTCTCCATGGAGAAATGCGGTTTTCACATCCATTTGCTCCAATTCCATGTCATGGTGAGCAACCATAGACAAGATGATTCTAATAGAAGAATGTTTGACTACCGGTGAAAAATTTCGTTGTAATCCAAACCTTCCTTTTGAGTGTAGCCCTTTGCAACCAACCTTGCCTTGAACCTTGATTCTTCAACTCCCGGAATTCCCTCTTTTCTCTTGAATATCCACTTGCTACCAACCACCCTAGCTCCCTTTGGATTAGGAACTAGTTCCCATGTGTTGTTCTTATCCAAAGAATTTATTTCTTCGGTCATGGCAACAACCCATTTATCACTATACTTGTGATTAATAGCTTCATTGTAGTTCCTTGGTTCTTCATTAATAACCTCTTCCGCGGTATAGAGAGCACAACTTACCATATCTGCATAGCCAAACCTTTGGGGAGGTTTCACCACTCTTTTGCTTCTATCTTTAACTAAGTTGTAATCCGTGAGATCTTGATCACTGTCTTCACCATCTATTTGATGTCCCGGATCCGGTTCCACTACCTCTTGAGTTTGGGGTGGGGCATTGTTAGTGGTTTCACTACCTCAAGCTCAAAACTCTTTAGCTCTTGCTTGTCTTGAACTAATTCTTGATTGTCTCTAGTCCCCTTGAACAATTCTGCTTCTTGGAACTTCACATCTCTACTAATGATGCACTTTTTGTCTTCTTGGCTCCAAATCCTATAGCCTTTCACACCTGCAGGATAACCAACAAAATACCCTTTTCTTGCCCTAGGGCTTAGCTTTCCTTCATTCACATGATAATAAGCAACACAACCAAAAACTTTCAAATGATCATAACTAGGAGTCCTATTTAACCAGATTTCTTGAGGTGTTTTTAGTTTGATAGCGGTGGAGGGGCTCAAATTAATCAAATAGCAAGCCGTATAGACGGCCTCGCTCCAAAATTTAGTAGGCATCCCAGAATTGGAGAGAAGGTACCTCATTCTCTCCAATATGGTCCTATTCATCCTCTCAGCAAAGCCATTTTGCTGAGGTGTGTGCCTAACAGTTCTATGCCTAGTGATTCCATGTTCTTTACAATAATTTGTAAACACATCATTACAATATTCTAAGCCATTATCGGTTCTTAGCACCTTAACCTTTCTATTGGTTTTATTTTCAACTAAGCTTTTCCATTCCTTAAATGTTTTAAAGGCTTCGTCCTTAATTTTTAAAAGATAAATACATACCTTCCTACTACAATCATCAAGAAAAGTAATGAAATACCTGTTTCCCCCAAGAGTGGGAATCCTTGCCGATCCCTAAATGTCACTATGCACATAGTCCAGCAAGCCTTCCGTATTGTGTTGTCCCGTGTTGAACCTCACCTTGTGCATCTTACCAAATACGCAATGTTCATAGAAAGGTAACCCTCCAAGCTTGTCCTTTCCGAACACACCAAGCTTTTCCAATATCTGCATACCCTTAGAACTCACATGCCCGAGTCTTTGATGCCACAACCTTTCCCTTTCGGAACTCACCGATTCCGTGCTTGAGGTAGCCACATCTACACTATCGGTAATTGTTGTACCTTTAAGAATGTATATGCCATGATCCCTATATCCTCTCATAACCACTAGAGAGCCTTTGATCACCTTCATAATACCATCTTCCCTCCCCCCCCTTAAAAGAACAACCCGCCGCTTCAAGCATACCAAGAGAGATTAAATTTCTCTTTACACCAGGGACATACTTCACCTCCAAAAGTATCTTTATAGTGTCATCATCCATTCTAAGTCTTACAGAACCTATCCCTTCAATCTTGCACACTGTGTTGTTTCCCATTACTACTTGTCCACCATTCACTTGCCTATAGCCAATCAACCACTCCTTATTGGAGGTCATATGAAACGAACAACCTGTATCCAACACCCTAGTGATCCTTGTTGATGGATGAAGAGGCCATCAACACATCACCATCACAATACCTTATAACTTCGCTTCTTGAAGTTATATGATGACCAAAGCCAGAGTCCAAAATCCATATTTCCTCATTTGTGGAATTTGACCCAATGACTTCTTCCGCAATCAAAACGTCTCCGTCATAGTACTCGGAAGCAATTGAGACGCTTCCTTCATCATCAGTGGAATCACCCTTTTTCTTGGATTTCCATTTTGGACAATCCTTCTTCCAATGACCCTCTTTCTTACAAATGTAGCACTTGTTATCCTTTTTACCTTTTTCTTTATCCCATTTCTTGTTCTTCTTATTCTTGCCTTTCTTTTCAAAATTTCCTTTCACAAATAGACCTTCATTTTGTTCTTCCTTAGTCTCGGATCTCCTCTTAAGTTCCTTTGATATTATTGCGGATTGCACATCATCAAGGGTTAATGTTTCCTTACCATAAAGTAGAGCATCGGTGAGATGTTCATACGTTTTAGGTAAAGAATTTACAAGTAGGATAGCCTTATCCTCATCATCAATCTTGACATCAATATTTTCGAGGTCAAGAATGACTTTGTGGAATTCGTCAATGTGCTCTTCCACGGACTTTCCCGGTTGCATCTTGAAGGTGCACATCCTTTGCTTCAAATACAAACGGTTGGAAATTGATTTTACCATGTACAAGTCTTCCAATTTCTTCCAAATAGCTGCGGCAGTGGTTTCTTTTACCACTTCCCGGAGAGGCTTGTCACCAAGACTCAAGATTAGCGCACCATGTGTCCTCTCTAAAGCCTCCGCCTTTTCTTCCGCGGACATCTTTGCCGGCAAGCCCCTTTCTCCAAGTAGCGCACCCGCGAGACCTTGTTGGCCTAGCATCGCTTTCATCTTGACACGCCATAACCCGAAGTCGTTTTTCCCATTGAACTTCTCGACTTCGTACTTTGTTGAAACCATCGTTTCTTGATCGCAAACCAAAGCTCTGATACCAATTGTTGTTCCTGAAATAATGAATCAACAAAACCAGCAGCCAATTCCAGAGAATTTGAAAAAACAGAACCGTAAAGAATTAACGAATAAAACGCAAAAACAGAATTGAAAATAAAAGCGAAACAGAAAATTATAAAAAGCAAAACCGAAACCGAAAACAAAAGAAAGGGAGAAGAGGAAGAACACCAAGAATTTGATAACCCAGTTCGGATTTCTCCTACATCTGGGGGTCTGAATCCGAGCAATTATAATCCACTATGATGACTATGATTACAAGAATGTTTGCGTTTCTTCTGCTTCAACCGATTCTCTTCTTTCGATAAATGCAGCAAGAACAACAAAAAGCGCAGAAGAAAGAATAGCGATTTACAAACAGAAATCTTCACTCTCTCGTGATTCTCTCTACCACTCCTCTCACACTATGAATGCAACACTTTTCTCTGTTTCTGGAACTCACGCTGTTGAAGAGAAAGGTCGCGAACATAAGAAGAAAAAAGAACGCACAGTAACGATGAATTACTCAGCTTCTGTTTAAAGGAGTTTTTGATCCGGCCCACAAAAGGAACTCAGCAAGGCCCAAGAAAGAATGGACAGCCCAATCAGAATTTATTTCTATTAGCACCTCCAAACATTTTATTTTCACCACACCACAGTAATTGTACCACTTTTGTCTGTGTCCATATTTGTAAACATTGCCTTCAAACCTTGTATCTCTTCTTCAGAAAGATTTTCTGCAATAACCTGAAAGATTTTTTAAAATCCACTCAATTCTTCTAAATTGGTAAGCTACATGGAAGTGGATCATGTGCAGACGTGCATTCAGCAGATCTTGTTCGTCCAACCTTGATCTGGTGGTCTAGATTATAACTTTATGTTTTATATCTATTTTAATGTTAAAAATCTAGACCGTGCGATCAAGATTGAATGGTACAGATCTGCTGAATGCATGACTGCATAACTTTACCAACTGCACAAGATCCAGATCCATAGACAAAAAAGTAACGATATATGCCATCTCATAAAATAAGCATAAAAGACCATTCTGGCCTCTTCATGCAGCTTGTGGCTGAACTAACCTTGAGAGCGATTTTTTTTAGTTTATTCATTGCTGTGAGTTACTTCATTCTGGAGAGGACTACACCGTCTATTGGTTTGTCAGGAGCATTTCCACCTTTTTTTAGCCATGGGTAACATACCAAAGTAATTATTGTAACATCCCAAAGTAATTACTTTAATTACTTTGATGCTTGAACCATTTAATTACTTTTGAAATGGTGCTTGGTTGATAATTTTATTAATTGATTTCCTAAATTTAAAATTTATGTACATTAGTGTGTTAATTATCAAATGATTTAATGAAATGTATGATCAATTAGTGATTAAGAGAAAGGGTAAGGGTATAGTTGGCATTTCAAATATTCAACACACACTCACACCCACACAAACCATCTTATCCACACTATAAGTAAAAAGAGAGAAAGTGAGTTGAGAGAGAAGAGAGTTTCGGAAGAGAGAAAGAAGAAGAGAAAAGGGAAACCTAGCATGTCACATTCAGCAACACCAAGAAACACCACACTCTTCCATCTTTGATTCTGAAGTTAGTACAAGTTTTCCTAGTTCTAATCACTTCTCAAAGATTTGAACACCACACTCTTCCATTTTCGAATTTCAAGAGCACTTTAGAGCTTGAATGGGGAGATTGTTCAGTTGCAAGTTAGTACTAAGGGTTGATTAACACTTATTGGAAGCTACATTGTTGATTGGAAGCTCAAGACAAGGGTTTTATAGCTTAGGTTTCGAATTGGGTGTCGAGGAGCGAGTTTTGGGTGCGTTGGAGTGAAATTTGTGCTTCAAAGTCTCGATTTCCTTGTTTGTTATTGTTGCTTCCACACATTCGAGGTGAGTTCTTACTCCGTTCTAGGTTTTTGGTTATGAAAATTGTGTTGCTTGTGGTTGATCTCGCGTGACTTGTGTTTTTCTCGAAAAACTGAGTTTCATTTTCGAAAACCGTCAAGAAGAGTCATTGATGAATTTCGGTACGAAATGCTATAACGTGAATTGTTTGTATAAATTGGTTGTATAAATTGGTTGATTAATGATGCTTGAGTCTGTGATGAACTGTGGTCTGATACTCATGTTGCAATTTTTTTGCAGTGAGCCCGGACCGTGCGCCAATGAGCCCGGACCGGGTCCCTACTTCTGATCCACTTTTTAAAACACATCCAACGCTATTCCTTTTGGTTCCAAACCTCTCCCTATCCTTTTCTTAACCCTTCCCATTGATGATTGAATATGTTTGCACTCTGAATTGTTATTTCCATGAAGCGAAATGAATGATATATGATTATAGTGTCGAAACTGTTTGACTAGTTATGTATCGAGAGAGAACATAACATGGTTTAATGAATAAAAAGGACTTGGTGTCCACAAAAATGATTTGTATCCACAAAAGGATTTGGTATCCACATGAAGGGATTTGGTATTCTATTAATCGGATTTTGGGGTCCGAATGAAAGATTAATAAAGCACCGCGAGTAGAGTTGTGAGGGGTCACGAGATAGCTCACTGAGATTATTATCTCACTGTTTATGTTTGTGGTGTTTACAGATAAACAAGGATAAGCAAAGGAAAAGAAGAATGAGTAGCAGCTGATCTAAGTCATGGAGACTTGAGGGATATTGGAGATCCGATATTTACCTTGCTTAGTTCCCTAGGTTTATTATGTACTTTCGATATTTTGACTTGGACCATGTATCAAAGTTGTGTATCGTTTATTTAATTCTAGTTGAGATGTTGAACAATAGGTGGATAATGACTTTGGACCTTTGGTTTATAGTTGTTGAGTAACCCTTTTTGAACTTGTGATGGTTTAAAGGGATAAGTGGATGAGTTTTCATCGATGTTTAGTTATGTTCAATGTCTTAATTTAGAATTAGCACTCTGATGTAGGCTGAATATGTGTTTTCCGATATTTCTTCCAAGGTCGAAATATTAGGGTGTTACATCATGGATGCTCTAATTATTCATACACAATACATGGATTCAATTAGTAGAAAAATTACAAAAAAATTAACTAAGAAATTTCTTAAGAGGATACTACAATGATGCTATCAGCCAGCAGAAATTGTAATGGGAAACAGGAATGAGTGTGCTTGTCTATAGCACCGACACTGATACTTCAATTACTTCCATTTTATCAAATTATTATCAGTATCTACATGTTTGTGTCGGTGTCATGTCTGATATCTGTATCGGTGCTTCATAGGTGTGCTTAAAGGAAATACAACAGAAGAATAAAGTTACCTACCTAGAACCTGAGCAGAAGTGATGCGTTTCTTCGCATCCTGGATAAGCATCTTACGGACAAGGTCCTTAGCGCTGCTTGATATACTTGGCCATGGATGCCTTTCGAAGTCGATATGATTTTGCAATATGGCATCAAATATTCCCTTTTCCGACTCTGCGGTGTGTAATTTATGGAAAAGTTAGGAAAGCCCGGTACAATATGATTATCACATAATGAAAATATCAATGTCCCAGTTGAGTTTACCTGCCCAAAATGGAAGTACACCACTGAGTAAGATATAAAGTATAACTCTGACACTCCATATGTCTATCTCCTTCCCATATCTGCGACGTAGAACTTCTGGAGCAACATAATAAGCAGTTCCAACTATATCTCGATACACTTTTCCTGGCAAGAATTAATCAGAAAATGTTTAGTATATAGTCTAAGTGGAAGAAATTACAACGCTATAATGAGATAATTCTCGAACGATCAAAAGACAAGAAGTTTCCAAATATACTATTACCTCCGGTCTGCTTTATCAGCCATTTTATAAAAGACAGTACAGTTTTTGATTCATTAATACAGACCAGATACATCAGGTATTCAATGAACCCAAAACGGCATTGTCTCTTATAAAGTGGATTGGAGGTAGTAATTTTCAAACTTTGTAATTCTTGACAAATCACAGCTACTGATGACAATTATTAGCAATCCAATGCACTATTGGAAAGCAATACAAAGTAATTTTCAATATGATAGATAAGAAACAATTCAAGAGTTTCCTAAAAATACTTCAGTTCACACAAAAATGGAAATAATTTGATAGAAAATTGTACAAAATCACTCAAAACTTTGGCAGCTAAAATTTCAAGATTATGCTACAATTCACTTCATTAACATACTTCTCTTTCTGGAATTCACAAACATTATTATAACTTTCAATATACCAAAGCAAAAAAGATCAATCAATGGATAAGTTTATTACCTTCTTCAATGAAGACAGACAAGCCAAAATCAGTGGCCTTAATAAGTGCCTTATCATCTTTACTAGACAACAAGAAATTTTCAGGCTTCAAATCTCTATGCATGACATCCATAAAATGACATATATGAACAACATTAACAATCTGTCTACATATTGAAGCAGCAGCTCTTTCACTATAATGTCCCTTAGCAATAATCCTATCAAAAAGTTCACCACCAGCACAAAGTTCCATAACCACATGAACAGATTTCTTGTCCACTCAAATGCTGCATTATTTGTATCTCCCTCTTTATATATTCCTTTTCAGCTTTACTGACAAGTTTCCTCTTTGAAATTGACTTACAAGCATATTGTAAACCAGTTGAATTTTCAGTGCATAGATAAGTTACACCAAATTTTCCCTTCCTAATTCTTTTCCTAGTGTATATAATTGCCTCACTTCCTCAAATAGTTTACCAAGAATTGTATTTGTATCTGACCTATGAATAATAGGTTTTGGACTTGAAGCAGGAAAAGTAGGCTTCCACTGTGCCTTAGCTTGAGGGGTTGAGGTAATTTTGATGAGAAGAGGGTTTTGAATTGTTCACAGAGGGTTAATGATTCTTGTGATTGTGATTGTGGACACCAACATGTCTATGACCAATGTGTTCTACATCTGATCCTTTTTTACTCAGACAATACCCATGATTATGTTAACAAAAAACAAAAGGAAAAAACAGATTTTGATCAGAATTTTAAAGAGTGATTGAACCCTAGATCAGAATTCAACAAGATTATGCAGATTCATGAATAAAGTATGGAGCCTTGAAGGGTATGCAGGTGGGTTAAAGTGTCAGAAAAACTAGTTTGATAGAATCTTCGTTACAAAAGACTAAATGTTATAAAAGTATCAAATCTATAGCAAAAGGAAGAACAAAAGAATGATAAAAGAATCAGAGAATATGATAGTCTTTGTATTTCTCTTTTCAAGTACATCACTATAATAAGGGTGAACCCTATTTATCGAAAGTGGATTGGTAAGTGAGAAGACAATCATAAAAATCCACTAGATGAGAAGATGGGGAGAAGGATGGACATCCACTATATTATAATAATATTCGTAACACTCCCCTTGGATGTCCATCGAGGATATGCCTCATTAACATTTTACTAGAAAAAACCCAATGGGATAAAAATCTAGTGAAGGAAAAAGAGTACAATATTCTGTCAGTGGGAACTGCCTCGTTAAAAACTTTTCGAGGAAAACCCAGTGGGACAAAACCATGGCAAAGGAAAAAAGAGTGCAGCTTTTCTCCCCCTGAATGAAGCGTCACTTCAGAATATGAATTTCAAGATCTGGAGTTTCTCCCTTAGTGTATATGGAGCAATCTACTCCGCTATCACTTGTGATGTATCCTCTTTTAATGGAGCTTTGCGGTCAGTATTATTTTCAAAACATCTTCCTTGAATTGTTTGCATTTGGGCATGAAATGGAGAAGCAAGAATCATAGATTGTTTTATAAATCATAAAGATATTTCAATGTCACATATGTAGATAATAGCTGACTTGTAATCTGACTTATCTAGATCACAAAAATACTTTATACCTGCATGGTTAATTTGCGTAACATACATAAAATGATTTAATCATAACAATAGCCAAACATAAATATGCATATTACTACTGACTATCACATAATATTACCATATCAAAGGATATAACATTTGGTAATGTGCATGCATACTTTCATGGTCTTCGAGACTGAGATATTTCATATATTCTTACCACACAACTTATGTACCCTGTATAAATAATTTCTGCAGATCAATATGAGACTTTGTATTTCAATGTAGAGGTTACCTACAGGTTCAACCTCAAAATCTATCAGATATAATTTGAGGTCATTCATCTAGAGCACTTTCTTTGAACAGTTTATAGTTTTTGCAAGCTCTTCAGGAGTTCCGATAATATTTATGTCATCAACATAGACATCATTTATAGAAAATTCCTTTCCAAATATTTTCATAAAACTATATGGACAAGTGATGTCATTTTTGTATCCCTCCTTTAGAATATAAATTTACACGATTATACCATATGTGTTCAAATTATATTATCTCAAGGAGGGATTGATTCAATTTGAGTAATCATCTCGAGAATCCGAAAAGTTTGTATTGGAATATTAATCGTTAATTATCACTATCAAATGAGTCATACAAATAAGTCGTAGCAACATTCATCTTGTGAAAACTAAGCTCTTACACGACTGGTTTCACACCTTCAGATGTTTGGACTACAGGTCCAAAAACTTCATCTTTTAATTTTAGCCAATCACTACAAGAAAATCGCGTATTACCGGCAGATTTTTTCCGCCGGTACGTTTCCGGCGGAAAAAATGGTATTTTCGAAAGATTTTTACATTACCGGCGGATTTTTTTTTTTGAAAATCCACCGGAAATTCAAAAAAATCCGCCGGAAATTTACCGGCGAATTTTCAAAAAAAAAAAATTTAAAAAATCCACCGGAAATTTACCGGTGGATTTTTTTGAATTACCGACGGATTTTCAATAAATAAATAAATAATTTTTTAAAAAAAAAAATCTGCCGGAAATTCAAAAAAATCCGCCGGAAATTTACCGGCGGTTTTTTAACATTTCTGGCGGATTTTGTTTAAAAATAATAATAAAAAATTTCAAAAAATCCGCAAGAAATGTTAAAAATCCGCCGGTAAATCCGCCGAAACGTTTTGAAATTCCTATAAATAAAACTTTCTCCTACACTCTTCTCATTCTCTCATTTCACTATTTATTTCCTTCTCACTTTCTCCCACTCTTCTACATTTCTTTTCTTCTTCCTTCTCATTCATTCTCACTTATTCATTCTTATTTGTTCTTTCTCGTATACTATTCAAACTTAATTAAATTTCTCTACATATCTCTTTTCTATATTTTCCATTTCTTCTTCCTTCTCACTTCTTCTTATTTCTTCATTCACATACTCTCATGTATTCTTATTCCTTATCACTTATTCATTCTTATTCTCTCCTATATTATTTTTCCAGACCCTCTTTCATATATTCTTTTTTTTTTACACAACTCTCTTTCATTCTTATTCATTCTAATTTCTCTATTACTTCTCATTCTATTCTATATAATTTGTTTCTCATATTCTACTTCATTTTTATTACTTATTTAATTAAAATACAAAATTCGAAAAAAATTAAAAAAAAAATTGAATTTTTTTTTAAAAAAAATCTGCCGGTAATTCAGAAAATCCGCCAGTAAATTTCCGGCGGCATTTCCGGCGGATTTTTAAAAAAAAAAATTAAAAATCCGCCGGAAACGCACATTTCCGGCGGAAAAAATCCACCGAAAATTACCGGCAGATTTTTCGGCAGCACGGAATCCGTCAGAAACCGTTTGCTGCGAGCTGGCTCCCGGCGGGCAAAATCCGACGGAAAATCCAATTTTTCTTGTAGTGAATCCTCACTTTGCCTACAATCTTTAGTAGACTTTGGTTCATGATCCTCGCTATCATTTATCACATTTAGTGCTATATTATATGTAAAAATATCGTCAAAATTGACTTCATTTCAGTTCCATTGTATTTCATTTATGACATAGTTCATTGAGATCTCTTTAATTTCAAAAAATTTTAGGTACCTGATTAGTTCGGCTGGAAATGAAATGTTAATTATGTCTGAAGACTCTTTTAGAGTTTCTATATCTTCGCTTGGACCATCTTTCTTTTTAGCTCATTTTCTTGTTCGATGATTTTATCTTTGGAACCGATTGGTCTACCACACTTCAGGCGCGGTTAAGACTCATTTTCAATATTTGATTGTCCAACAGGGACATCCATTTTATTGGAGCATTAGCGGCTGATATGTATGATTTGGTCACACCTTTGGATCAGTGAATGCATTTGGAAGATGATTTTCTAAGCTTTGCAAATGAATTATCTTTTGAACTTCTAGTTCACATTGTTTACTTTGAGGATCAAGATGAGACAACGATAATTCATTCCTACTGATCCCTTTTTCCAGCTGCTTATTCTCTCCCCCTAATGCTGAGAAATTTAATTCATCAAATGATAATCATCAAACTGGACTATAAACAAATCTCCAATTGTTGGCTCAAAATACTTTGTTGTACATGGAGTTTTATATCCAATGTATATTCCCAAAATTCTTTGAGGACCTATCATAGTGCATTGTGAACGTAGAATTTTGATCATACAATGCACATCCAAAAATTCTAAGATGGGAATTATTAGGTTCGTGACCAAGGGGGAAGAGTTGTGATAACTTGTTGGCTGGATGCGAATCAAAGTTACAACATGCAAAATTACATGTTCCCAAGTAGAAATTGAAAGTTCTTATCTCATAAGTATTGGACATATAATTAACTTTAGACGTCTAAATTAAAAAAATGAGCTCTTAGTGAAATTAGAGTAGTAAACAACTATATGTGTCCATCAATATGTGAGTTGACGAAAAATATGTGTCCATCTAGTTGATGCATCAATTAAAATAAAAATATTTAAACGGTTCACATGGTGGGTGTATTGGCCCACAAATATCGTCATATGTATTCATTCTAAATATTATTTTTTTTGAAATATTCACTTCCAATTTTGTGGTGATGGTCTAATTTTAAACTTCCGTTGTGAACAAGACATACGTGAGAAATTATTAGATCGAAGAATCTTCTAGTTCTTTAATTGATGACCACATAAATTTTCAATTATTTTTCGCATCTTTATATACCCGAGAAGGCCCAACCGGTTATGCCAAACAACAAATTCTTTAGTGATTTCTGAATTTCTGGTTTACAATATGAGCTTCAGTTGCACTGATAAAAGTGTAGTACAAACTAGAGGAAAAACCGAACAGTTTTTCCACTACACTTATTTTATCCAAAGTATGTCTCTACAATATGGGGCAACTTTGTTTCGTCCTGACTGGGGCAACACCAAACTCTGTGGGTTGAAACAAAACCCTTTTCATTCCACCTTTCATCCCAAGAGCCGAAGTGTTCCCAATTCATCATCTCCTACACCCCTAGTCATTATCACCACCAGGCAAAGGCAAGCTTATTCACTCATCAAAAGCCCGAACCGGGGCAGTCTTGCATCCCTTGGTCCCTCATGAGCGTCGGTAATAATCATGTTTGTCATCCCTTCAATTGTCATACATATCCTAAACCAATCCCAAGTTAACAGACTCACTCATTCACATTTGCGCTCCTATGCATGCTTACTAAGCAATGCTTCAAAGAGAGAGAACACACGTTAGTCATGCGATATCTAAGATTCAGTCGTCATTGGAAGGGAGAGAAAACAAGTGAGCTTGTTTGTAAATAAAAACCTTGAGAACACCGGAGTTTGAATCAAATTCAATTTTTCAACAAAAATGGTCAATAATCATCCCACTTTTGCATCCAAAGTCTCGCGTCTCATCATTATGAAAGTATTCACAAAAAAAGTATTTGAATACCCCAAAAAATTTTGTCATATCATGCATCAAAATACTGCATTTGCATCCTCACATAGCAAAAAGACAAATAGGAAAAATTCTTTAACCAGCTATCTCAGCACATGAGGGGGTCGCCTAAAGTTGGCCGCTTGTAGGGCTTTAGTGCTTGCCTTAACCCTTAGGGATTAGGTTGTTATCTTGTAGGGCTTCGGTGCTCGCCCGGATCCTTAGGGATTAGGTTGTTATCTTGTAGGGCTTCGGTGCTCGCCTGGACCCTTAGGGATTAGGTTGTTATCTTGTAGGGCTTTGGTGCTCACCTTAATCCTTGGGGACTAGGATGTTACCTTGTAGGCACTTGAAGTGTTGATCCTTAACCAAAATAAAAAGGAAGAAAATCAAAAATAGCATCTCATAGCATCCATCATTCCATTGAAATCATCACATCACATACACTTTGCATAACATACATTCACACTCCATTTACATAGATATCTGCATTCCATAGAAAAAAAAAAGAGCAAATAAGAAACGAGAGAAGAAAATCACAGAAGATGGAACATAAAAGAACACAACATCTTCATATCATTCATCATTCTCATATCATCCATACCAGTCATCACTCCATGGCATCAAACAGTACATTACGCCTTCAAACTCGCATCTCAGAAGAGCGAAAGAATAACAAAAGGAAAAGAAGAGAAAAATCAAACAGAAAAGGCATCCCACCAAAGTCAATCATTGCATTCATGTGCACCCCAAACATCCAAGTGCACGCATTTCATGCACCATCCAAGAGAAAAGTTACTTCGGACCAGAGAGTCCCAAAAATCTCATTTTTAGAAAATCATCAACCCCGAGTTAGTAAACTCCATCAACCCTGAGTTAGTAAACTCCCTCAACCCCGAGTTAGTAAACTCCATCAACACAGAGTTAGTGAACTCCCACAGAGTTAGTGAACTCCCACCGAGTTAGTGAACTCCTTCCACAGATCACAACATTGTGTACGAGCACGCAATGGATCCATCAGACTTCGTCAAGTCCTTCGGATTAGTTGTGTCAGCCTAAGGCATAGCGTAAATCCATTGATCAAATCAGTTCCGGACCTGATGTTGATCGGTCGCTCGAAAAGGCCACCCCCCCCAGAGCTCGGACTCGACAAGAGTCCGTTAGAAGGTTTTAGGCAGCCTCCGAATTCCCAATTTACCGCTTTCTGCACGCCAAGTGCTCATTTACCGCTTTCTGCACGCCAAGTGCCCATTTTACTTTTCTGTTTGCACGACAAGTGCCCATTTACCTTTCTGTTTGCACGCCAAGTGCCCATTTTATAGTTTCTGTTTGCACGCCAAGTGCCCATTTTACCTTTCAGTCTGCACGCATCGACACGAAAGTGTCCATTTATCAAAAAAAAAAAAATCTCTATTCTCGCATGCATTAGAATTTCATTTTTCACCTTACATTAACAAAAACAGAAAAAACTAGAGAGATGGAAAAAGGAAAAATCGGGTTTCCCTAAGTAGACAAAATCGGTATAATTTCTAAATTCTTTATCTTTATTTTGCCTCGGAATATGTTTCGGCCAATTCATATTCCTCGTTAAAATCCAGATAAAGAGGGGCAGCTGTCATACCCCAATTTTGTCCAGCTTAGATCAAAACCCTAATTTTCCACAAAAATAAATAAGTTGAGGAGTGAGAAGAATCATGCATTGCATTTTGAGTCCTAAAAGTCATTCCAAAGTTTCTAAAATCATTTTTAGAGTTGAAATGCACTTTTTGGGTAAATCAGGTTTTTTTGAGTCCAAAAGGGTATTTTGGTCATTTCACAATAAAAATGATAATTCCTCATGAAGGTCATTGAGCATGCATTCTAAGATTCTAGAGGTCATTTCTAGGGTTATAGATTCATTTTTGAAGTGGAAATGCATTATCGGGCAAAATTAGGGTTTTTGGGTCAAAAAGGGCATTTTGGTCATTTTACCCTAAAAGATAATTTCTCAGTAAAAATCACTGGGCATCTTTGGAGGAATTAATTTGGGTCAAAATGAGTTGGGTTATAAATTTTTGCGCATCATTGATTAAATTTTGCATAAAAAGTCAAGTTTCGAAGAAAAGGGCAAAATGGTCATTTCCGCTAGAGTGAGGCCCAAAATCAATTTTGGGAATGGTGTTGTCATGGAATTTTGGGCCCAATGATTGAATCCTAGGATGAGCCCAAAATAAAAAAAAGAATCTTCATGGAATAAAAGAATGATCATAAAAAGAAAAATCAAAAAGAATCAAAATAAGGTAGTGTCCTTAATAAGACAAAATGTACTATTTTGTGACAACTTGCATTTTTTCCCTCTCCTTCCCTCCACATGGCTGCGAATTTCAGCCCTCCTTTTTCCCTCATTTTGTGTTTCTTCATGCCCTTAATCCATGTGAGTTGTATTCCTAGCCATTGATTAAAATTCTAGATCAAATCCTAGGCTACAACTATGTGCAAATTGACCTAATTGCCCTCAACAATTTTTGTGTACAAAAAACTCTTCAATTTCATATGACACCAGCCATTCCTCACTCATTTGTGTTTTCTCTTTGTCCCTAATCCATGTGCATTGCAATCTTGGCCCTTGATTCAAATTCTATCTCAAATCTCAATGGTTGGCAAAAGCACAATGTCATATATACCCTTAATTTTGCACCTCATATAAAACCCAAAATAAGAGACCATAGGGGGGGGGATTCTCATTTTACCCTAGCACACAATCAGATCACAATTCCTCTCCTCCTCCCCTCTCAAACCCAAGACCACCTCCCACCATTTCCACCACCAATTCTTCAATTTTCAACCATCCAAACTTCATTATTCTTGATTCCTACACTAGATCCATTTCTAATCTTGCATTATCTTCAAAGTTCATCATCAAATCCTTCAATATCAAGTGATTTTCGTGGGATTCAAGAGGGGGTTCAAGTGTTCTTGGTTTCTATTTTGATCTTCTTCTTCATTTCAAGCAAGATCTAGAGGTAAGCTCACAAACTCTTGCATTTTCTTTAATTTTCATTATGTAATCTCTCTTCTCCTCATCTCAACTCCTTCATATATTGTTGTTGATGCTTTGAGGAGCCATCTCAAACATTATTGACAAGCACTTAGGGAGGCTTGGGTGTTTGAGGTGGCTCCTTGGCTTTGAAGGAATTGTTCTTGTGTCTTCTTGCATTTTATTGTATTTTAAACCTTGTTGGTATAATTTTCATCAAATAAAAACCCATTCTCATACCCATTTTGCTAGTTTTGTTTCCTTTGATTTTGCGTGAATAAATGCATGATTTGGTTGATGTTTGTCTTAGGAACTTGCATGATAGATTAGGTCCTCTTCTTTTGTGTTGTTTTGTGTGTTAATTTGTCAATTTTTGCATGAAATAAGTTGATGATTCCATGCTTGTATGCATTCGGCCATGACTAGGTTTTTACCCCTTTGATTGCTTGAAGATTGTCATTTTGATTGTGGTTGAGTAAATGCAAGTTATGTCATTGTGTTTGTTTACTTTTTACCATTTTACTTTACCACTTCATTAACTTTTTACCAAAAAAACATAAAAACATTTTACCACTTTGGTTTTTACCATTTCACTTAGTTTTTACCAAAACATTTTTATCTCATCACATAAAACATTTTTACCTTCATTCAAAACATTTTACCACTTGCATCTTTGCATAAAAACCCCAAAACATTTTCTCATTTGCATTTCATACTTTTTCAACTTTATAAAATAAACCCCAAAATACTTTTACCACTTTCAAGACCAAAAACATTTCATCTCATTTACAAAACACCAAAACCCAAAAACATTTTACCACTTTCTTACCTAAACCTTTTACCAAAACATTTTCACCCTCATGCATCTTCATCCATCCCTATTTATGCGACACTCTCATGCATTCTCGAGTATTTATGCCTTGCATAATAAACGTAATCATACTCAAATGCTCATGCATTCTTGTATGCTCATGCATCCTCTTGTCTACTCATTCATGCATTCATTCTTGTATGCTCATGCATTCACATGCTTGCCAAATCATGCATCATTGCTCACATGTTCATTTACCTAACCTAGAATACTCTATGCCTATGATCAATTGTATTCCTTTGTTCTTGATGCCATTTGAATGTCTTGACTTAATTGTGCACAAACCCTTTTACACAATCATGTGCCCTTATAAGGCTACCAACATGTGTAGCATAGAGGCATATGTGCCCCTCTTGAGATTGCTTCCAACTTGTGTAGCAATTCTCCTTCACACACAAACACAATTGTTTTGAGAACTTTGTCTTGCATCTATGACAATTAAATCTCTTGATTATATTGGCATGCTTAATCTTAGTTGATGATCAACATGTTCATGATTGCTTGATTAGTTGAATATGTTTGAACTTCATTCATTCATGTTGCATTTGGTTTTGGACATAGAATTCGATTGAAAATGATTTATTTATTTTTTTAAAAACTCTTTTCCAAACCAATTAATTTTCAAAGCATTTTCAATAAACAAAAATAAGCAAGTAGTGGAGGTCACCCATAACCTTTGTTAGTTTGATCTCTATGAACGCTCTTCAATTTCACATGAGTACTCAGCGATGATTACCCATAACCTTTGTTAGTTTAATCATTCGCTAATGCTCGTCCTACTTCGAAAACCTTTTCAAAACTAAAGAAATTAGAACTACGTCGCTTTGATTCCCATTTGGGATACGTAGGAGCGAGCCACGTCCTCGTCAAGCACAACAAACCAAAATTAATTCGATTGCGAAAGCCCTTTTTGATCATCTAAAATAAAAACCGATTATCATTAATGATCACTCGCGCCGTTGCCGTTTGGTTGTTAATGATAATTTCATTTTCAAAAGAGTTAGTAGTGCGGCCACTCTAAACCGTTGTTGTTTGGCCGTCGCGAACACTCGAATCAAAAGCAAAACCGATTATCGTTAATGATCACTCGCGTCGTTGCCGTTTGGTTGTTAATGATAATTTCATTTTCAAAAGAGTTAGTAGCGCGGCCACTCTAAACCGTTGTTGTTTGGTCATCGCGAATCCTCACTCCTACTGCGAAAACTCATCTAAACAGACTAAAAAACAAAAACCTTTTTAGGACAACCAAGAACTACGTAGCTTTGAATTCTCCATCGCACCAAGAGATACGTAGGAGCGAGAGGCCAACTCTCGTCAAGCGCCAAAAATAAAAATTTTCATTAAGTCTTCTCACTCCCTTCTCAATAAAGAGGCAAAAGAAAAGCATTTTCAAATCAACACTTCAAACCACACATTTAATTAAAGGTTCCCTTTCGGTAGAAAGGAGGTACGGGGTGCTAATACCTTCCCCATGCCTAACCGACCCCCGAACCCATATCTCTAGTTTTCGAAAGACCATCCGCCTTGTCTAAAAGACCTTTTTTCAATGTTTTGGTCTTAAAATTAAAATATTGGTGGCGGCTCCATACCTTTTCCACGTTGTACAATGAGAAGTCCGAACCGGATTTTTTGGGGTGCAACAGCTGGCGACTTCACCGGGGACTTTTCTTTTTTTTTAAGTGGGTCAAGCCTAACTAATTAAGGTGTGTGGTTTAATGTATTGTTGATTTGACTGATACCTTGTTTGCCTTCATTCTTTTTCCTTTCTTTCTTATCATTAATTGTAGGCATACGCATTTGTCTTCTTCTATGTTTGTTCCCTATCTCCTTTTCTTTTATTGCTTATGCTCATGCATTTCTCCCCAATTCTACCCGGATCCCCCCTTCTTGGCTCCCTTTCTTGAGGTAAGCAATGTACCTGATTGTTGTTGAAACCCCAGGCTAGCTTATTTGATATTGAACCCTAGTGTAGACGACATGTTATTACCTGCTATTATTTGGACTGTTCTGGGTTTTCCTTTGCAGGTGGGGTATATGTGGGTAGTTTTAGGCGGTATGCCCTTGCTGCACACACTCACACCTTATGCTTACTATGCTTTGAGAGGGGCCTAAAACCCAAGGTCTGACAAAACTTAGGAGAGTGGAAACGAGTAGTGACTGGCAATTGGACTGTTGTCCTTCCGACTCTCACGAAAGTTTCAGCCAGAGTATGCTCTTTCATGATGCCTCACACCAGATGGCGTTCCATCGTTGTGGGTGCTATTGTGAAAGAGAATTAGCTCTGGTAGCCTGGTGAGGAAGTGACTAGAACCCGCATGGGAGGAACATTTGAGTTGTCCTAGAACTTAGGTCCCCACCTTCGTAGGACACAAGGGGCATACCAAATTGTGTGTTGCATTGTAATATAGACATGTTTTCAAAAAAGAGTAGGAGGTTTTTCAAATAAAAAGTAGAGAAAGAGCTGCCGTTGTAGCCTTTCTTCTATCGGTCCGTACGAGGCAGTATGTGGTCCACTTCATTTTCAAAAAAGGAGAGAAATAGTTGCCGTCGTAGCCTTTCTCTTACTTGGTCCATATGAAACCACGTACGGCCCGCATTTTTCAAAAAAAAAAGAAAAAAACTCGAACTAATGCCAATAAAGGTTTTGCCCTAATCTGCATATGCATAAAACACCATCATCATTTGCATACATCCCCGCATTGCATAAAACATAAGTTTCTGCAACTCATGCACACATCATTGCATCTCACTAAAGTTTGTTTGCCGAGAATCCCAAAGTGGCAAAGAATCTTGCCATAGGCACGGTGTGGAATCAAAAGTGAAACAGGTACACTCCGAGGTGTTTATTTAAGTTTGAATGCATGGAATGTGCTTTGTTTCGCTTATTGATTCTAACCTTGTTGTGTTTCAAAGAAAAAAATAATCAAAATCCACCGTTAAACCTATGGCAAGACATAGTACACCGTGATTCCCGGCACCAAGACAAACATGAAATCATACATATTGCATTGCACTTGCATTCAAACAAGTATTAGTGCATACCGTCTTTTATCAAAAAAAAAACCAAAAATCAAGAAAAATCAAAATTATTATTTTCCACAAGTTTTTTTAGAAAACATACTACGTGCCTTTTTTCTTTGCATTACAAAAAATAATCAAATAAACATCTCATTTCGCATGCATTTTCATAAGAATCATATCTTTCCACGCACTAAAAATAATTGTTAGTATCAGGCACTCCATTTCATAGTTCAAAAATAAAACGAAAAGCAATCATCATCCGCACTTTGCATCATGGCATCATGCATTACATAAAACAAAATTCTGAAAAAAAAAAAAACAATTATCATCCCTATGGTATTTCATTCGCTCATAATCATGAAAAATCATCAAGTGATGCAATTTACGTTATCCTCATTCAAAATGCACATTCGTTCATTCATTCACCCACTCATTCCGTCGTCCGTCCATATCACATCATCGCATTAATACTTTTCTGTGTCGCAAATCAAAAATAAGCATTAACGTCTCATCTCGCATGCATCTTCATTCAATATCTCCCATGCATTAGGAAAGTAATTGCAAGCATCACGCATTTCATTTCATTGCATAAGAAAAATGAAAACCAGAAGCATCTATCATCCATATCGCATTTCATTCATCCTTGATTATGCAAAAACTATCATCAAATAATGCGGACATCACGTCAATGTGGCGCTCATGCATCATTTCATTAACCTCATCACTTTGTTCGAATACATCATTTCTCCCTGCATGCATCCTTTCGAAACAAAGAAAAATTTCTCATGTGATGGCTTAATGGATAGAAGTGCACCTTTGAACGACGAAGGGTAATGTCTCAAATTTGTTTGTCGACTACAAATTTGAGATGTTACTTTACGATGTCAGAGCACTTTGACCCAGTCGCACGTATTTTAATTTCAAGTAGGAAATTAAATTGAGTCAACTAATTGTCAAAACGTTTCAGTACATTGTGTGAAGTATTGAGTCAGGATCCACTTAATGTTTCAGGCAAGTTACTCAGGGTAACGACAATCAGTTGCCTCATATCACCAGTCTTGCATCTCTCATCATTCAAAAAAGGGGCATTGGCATTTCACATCTTGTCTCGCCTCTAAAAAATAAAAATAAAAATAAAAAATCAAAAATCATTTGGAAAAAATGGGGGGCATCATTCTTGCATCATTCGCATTGGTATTCCATATTTTGTCTTGCAACAAAATAATTTAGAATAAGCCACACTTTTCGAGTAGTCGTTCTCCACGCATTTGCATCATACTTGCATATCATAATTTGTTCATTCATTCATTGCATAAAATAAAAGTTGTGATGAGAAGCGAGACGTTCTTGCAAAACAATCATCCTTTTTTTGAAAAAGTTTATCCTTACTTGGTTGCAAACTCAAGGTGTTCCAAGGCACTCAGTTTTGCAAATCAATAGCTCATTTGCATGTCGTTCAAAAGCACTGCATCCCATCCATTCCATGACAAAAAAAAAATCTGAAGCAGCTCATCAATTCATTGTTCTAACTAATGTTGACTCTCTGTGAAGCATTCCTATAGTGAACGTGCATGACACGTGCAGTTTCTCTTGTTTGAGTCAGTCAGTTTCCTTCCTTGTCATCATCACCATCCCAGTCTAACCCCGTCCCGTCCATCCATAAGGCGCATATTCTCTCCCATCAGTGCATACTTGACTTTTTGGTTCATTCTCACTAACACTCTAAGTCCTCCATGCTGGGGCAATTCTGTGATCACTAACTTTCTTTATCGGCATTATATTCCTTTAGTGCAAGTCTTTCCAAAAAAAAAGAGAGAAGAAGAGATAAATGAGAAGAACAAGCTCGCTAGGTTGAAAACCCGCAAAGGGCAGCCTAGGCAAAAAGGAGCGCCCGGTGGATTGAAAACTCGCAAAGAGCGGTCCAGGCAAAAATTAGGGCATAAAAAAATGCAAAGAAAAGAGCAAACACATATAGATAGATAAATTGTTGTCAAGTTTTATGAAAAAATAAGCAATCGGAATTTGAAATGAAGTTTGGCCATCCAGAAGTTCCCTTTCCTACCCACCTTAACCCAAGAAAAACCAAAATCCAAAAATCACCCTAGACAAGGATCACCTCAAATATCCAAAAAAAAAGTGCATCACTTTCTATCAGCTCACCCGAGTCAAAGAAGGAAAAGAATCATAAAACAAAAAAGAGAGAAAATCAAAAAAGGGATTCAAAAATGAAAATCCCAAAACAAAAGAAAATACAAAAGAAATGTAAGTGGTGAGCTGGTACATGTTACCACAAAACACAAGAGATCCTTGTCTCAATAACCTTCAAACACTTCATCATTCCCATACACCCCTCCTTCCATAAACCGCAAACACTTCCCTTTGACCTCGGTAACCCGCCCTCCACAAACCCTTAGCCAAGAATAAAATTTCCAAACACCTCATCAAGCCAATTAACCATCATAAATCATCGATCGTCAGCCAACGCCGAATAAAAATCATCCTACCATTAGCCCCCAAGCTCTTCATTAAGCCCCATCATCCCTCCTCCACAAAACACCACAATCCCGAAAAGTCCATTCCGATCAATGACCGAATGCTGTTGTTTTCTCAAATTTTAAATCTTAGGACCACTAAGTTTATCTGTCTACAATGTGTTTACTCAAAAGAAAAAACAAACGATCAGAAAAGAGAAAGCTGATCAAGGAAAAACAAACCCTTAGGAAAAAGAGATGAGGGAACAAAAATAAACAGTCGAAAAAAAGAAAGCTGACGGAAAAAGGAAGACTTGCACTTCAAACGCATTCAAGTTGCATTAAAACAAGGTTTAGTGATCACCAAGTGAGGCTTCTTTCATACTAAAAGTCAAAACTTTCATTGCATTTGAGTTTTTCTTAAAAAGAATCAAAGATGTGTACTAGGGGACATTTCCTTCACCCCTCACTCCACTCAACCATGGGGAGATTTTGTTCGTCGTCTATCCCGTTCACATACCACCCTCCGTATATAACCGTCACCATAACTGTCATACCCCAATTTTGTCCAGCTTAGATCAAAACCTTAATTTTCCACAAAAATAAATAAGTTGAGGAGTGAGAAGCATCATGCATTGCATTTTGAGTCCTAAAAGTCATTCCAAAGTTTCTAAAATCATTTTTAGAGTTGAAATGCACTTTTTGGGTAAATCAGGTTTTTTTGAGTCCAAAAGGGTATTTTGGTCATTTCACAATAAAAATGATAATTCCTCATGAAGGTCATTGAGCATGCATTCTAAGATTCTAGAGGTCATTTCTAGGGTTATAGATTCATTTTTGAAGTGGAAATGCATTATCGGGCAAAATTAGGGTTTTTGGGTCAAAAAGGGCATTTTTGTCATTTTACCCTAAAAGATAATTTCTCAGTAAAAATCACTGGGCATCTTTGGAGGAATTCATTTGGGTCAAAATGAGTTGGGTTATAAATTTTTGCGCATCATTGATTAAATTTTGCATAAAAAGTCAAGTTTCGAAGAAAAGGGCAAAATGGTCATTTCCGCTAGAGTGAGGCCCAAAATCAATTTTGGGAATGGTGTTGTCATGGAATTTTGGGCCCAATGATTGAATCCTAGGATGAGCCCAAAATAAAAAAAAAAAAATCTTCATGGAATAAAAGAATGATCATAAAAAGAAAAATCAAAAAGAATCAAAATAAGGTAGTGTCCTTAATAAGACAAAATGTACTATTTTGTGACAACTTGCATTTTTTCCCTCTCCTTCCCTCCTCATGGCTGCGAATTTCAGCCCTCCTTTTTCCCTCATTTTGTGTTTCTTCATGCCCTTAATCCATGTGAGTTGTATTCCTAGCCATTGATTAAAATTCTAGATCAAATCCTAGGCTACAACTATGTACAAATTGACCTAATTGCCCTCAACAATTTTTGTGTACAAAAAACTCTTCAATTTCATATGACACCAGCCATTCCTCACTCATTTGTGTTTTCTCTTTGTCCCTAATCCATGTGCATTGCAATCTTGGCCCTTGATTCAAATTCTATCTCAAATCTCAATGGTTGGCAAAAGCACAATGTCCTATATACCCTTAATTTTGCACCTCATATAAAACCCAAAATAAGAGACCATAGGGGGGGTTCTCATTTTACCCTAGCACACAATCAGATCACAATTCCTCTCCTCCTTCCCTCTCAAACCCAAGACCACCTCCCACCATTTCCACCACCAATTCTTCAATTTTCAACCATCCAAACTTCATTATTCTTGATTCCTACACTAGATCCATTTCTAATCTTGCATTATCTTCAAAGTTCATCATCAAATCCTTCAATATCAAGTGATTTTCGTGGGATTCAAGAGGAGGTTCAAGTGTTCTTGGTTTCTATTTTGATCTTCTTCTTCATTTCAAGCAAGATCTAGAGGTAAGCTCACAAACTCTTGCATTTTCTTTAATTTTCATTATGTAATCTCTCTTCTCCTCATCTCAACTCCTTCATATATTGTTGTTGATGCTTTGAGGAGCCATCTCAAACATTATTGACAAGCACTTAGGGAGGCTTGGGTGTTTGAGGTGGCTCCTTGGCTTTGAAGGAATTGTTCTTGTGTCTTCTTGCATTTTATTGTATTTTAAACCTTGTTGGTATAATTTTCATCAAATAAAAACCCATTCTCATACCCATTTTGCTAGTTTTGTTTCCTTTGATTTTGCGTGAATAAATGCATGATTTGGTTGATGTTTGTCTTAGGAACTTGCATGATAAATTAGGTCCTCTTCTTTTGTGTTGTTTTGCGTGTTAATTTGTCAATTTTTGCATGAAATAAGTTGATGATTCCATGCTTGTATGCATTCGGCCATGACTAGGTTTTTACCCCTTTGATTGCTTGAAGATTGTCATTTTGATTGTGGTTGAGTAAATGCAAGTTATGTCATTGTGTTTGTTTACTTTTTACCATTTTACTTTACCACTTCATTAACTTTTTACCAAAAAAACATAAAAACATTTTACCACTTTGGTTTTTACCATTTCACTTAGTTTTTACCAAAACATTTTTATCTCATCACATAAAACATTTTCACCTTCATTCAAAACATTTTACCACTTGCATCTTTGCATAAAAACCCCAAAACATTTTCTCATTTGCATTTCATACTTTTTCAACTTTATAAAATAAACCCCAAAATACTTTTACCACTTTCAAGACCAAAAACATTTCATCTCATTTCCAAAACACCAAAACCCAAAAACATTTTACCACTTTCTTACCTAAACCTTTTACCAAAACATTTTCACCCTCATGCATCTTCATCCATCCCTATTTATGCGACACTCTCATGCATTCTCGAGTATTTATGCCTTGCATAATAAATGTAATCATACTCAAATGCTAATGCATTCTTGTATGCTCATGCATCCTCTTGTCTACTCATTCATGCATTCATTCTTGTATGCTCATGCATTCACATGCTTGCCAAATCATGCATCATTGCTCACATGTTCATTCACCTAACCTAGAATACTCTATGCCTATGATCAATTGTATTCCTTTGTTCTTGATGCCATTTGAATGTCTTGACTTAATTGTGCACAAACCCTTTTACACAATCATGTGCCCTTATAAGGCTACCAACATGTGTAGCATAGAGGCATATGTGCCCCTCTTGAGATTGCTTCCAACTTGTGTAGCAATTCTCCTTCACACACAAACGCTATTGTTTTGAGAACTTTGTCTTGCATCTATGACAATTAAATCTCTTGATTATATTGGCATGCTTAATCTTAGTTGATGATCAACATGTTCATGATTGCTTGATTAGTTGAATATGTTTGAACTTCATTCATTCATTTTGCATTTGGTTTTGGACATAGAATTCGATTGAAAATGATTTATTTATTTTTCTAAAAACTCTTTTCCAAACCAATTAATTTTCAAAGCATTTTCAATAAACAAAAATAAGCAAGTAGTGGAGGTCACCCATAACCTTTGTTAGTTTGATCTCTATGAACGCTCTTCAATTTCACATGAGTACTTAGCGATGATTACTCATAACCTTTGTTAGTTTAATCATTCGCTAATGCTCGTCCTACTTCGAAAACCTTTTCAAAACTAAAGAAATTAGAACTACGTCGCTTTGATTCCCATTTGGGATACGTAGGAGCGAGCCACGTCCTCGTCAAGCACAACAAACCAAAATTAATTCGATTGCGAATGCCCTTTTTGATCATCTAAAATAAAAACCGATTATCATTAATGATCACTCGCGCCGTTGCCGTTTGGTTGTTAATGATAATTTCATTTTCAAAAGAGTTAGTAGCGCGGCCACTCTAAACCGTTGTTGTTTGGTCGTCGCGAACACTCGAATCAAAAGCAAAACCGATTATCGTTAATGATCACTCGCGCCGTTGCCGTTTGGTTGTTAATGATAATTTCATTTTCAAAAGAGTTAGTAGCGCGGCCACTCTAAACCGTTGTTGTTTGGTCATCGCGAATCCTCACTCCTACTGCGAAAACTCATTTAAACAGACTAAAAAACAAAAACCTTTTTAGGACAACCAAGAACTACGTAGCTTTGAATTCTCCATCGCACCAGGAGATACGTAGGAGCGAGAGGCTAACTCTCGTCAAGCGCCAAAAATAAAAATTTTCATTAAGTCTTCTCACTCCCTTTTCAATAAAGAGGCAAAATAAAAGCATTTTCAAATCAACACTTCAAACCACACATCAAGTTAATGGTTCCCTTTCGGTAGAAAGGAGGTGCGGGGCGCTAATACCTTCCCTGCACCTAACCGACCCCCGAACCTACATCTCTAGTTTTCGAAAGACCATCCGCCTTGTCTAAAAGACCTTTTTTCAATGTTTTGGTCTTAAAATTAAAATATTGGTGGCGGCTCCAAACTTTTTCCACGTTGTCAAACGAAAAGTCCCAAACCGGATTTTTCGGGCGCAACAATAACTCTATCACCTTTTCACAACCTCACTCAAAGAAACCGTTTGAAATTTCATTCCAAAATGGGGCAAGTGCATTCCCATTCCTTCACCTCATTCATTCCCATAAAAACCTCACCGGGGCAATCTCTCAACTCGCTATCCTAAATAAGGCCTCGTCATTCTAATTGGGGCAACTTTGTTTCGTCCTGACTGGGGCAACACCAAACTCTGTGGGTTGAAACAAAACCCTTTTCATTCCACCTTTCATCCCAAGAGCCGAAGTGTTCCCAATTCATCATCTCCTACACCCCTAGTCATTATCACCACCAGGCAAAGGCAAGCTTATTCACTCATCAAAAGCCCGAACCGGGGCAGTCTTGCATCCCTTGGTCCCTCATGAGCGTCGGTAATAATCATGTTTGTCATCCCTTCAATTGTCATACATATCCTAAACCAATCCCAAGTTAACAGACTCACTCATTCACATTTGCGCTCCTATGCATGCTTACTAAGCAATGCTTCAAAGAGAGAGAACACACGTTAGTCATGCGATATCTAAGATTCAGTCGTCATTGGAAGGGAGAGAAAACAAGTGAGCTTGTTTGTAAATAAAAACCTTGAGAACACCGGAGTTTGAATCAAATTCAATTTTTCAACAAAAATGGTCAATAATCATCCCACTTTTGCATCCAAAGTCTCGCGTCTCATCATTATGAAAGTATTCACAAAAAAAGTATTTGAATACCCCAAAAAATTTTGTCATATCATGCATCAAAATACTGCATTTGCATCCTCACATAGCAAAAAGACAAATAGGAAAAATTCTTTAACCAGCTATCTCAGCACATGAGGGGGTCGCCTAAAGTTGGCCGCTTGTAGGGCTTTAGTGCTCGCCTTAACCCTTAGGGATTAGGTTGTTATCTTGTAGGGCTTCGGTGCTCGCCCGGATCCTTAGGGATTAGGTTGTTATCTTGTAGGGCTTCGGTGCTCGCCTGGACCCTTAGGGATTAGGTTGTTATCTTGTAGGGCTTTGGTGCTCACCTTAATCCTTGGGGACTAGGATGTTACCTTGTAGGCACTTGAAGTGTTGATCCTTAACCAAAATAAAAAGGAAGAAAATCAAAAATAGCATCTCATAGCATCCATCATTCCATTGAAATCATCACATCACATACACTTTGCATAACATACATTCACACTCCATTTACATAGATATCTGCATTCCATAGAAAAAAAAGAGCAAATAAGAAACGAGAGAAGAAAATCACAGAAGATGGAACATAAAAGAACACAACATCTTCATATCATTCATCATTCTCATATCATCCATACCAGTCATCACTCCATGGCATCAAACAGTACATTACGCCTTCAAACTCGCATCTCAGAAGAGCGAAAGAATAACAAAAGGAAAAGAAGAGAAAAATCAAACAGAAAAGGCATCCCACCAAAGTCAATCATTGCATTCATGTGCACCCCAAACATCCAAGTGCACGCATTTCATGCACCATCCAAGAGAAAAGTTACTTCGGACCAGAGAGTCCCAAAAATCTCATTTTTAGAAAATCATCAACCCCGAGTTAGTAAACTCCATCAACCCTGAGTTAGTAAACTCCCTCAACCCCGAGTTAGTAAACTCCATCAACACAGAGTTAGTGAACTCCCACAGAGTTAGTGAACTCCCACCGAGTTAGTGAACTCCTTCCACAGATCACAACATTGTGTACGAGCACGCAATGGATCCATCAGACTTCGTCAAGTCCTTCGGATTAGTTGTGTCAGCCTAAGGCATAGCGTAAATCCATTGATCAAATCAGTTCCGGACCTGATGTTGATCGGTCGCTCGAAAAGGCCACCCCCCCCCCCCCCCCCCAGAGCTCGGACTCGACAAGAGTCCGTTAGAAGGTTTTAGGCAGCCTCCGAATTCCCAATTTACCGCTTTCTGCACGCCAAGTGCTCATTTACCGCTTTCTGCACGCCAAGTGCCCATTTTACTTTTCTGTTTGCACGACAAGTGCCCATTTACCTTTCTGTTTGCACGCCAAGTGCCCATTTTATAGTTTCTGTTTGCACGCCAAGTGCCCATTTTACCTTTCAGTCTGCACGCATCGACACGAAAGTGTCCATTTATCAAAAAAAAAAAAAATCTCTATTCTCGCATGCATTAGAATTTCATTTTTCACCTTACATTAACAAAAACAGAAAAAACTAGAGAGATGGAAAAAGGAAAAATCGGGTTTCCCTAAGTAGACAAAATCGGTATAATTTCTAAATTCTTTATCTTTATTTTGCCTCGGAATATGTTTCGGCCAATTCATATTCCTCGTTAAAATCCAGATAAAGAGGGGCAGCTGTCATACCCCAATTTTGTCCAGCTTAGATCAAAACCCTAATTTTCCACAAAAATAAATAAGTTGAGGAGTGAGAAGAATCATGCATTGCATTTTGAGTCCTAAAAGTCATTCCAAAGTTTCTAAAATCATTTTTAGAGTTGAAATGCACTTTTTGGGTAAATCAGGTTTTTTTGAGTCCAAAAGGGTATTTTGGTCATTTCACAATAAAAATGATAATTCCTCATGAAGGTCATTGAGCATGCATTCTAAGATTCTAGAGGTCATTTCTAGGGTTATAGATTCATTTTTGAAGTGGAAATGCATTATCGGGCAAAATTAGGGTTTTTGGGTCAAAAAGGGCATTTTGGTCATTTTACCCTAAAAGATAATTTCTCAGTAAAAATCACTGGGCATCTTTGGAGGAATTAATTTGGGTCAAAATGAGTTGGGTTATAAATTTTTGCGCATCATTGATTAAATTTTGCATAAAAAGTCAAGTTTCGAAGAAAAGGGCAAAATGGTCATTTCCGCTAGAGTGAGGCCCAAAATCAATTTTGGGAATGGTGTTGTCATGGAATTTTGGGCCCAATGATTGAATCCTAGGATGAGCCCAAAATAAAAAAAAGAATCTTCATGGAATAAAAGAATGATCATAAAAAGAAAAATAAAAAAGAATCAAAATAAGGTAGTGTCCTTAATAAGACAAAATGTACTATTTTGTGACAACTTGCATTTTTTCCCTCTCCTTCCCTCCACATGGCTGCGAATTTCAGCCCTCCTTTTTCCCTCATTTTGTGTTTCTTCATGCCCTTAATCCATGTGAGTTGTATTCCTAGCCATTGATTAAAATTCTAGATCAAATCCTAGGCTACAACTATGTGCAAATTGACCTAATTGCCCTCAACAATTTTTGTGTACAAAAAACTCTTCAATTTCATATGACACCAGCCATTCCTCACTCATTTGTGTTTTCTCTTTGTCCCTAATCCATGTGCATTGCAATCTTGGCCCTTGATTCAAATTCTATCTCAAATCTCAATGGTTGGCAAAAGCACAATGTCATATATACCCTTAATTTTGCACCTCGTATAAAACCCAAAATAAGAGACCATAGGGGGGGATTCTCATTTTACCCTAGCACACAATCAGATCACAATTCCTCTCCTCCTCCCCTCTCAAACCCAAGACCACCTCCCACCATTTCCACCACCAATTCTTCAATTTTCAACCATCCAAACTTCATTATTCTTGATTCCTACACTAGATCCATTTCTAATCTTGCATTATCTTCAAAGTTCATCATCAAATCCTTCAATATCAAGTGATTTTCGTGGGATTCAAGAGGGGGTTCAAGTGTTCTTGGTTTCTATTTTGATCTTCTTCTTCATTTCAAGCAAGATCTAGAGGTAAGCTCACAAACTCTTGCATTTTCTTTAATTTTCATTATGTAATCTCTCTTCTCCTCATCTCAACTCCTTCATATATTGTTGTTGATGCTTTGAGGAGCCATCTCAAACATTATTGACAAGCACTTAGGGAGGCTTGGGTGTTTGAGGTGGCTCCTTGGCTTTGAAGGAATTGTTCTTGTGTCTTCTTGCATTTTATTGTATTTTAAACCTTGTTGGTATAATTTTCATCAAATAAAAACCCATTCTCATACCCATTTTGCTAGTTTTGTTTCCTTTGATTTTGCGTGAATAAATGCATGATTTGGTTGATGTTTGTCTTAGGAACTTGCATGATAGATTAGGTCCTCTTCTTTTGTGTTGTTTTGTGTGTTAATTTGTCAATTTTTGCATGAAATAAGTTGATGATTCCATGCTTGTATGCATTCGGCCATGACTAGGTTTTTACCCCTTTGATTGCTTGAAGATTGTCATTTTGATTGTGGTTGAGTAAATGCAAGTTATGTCATTGTGTTTGTTTACTTTTTACCATTTTACTTTACCACTTCATTAACTTTTTACCAAAAAAACATAAAAACATTTTACCACTTTGGTTTTTACCATTTCACTTAGTTTTTACCAAAACATTTTTATCTCATCACATAAAACATTTTTACCTTCATTCAAAACATTTTACCACTTGCATCTTTGCATAAAAACTCCAAAACATTTTCTCATTTGCATTTCATACTTTTTCAACTTTATAAAATAAACCCCAAAATACTTTTACCACTTTCAAGACCAAAAACATTTCATCTCATTTACAAAACACCAAAACCCAAAAACATTTTACCACTTTCTTACCTAAACCTTTTACCAAAACATTTTCACCCTCATGCATCTTCATCCATCCCTATTTATGCGACACTCTCATGCATTCTCGAGTATTTATGCCTTGCATAATAAACGTAATCATACTCAAATGCTCATGCATTCTTGTATGCTCATGCATCCTCTTGTCTACTCATTCATGCATTCATTCTTGTATGCTCATGCATTCACATGCTTGCCAAATCATGCATCATTGCTCACATGTTCATTCACCTAACCTAGAATACTCTATGCCTATGATCAATTGTATTCCTTTGTTCTTGATGCCATTTGAATGTCTTGACTTAATTGTGCACAAACCCTTTTACACAATCATGTGCCCTTATAAGGCTACCAACATGTGTAGCATAGAGGCATATGTGCCCCTCTTGAGATTGCTTCCAACTTGTGTAGCAATTCTCCTTCACACACAAACACAATTGTTTTGAGAACTTTGTCTTGCATCTATGACAATTAAATCTCTTGATTATATTGGCATGCTTAATCTTAGTTGATGATCAACATGTTCATGATTGCTTGATTAGTTGAATATGTTTGAACTTCATTCATTCATGTTGCATTTGGTTTTGGACATAGAATTCGATTGAAAATGATTTATTTATTTTTTTAAAAACTCTTTTCCAAACCAATTAATTTTCAAAGCATTTTCAATAAACAAAAATAAGCAAGTAGTGGAGGTCACCCATAACCTTTGTTAGTTTGATCTCTATGAACGCTCTTCAATTTCACATGAGTACTCAGCGATGATTACCCATAACCTTTGTTAGTTTAATCATTCGCTAATGCTCGTCCTACTTCGAAAACCTTTTCAAAACTAAAGAAATTAGAACTACGTCGCTTTGATTCCCATTTGGGATACGTAGGAGCGAGCCACGTCCTCGTCAAGCACAACAAACCAAAATTAATTCGATTGCGAAAGCCCTTTTTGATCATCTAAAATAAAAACCGATTATCATTAATGATCACTCGCGCCGTTGCCGTTTGGTTGTTAATGATAATTTCATTTTCAAAAGAGTTAGTAGTGCGGCCACTCTAAACCGTTGTTGTTTGGTCGTCGCGAACACTCGAATCAAAAGCAAAACCGATTATCGTTAATGATCACTCGCGTCGTTGCCGTTTGGTTGTTAATGATAATTTCATTTTCAAAAGAGTTAGTAGCGCGGCCACTCTAAACCGTTGTTGTTTGGTCATCGCGAATCCTCACTCCTACTGCGAAAACTCATCTAAACAGACTAAAAAACAAAAACCTTTTTAGGACAACCAAGAACTACGTAGCTTTGAATTCTCCATCGCACCAAGAGATACGTAGGAGCGAGAGGCCAACTCTCGTCAAGCGCCAAAAATAAAAATTTTCATTAAGTCTTCTCACTCCCTTCTCAATAAAGAGGCAAAAGAAAAGCATTTTCAAATCAACACTTCAAACCACACATTTAATTAAAGGTTCCATTTCGGTAGAAAGGAGGTACGGGGTGCTAATACCTTCCCCATGCCTAACCGACCCCCGAACCCATATCTCTAGTTTTCGAAAGACCATCCGCCTTGTCTAAAAGACCTTTTTTCAATGTTTTGGTCTTAAAATTAAAATATTGGTGGCGGCTCCATACCTTTTCCACGTTGTACAATGAGAAGTCCGAACCGGATTTTTTGGGGTGCAACAGTACTGTTGCTCCAAAAGATTAAAAGGTACTGTGCTTAGGAATGTAAGGGCTCCCCAAAATAAGAACATTAATAATAACTAATCCGAAAACTAAAAACTAGATGTAGGTCCACGATGTGCAGATACATGACTGGCAGATGAAGAGGGTATTGCTTCAGCAGGCGAACGTAAATCTGCAACCTGAAAAGCAGAGAAAGGGCAAAAAGGAACAAAAGTAAGAAATAAGAAATTGTACTAGATGCTTATAACAAATAGCATAAACATAAAATCTTCACACCAGAATACCATACCTACTAACAATCTAACGGATACCATACCTACTAATTACATGCCAGTTTATTTATATGAAACAATCATCTAAATGGCTTCTCCTAAAGTTTCCAGATATAGAAGAACAAAGAAAACAAAGCTTAATAATTCAATGTCTAAGCCAGCAGCCAGACTTGTTTCCAACAATGTTGGAAAATTTGATGATTTTCATTGGACCAATAATATTCCAGAGTGTCCTGTATACTACCCTTCACAACAGGAGTTTGATGATCCTTTTGTATATCTACACAAGATTGCTCCAGAGGCATCTAAATTTGAGGCTGTGGCAAACGATGCCTTTCACAGTAGATTTAACAGTTATAAAGAAAGCCAAAGCATTCCTAGAAGCACTAACAAATAATAGATAGTGTTTTCTTGTCCTCAACATACATAAAAAATCAGAAAAGCTCAAATACTTGATTAGATCTAGCTGGAAATTGACCACCAACTTGCTGCATTAGAAAAGCTACTTGCTCCTCTATTGTTCAAACTTTACCAACTTCTGCCTCTAAAGCTTGAACTCTTGCATTACTCGCTTGTAATTCCGACTGCAGCCTATTATAGTCAGTCACTATGGTTCTCCATCCCCAACTGAATATAAAGTAAAACAAAAAATGAAAATCAAAAATTATAACTCATTAGAAATTATTAATTAATTCAAACTAATAAGAAGTAAATTGTATACCAATGACTTTAACTGGCCACCATTTATTGGGCTTTTTCTGGTCAGTGGGTAAAAAACTTCCATCTTCATCGTCTAGGGCATTTTCAAATCCAAAGGATGGGTCAAAATCATCTAGAGGATCACTCTAAGAATTATCTTGAACTTCAGCAGGTGCAGATTGAGTTCTAGGAGTAAACCTTTTTTTCTTGGCCATTCCTGCAAAACCATATTTAGATGTAAGAGAGTATGAAATTAAAACATAATGTAGTTTCAAGTGAGAATGTAATTAAGTTGAATGGTGACAAATTTCAGCTGCCTGTTGTTTTAGAAATCCATTCAAACTTCAATGATAGCTGAACAATTATATTTAGAAATCAAAATATGTGCACTACTACTAAAGCAAGTATTAATACTATATATAATTACTCGGGACCTAGAGAGGAAAAAGAATACTAAAACAAGTGTTAGTATACTCCCCATAGTATCTTTGGAGTAGATAGTCACACTCAAAACACCCCAAAGCCAGTACCAAATAGTGCAGGATTTTTATAGTCCTCTATCAAGTACATGTCTAGTACATTTTTTGTCAATCAAGGTTTCATATATATTGTTTATACCATTCCTCTAGCATTGAACCTAATTAGACAAGTCATTAACACATGGCAGTGCAAAATTAATTAATTAATTTAAACGAGAGAGAGTGAGAGAGAGACGAACCTGGTGTGGGTGTAACGGAGGCGAGAGAGAGCGAGAGAAATGAACGACGAGAAATGAACTGCAAATTAGTCATAGACAGAATGTTTATGTTAACAGTAATTCTCTGAACAGCAAGATACCAATAAGTATTTTAAGCATAACTTTTACTCAATAAAAGTTACCCATTTGAGTTTGAAACCAAAATGTACCTAAAAAAGACATGGAAGCACATCTCAAAAATTCTGCTTATTAAGTAAATGCATGAAAACTGAATTTTAGCGTTATAGCATTGAATTTTTCTTACATTCTTGTAAGCTAGACTGAACTGAATTCATTCAACAAATCTTTCTTACCCACAAAGAAACTTCATAACACATCTAACAGAACTAGAAGGTATTTCAAAAACAATTTGTCAAAAGATGTGTCAACATTAAAACCATCTAACTGAATTAGTGAAAGTGGAGAATGAGATGATTTCTTATCCTCAAACCAAAGTTAACCACAAAAAGCAACATCCTCACAAACTGAATTGTTTCTGGTTTGAAAAAGGGTTAAAAAGCATCATCCTCACAAACCATTATCCTCAGAAACAATCATCTAACTGATTTAATTAATGCTTTTTGTGGCTAATAGGCATTGCACAATCATCTCATTATCCCTTTAAAATCATCAAAATTGTAGTAACGATTGTGAGAATGAGAGTTGTATCCCTTTGAAATCACAAATCACAACTCTAATCTCATTCTCCATTCCAACACCAAAACTTTTATCAGTATCCTAATTGTGCAATGCCTATTAGCCACAAACCAAAATTAATTAATTAATCTAAAGCTTTCTTAACCCTACTTCTAAAATTGTTTAGGCAAAGACTTTTTGTAACACCCAAAATAATTTAATTAATTATTTGATTAAATTATTTAAGTGTTGAAATATTGTTATTATTATTATTATTGTTATTATTATTAGTATAATTATTATAATTATTGATATATTAATTTATTTATAATTGAAGGGAGTGGTATTAATAATTTCGGGATGGCAAATTTGGCCCAAGAAGCCCAAGCCCGAGACTTAGGCTCCTAAGGCGCTGGGGTTGGGGTTTTGCGCCTCATTCTTGAGAGAAAGAAAGAAAACAATCGTGAGAAGAGAAGAGAGAAGAGTGAGTCGCGAGTGAGAGAGGAGAAAGGAGAAGGGAGATCGCACAAAGAGAAGAGGAAAAGAAGAGCTGTTGCTGTGGTTCTGTTGGTGACTCCGTGGAAAGTATCTCGTCTTCGGTAATATCAAGGTAAGGGTGGGTCTTACCTTATAATAGGGCTTAGAATGGGTTATATGTGAGGGTTTAGGGTTTATATCATTTGTCTCATAATTCTATTGTTGAATTTGATACATGATTGATTGTGTGAAGATTGATTGTCTCTATGTGTTATATTGAAAATTGTATGAGTTATGAGATGTATGTGAGAATCATAGTGTATGCCAATTGATGGATAAATTGAGTGTTTGAAGATGGGAAATGAAGTTTGAGATGTTAGAAATAATTGTTGAATAATTGAACATATGTAAGCTTGGAAAAAAATTGAGTTTGAAGGACCCTAGGCGCCTTAGGCGCCATTGTTGTTTCCCATTTCCATGCATTGTTGCTGCTGTCTGTGCGCCATGGGCGCCTGTTGCCTATCTGCTGTGTTTCAGTGTTGCTGCCTTGGTGCAGTGGCGCCTTGGGCGCAGGATTCCTGTGCCTGGGCGCCAAGGGCGCCTAAATTTGGCTGCCCGTGTTGCGTTCCCAAGTTACATTTCTGGGTAGTCATGTTATTGGGATGTCGTTGTGGTTGAGTTTTGGTTGCTAGGCTGTATGTCCTGAAATGTCACTGGGATCCCCTCCCCCGGGAGCCATGTTGCCTGCCTTGTTTTCTGTTGCAGTTTTTGGGTCCCTTTGCCTAGGCGCCAAGCCATTTATGTTTCCCTTGATGTTTTAGTCTCTGTCTCAGGGTGGGATACCTTGCCTAACTATACTAAGTTGTTCCAGTGTGGCTCCATGTTGTTCCAGTGCTGTTTGAGAAGGCGCCCTAGGCGCCCATGCACATGTTACATTGCCTGTGTCACTGGTTTTGGTGCCCCAAGCGCCCAGAACTGGTTGTTATATCATGTGTCGTGGGTTGGACCTTGCTCCTGAGCACTTTGTGTACTGTTGTGACATTTTGGTGGGTGCCCTGTCCCTGGGCGCCAAATCCTGCACTGTGTTGCCAATTCTGTTCCCTGTGCCAGTTCTGTGTCTGGGCGCCAGGTGCCCTGTGCCAGTTTTCTGTGGGCGCCAGGATCCCTGCTGCGCCAGTTTTTGTGCTGCTGTTCCCTGCTAGGCGCCCAGCGCCTGGGAGCCATTTTCAGCACGTGTCTCAGTTTTGTCTCTAATTTGTTTTTGACGTATCTTTTGACTCGGGTGTCCGTTTTAAGTGCTTCAACGTGCGTTTCGAAGCTTGTTCAGTCCTCTATCTGTATGTGCTACTGTAAGGTGGAAAATGATTAATTTGGCTGAAAGTTTCTGGACACTTGTATGTTGCCAATGATGTGGTAAAGTGACGGTGGATCTACGGATCAAAAAATTTTGGTGATGATTTTAGGCTACGGTCTTGACGTTGTGATTGAAAATGATGATGTTTCATAGTGTCTCATGCATTTCATGTGCACAAAGCGACGGTATAAGGCTTCGGCCTTCGAGCAAAGGGACGGTGATGCTCACAAGCGACGGTATGCCCAATTGGCGATTTATAGTGATGATGGTACCACATGCATATGCCTGGTGGGGTTGCATTTCATATACACATACGCATTGTTGTGATGTTCATGATGGTTGTATGTGAATGTAGTTGTTGTGTGTACTTATATTTAAATATTTTGGTTGTTCTGTGCATTTGTGAATATATATATATATATATATATATATATATATATATATATATAAACGTATATATTGTTGAATAGTTAATATAAAGGTATATGTTGTTGACTGGTTGATATACATATAGATATATTGTGAAGTTAATTATAATATAATTATAGTTGCTGTATGTTATCATAGGCGGATTCAGTGGGTGTTCCCTGTGTTCTCGGGAACACCCCAAATATCCTCTTTTAGTGGTAATACACCCCAAATATTCTGTCTTAGTGGTAATACATCTTGCTTTAGTGTCGTTGAAGGAACACCCTATTTACTCCTGAAGAAAAAAGGAACACTCAAATTTTGCATCCATTTGCACCAAAGACCTAAATTTCACTTACCCAAACACCACACACTTTTATTATAAAAAAAAAACACCACACAATTGTGAAGACCTTTAATGCCAGTGTCACAGAACATACTTTGAAGATTCACTTCTACTGGGCTGGAAAAGGAACCACTGGCATACCAACAAGAGGAGTTTATGGACCTTTAATATCTGTTATTTCAGTGGATCCTAGTAAATCACATCCGGCATCTTCTTGTTACTTAGTTTTTTTTATCAGCTTAGACAATTTGGCAAATAAACACTACAGACACACTATCGCACGGTCACATCTGGGTTTGAACCCGAAAGTCGGTGTCCCCATATTGCTGAATTTGTTAATGCAACCAGTAGTGGGGGATTACTGTCATTATGAAATGTATAATTTATTTATTTAAATATATTATTGTTGTTTTTAATTATATTTTTAGCAAATTTTGTATTTAAAAAATTTGACACCCCCGACTCCGGGGTCCTGGGTCCGCCACTGAGGAACACCCTATTCTAAAATCCTGGATCCGCCCCTGTATGTTATTATATGTATAGTGTAATGTTATATTTATATAAATAAGTTGCTGTATGATGTCACACACACATATATATATATATATATATATATATATATATATATATATTGTTGAGAGTCTTATATATATATATATATATATATATATATATATATATATTTTGTTGAGAGTCTTATATATATATATATATATATATATATATATATATATATATATATATATATATATATATATATATATATATATATATATGTAGTGGTAGTCGCTGTACATAAATATATATATTAATAAAATATATAAAGGTGCTGAGGTGATGGGTGTAGTTCTATATCCTAGTATATTGCTTATTATAAGCCTTATTATGCGGTTTAGATTCACCCCTTTGTTGTTATTATTACAGGTAACCATGAGTGAATGTTGTTATTTCTTCACTCCTGAGTCGGTCTAAATGCTCTGATACGTAACACTCAGGGGATGGGGCGTTAGCTGCACTTTGTTTTGTTTAATTATTTTGTTGAATAATTTTATAGAGATGTTTACATTATTGTTGAGACTGTAGTTGTTTCATAAGGTATTATTTTTATTCCGCTGCGAGACGTGAAGAGTTCCCGTTTATGCGAACTGAAACAATAATATATTTTTGGAGGATTACATTCCCATCGCTGTGTGTTGCGTATTTGCATGATTTTTTTTAAGAGACATGATGTTATTAGAAGGTTGTTGCTTGTGTGAAGAAATACGTAGCATCCCATTTCATGTGTAAAAAAAAAAATTTTGAACTCTGATAATTTTTAAATTATTATTTATATTGCCGGGTAGAAATGGGGTGTTACACTTTTCCAGAGATTCAATTCTCCTCAGAAACATTATTCAGTATTCACAAAAAAAAATGAAATTACAAAATTCAGCCACGGGACGATTCAATTCAATATACAATACCAAAGTTATCAAGTTATAATAAACCACTTCCAGAAATTAAACCCACTACAAAAAATCAAAACCCTATTTTAGAGAATCAATCGTTACTACAAAAACTATTCAAACTCAAAACCGTTCAAACCCTAAAGAAAGAGAGAATGAGATAGAGAGAGAGAGGTAGAAAGAAGACGCACCTGAGGGTTGCTGGCTGGGTGTGGCGGAGAACTGAAGAAAAAGAGGAAGAGGAAAAGGGTTGCTAGCTGCGTGAGAGTGTTGCTGCTCGTGAGAGAGAACTGAAGCGCTGAGAGAGAGAGAGAATGAGGGTTTTTTGTTATTTTAATTTTTTTTAAATTAAAATAAAATAAGCGCTTTGATAAAAAAAAGGGGGGGGGAAGTTTTTTTACAAACAAAACCACCTCAGTATGACTATAACCGCCGCCGCTTGAATCCCTTTACTTTTTTTTTTAAAAACCACCTCAGAATTCCTCAAAACCGCAGCAGTATAGTTACTTTCTGAAGCGCTTACATTAACCGCCTCGTAAACCGCCGCAATATTTACACCGGCGGCGGTTTTGCCATAACCGCCGCCGGTTGCCATTTTTGTTGTAGTGAATATAGTACTAACATTGATTTCTCGCTTCACTAAATAAGAGAAATATTTCGTATCCTTTAAAATTGTATAGGTAGTTCTGCTATCAACGAGACACATATCTCCATTAGGATCGGTAAAGAAGTCAACTACATCTAAGTGAGTAACATCCATATTACCGTCATCTTCATAAGATAAATTTGTCTCGATCTTTTTATCTTTATTTTTAAGTGATTGTTGATAGAGATCAACAAGATGATTTGGTGTACGACTCGTACGACATTTGCCTCCACAATGATAGAAAATATTTTCATTATTTTTGTTACTTTGCCCACTTTTTTCATTTTTTCCAACACTTTTCCATTTCTCGTGAAAAAATGTGTTCTTGTAATTTCCACTATGACTATGATCAAGACCACTATCACAGACTTGCCCATAGTGATCGTGTGTTGCTATACATTCACTTCTGGGAATGAAGCAGTACTAATGGGACGGGCCTGATGATTCTTAATCAAAAGTTTATTACTTTGTTATCGAGTGTTGATACATTCACTTCTGGAAATGGAGAAGTACTAGTGGGATGAGCCTCATGATATTCCAATGAATTTTAGTGGAATGCGCAACAACATCATATAAGTCAAGTAATAATATTCTGGCATAGTGTACTAGAGAACGTATTATAAGGTCATGTTGCATTTTCCCATGAATTTATAAGGCAATAGATTATACTAATGATCAAGCAATTGTTTTCTTGTAAAATTAAACAAGATAGATAAATATAATATTGTGAAGAAATAAACATAAATAAAACTATGCATCTCCCAAACTCCAAATACGGTACCCATTTTAAAAATTAAAACCTTCCATTGTTGAAGTAGTCATCGCCGAATTATTATTTCTGGAATATTACATCGAATGTGAAAAAGAGACCTTTAACAAAGTAAAATTTTAAAAGAGAGATTATACGGAGAAGGAAAGTCTTAGTGCCAATTAAATTCAAATGCAAATGATACATACTCTATTTCTTATTAAAATATCTAAAACCCAACAATAATAAGAAAACACAAATTAGACCTTACAAGTTGCTGAACAAGACATTACAAACAATTCTATAAAACAAATTAAGCAGTAACATATATGAACGACTAAGGATGATTTGCGAATTATATTACTTTCCCTGTTCTCCTAATGCAATCCAATATGAACTTCAGTTGTTTTTTTTTTCTTCAAGAAAATGAGATTAGAGATAGGGATCCACCATATGGGAGTCTCCAGAATCATTCTGATAGCATTCTTGTGATTGTAACAAGTAATATATCTACCAATTTTTGTAATTGTTCCTTTTCAGCAATTTCATTACCGAATAAAAGTTAAACAAGGAGATTGTTAAATTAAAGAACCAAAAGTTTGTCCCACTTGACATGTTGTTTCTTTACTCGTACAAAATCCATGTGATAAAAAAAACTAAAGAATCCACGAAGTAGTAAACACGAAAGAATTTAAGAAACATCAACAAATAATAAACCATTATCTTGCAAAATAATAGCAGAGAAGTTGCAAAACTAGTGACTTTAAGTGGAGAGCATGTTATTGTCAATAAGTATAGGAGGCATTGTGAAGCCATATAAAAGCATTCATTGCCTCTTTTCCTTTTGTCGCACCCCGAAAAATCCTTGGAGGGATTTTTCTTCGCACAACGGGATTTTAGAGTCGCCACCAATATTTTTTAAAGGTAAAACATCGGGAAACCTTTTTTGGAAAGCAATGGCCTTTGGAACCATTAGATTTGGGTTCGGGGGTCTAATTACGTATGGGGAAGGTATTAGCACCCCACAACGTCCCTTCAAAGAAGGGTTACCTTAATTAAATATGTGATTTGCAAAGTTGATTCGGAAAAATGCTTTGTTTTTACCTCTTTTGCTGATGAACGACTTAATGAAAAATCTTTAGTTTTCGCGCTTGACGGAGGGGATCCGCTCCTACGTATCTCCCGGTGCGATGGAGAATTCAAAGCAACGTAGTTCTTGTTTTCGAAAAATGCTTTATTTCGGGAAAGTGTTTGGTTTTTGAAAGGAAAAATGTTTTTGGTTTGTTGTGCTTGACGGAGAGTATCCGCTCCTACGTATCTCCCGGTGCGATGGAGAATTCAAAGCTACGTAGTTCTTGTTGTCTAGAAAGAGGTTTTTGTTTTTTACCTTGTTTAATTGTGAAAATTGAGCTTTCATGATGATCAATTGAGCAAAGGCTCCAAGTGACCACCATTAGCACTCCATTGTTAATAATCATGCAAGCAAAGGCTTTGCAAGACTACTAACAAAGTTTTTGGGTTAGTGAAAATCTTTAGGAAAATTAGGCATTCACGATGATCAATTGAGCAAAGGCTCCAAGTGATCGCCACTAGTACCTCATTGTTAATAATCATGCAAGCAAAGGCTTCACGAGACTACTAACAAAGTTTGATTTTGAAGAGTTTTCGCAATTGGATTGATTCTTGTTTAGGGAAACATTTATCCATTATTTGGGAAAAAAGGTTTGTGGAAAAAAATAAGTTTACTTAGGAGAAAGAAACAAAATTTAAAAAGAGAAACAGGGGGTGCAGTAGTAAAATGGGGTGCAAGTTACAAGAGGGCTCTATTATTAAAACTGGGGTGTAGGTAATAGCCCATTCTCATTTTTATTGAGCTGGTCCGTTTCAAAAAAAATCGTGGGCTTCAGAGGGGGGCGTGCGAAGTAAACAACAGGAGTGCTAATAGAAATCTGAAAAAAAAAAGTGAAAGGACGAAAATGCCCCTACGTTTATACTATAAAAGCCTAAACTAAAATGAAAACCCTAATTCCATTCTCTTTCTTCACGCGACGCCTCACCCCCAGAATAAAAAATCAAACCCCAAATCCTCTCTCCCTCCACGATGCTGTATCTCTTCTTCCTTTTCCCTTCTCCGCCACCATCGCGACCCAAACCTCCACCTTCTCCTCCTTTCCCGTACTTAATCTCGCCTCATTTTCTCCTCCACCATAAACATCGGACTGAACCTCTCTCTCTCTCTCTCAACCGATCCACTATTTCTCCGATCTGGTTTCAGCTAGTGGTGCGGCTTGGTTCAGTTGCTGACTGTTTGGGGGTGTGGTTTTTTGGTCGTGGTTCGGTTTGTGGTGGAGACGGTGATGACAGAGGTAAGGGTGGATGGATAACGGTTTGATGGTGGCGGTGACCGTGAGTGGCTTTAGGGCGTGGTGGTTGCGAAGGGGAAGAGTGGGTTGGCTACGGTGGCATGGAGGAGGTGGTTCAGTTTGATGGTGGCGTACGGCGAGGCTACGGCGGCGGTCTACAGGCCAACGGCCACCGTGGACGGTGTCAACGTGTCGCTGCGTTTCGAGCTTCGGTGGTGATGCTTACGATTGACGGAGACAGGAGGTAGACGACGGCAACGGTTTGTCTACGGCGAACGGCCGCCGTCTACGGCAGTCGTAGCCTACAGGTATGCGAATCTCTCTTTTTTTATATATTTTTGACTGATTTCCCTATTTTATTTATAAAAACAGAATCCTTAAAACCTAGTTTTTTCCTAACTCTAATCCTATTTGATTTTACTCAAGATTTCTTTTCCTAAGAAAGAGGGACAGAAACCGTAATTTGTTTTTGAGGTTCCTACAAAGCTTATTTTCTATTCCTAATCTGTTCCTCATTTTTCCACCACTGAATCCTGAGTTTTCCAGAAATTACTTATTGTTTCCTGCCATACTTAAACACCAACAGTTGTTACTAACAGCTTGCATATAAATGGTATTAAACGAATAAGTATATAAAAAAAGAATTAAACACCTATTTTCTACATGTTTCGGTATTAAGAATACACAGGGTAGTACCAACCTATATTCCAGCTGCTACTACTGCTGCCTACCCTTGCGTGTGTATTTTTCTCTGATTTTTCTCCCCTAATTTTATTCTGCTTTTTTTTGTATTTGTGTTTGCTGTGCCTCTGCCTGTGTTGTTTCTCAGAATTGTTCTCCTCCTAACTGATTTCAGTTCATTGGTATTTATAGGCTGGGGATTCTGGTGTAGAGGTGGTGTTGGAGCAGGGAATTAAAACCCCCAGGAGACCAAGCTGTTGGCAGCAGTGGAGCAGCAAGGGAGCAGCAAGGATGGCAGCAGGGGCAGCAACCTGTTTTTGCCCAAAAAGTGAAAAGCCAAGAGGCAAGGAGAAGGGACCTTCAACCCCATTCTCAAATTGCATTCTTGTTGCAACCCCAGCAGGCTGCGCCCAGTTTTTATTATTTTGTACTGTTTTTCAATTAATTTTTTTGTAAAAAAGAGTTGACTCTTTTTTTGCACTATTCCGCCTTTTTTTTTTAATTTTTTTGTTTATATATGTAACAAATTCAATAAAAGGGACAGCTAATAAAAATTCATTTTATCTTATTACTATTATTTTTTTACTAATAATACTTAAAAGAAGCGGTAAAAACAACACGAACCAACGCAACCACTCGCGCACGATTCGCAACCGACCCGCGCTCGCGTTATTTATTATTATTTTTATTATATTTTTTGGAGTCTTTTTTATTGGAAAGTAACGAGCGCCAAACAAAATCGTTCCACGAGAGTGCCAAAGACACCCGCGTTTAGAACAATATGCGAAGCGATAAAATTTTGGGATTTTTCAATTAGTCGGACAAAATTAGGGTATGACAGCTGCCCCTCTTTATTCGGATTTTACCAAGAAATATGAATTGGCCGAGACATATTTCGAAGATAAAATATGAATAAAGAATTCAGAAATTATACCAATTTTGTCTACTTGGAGAAACCCGAATTTTCTTTTTCTGTTTCTTCTTTTTTTTTCCTTTTTTTGAATCAACACTTGGAGCGTTGATGAGGAAACGATAAACGAAATGGTTAACAACATGCACGCTAACTGTGAAAAGCAAGGAAAGCGCTAAATGAAGAAAACGATAAAGAAAGTGGTAAAATGCCAGGTTGCCTAAAACCTGTAAACAAACCCTTGCAAATCCGAGTTTGCACGTGGCTTTGAGGAGCACGCATCCTGAGAATCTCTGGTCATTCGAGCGACCGGGGGGATTGTTATCAGCTCCAGAACTGATATACTGATCAATGCACGGCGTCCACTGTATCTTAGGCTGATACAACTATTCCGTTGAACCTCACATGGGGCTGCGGTCCATCGTGTTGCTCGTACACGATGTGAGACCATGAACAGAAGGGAGCACTGAACTCCGATAAGAGCGATTTGAACTCCAAACTGCAATGCACGCTTGAGCGCCGAACTGAAAAGCATTTGAACTCCGAACTAAGAGGGCATTTTCTGGGAACTGAGTGCGAGGATTAACATCGAAGTACTTATCCGCCCTTGTACCTGCAAGTGAGATGAACAAATGCATGCAATGCAAATGCCATGATTGCTTTTTGATGGGATGAATGTGATGTGATGCAGGAGTTTCTTTTTGCTTGCATGAATTTTTTTTGTCTATGTTTGATGAATGCAATGCAGGAATTTTATTTGTTTTATTGCTCTTTTGCTCTTTTTTTTGGATTTTTTTTTTGCTGTTTCGACCAAATCGTAGGACTTGCGTTATGAGGCGCGATGGTCGTCCATAATGGTGCGAGGGTCATGCTTCAGCCTTTTGAGAATTGTTTTGACGCGATCAGTGCTTTTGTTTGATTCTTGTGAATTTACCTGATCGAGAGATCATTTCTTTTCTCATGATTTTCAAAAGTTTCGCAATGATTTTAATGCTCTGATTTTTGCACATTTTCATAATTCGTTTATCATCTACCATAAAACATCATTTTAAAGCACAAATGAAAAGGAAGCAATGATAAAGCAATAAGCAGACGGAATGGAAAATTTTGGACTTTTTATTCATATGGAAACCGAACGCGCAAAAGGTCGCGCCGACTGAAAAGAGTACATTGAGAATTTTTGAAACTAGAAAAAAACAAGAAAAATGGACGCAACAGATCTTATGAGCGCTCTTTGTCTTTGGAGTGTTGATGCCAATCACCCATACTTATATCCTTGATCACCCTTTTATCCAAGCTTTTGGAGGCGCTGCTTGCCTCTTTTACTTTTTTAAGTCCAACCTTTCTGACCCTAATTTTTGCCTCGACCGCTCTTTGCGAGTTTTCAGTCCACCGGGTCGCTCTTTTTTGCCTAGGCCGCCCTTTCGAGTTTTCAACCTAGCGAGCTAATTCTTGCTTGGCTCATATTTCTCTTTTTTCCTTTTATTTTTCTCAGGCGTAATATTTCTTGACCGAATCTGAATTGACTGGGTTTCTGAGTTCTTCACCATCCATGTTGGTGAGTATCAATGCCTCTCCAGAAAAGGCTTTCTTTACCACATATGGTCCATCATACCTAGGAGTCCATTTCCCACAGGGGGTCACTCTGAATAGGCAGGATCTTCTTGAGCACAAGGTCTCCTTCGCTGAATTCTCGGGGACGAACTTTCTTGTCGAAAGCTGTCTTCATCCTTTGTTGATACAACTGGCCATGACACAGGGCAGCAATTCTTTTCTCCTCAATGAGATTCAGCTGATCCAGACGAGCCTGGACCCATTCTGCTTCTTCCAACTTGGTTTCCATTAGCACCTGTAGGGAGGGTATCTCAACTTCAATAGGGAGGACTGCTTTCGACCCATACACCAAAGAGAAAGGGGTTGCCCCGGTTGAAGTACGCACTGAGGTACGATACCCATGCAAAGCGAAAGGAAGCATCTCATGCCAATCTTTGTAGGTTACTACCATCTTTTGCACGATCCTCTTGATATTCTTATTGGCTGCTTCGACTGCCCCATTCATCTTGGGATGGTATGGAGAAGAATTATGATGTTGGATTTTGAAGTCCTCGCATAACTCTTTCATCATCTTACTGTTCAGGTTGCTGCCATTATCTGTGATAATCTTGTCTGGGAGCCCATAGCGACAAACCAGGTCTCTCTTTACGAACTTAGCAACCACAGAGCTAGTAATGCTGGAGTATGAAGCAGCTTCAACCCACTTGGTCAAGTAATCAATAGCGACCAGGATGAAGCGATGCCCATTTGATGCCTTAGGCTCGATAGGACTTATGACGTCCATGCCCCACATTGAGAATGGCCAGGATGCAGTCAGGACATTTAGGGAAGCAGGTGGCACATGAATGTGATCAGCATAGATTTGGCACTTGTGACATCTTTTCACGAAACTATAGCAATCTGATTCCATTCGCAACCAATAATAGCCAGCTCTTAAGATTTTTCTTGCCATAGTGTGCCCACTGGAATAAACCCCAAATGAGCCCTCGTGGACTTCTTTCATGATTTTTGTTGCCTCTTCTTCTGCCACACATCTCAAGAGGATCATATCATAATTCCTCTTGTATAGAACTTCGCCGTTCAAAAAGAAATTCCTTGACAATCTTCTGAGGGTTCTCTTGTCATTCTCTGACGCTCCGGGAGGGTACTCTCTGTTCAAGATGTACTGCTTGATGTCATGATACCAGGGCTTGTTATCAGACTCTTCCTCAATTGTCACGCAGTAATGATGTGCTGGCAAATCTCGATACTGAATCTTGATGTGAGTCAAGCTTTTGTCGTAGTTGATATTGAACATTGAAGACAAAGTGGCTAGCGCATCAGCCAACTGGTTCTCATTGCGAGGAAGATACTGAAATGTGATTTCCTCAAGAGGCTCAACCAACTCTAGAATGTAATCTCGGTAAGGGATCAACTTGGAGTCCCTGGTCTCCCAATCACCATTCACTTGGTGAATGACTAGAGCAGAATCTCCATACACATCGAGTCTCTTAACTTTCCAATCAATGGCTTCCTGGATACCAAGAATACGTGCCTCATATTCTGTCATATTATTGGTGATGTAGAAGCCTAGTCTGGCAGTGAATGGAATGAAGCGATTATCAGGGGAAATCAGCACTGCCCCGGCCCCGTGCCCATATATGTTGGAGGCACCATCAAACACCACTCTCCATCTTTCATCTTCTGGGGATTTCCCTTCTTCAAACAAGGCCATGATATCTTCATCTGGAAAGTCATACTGCATAGGCTGATAATCTTCAACGGGCTGGTGTGCCAGGTACTCGGCCAGTGCACTACCTTTAATTGCTTTCTGAGTGACATATAGGAGATCATACTCTGATAACTGCATTTGCCAACGGGCAAGTCTCCCTGTAAGTATGGGCTTCTCGAAGATGTACTTGATAGGATCCATTTTAGATACCAACCAAGTAGTGTGACTTAGCATGTACTGCCTCAAACGATGAGCAGCCCAAGCTAAAGCACAACAAGTCTTTTCTAGCAGCGAGTACCTTGTTTCACAGTCAGTGAATTTCTTGCTCAAATAGTAAATGGCATGCTCTTTCTTCCCAGATTCATCATGTTGCCCTAACACACAACCCATTGAGCTGTCTAGCATGGTTAGGTACAGGATCAGAGGTCTGTCGGGTACAGGAGGCATCAAGATAGGTGGATTCTGAAGATATTTCTTGATCTTTTCAAATGCTTCTTGACAATCATCATTCCATTTGGTCTCTTGATTCTTGCACAATAGTTTGAAGATTGGTTCACAAGTGGCAGTCAATTGGAATATGAACCTAGAGATGTAGTTCAGTCTTCCAAGGAAACCCCGAATCTCCTTTTCTGTTTTAGGAACTGGCATCTCAAGAATCGCACGCACCTTGTCTGGATCGATTTCTATCCCCTTTTGGCTAACGATGAATCCCAACAACTTTCCTGATCGCACGCCAAAGGTACACTTGGCAGGATTTAATCTGAGCTTGAATTTTCTCAACCGCTTGAAGAGATTTTGCAAATTGACGATGTGTTCCTCCTCAGTTTTAGACTTTGCGATCATATCGTCCACGTAGACCTCTATTTCTTTGTGCATCATGTCGTGAAATAATGTGACCATAGCCCTTTGATAGGTAGCACCGGCGTTCTTCAACCCGAATGGCATGACTCTGTAACAGAATGTTCCCCAAAGAGTTGTGAAAGTTGTCTTCTCCATATCCTCAAGAGCCATCTTGATCTGGTTATACCCTGAATACCCATCCATGAAGGAGAACAGTGAATGATGCGCCGTACTATCCTATAAGACATCAATATGGGGCAGGGGAAATCGTCTTTGGGACTAGCACGATTCAGATCTCTGTAATCAACGCACATTCTAACTTTCCTGTCCTTTCTCGGAACCGGCACGATGTTAGCAACCCATTGCGGATACTTGGCTACCGCTAGGAACCCGGCGCCGAACTGCTTTTTCACCTCATCTCTGATCTTTAAGGACATTTCTGGCTTCATTCTTCTCAGTTTCTGCTTTACCGGAGGGCATTCTGGCTTGACCGGCAACTTATGCACCACTATGTCAGTATCTAACCCTGGCATATCCTGATAAGTCCATGCGAAGACATCAACATAATCATGTAGGAGTTCGATTAGCTTCTTGCGCTCACTTTCCTTTATTGAAGTACCCACATTTACTTCCTTCTTACTGTCCTCCGTGCCTAGGTTAATTATCTCAACAGATTCCTCATGCGCCTGAATAACCTTTTCCTCTTGTTCAACCATTCCCATCAATTCTGGAGGAGTTTCCCAGTCATCCTCAACGTCCTCTTCAGCTTGGTTAACGGGGTGATCAAAATTAACATATGAACCGTTGGCATCATTATTTTCAAAGATATTCATTTTAGATCTGCATTTGCGGGAATAGAGAGAAATGAACAAGCAAAATAGAAACACAAGATGAAGACACATGATAATGAAAAGCAATTTTATTCATTTGAGAGTCCGAAACAACATTTTATTGATAGATGATATTCGAAGGAAAAACATGCATGCCCTTATGAAATATTCTAAGGCCTTGGGCAGAGCCAAAGAATTTGCATTACAAAATCATTACTTTGGAATGAAAATAATAGGGAAATCAATGATCTTCCAATTATCAAGCTCTTCATCTGCAGCACTGCGACGCACCAAGTCCACACCTTTGTCTTCCATAACTGATTCTTCCTCAATGACGGCCACCTGATTGGGGTCCAGCATACCCGTGCTCTTGAAGCTCTGGGAGAGATCATAGACAGGAACCTTCTTCAAGCTTGGTTCCCGCCCCTGAAGCTTAGCTAGCCTCCTTTCTCGCTTTTCCTCAGCCATTCTCTTCTTATCAGCTTGAGTGGGCCAATATCCTAACCCACGCTTATCCTTGTACTCTCGCAGCTGAACCGGTGCCAGAATTCCCTGCTCGGACTTTCCCAACCCTTTTCCAATCTGGTAACCATTTTTCAACATGACCTTGGCTACCATGATAGCAGCGTTAGATATCTTTGGTGCAGGCAATGGGGCCTCTTCCCCCATGAAAGCAGCATTTGCAATTTCCAGCGACTGAAAGGCAGATTCAAGTGACTCCTCTGCAGCCTCAATGTATTGAGAAGGATGGGGCTTGCTAACTATGAACTCTTCTTCTCCAAAAATGACTATCAGCTTGTCGTCGACTACAAACTTAAGCCTTTGGTGGAGGGATGAAGGAACAGCGCCGGCAGCATGAATCCAGGGTCTCCCCAGGAGACAGCTGTAGGATGATGCAATGTCCATGATCTGAAAGTTCACATAAAATACTTCTGGCCCTATCTGCATCTGGAACTCTATTTCTCCCATAACCTCCTTCTTGGATCCGTCAAATGCCCTAACTAGTGTTGAGCTAGGCTTCATATACGAACAGTCTACATCTAGTCTGCTCATAGTAGATTTGGGCATGACATTCAAAGAGGATTCATTGTCGATAAGGACCCGAGAGAGTGTATATTCACCACGTCTAACTGAAATGTGAAGTGCCTGATTATGCCCCTTCCCCTCAGGGGTGAGCTCATCATCAGTAAAGGTAATATAGTTGGATGCAACAATATTCCCTATGATGCCATCGAGCTGGTCAACAGTGATGTTCTGGGCTACATGGGCTTCATTTAATACTTTCATTAGAGCCGCACGGTGGGCCTCAGAATTGAGCAGTAGGGATAGAGATCTTTGCAGGAGTGTGGTGCAGCTGGTCCACCACTTTGTAATCACTCTGGCGCATGATCTTCAAAAATTCTGTGGCTTCTTGCTCTGACACCTTCCTACTTTCCTTGGGCTCTTGTGTTATACCTTTGCCTTTGCGAATCCTTTCCTCATCTTCCTTTGAGGGACCTTCTTTCAGGACTTCGGGGATGTTAACACGTCCGCTTCTAGTGACTCCACTGCTTCCCGCAATGTTTGTGACATCGGGAACAACTTGAGGCTTCTGAATTGGAACTGACACCCCATAGCTCCACGGAACGACACTGTTCTTTTAATAAGGAGCTGAGACAGGAATAACAATGGTCTTAGGTCTCTCCACGATCGACTTTCGGCTATACGGGACCTCAATAGGTTTCTGAACACTTCTATTCTTATCTGATTGGAAAGTCAGCACATCCTCCTCTTTCTCTTGCACACCCATTTGGATTATATGACGATCCAATAGGTCCTGCAAAACTGTCTTGAAGGCCTCACATGCCCCGGCACAATTAACATCAACACACACTTCTTTCTGAGTACAACCTCTCTTGATGACCCCGAACTTGCACAGCTCTGCATGAATAACCTCTAAGGGTGTCTGGATACACTCCACAGTTCTGATCAAGGATTGGCCCCCCATATCATGGATGGCATTGGTTGCAGGTTTCTCATGACCGGGCAGCGGATTAGTTGTGATGCTTGGGCTTTCTTGTTTGAAGGTTATCCCTTTGGTATCAATCAGATCTTGCACTACAATTTTAAAGGCCTTGCAGTCCTCCAAAACGTGTCCAACTGCCCCTTCATGAAATGCACAGGTAACATTGGGATTGTAGCCTCGGAAGTAGGGTGGCTGGACTGGTTTCATGGGTCTGGTATTGATGAGCTTGTTTGTGGCAAGATAGCCGAAAAGGTCAGTATAGGACATGGGGATGGGATCAAAGGTGGTCTGTTTTTTGTCTTGGTAGTTTTTGTGGTAGTTATTTTGTGGTGGACGGGTTGGTTACGTTTGAGTGGGGACAGGGATGTTTTGTGGTTGATAAGGTGGGCTTATGGTGATGGTGTTGGTCTCTCATTCTTTCTTCTTCGAAAATCCGGAGAATGGATTATTGTGGGTGGTTGTACCTGCGGAACCATGGGCAATCTTGCCGATTCTCAGTCCATTTTCTAGTCTTTCACCGATGATTACCATGTCTGAGAAGTTGGAAGATACGCTGCCGATCAACCGATCATAGTAAAACAGTGGCAGGGTTTCCACGAACATGAAGACCAGTTCTTTCTCCAACAAAGGGGGTGTCACTTGTGCAGCTAAAGCCCTCCACCGCTGGGCATACTCCTTAAATGACTCATTATCTCTTTTTGCCATGCTCTGTAACTGTGTTCTGTCAGGCGCCATATCCGTATTGTACTGGTACTGTCTGAGGAAGGCATCAGCCAAGTCCTTCCAACAATGGATATGGGACGGTTCTAGCTACATGTACCAGTTGAGGGATGCCCCAGCATGGCTCTCTTGGAAATAATGGATCAACAACTTGTCATCATGAGAATGTGTAGCCATTTTTCTACAGTACATGGTCAGATGGCTTTTAGGGCAAGTCACGCCTCGGTACTTGTCAAAGTCAGGCACTTTGAATTTAGGAGGTACAACCACATCCGGGATGAGATACAGATCACGAGCTTCTCTGGCTCTAGAGCTCGACCCTTCAATCATTCTTAAGCGTTCTTCTAACATATGATACCTGTCCCTAGCTTGAGGAATTTCAGCAGGATAGTTCTGAGGAAAACCAATCACACTGTAGTGAGGATTACTCATCGACACTACGGCTGGGTTCACGTGTGGGTCACGTGAGTTAGTGGTATTCCCAGGAATTGGTCCTTGAATTGGGGGATGGACCGTTGCTGGTGAATGAAAGCCAAACGGAGTTCCCGGCGGAATAGGAATCTGAATTTGGCCCTGAGGCGTTCCCGCTCCTCCGCTGTTTGCGGCTGAGATGGGTTGGACTTGCTCTGCAACCCTAAGAGGATTAATTCCTGCATTAGCCTCGGCTCTTGGAGGTGTGTATCCGGGTAGGAGTCCCCAAGGCATCCTATGCGTAGCTGGTTGGCCCTGGTTGCTGGTCCCTGAAGTATGAGCAAAGGTGTCAGTCTCAAGACTCGGAGGAGGGAGAGCGACAGCAACTTCGGTAGTGACGGCGGGATTTCCAGCGGCAGTTCCGTTCCTCAAAGCTTGTAGTATCCCCATCATTTCAGTCATCTGTGTTTCTAGTGCCCCAATTTTCGTTCTCAATTCCCGATTCTCCTGAGCCAATTGCTCTGGATTGGGAACCTCAGCAGTTGGGTTACCATGGTCTGATTCACCACTTCCTAAGTCTTCAATAACAGGATGGCCCGAGTCATTCTGGTTAGTTGCCATGAGCCTTGCTTGCAGACGAGTCAGGTATCGATGTTGGCGAACCAGCTTGCCTTTTTCTATTGATGGAACACAATTCATGAGCGCGGGAATCACATAAATGAATTCAAATGCAATGCGATATGTATGATTTTATGTTTGTTTTGGTGCCGGGAATCGCGGTGCAACTCGTCTTGTCATAGGCGTGTAAGTTTAAAGCTCTAACACTTTTCTTTTTTTTTTTAAATTTTGGTTGCAACGAGGTTGGAAGCAATAGACAAAACAAACACACTTTATTCAAAAGGAAGGAGTACTACAACTTCAAACTCGAAAGAAAAGCAAAGTATAATATTCTGAAGAAAATTATAAATTTTTTAGAGGAAATTTGCAATTTCCTAAGGATTATTACAATGCTCTAAAGTGAACTTCAAAGGCATATAGCTTTCAATTTCTCCTTCCTTTTTCTCTTCTTGCTTTCGGCTGCCCCCTTGGCCTTCTCCATGAGTTCTTCTGTCAGAATCTTGCAGTACTCGACAAACTCACACACCTTGGCCGGAGTGTTGAAAGGGTTCATTTCTGCTTTAGCTCTTCCTAGCTTCTTGGGAACATCCCTCACAGCTTGGTTAGCTAGTCCTGCTAGCTTTGAAAATTTGCTCCTCCAAAGCTGAATCTCATCCCTTAGCTCCTTGACGATCTCTTGGTCTTCTATTCTGCCAATTAATGCCATGAAACGTTTCTCCCAATACTGGCTTTCTGCTTGCACTTGCCCATAAGATTCCCTTAGGCATCGGAGATTCCTCTTCAATTCTTCCGACCTTCCTTATTCAAACCCTAAAGCTTGTTGATACTCTTTCAAGATCCCTATGATAGACTCTCTATCTTGCCTGATGCTTTTCACTTGGTTCTCTAATTCAAACTTCATCACTTGGAATTCCTCTTTTGACTTAGCTAGCGTATCTCTAACCATTTTCTCATTCCTCCATGACTTGGCATATAGTTTCTTCCATTCATTTGCTTCTGCCACAGCCTTATTCATCTTTGAGGCGCACCTCTTTACTTCCTCTTTAACACCTTTCAAATGTTTTTCAATTTCCCTCTTGCTCTCCTCTTCTATTTCAAGTTTCCTATTGGTTGCTTCAATAGCTACGGCTTGGAGAGCGTTTTCATTTTCTAGCTTCCGCTTGTCTTGCATCACCTTTCCCAATCTGTTTTGCAAATCCCTTTTCTCTTCTTCCGCTTTAGATAAGGCCAACTTAGCCTCTTCTAGTTCTTCAATAAGGGGAACGTGAGGTTCCAGGCATTTTCTCTTCAAGTGATGGCACCTTTTGGTTGGATGACCGAGTTTCCTTAATCCTCTTTTCAAGCCATTGAGTGAAGGAGATAGCAGTGGTCCTTTTAGATAACTCGCCTCTGTCTTTCCGCACCACGGTTTCCCAAGCTTGCAAGACTCGCCGAAGTAAGTCCTCGTCTTTAGGGATCCCCGCATGGAGGTAAAAATGAGACAGCATAGCTTCGGAGAGTGAGTCCCGCATAGGGTACCCGAGTTGTCTCAAGGTCAAAGATGGGTTATAATTGATGCATCCCTGTGTTCCCATGAGAGGAACGTTCTGGAAACTGCCACATTGGAATATCACTGAGGGTTTATCTTCCCAACACTTGTGCGAGAACCATCGAATTTGAAGAGCATCGAGGTTCTTAAAAGTATCCTTCCACTCCTGAGGGCTCATAGTCTTCGGATTACAACCCAAGGCATAGGAAAGCAAATCTCCAACATCACTTTTGTTAATGCACACATGACTGATCAACCAAGCATATAGCACAGGGAAGGAACAACACATCTTATCCTTTCGGAACTCATGATGGCGGGTGAAGGCACGATAGGTCTCTGCGAGAATAGCGGGAACCGGACTGATGGGGCTTTTTGCACTCTTGAAAGCTAGGAACACACCAATAGCGGTTTCATCTATATGTTTCTCAATCTGAGGGAAAAGAACAATGCCGAAGATGGTCAAGGCTAGTACTTGCTTGAAAGAAACCCAATCATTTGATACTACATAACTAGTCATCAAACTCTCAAAGTACTCCTGAGGAAACCCAAATATCTTGTTACGCTCAACTTTGTGGGACCGCACCTCTCCTACACTGATTTGTAACAGGAAAGCAAACTTCTCATCTGAATAATACCGCCCCTGATACTGGTAAGGTCTAACCTCTGAGCGATCAAAACCCAGAATCTTCTCATACTCCTCTAGGGTAGGCGCCATTTGGAAGTTCTTGAAAGAAAGCACCTAACCTCTGAATCATAGAACCAACATAGGGCGGCAATGGCACTCTCTTGTACTTCTAACTGTAATAACTTGCGGATATTCCCATAAGTCTTGTCGAAGGACCGGAGTTCAATAGGACCTAATAGGGAAGCATACTCCTTCAAACTAGTTACATCAATCTTCTTTACAATGGGGAACCTCGAATTGAATGCGGTTTTGCCTTTTGATTCCATATTGCTTTCCTACACCCCTGTGACAAGGTTCGGTGTTATGTTGCGATTTCCGGCAAACAAACTTTAATGCATGAAGAATGCAAATGATGAAAGTTTTTTTTTCAAAATTTTGTCAGGTGCAAATGCAATGGTGCAAAATGATGTGAATGCGAAATGATGTGTTATTTACATGGAAAAGGGGTAAGAAAATGAGGTTATTGGTGGTATTTTGAACATATTCAAAGATACACGCTACATGCCACCTCATGTAGGTGTTTATGAGGGGAAAAGAAAATTACTTTCTACAATTTTGAAATAGAGTTTGAGAAAAAGGAATGCCTAAGCTAATGCAACAAACAAAGGCGTGCCCCTGTGTCCTGCAAAGGGTGGGAATCCTAGGGTCTAGAGTCGACGAAAAGGGTAATCCTCCCATGTAGGTTCTAATCACTTCCTCACAATAGCAACCAAGAGCTAAAGTCTCTCTCATGATGACACCCACAATCGTAGAAAGCTACCGAGTGTGAGCTATCATGACAAAGCGTACTCTTGGGCGAAACTTTCATGAGAGCCATATAGACAAAGGTCTACGAATGGCAGTCACTAATCGTTCCCACTCTCCTAGGTTTTTGTTCAGACCTTGGGTTTTAGGCTCCACTCAATGCTCACAAGTATAGGGTGTGAAGTGTGTGTTGAGGGCACAACACCTAGAAATAACTACCCTTCCCCACCTGCAAGAGAAACCATGAACAGTCCGGCCAAAAAGGTCGTCTACCCTAGGTTTCAACATGCATACATCATTTCAATATACAAACCATTCTAAGAAGTCAACAATAATTACACGCATTGCTTACCTCAAATAAAAGGAGCCGAGAAGAATGAATGTTCTAAAATCTAGCAAACAAATGGCATGGAAAATAGAACAAAAGTAGGAAGAAGGGAGGTAAGACAAAGCATGTTAAATCAGCAAAGCAAATCACACATTCAATTAATCGGCTTGACCCACTTAAGAAAAAGAGTCCCCAGCAGAGTTGCCAGCTGCCGCACCCCGAAAAATCCTTGGAGGGATTTTTCTTCGCACAACGGGATTTTAGAGTCGCCACCAATATTTTTTAAAGGTAAAATAACGGGATTTTAGAGTCGCCTTTGGAACCATTAGATTTGGATTCGGGGGTCTAATTACGTATGGGGAAGGTATTAGCACCCCACAACGTCCCTTCAAAGAAGGGTTACCTTATTAAATATGTGATTTGCAAAGTTGATTCGGAAAAATGCTTTGTTTTTACCTCTTTTGCTGATGAATGACTTAATGAAAAATCTTTAGTTTTCGCGCTTGACGGAGGGGATCCGCTCCTACGTATCTCCTGGTGCGATGGAGAATTCAAAGCAACTTAGCTCTTGTTTTCGAAAAATGCTTTATTTTGGGAAAGTGTTTGGTTTTTGAAAGGAAAAATGTTTTTGGTTTGTTGTGCTTGGCGGAGAGTATCCGCTCCTACGTATCTCCCGGTGTGATGGAGAATTCAAAGCTACGTAGTTCTTGTTGTCTAGAAAGAGGTTTTTATCTTTTACCTTGCTTAATTGTGAAAATTGAGCTTTCATGATGATCAATTGAGCAAAGGCTCCAAGTGACCACCATTAGCACTCCATTGTTAATAATCATGCAAGCAAAGGCTTAGCAAGACTACTAACAAAGTTTTTGGGTCAGTGAAAATCTTTAGGAAAATTAGGCATTCACGATGATCAATTGAGCAAAGGCTCCAAGTAATCGCCACTAGTACCTCTTTGTTAATAATCATGCAAGCAAAGGCTTCACGAGACTACTAACAAAGTTTGATTTTGAAGAGTTTTCGCAATTGGATTGATTCTTGTTTAGGGAAACATTTATCCATTATTTGGGAAAAAAGGTTTGTGAAAAAAAATAAGTTTACTTAGAGGAAAGAAACAAAATTTAAAAAGAGAAACAGGGGGTGCAGTAGTAAAATGGGGTGCAAGTTACAGGAGGGCTGTATTATAAAAACTGGGGTGTAGGTAATAGCCCATTCTCATTTTTATTGGGCTGGTCCGTTTCAAAAAAAATCGTGGGCTTCAGAGGGGGGCGTTCGAAGTAAACAATAGGGGTGCTAATAGAAATCTGAAAAAAAAAATAAAAGTGAAAGGACGAAAATGCCCCTACGTTTATACTATAAAAGCCTAAACTAAAATGGAAACCCTAATTCCATTCTCTTTCTTCACGCGGCGCCTCACCCCCAAAATAAAAAATCAAACCCCAAATCCTCTCTCCCTCCACGGCGCTGTATCTCTTCTTCCTTTTCCCCTCTCCGCCACCATCGCGACCCAAACCTCCACCTTCTCCTCCTTTCCCATACCCTAATCTCGCCTCCTTTTCTCCTCCACCATAAACATCGAACTGAACCTCTCTCTCTCTCTCTCAACCGATCCACTATTTCTCCGATCTGGTTTCTGCTAGTGGTGCGGCTTGGTTCAGTTGCTGACTGTTTGGGGGTGTGGTTTTTTGGTCGCGGTTCGGTTTGTGGTGGAGACGGTGATGACAGAGGTAAGGGTGGATGGGTAACGGTTTGATGGTGGCGGTGACCGTGAGTGGCTTTAGGGCGTGGTGGTTGCGAAGGGGAAGAGTGGGTTGGCTACGGTGGCATGGAGGAGGTGGTTCGGTTTGATGGTGGCGTACGGCGAGGCTACAGCGGCGGTCTACGGCCAACGGCCACCGTGGACGGTGTCAACGTGTCGCTGCGTTTCGAGCTTCGGTGGTGATGCTTACGATTGACGGAGACAGGAGGTAGACGACGGCAACGGTTTGTCTACGGCGAACGGCCGCCGTCTACGGCAGTCGTAGCCTACAGGTATGCGAATCTCTCTTTTTTTATATATTTTTGACTGATTTCCCTATTTTATTTATAAAAACAGAATCCTTAAAACCTAGTTTTTTCCTAACTCTAATCCTATTTGATTTTACTCAAGATTTCTTTTCCTAAGAAAGAGGGACAGAAACCGTAATTTGTTTTTGAGGTTCCTACAAAGCTTATTTTCTATTCCTAATCTGTTCCTCATTTTTCCACCACTGAATCCTGAGTTTTCCAGAAATTACTTATTGTTTCCTTCCATACTTAAACACCAACAGTTGTTACTAACAGCTTGCATATAAATGGGATTAAACGAATAAGTATATAAAAAAAGAATTAAACACCTATTTTCTACATGTTTCGGTATTAAGAATACACAGGGTAGTACCAACCTATATTCCAGCTTCTGAGCTTATCCCGTTTGCTCTGCTACTACTGCTGCCTACCCTTGCGTGTGTATTTTTCTCTGATTTTTCTCCCCTAATTTTATTCTGCTTTTTTTTGTATTTGTGTTTGCTGTGCCTCTGCCTGTGTTGTTTCTCAGAATTGTTCTCCTCCTAACTGATTTCAGTTCATTGGTATTTATAGGCTGGGGATTCTGGTGTAGAGGTGGTGTTGGAGCAGGGAATCAAAACCCCCAGGAGACCAAGCTGTTGGCAGCAGTGGAGCAGCAAGGGAGCAGCAAGGATGGCAGCAGGGGCAGCAACCTGTTTTTGCCCAAAAAGTGAAAAGCCAAGAGGCAAGGAGAAGGGACCTTCAACCCCATTCTCAAATTGCATTCTTGTTGCAACCCCAGCAGGCTGCGCCCTGCTTTTTATTCTTTTGTACTGTTTTTCAATTAATTTTTTTGTAAAAAAGAGTTGACTCTTTTTTTGCACTATTCTGCCTTTTTTTTAAAATTTTTTTGTTTATATATGTAACAAATTCAATAAAAGGGACAGCTAAATAAAAATTGATTTTATCTTATTACTATTATTTTTTTTACTAATAATACTTAAAAGAAGGGGTAAAAACAACACGAACCAACGCAACCACTCGCGCACGATTCGTAACCGACCCGCGCTCGCGTTATTTATTATTATTTTTATTATATTTTTTGGACTCTTTTTTTTTTAAAGTAACGAGCGCCAAACAAAATCGTTGCACGAGAGTGCCAAAGACACCCGCGTTTAGAACAATATGCGAAGCGATAAAATTTTGGGATTTTTCAATTAGTCGGACAAAATTAGGGTATGACACCTTTCCATAGTCTTCATGGATGCACAAGTCCAAATACCCAATATATGCATCAAGTTCAAATGTTTCTGAAGTGATATGAATCTGATGAAAGAATATGAAATATAATGAAAAGTCACAGCCAAGAAACGGATTAACCCAAGTAACTGTTTATTAACATTTGCAACATGATCTTCAACATTGGTGACAATCTTAATCCAAGTATTCTTAACCACCTTTCTATCAAAACCAAAGTTAATTTTTAAGCTGAATTAACCAATCTAATGTAAGGATCCCAATCAACTCAGGCTCGAGATATACATAAAATCCACGAAAGTAATTTTTGATATCTTTCCAGCAAGTATTAAAATTTTTAATTACTTTTACTATGAATCTAAAAAGATAAGTATAATGTTTGACAAAGGTAACATTACAGATTAAATTTAAAGGAAAACAAAGAAAATAATAACTTAATAACACAACAAGTAGTATCATGGAACATGCGAGAACCAATAGTGTACCTTAGAATGTTTAGAGGTTCGTGCTGATAACGTGTTATAAAAGTATCAAAACTATAGCAAAAGGAAGAACAAAAGAATGATAAGAGAATGAGAGAATATAATAGTATTTGTATTTCTCTTTTCAAGTACATCGCTATAATAAGGGTGAACCCTATTTATCGGAAGTGAATTGGTAAGTGAGAAGACAATCATAAAAATCCACTACAAGAGAAGATGGGGGAGAAGGATGGACATCCACTATATTATAATAATATTCATAACACTAAACTCTAATCTCTATTTATAGGGAATAGAAAGACTCAACTCTAAATAAGTAAATCAAAAAACAAATAATACTAATAATTATAATTAATAGAGATCAAACCAATCCCTAATTCATCTGGCCTAAATTAAGAAAGCTTATAAACATAATTACAGAGACAAATTTATACAAATTTATTTTTGATTGATTTAAAGATTTATTCCTGATTAGATCAAAATTGTTGATTTTTTAAAGGTGGGGGAAGAGAAAAAAGTCTGAAGAATGAAACAGAGGATAGAGGCGTCCGGATGCTAAAATGGTCTTCCCTCGGAATGAGAAGAGCATCCATTACACACAGAAGAAGTAAATGAAGATGAAGATTAATAGACAACCACGTGAATTGGGAATTTGGGACTAATTGCACAGTTTTTAATTATTATTTTATTTTCGTGTAACATCTTCACAGTTTTTTATTATTATTTTATTTCTATGTAACATCTTATCGATTGATCTAATCCAAGTGTTTAGTTTTTGCGTAGGAATTGCTTCTGAAAATAGTGCTGCCAAGGATCCGGACGCAAATCCTAGTAGTAGTTTTCTTTTTATAATAATAATAATAATGGTACTTTTTGTTCATTGGAGAGACAAGATTTCGATCGTCGATAAATGAACATAAATTAATAGATTGAGCGAGCAAAAGTATAGAACACGAAACATAGATCAGTAAGAACGCACAGTACACAAATTCTTTGATGGATTGTTTAAGAACGCACAGTACACAAATTCAAATGTCAAAAACGATAACAGCAACGCGAAACCAGAACAGAACATTCAAAATCAAAATGATAGAACAAAAAGCCTAAGCCATAATAACAACAGCACAGCCTCCCCTTTAACCCACTAAAAACCTAAATCAACAAAAACCTTTAATTCCTCCAGTTTCCATCAGAACCACCGCCTCCGCTTGAGTATCGGTCACCGTCTCCATAGTTTCGGTCCCTACCACCACCACCATAACCGCCACCCCCACCTCCGTATCCACCCCCTCCACCTCCATAACCACCTCCGCCTCCTCCACGGTTGTAGCCACCACCGCCTTCACGACGGCCACCACCTCCATATCCGCCTCCTCCTCCACGGTTATAACCTCCTCCACCGCCACCGCTGTATCCGCCACCGCCTCCGCGGGACTGAGCCTCGTTCACAGTGATGTTACGGCCATCAAGATCCTGGCCGTTCATCCCTTCGATTGCGTCCCTCATTGCCTGCTCCGAAGCGAAGGTGACAAAACCAAACCCTCTCGATCTTCCAGTCTCACGATCGTTGATTACCTGAAAACGAAAAAAACAAACAATCGCATCAGAACGAGGATCAGATTCACAACAAAAAAAATTAACGGAATTATAATTATATCCGATCGATCTTCGCCTTTGAACCAAAGATGAAGATGAACGTACCGATTTGGTTCGATTAATAAAAGAATGATAACAGTAACACAAGTATCATAGATCAAGTAAGGCAAAACAGATCAGAGAGAACAGATCAGATGGGATCGCGATAATCCAAATCGGAATTGTGGTAGATCCGATCCCAGCGACAAACGGACCTTCGATTCGACGATTTCGCCATAAGGAGAGAAAGCTTTCTCAAGAGCCTCGTTGTCGGTGGCCCAGGCAAGCCCACCAACAAAGCATCTGTACTCAGATTCAGCCATGGAAAAATGAGAAAAGAGAGAAACACTGGTAAAAGAGAAAAGGAGGATTAGCGAGAATCCACCTTGAAGAGAGAGCACGAAGGAAATGGGTAAATCCCAATGCTTTTTTATATAGGCTAGCGGTGGATAGGGTTAACCTCCACCTTAGCTTTGGGTCCTATCCTATACGCGCGCGATCTAAACCAGGGTTAAATTTCGAACCATCTCTTTCGGGCACTTCTTTTTTACCCCTATTATCATTAGATCCCATACCCCTATTTTACCATAAATCCCCAAAATACCTCTAATTTTTTATTAAAAAAAATATTTTTTTAAAATTTCTTGAAATACACATATTTTTCGGAAGGCATAAATATGGATTTTCCTGGAAATACCTCAAAAAAGGTATTTTCGAAAATATGATGGAATAAAAAATGAATTCGTTTTTTAATATTCTTTAAGGGTATTTTGGCCTATTTGGTCAATTTGAAGGGTATGGAATACAATGGGGGTAAAAAAAACTGCCTCTCTTGCCCCGTATTTGGTTCCAAGTTCTAAATTCTAGCCATCATTATTCATTACGATTAAAAAATTGACCTCTTTATAATAATTTTTTAAAAATAAAAATTAGGGTGCCATATGAACAAGGTATTTCTAGAGCATTGTTTTTCAAAAAGAAAAAAATATAGACAATTCTAATTGTAAGATAGACGATATAAGATATTTTTTAGTCATTATTAAAAATAAAAATATATTTGTCAAAAAAAAATTATTAGATATTATTGAATCTCCTTCATTTATAAAGTTTGGGATTTACATAAAATAAGTAATTATTAATTTTTTATTTTTGCTTAACTAGAATAATCAAATAAAACTAATGTATGCAAATAAATAAATAAATAGTTTCATAGAGTTTAATTAGTATACACATTCTTTGTAAAACTTATTACACTATCCACATATCACAATACATGGTAGGGATGACACATCAGGTGGTTACTAATAAAGTAACTTCTTTTTAATGATGTGTCAACTTATAATTGGTAGATATTGTAAAACATGTATACAAATATTGTGTATATAAATTAAACTCTAATTTCATATTGTGATTATTTTTAAAAATTATTAACTCACCCTCTCAAAAATATTTTTCAATACAATTGATGAGAAATAAATATTTTCTTAAAAAAATTTTCCAAAAAATATTCTTTTGTATATAAGAATTTTAATGTAATATATACACATTTATATATAAGAATTTTAATGTCATTTACAAAATGTATCACTTTCTCTTCTCTCATTTTTTATTCTACGTTCTCTCATATAGATTAATCCTCTCACTTCCACCTTCTTTTCTCTCATTTTTAGTCCAAACCAAACGCAGATTTATTGTAAACTGCGGGGTTTTTATAAATAAAAAACAAAAGTGAAGAGACTATGAACTTGTGGCCAGTATCGAGGTGGGAAGTAATTAAATATATCTAAATTAATTTTGGTGAAAAAATTTAAATTTTTTTATAAAAGACGCATAACAAATTTCGTGGAATAATCAGAAGATACACATAGCAACAGAAAAGGCAAACAAGCATCAGATATTTTTAATTTTTTTGGTTACAAAGAAGAAAAGCCTAAAAAGCTAAGGCCTAACAAAAGGAAGTCCTAGAGCATCAGGTTGAAGTAGCTGCAACATAGCAATGGGAGGAGCATCCAGGGTCACATGCGCCTGCGACTCAGTTGCACCGAGCTTGGCAAGGTAATCCTCACAGAAATTAGCTTCCCGAAAAACATCACGTCCCACGACCTAGATAACAAATTCCTGACAAGAGCAACTTTGTTCTTGTGTATGTGGTAAATAACATCGGCACAATCAATGAGCTTCACGGTATTCAAAGGATCTAAATAACATATTATCTTCTTGAGTCCCATATTCAACACAATTGCAGCCCATGCAGGAGTGCACTCAATTCACCATGCATTATAGATGAACACCCCAACGAGCCATAAAACCCACGTATGAAGCGACCATCACTATTGCGGATTAGGCCTCCAAACCCAACAACCATGGGAATGCGCAATAATCTCGTAGGTATTGGTATGCTTGCCTTCAAAAATAAACATGTTCCTAGCACACCATATTCGCCAAAGGAGAACAACATGTAAAGGTTATGCTTACTCGTCGCCTCGTATAGCCAACTATAAGGATCAAAATCACTAGATGGGGACATAAAATCCCCATTGAAACAGGTTTCCCATACCTCCCTTGCTCGATCACGGTGGAAAAAACAGTGGAGGAGAGTCTCGTCTTGGTTATTACATAACGCACATGTTGCACTGGTTACAACTTTCCGCCTCAAGAGAGTTCCTTTTGTTGGCAAAGAATCGTGACAAAACTGCTAGAGAAAGAACTGAAATTCCAAACTTGAACTGAAATTCCTCGCCTAAAGAATCACGAGCCTTCAACATAGAAGGCCAAATAACCCACTCAATTTTGGAGCACCAAGAAAGTTATGGTTTTGGAAGTATTTATCGTTCATCAACCGAACCCAAAGCTTATTATGAGAAGTCATGACATCCCAAATTAGTTTGCCCAATAACGATGTATTGTTGTGCCAAGTTACCCCCACACCCAAACCACCATCCCGCTTGGGTTTTGTAATAGTGTTCCACCCTACCATGTGTATGACTGTCTCACAATTACCATGCCAAAGGAAGTTCCTGACTGTCTTGTCTATCTGGTTACTTCTTAAATATCTTACATGTTGACATATGTACACAAAAAAAGCACACATATACGTACACATGTGTCCTTATCCTACAAACTTAATCATTTGACTGCCCTTTGTCTCTAACGGGTTAATACTTCGAATTAGGTCTAGACAGCAGTCGAGCTTGGTCGAATTTAGGTGGAAAAGAATGCAATAGATACATAATTGATGAGTAGTGCTGGAAGCAATGGCAGACCTAGGACTCTAAATCAGGGGGTGCAAAAAATTTCAAACACAAGCATCGCTAAAATTTTAATAGAAATAAGACTTCAATATATTTATATAAATAAATTACACAAATCATAATTAGAATGATATGTCGTAATCTTAATTCGATTTCCGGGATCCGATGGTAATTCATTTAAATTAACTTTAACACATTGTTGTTGTTGTGATTGTGACGTTGATCCACATTGTTCGTTTGATGACCTCGATCTTTATGCTATAAACTTATTCATTAATTACCAATAGACAACTAATTGAACTAAATTTGAATCTATTAATAAACAACTAGTTAGAGAACAAAATTGAGTCGCACAAAACACAATAATAGGTTCACAACCTGTGTTGAACAAAATCAACAAAATTAAAATAGCAACAAATAGCACTAACAGGTTCCTAAACCGAAATAGCACTAAAAAATTGTATAAGTGTGATGCACTGGAGTGGTACAAAATTAGGGATTTGGGTGCAATTTTTTTTTTCATAGTGCTCAAAAAATATCTTCAAGGTGTGAAAAATATTTATTAATAGGGGTATGGTGCTAATTTTACTTTTTCAGGACATGCGGTTGTCTCCATTAAGATGTATATATATGTGTCCGCCACCGGCTGGAAGTCGTGTTTTCTAAGTGGGTTGTCGAGGTTAATTTGTTTATTTTAACATCAATATGAAAATAAAAGAAGATCGAAAGTATAGAAAAGGGGGAGAAATTTATAAAAATGATATTTGTTCAAAGAAGATCATATTGTATAGACAACACTTAGCATTTTCTTGTTAAGACTCAAATGCTAAATAATTATTTATAAAATGATGTGTTTTCAGAGACAATGAAATAATACTTACAACATGTCATGTTTCTCGGTAGATCTCAACAACAAGATAATTATTTATAAAAAATAAAAAATTATTTATTAAAATAATTACATCGATCATATGTACTTTTTACAAGTCGGGACTAAAAAGAATTATAATTATTCACAAATAATTAAGACATCTGTGAACTTGATATGTGCTTAAAGAATGATACTTAAAGAATGTAACACCCCTTCCTTAACCTTGAAAAGTGGTGCTACACTTAAATAATCTCATTTCTAATTTTCTTTTGAAAACACATAGGTTTATTTCATAATCGACCCCCGAACCCAAAAATAAAGGTTTTTTCAATGTTTTTCCTATTTAATAAATATTGATTGCGGCTTCATTCCAAAATGACGAAGAATCTCCTTCCGTTGGATTTTTCGGTCGCTACATACTATTTCAGGGAATTTCAAAGATAGATTGGGTCTAATGGATAAGGTGTGTTGGTTTGTTTATTTTTTTTTATTACCTTAATTAGCAGCTTCTAGCCTAATCCATTGTATGTTATGGTTTTTCATGCTCTTAACTAATTGATTAGGTGTAAAATTTGGATTGGAAGGTAATTAATTTGTATAGGCATCAGTAAAAGAGAGCAAATTCTAATGACTTTTCAATAAGTGGAGACTCACTTTCTCCTCAACTGATCAAGTGGAAATCAAATTTATGTCTCCATATTTCTTTTTCAATTCAAATTAAATAACCTTTTTTTCTATTAGCTTTTAATGTATGTACTTTTTGAAATTTGGTAGTTATTGTTACATAAAGGCTTCAAATTCTGCTTATCATAATCAGTGAGGTGTAAAATAAGGAGATTCCATTTTTGACTTGGTGGTATGGTTCTAATTTTTGAGGAGTCTTCTCCTCTTATATGTATGGGTCATGTTTTGCAGTGAAAACAGGTTTCCAGATCACTTACAATGACCTTAGGAGAATTGAATCCATTGTGATTTTTTCAGTCATATATACGTTTTGCTTTGAGTACATTGTGAGTTTTTCAATTAGTTTGGGTCATTGTTGCTTATCAGTTTCAGACGGATACCATCGGAAGAAAGCTATATATCAAAATTTAGAATTAAAACATCTACACAAAATATAATTCATTGACTGTTAAATCCTCCTTTGCAATTGCTATTTTTTTGTTAGCTTTTACATTTCATTTGTCATATTTTATATATCCTTAGTGAATTTGTCTTCCATGATTCTTCTGATTCAAAGTCACTGCAGAAATGAGACAGGTACCATATAACTTTTCTTTATTTTCATTCATCAGATCCTTCTAGGAGCATATCTTTACTTTCTTAACTTCACTTATGTACCACTTATCTTTATTTTTATCCATCAGACCCTTCTAGGAGCATATGTATGTTACTTTTTTAACTTAATTATCCCAAGATAGGAATAGCAGCTTTCTTCGCTTTGCTCTTGCCAATAACTTCTTTCAAGATCCAGTGGCGAGTATGCCTTCTGAAATTTCTATAAGTTACAATTCATGTAACCTCTATTTGATCAATTCATAAGTAACTCTACTTTACTCATAGTTCATGTCTCTTCTACTATGCCTAGTCCCATGGAAAATGGACTCAAGCAACGAAAAATGGCAGGTAAAAAAGACGTGCTCCTAGGCCAACTACTACCGCTAGGTCTGAACATGGCACATCTTGCTGAAAATGATGTCGAGGCCCCTATTAGCAATATTGTTGCTATCCTTAATGTCTTTCCTGATGGTCATGTTCATTGTGACATAGAGGATATGGTCACAGATCAGGTTGAAATTACAATTGATGGAGAACCTTAGTTGGATGATGATGAAGATGACATTGGTTCTAACTAATTTCAAGTGGTAGTTGTTGGAATGTAGCTTTTTTAGGTTACTTTTAGTGTGTCAATTATGTTTTTAAAACTTTTTGGGTTGTAAACTTTTAATTATATGGCGATGTCGAACTTTGAAGAACTTCATTAATTTCTATGTTTTCGGTGAATGTAATATGATTTTTTGTTATGTTTCATAGTTCGTCGTATTTTATTATATGTGAGTATCTAACTAAATAATACTTCACGACTACCTAACTCTGTAGTAATAATTGATCATCAAATTGTACTACCAAAATAGAGCGATCTTGGCACCAAAGAATGATATTGTAAATTATATCAATGATACATGTCGGCTCAACTCCCTGGAGAAGAACGAACTTACCTCAGTGTAGATTCTCCTCATTCCGATCTCATGCACACTGATCGTGTTGACAATGTTCATTCTATTGAATTCCTAAACACTATATCCTCTTCTTGATCGCCGAGTCACAAGCTACATCTCAAGGTGGGCGTTCCAATCATGCTTCTAAGGAATGTTAATCAAATAGCAGGTTTATGCAACGGCACAAGACTTATGATAACTCGCCTTGGTAAATTTGTACTAGAAGGCAAGGTAATCTCAGGCTGTAATATTGGTTTAAAGGTTTACATACCTCGGTTAACTCTATCACCATCCGATTTGCGAATCTCATTCAAGTTTCAAAGAAGACAATTTCCCATTGGGATCTCTTTCGCGATGACAATTAATAAAAGCCAGGTTCAGTCTTTAAAGGAGGTCGGTGTGTACTTGCCAAGCCTAGTTTTTTCTCATGGCCAACTGTACGTTGCATTTTCTCGGGTCACCTCTAAACAAGGGTTAAAAATTTTGATAGCACACGATGCAATTATTTCCCCATCTATTACTTCAAATGTTGTTTACTATGAGATCTTTCAAAATGTAAAATAGATATGTTTCAAAATATCCAATGCACATTTGGTTATCATTAGTAGCCAATTCATTTACTAGTCATTGTTTAAAGATTTATCGGTTCATTGTAGTCATCGACTCAATTTTCATCAAAAGTATACCTCTCAGGCCTGTGTAGAGCACGGGTGAGAGTCTAGTAATAAACTAAAGAGATAAAGAGTAAAGTAGAAAGCAAGTTTGATATCCATAGCTTTATGTTTGAACAAAAATGTCAATTTTGGAATGAATAAAGAAACAAAAAAATTTGAAAGCAAAAGTAAAGAACAAAAAGAATCATTCAAAGTGGGATTTGATCAACTTCCAAAAATGTAAGCCGTGAGTTTCATTCTCTGAAGAATAATGACCAGCAAAAATCTCTTCTTATTAATCCCGGATCCATTTCCAGGATTTTAAGCGGAAACACTGTTCATACAATCCAATTTTCCTTGCATTCCATACCTTTTCGTCGACCACTATTTATGCATTGACAACTGCAACCACCTATTTAGGCGGGAATAGTGTTCATACAAGTCAATCTTACTTGTTTTCCCTATCTTTTCGTACACCACTATTCATGCATTGACGATTACAACCACCTACTTACAATGCAACTTTTCTACTCCTAAAACACTATATCCATGCATTTACACTCCTAGGCACATATTCCTACCACAAATCTGTGGAAGCTTATCCACATTCAAGATGGACAACTATTCCTACAAAACAAATGCTTCTAATACATATTCTTTCGCATTACAATTAAATATTGAACAATGCTTCTAATACATATTCTTTCGCATTACAACATCTTATTAATAGTAATAGACTTCAAAAATGCATCAACCAACATGTTTAATAAAAATTTCAATCTAAAGTCTATCAGGTACCAGTATCTTCACCATTAGCGCCTACCAAAAATTTCATGTAAATTATTTTCTACCTCACACCGGGTATTACATTTTTGTAGACCATTGTTTTGTACCACACATTCACACCGAACTATTCCCTAACACACCCCGTGCATCGCACATGTGATTGTGTTAGTTGATTTTTATTAAAAAGGAAACAAAACCAACTCTTTAATTATTTCACTTTTACGTTACCGGTTATACAAGGGTCATGAGACGTTTTCTTTATATTTTAATTGTTTGGTAAATGATTTATTTTGAGTTATTGAATTTTTACGTTGTGGTCATCACTTTCTTCCAACGAAAAAGTACTATAACCTTTGAGCATCATGAGTTTTTAGACAATGGTTTTAATACCATTTAAAAACCAAATATTTGGATATGGTTTTTGAAAGAATAATAAAAACATGCATTATATGTTATTGAATTTTCAACTATACGTTTCAATTTGGAATGATGCTGAATGGTTAGCATTTTATAATAGCCTTTCATCTTCATTTAAGTGTCTAATTTACTTTCTTTTAATCGGTTAATTTTATTTAATGATTTTTCAAAGCTTTTGAAAATGTGTATATACTAGTATGTAACCCGTGCGATGCATGTGATACTATACTATGTTTTCGTTAAAAAATTTGTATAAAATAATTTAATTTGTTGCTGAAATAGTTTTGAAATAATTTGAATCTTTTTTTTTGCACCAAACGGGAGGATAGAGAAAATGTTACCATTTTTTTGAATATTTTATGTATGGGTCATTGTTTTGCAATGAAAACAGGTTTCCAGATCACTTACAATGACCTTAGGAGAATTGAATCCATTGTGATTTTTTCAGTCATATAGAGGTTTTGCTTTGAGTTGTGAGTTTTTCAATTAGTTTGGGTCATTGTTGCTTATCAGTTTCAGACGGATACCATCGGGAGAAAGCTATATATCAAAATTTAGAATTAAAACATCTACACAAAATATAATTCATTGACTGTTAAATCCTCCTTTGCAATTGCTATTTTTTTGTTAGTTTTTACATTTCATTTGTCATATTTTATATATCCTTAGTGAATTTGTCTTCCATGATTCTTCTGATTCAAAGTCACTGCAGAAATGAGACGGGTACCATATAACTTTTCTTTATTTTCATTCATCAAATCCTTCTAGGAGCATATCTTTACTTTCTTAACTTCATTTATGTACCACTTATCTTTATTTTTATCCATCAGACCCTTCTAGGAGCATATGTATGTCACTTTTTTAACTTAATTATCCCAAGATAGGAATAACAGCTTTCTTCGCTTTGCTCTTGCCAATAACTTCTTTCAAAGATCCAGTGGCGAGTATGCCTTCTGAAATTTCTATAAGTTACAATTCATGTAACCTCTATTTGATCAATTCATAAGTAACTCTACTTTACTCATAGTTCATTGTCTCTTCTACCATGCCTGGTCCCATGGAAAATGGGCTCAAGCAATGAAAAATGGCAGGTAAAAAAGACGTGCTCCTAGGCCAACTACTACCGCTAGGTCTGAACATGGCACATCTTGCTGAAAATGATGTCGAGGCCCCTATTAGCAATATTGTTGCTATCCTTAATGTCTTTCCTGTTGGTCATGTTCATTGTGACATAGAGGATATGGTCACAGATCAGGTTGAAATTACAATTGATGGAGAACCTTAGGTGGATGATGATGAAGATGACATTGGTTCTAACTAATTTCAAGTGGTAGTTGTTGGAATGTAGCTTTTTGAGGTTACTTTTAGTGTGTCAATTATGTTTTTAAAACTTTTTGGGTTGTAACCTTTTAATTATATGGTGATGTCGAACTTTGAAGAACTTCATTAATTTCTATGTTTTCAGTGAATGTAATATGATTTTTTGTTATGTTTATCCCATAGTTAATCGTATTTTATTATATGTGAGTATCTAACTAAATAATATTTCACGACTACCGAACTCTGTAGTAATAATTGATCATCAAATTGTACTACCAAAATAGAGCGATCTTGGCACCAAAGAATGATATTGTAAATTATATCAATGATACATGTCAGCTCAACTCCCTGGATTGTCGAGTCACAAGCTACATCTCAAGGTGGGCGTTCCAATCATGCTTCTAAGGAATGAGGACAAAATTTTTTAAAAGTTGGGGTGATTGTAACATCCCTAAATTTTAAGGACTCGTATTATGATGCCGGAGGCCGATTAATTATTTGTGGGAATAATTGGTCGTGTCTCGGGGATTAATATGTCGAGGAATTTATCAAGAAATTCTACTCTCCATTTAAAGTGTGGTTATTCATAATTTAAAATGAGGAATTAGGGCTGAAGGGGAAATCTGTCTTTTCACATCCCTAATTTCTAAAAATATAATTATGAAGATTATAATTAATTACGAGTCGAAGGGATTGAGGAATTACAAATCGGAAATGAACTAACCGAGAAAGTTTTGTACCGATGAGAAAATTCGACTCCTAACCTATGACTTAATGGGCCGGGGGTAGTTTGGTCAATTCCCCATCATTTAAACCCCTCAGCCCATACACACCTGGACCCTCCCTCACCCTCACACTTAAACATTGCCTTCAGCTGAAAAGAAAAGAGGAAAAACAGAAGGAGGGGATAGAAAGGAAGGGAGAAAATCGAGAGAGAGAGAGAGAGAGAGAGAGAGAGAGAGAGAGAGAGAGAGAGAAGAAGGAGGAAGGAGAAGGATTCACCTCCATTGCCATTGCATGTAAGTCCTCTTCAGCTCCTCTTGCACCATTTTCGATTTCCTTTTCATTGGTACCATTTTCAGAAGCTAACTCTCCCTATATCTCTCACTACCATGTTCGACCCCCCTTGAAGCTCCAAGAGAAATAATGGAGTTTTGAACCTTGGTGGTGTTGCATGTCATGTTGTAGTTGTGGAAAGTGAAGTCTCAAGCTTGCATTTCGTTTTGGAGGAAGTTGTGAGAGATTGGGTTGCTGTGTCAGTCGTGAGAGAAAGGAAGCCACTGTCCTTGTTCGAATTCGGTTTCTAGCGGGGATAGTTCGTTGTTTTCGGTTCGACGAGTTCGTCTCTCGGCTCAATTCCCGGACTTCGTTGTAACGGTGAGTTCTACTCATGGATAGGGATATTTTTCGTGTCTTGAAAATATATCGGTTTGAGTCATAAGGCATTTATCAGTTTTCGAAAGATTTTGGAACCGAAAACCGTTTTTGAGCAATATCGCGTTTTTACAGTTTTTATTGAATTGTTGAACAAATTACGCAATTGTGATTTAAACGTTTTCACTGGAATATGGTCTGGAATGTGGTTTATTAAATCTGTTTTTAGGTTGGATTACGATCGGAATTCGATTCGGGCGAGAAACGAAAAAGCGGAATGAGAATCGGATTGAAAATAGAGAACCAGAACAGACCGCACGGGTCGTGCGCCCCTGGGCACGGACCGTGCGTCTGCTTCGCAATTGGCTGAATTAAGGAATAAAACATCACGCACGGATCGTGCGCCCCTGGGCACGGATCGTGCGTGAGCTTCGGGTTGGCTGTATAAAATTTGGTGCATCACGCACGGGTCGTGCGCCCCTGGGCACGGACCGTGCGTGAGCTTCTGTTACCGGACTCTGATTTCTCATTTCGTCGCTCCTTTCGATCCCAAATCACTTCTAATCTTCTTCCCAACCAATTTTAAAGATATTGCCTTATTGAAAACCGTAATTTGAACTTATTCAACTCATGATTTTGATAAAGAGCTTCGAAAGCATATTTGATTGAAAAACCGAAACCCTAGTATACGTGTGGATACACCGTCTGATGGACTGACTGAATATATATGTTTATATATGTCAATTGAATATGATTATAATGCCGGAGGTCTAAATTATGAATTCCTCAAACGGATTATAGATCGATATGGATATTGTTTATCCGATTATTATGTGATTGATCCTTTGGTGATCGAAAAGATATAAATTATCTAACTCTCGAGAATTTGATGCGTATTGTCATATGTATCGCGTTGGGTGATGACCCGACAAGTAGCATACTAGGAAGGGAAGTCATGAGCCCTCACCCTAGGTCCTGTATACGTCTTGGTGTGGTCAATTCGTGGGTTACCGGGATTAGCAAGCGTTGTGCGGCCGGTTTGTGCTAAGGTTAGACACATGGTTCCCAGGATTAGCAATCGTTGTGCAGCCGGATCATGTTAAGTTCAATTCACGATTTGCCGGGATTAGCAATTGTTGTGCAGCCGACATTTCGATTAATGAATAAGACATTGTTATGTCAGCTTATGTTGTAACGGTTTAATAATTGAATCGAGTGTCAGTGAGGGGGCACGGTAGGACTCACTGAGATAATGTTATCTCACCCAATCCATATTTGTTGTTTTTCAGAGAAGCAGGGAAAAAGGAAGACTATTGTGCACGAGTAGTTGACATACTCTCGGAGGTGCGGAAGACTTAGTCATGTTTATCCCTTGTTCTTTTGTTGTTCTTTTTGGTTGTATAACTTGTATTGGTTATGAGTTTTACGAACCGCTTTATGTTTCTGTTTGGTATTTGGACTTGGATATTGTACTCCGTTCGGTATGGAACCGATGAACTTCTATTTTATGAAGTAATGTTATTTCTGATTATGTTCTTATTTCGGAAAAAGTTTGTATGTCCAATACTTAAACAGGAACTGTGTCCTCTGAACTTCCGCATCTGTGCATCTTCGGTCTCTCTAAATGTTAGAAATACCGGGGTGTTACACTTGGTATCAGAGCAGTTCGACCTAGTCGGACTTAGATGTTAAGAGTCTTTTACGTCTTTTAAGTCTGATTCTTCTTAGTATGCTATTAGACATTGAGCCTGATCAACTTAATACTTTGTGCATATTTCGCAGAATCATGGCTGGAAGAGGTAGGAGAAACCCACCCGTTGATCCTCATCAAGAATGGATACAGAATGTCATCGAGACTCAGCAGAAGATGATGAATGACATGATGCTAATGCAACAGCAACAGATGGCTCAGATGGCTCAAATGCAACAGATGCATCAGATGCCTCAACCACAACCAGACGAGCCAGTCAATGTGCCAACACCTGAGGATCCCAACAGAGTGTATTTCTGGTTTCTGAAGATGAAACCCCCAACCTTCAAAGGAGGATCCGAGGCGATGAAGGCCCATTTCTGGGTAGATGCCATGGAGCGGATCTTTGATACTTTGCAATGCAATGAAGAAGAAAAGGTAACTTGTGCTGCTAACGCTCTGGACGAGGATGCTCACACCTGGTGGGTTAATGCTCGTAGAATGCTACAAATTCAGGGAACTCCTCTTGAGTGAAATAATTTCAAGGAATTGTTTTTGAGTCATTATTTCCCCGACTCTCAAAGACTTGCCAAACAGATGGAATTTCTGAGTTTGAAACAGGGAGAGATGACAGTTGGGGAATATGCTGCAAAATTTGAGAGTTTGTCACAATTCTATGAATTGGGGACCACCGCTCCTGATGATAAGTGGAAAATGGTGATGTTCAGACAAGGTCTTAGAGGCGATGTGAACCAATGTCTCAGTTCTTATTCCATGACCACTTATCCTGCTTTGGTTCAACAAGCTCATTCAGCTGAGAGCGATCTTAAAAGAATGTATGCAGAGAGGAAAGATTTCTGGAAGGATAAGAAGAAGGGTAATGAGCCAACTTCTTCAAACCCGAGGTATAAAGGGAATTCAGACAAGGGGAAACGAGTACAGTCAAGAGACTCTGTAGGATATGACCGGTGTCATGTGTGCAAGAAGTTTCATAAAGGCAAATGTCAGGTGGGACCGAACCAATGCTACCTTTGCAAAGAAGTGGGCCATTATGCTAATAATTGCCCGTCAAGGAAAGCTTTCTTGGAGTCTCCTGATGCTCCGAGGCAGGCTCGAGTCAACACTTTGGATGCCAAGACCATCAAACCAGCTGATAATCTTATAAGGGGTACAGGTTCTCTCTTTAATCAAACTGTTAATATTCTATATGACTCTGGTGCTACTCATTGCTTTATCTCAGAAGCATGTGCTGAACGGTTAGGATTAACAGTATCTCCTATATCCGAGCCAATAACTATCCTTACTGCTGCAAAGGGTCGTGTGTGAACCCAATCATTATGCCTTAACTGTCTGCTTACCATAGGAGGCAGGGATTTTGTTGTTGATTTTATCTGTTTGCCTATGACGGGGAATGGAGATCATTTTGGGAATGAATTGGATGACTTCCAATCACATTACTATTGACTGTTTCAATCGTGCAATTAATTTTCCTTCTGAAGTAGCGGAACATTCACTACCTGCAGATGATGGTGTTATTTCATTCGCTTCAGCCAGCCAGTCTCTATTCCAAGGTGCGGAAGCTTTTGTTGTTATTTTGTCTGCATCAACTGAAGCTGATTTGGATTTATCGTCTATTCAAGTTGTTAATGAATTCTTAGATGCATTTCCCGAGGAAGTTTCCTCTTTGCCTCCAGAACGAGAGGTAGAATTCTCTATAGATTTGGCGCCTGGTGCAGGGCCAATATCTATAGCACCTTACAGGATGTCTCCTCTCGAACTGAAGGAATTGAAGTCCCAACTTGAGGAATTAATTTCCAAGAAGTTTATTCGACCGAGTGCTTCTCCATGGGGTGCTCCTGGTATTGCTAGTCAAGAAGAAGGACGGAAGCATGAGGTTATGCATAGACTACCGTCAGCTGAATAAAATCACTATCAAGAACAAGTATCCATTACCAAGGATAGATGATCTACTTGACCAACTTTGAGGTGCTAAAGTTTTCTCCAAGATTGATCTAAGGTCAGGATACCATCAAATCAGGGTAAGAGCCTTAGACATTCCGAAGACTGCTTTTCGTACGAGGTACGGACACTACGAGTTTGTGGTGATGCCCTTCGGATTGACTAACGCTCCGGCCGTATTCATGGATTATATGAATAGGGTCTTTCATTCCTACCTAGATCAGTTTGTGGTCGTCTTTATTGATGATATCTTGGTTTACTCGAAGTCAGTTGAGGAGCATGCCCAGCATCTCCGGTTTGTCTTAGGAGTACTCCGAGAGAAGAAACTCTATGCTAAACCATCGAAGTGTGACTTTTGGATTTCCGAAGTGAAGTTCTTGGGTCATGTGATTTCCCAGGAAGGGGTTGCAATTGATCCTAGCAAGGTGGAAGCAGTGTTGAATTGGGAACGGCCGACGTCAGTGACTGAGATCAGAAGCTTTCTGGGTTTAGCTGGTTACTATAGAAGATTCATTGAAGGTTTTTCACAATTGGTACTTCCGCTTACTCGATTGACTCGCAAGGGTCAACCGTTTACTTGGGATGCCAATTGATAAGAGTGTTTTCTCGGGTTGAAAGAAAAGTTAACTTCTGCTCCGATCTTGATTCTTCCGGATCCGTCATTGGGATTTCAGGTTTACAGTGATGCATCTGGGAAGGGTTTAGGATGTGTTCTCATGCAGAATCAACATGTTGTGGCCTATGCATCTAGGCAATTAAAGACTCACAAACGGAATTACCCAACTCATGACCTAGAGTTGGCGGCTATTGTGTTTGCACTGAAAATTTGGAGACATTACCTTTACGGTTCTCGTTTCGAAGTTTTTAGTGATCACAAGAGCTTGAAGTATCTGTTTGACCAGAAAGAGTTGAATAACAGACAGAGAAGGTGGACTGAATTTTTGAAGGACTACGACTTCGAATTGAAATATCACCCTGGGAAAGCCAATGTGGTAGCAGATGCTCTGAGCGGGAAGTCTATCCACACGGCAAGGTTAATGGTTCACGAGATGGCTTTGTTGGAGTCATTCAGAGACTTGGAGCTCAAGGTAGCAAGAAAGAGGGACCGCATAGTGTTGCGGCATATTCGGATAGCCAGTGTGTTAAGGGAACAAATCCGTGTAGCTCAAGGAGCTGACGTGAAGTTACAGTCTCAGAGAGGATCACCAGATTTTACTAAGGATAGTGACGGCATGATTTGCTTTAATGGGAGGATTTGTGTTCCCGATGATGATGATATCAAAAGGCAAGTATGGGAAGAAGCTCATAGGAGTCAGTACTCTGTACATCCGGGATCTACCAAGATGTACCGAGACTTGAAGTTAATGTATTGGTGGCCTGGGATGAAGGCCGAGGTTGCAGAATTTGTCTCTCAGTGCTTAACTTGTCAGAAGGTTAAGGCGGAACACCGAAGACCGGGCGATCAGTTACAACCGCTAGATGTACCAGTTTGGAAGTGGGAAGATATCTCAATGGACTTTGTTATGGGTTTGCCTAGGTCACAGGCCGGTAATGATTCTATTTGGGTAGTAGTGGACCGATTGACTAAATCCGCTCACTTTATTCCCGTTCGCTCGACTTATAAGGTTTCCAAGTTAGCAGATGAATATGTGAAGAACATTATCAGACTGCATGGGGTTCCAACGAGCATCGTGTCAGACCGAGATCCCAAGTTTACTTCCAGATTCTGGAGAGCATTGAATGAAGCTTTGGGAACTAGGGTGCTTGTTAGCACTGCTTATCATCCTCAGACTGATGGTCAGACTGAGAGGACTATTCAGACTCTTGAGGACATGCTTCGGGCTTGTGTGCTTGATAGCGGGAGAAAATGGGAGGATCATCTTCCATTAGTAGAATTCTCCTACAACAACAGTTACCACTCCAGCATTGGAATGGCACCGTTTGAAGCACTTTATGGTAGGAAGTGTAAAACTCTGTTGTGTTGGTGGGAGATTGGTGAAGATAAGTTTTTGGGACCCGATATGGTTCGCGAGACTACTGAGAAGATCAAGTTAATTCGAGAAAGGATGAAGGTTGCTCAGAGTCGGCAAAAGAGCTATGCTGATAACCGAAGGAGACCGTTGGAATTTGAGGTTGGTGATCATGTGTTCTTGAAAGTTTCTCCAACCATAGGCACCGGGAGAGCTTTGCGAGCGAAAAAGCTCAGTCCTCGATACATTGGACCTTTCCAAATCATCGAGCGGATTGGGCCAGTTGCCTATCGCCTCGCATTGTCTCCGGCCCTATCAAATCTCCATGATGTGTTCCACGTGTCTCAGTTGAGGAAGTATGTTCCCGATCTGCATCAACCGTTGAGTGTCAATACAATTGACCTGCGACCGGATTTGTCATTTCAACCTTATCCTAGTCATATCTTGGATCGTGGTGTGAAGACTCTGCGTTCAAGGACGATTCTGATTGTCAAAGTAGTCTGGGATGGCTTTTCAGCCGAAGAGGCTACCTGAGAACTGGAAGAAGACATGCTGACTCGATATCCATATCTCTTCCATTAAAGTACGTCTCGTCAATTTTGAGGACAAAATTTTTTAAAAGTTGGGGTGATTGTAACATCCCTAAATTTTAAGGACTCGTATTATGATGCCAGAGGCCGATTAATTATTTGTGGGAATAATTGGTCGTGTCTCGGGGATTAATATGTCGAGGAATTTATCAAGAAATTCTACTCTCCATTTAAAGTGTGGTTATTCATAATTTAAAATGAGGATTTAGGGCTAAAGGGCAAATCTGTCTTTTCACATCCCTGATTTCTAAAAATATAATTATGAAGATTATAATTAATTACGAGTCGAAGGGATTGAGGAATTACAAATCAGAAATGAACTAACCGAGAAAGTTTTGTACCGATGAGAAAATTCGACTCCTAACCTATGACTTAATGGGTCGGGGGTAGTTTGGTCAATTCCCCATCATTTAAACCCCTCAGCCCATACACACCTGGACCCTCCCTCACCCTCACACTTAAACATTGCCTTCATCTGAAAAGAAAAGAGGAAAAACAAAAGGAGAGGATAGAAAGGAAGGGAGAAAATCGAGAAAGAGAGAGAGAGAAGAAGGAGGAAGGAGAAGGATTCACCTCCATTGCCCATTCATTGCAAGTCCTCTTCAGCTCCTCTTGCACCATTTTCGATTTCCTTTTCATTGGTACCATTTTCAGAAGCTAACTCTCCCTATATCTCTCACTACCATGTTCGACCCCCTTTGAAGCTCCAAGAGAAATAATGGAGTTTTGAACCTTGGTGGTGTTGCATGTCATGTTGTAGTTGTGGAAAGTGAAGTCTCAAGCTTGCATTTCGTTTTGGAGGAAGTTGTGAGAGATTGGGTTGCTGTGTCAGTCGTGAGAGAAAGGAAGCCACTGTCCTTGTTCGAATTCGGTTTCTAGCGGGGATAGTTCGTTGTTTTCGGTTCGACGAGTTCGTCTCTCGGCTCAACTCCCGGACTTCGTTGTAACGGTGAGTTCTACTCACGGATAGGGATATTTTTCGTGTCTTGAAAATATATCGGTTTGAGTCATAAGGCATTTATCAGTTTTCGAAAGATTTTGGAACCGAAAACCGTTTTTGAGCAATATCGCGTTTTTACAGTTTTTATTGAATTGTTGAACAAATTACGCAATTGTGATTTAAACGTTTTCACTGGAATGTGGTTTATTAAATCTGTTTTTAGGTTGGATTACGATCGGAATTCGATTCGGGCGAGAAACGGAAAAGCGGAATGAGAATCGGATTGAAAATAGAGAACCAGAACAGACTGCACGGGTCGTGCGCCCCTTGGCACGGACCGTGCGTCTGCTTCGCAATTGGCTGAATTAAGGAATAAAACATCACGCACGGATCGTGCGCCCCTGGGCACGGATCGTGCGCCCCTGGGCACGGATCGTGCGTGAGCTTCGGGTTGGCTGTATAAAATTTGGTGCATCACGCACGGGTCGTGCGCCCCTGGGCACGGACCGTGCGTGAGCTTCCTGTTACCGGACTCCGATTTCTCATTTCGTCGCTCCTTTCGATCCCAAATCACTTCTAATCTTCTTCCCAACCAATTTTAAAGATATTGCCTTATTGAAAACCGTAATTTGAACTTATTCAACTCATGATTTTGATAAAGAGCTTCGAAAGCATATTTGATTGAAAAACCGAAACACTAGTATACGTGTGGGTACACCGTCTGATGGACTGGCTGAATATATATGTTTATATATGTCAATTGAATATGATTATAAGGCCGGAGGTCTAAATTATGAATTCTTCAAAACGGATTATAGATCGATATGGATATTGTTTATCCGATTATTATGTGATTGATCCTTTGGTGATCGAAAAGATATAAATTATCTAACTCTCGAGAATTTGATGCGTATTGTCATATGTATCGCGTTGGGTGACGACCCACAAGTAGCATACTAGGAAGGGAAGTCATGAGCCCTCACCCTAGGCCCTGTATACGTCTTGGTGTGGTCAATTCGTGGGTTACCGGGATTAGCAAGCGTTGTGCAGCCGGTTTGTGCTAAGGTTAGACACATGGTTCCCGGGATTAGCAATCGTTGTGCAGCCGGATCATGTTAAGTTCAATTCACGATTTGCCGGGATTAGCAATTGTTGTGCAGTCGGCATTTCGATTAATGAATAAGACATTGTTATGTCAGCTTATGTTGTAACTGTTTAATAATTGAACCAAGTGTCAGTGAGGGGGCACAGTAGGACTCACTGAGATAATGTTATCTCACCCAATCCATATTTGTTGTTTTTCAGAGAAGCAGTGAAAAAGGAAGACTATTGTGCACGAGTAGTTGACATACTCTCGGAGGTGCTGAAGACTTAGTCATGTTTATCCCTTGTTCTTTTGTTGTTCTTTTTGGTTGTATAACTTGTATTGGTTATGAGTTTTACGAACCGCTTTATGTTTCTGTTTGGTATTTGGACTTGGATATTGTACTCCGTTCGGTATGGAACCGATGAACTTCTATTTTATGAAGTAATGTTATTTCCGATTATGTTCTTATTTCGGAAAAAGTTTGTATGTCCAATACTTAAACAGGAACTGTGTCCTCTGAACTTCCGCATCTGTGCATCTTCGGTCTCTTTACATGTTAGAAATACCGGGGTGTTACACAATTCATTTAATAGTCATTGTTTAAAGATTTATCGGTTCATTATAGTCATCGTACTCAATTTTCATCAAAAGTATACCTCTCAGGCCCGTGCAGAGCACGGGCGAGAGTCTAGTAATAAACTAAAGAGAAAAGGAGTAAAGTAGAAAGTAAGTTTGATATCCATAGCTTTATGTTTGAACAAAAATGCCAGTTTTGGAATGAATAAAGAAACAAAAAAAATTGAAAGCAAAAGTAAAGAACAAAAAAAATCATTCAAAGTGGGATTTGATCAACTTCCAAAAAATGTAAGCCCGTGAGTTTCATTCTCTGAAGAATAATGACCACCAAAAATCTCTTCTTATTAATCCTGGATCCATTTCCAGGATTTTAAGCGGGAACACTGTTCATACAACCCAATTTTCCCTGCATTCCATACCTTTTCGTCGACCACTATTTATCCATTGACAATTGCAACCACCTATTTAGGCGGGAATAGTGTTCATACAAGTCAATCTTACTTGTTTTCCCTATCTTTTCGTACACCACTATTCATGCATTGACAGTTACAACCACCTACTTACAATGCAACTTTTCTATTCCTAAAACACTATATCCATGGATTTACACTCCTAGGCACATATTCCTACCACAAATCTGTGGAAGGTTATCCACATTCAAGATGGACAACTATTCCTACAAAACAAATGCTTCTAATACATATTCTTTCGCATTACAATTAAATATTGAACAATGCTTCTAATACATATTTTTTCGCATTACAACATCTTATTAATAGTAATAGACTTCAAAATGGATCACCCAACATGTTTAATAGAAATTTCAATCTAAAGTCTATCAGGTACCACGCAGTATCTTCACCATTAGTGCCTACCAAAAGTTTCATGTAAATTATTTTCTACCACACACTGGGTATTACATTTTTGTAGACCATTGTTTTGTACCACACATTCACACCGAACTATTCCCTAACACACCCTGTGCATCGCACATGTGATTGTGTTGGTTGATTTTTATTAAAAAGGAAACAAAACTAACTCTTTAATTATTTCACTTTTACGTTACCGGTTATACAAGGGTCATGAGACGTTTTCTTTATATTTTAATTGTTTGGTAAATGATTTATTTTGAGTTATTGAATTTTTACGTTGTGGTCATCACTTTCTTCCAACGGAAAAGTACTATAACCTTTGAGCATCATGAGTTTTTAGACAATGGTTTTAATACCATTTAAAAACCAATTATTTGGATATGGTTTTTGAAAGAATAATAAAAACATGCATTATGTGTTATTGAATTTTCAACTATACGTTTCAATTTGGAATGATGCTGAGCGGTTAGCATTTTATAATAGCCTTTCATCTTCATTTAAGTATCTAATTTACTTTCTTTTAATCGGTTAATTTTATTTAATTATTTTTCAAAGCTTTTGAAAATGTGTATATATATGGGTTATGAGAGTAATATAAAAACATGAGAATGATTTAGAAAGTGGGAACAAAATTTTTGGAAGAAAAGATAATTCTCATTTTGATAAAAGAAAAAGAGTTTGGAGCAGTAAAATAAAGATAAGGGGGTGTGAGTTTGGTGGTTCTTCTAGGAGCAAGGAGAATCATATTTTAGAGAAGGCTTTTTTATCCTGGGGACGTCGAGGTTAGTAGAGACTATTTGCACACATTGGGCAGAGCCGCGAAACGTCTTAAAGAGAGCGACCTAGTCCGCGACTCGGCCTATTTTGTTCGTGTTCGTCAATGTATTCATAATTGTTCCAACAGATTGTCCTAGTAATAAAGAAAGCTAAATCTAATAGAGAAAGAAGAGAGAGGTTAGAGAGTCTAACCTTGATGAGAGAGCTTTCAAAAAGTGGTGAGAAAAAACTGAAGGGTGGGGCTTCTATTTATAGTTGTCACAGTACCAACATATGTAAAAAAAATTCTATTCGTACAATTAGTTGTTCAAAAAGGGACCCACACATTCTTCCTTCCTTTTTATTAGTTACTTATTTGTTATACTATTAATAATAAAAGACATATTTTTCAGGTAAAAAAATTTCTTCAGATACCATTTCGATCTTTATATTTTATAGAACTCAACGATCTAAATTTCAACATTTTCTGTGCAGCACAAATTTACACTGACAAATACTTTTTAGCTATAATATGATAGAGTTTTAAGCTCAGTTTTTTTTGATAACCTCCTGTAATATTTCTCTCTAGTTCTACAAAATTATTTTTCTTAAAAACACTCTAGATACTAAACTAATTATTATTTCACATAAGGTAAATACAAAATTATAATTAATACACACAGAAGAAGTCAAAATTCAGAGTGTTACAAAGAAGGTGGCACTATATTGACATTATGTAATATTTCTTATTGGAATCCGATAGTAAAATAATCATTTATAATTTATAATATATATATATATATATATATATATTCTAAAAGAAGATAGAATTATACCGACAATGTGAGGTTTCTCGTCAGGATATAAAGTAAAATAGTCATTTATCAATAATAAAGACATTTTAAAGACAAAATAAGAAAAATAACTATACCGACAATAATCTTTTATGTCAGAACACGAAAACAAAATAATCTTTTATAAAAAAATAAAAAAAATATCAAATTGATTTATGTTTGAAGACACTAAAATTATACAAACAACATTTAGTGAATTACTATTGGGATTCCAAAGTAAAGTAATCATTTTTAAAAATAAAGATATTTACAACAACAAAATTTAAAAATAATTATGCATATAGTGTGTAATGTTTCATAATAATAATTTTTTAAAATTAAAGAACATATCAACAAAGTTTATAAAAATAATTGAATTGTATATGTATGATAGGAGCAAAGGAATGTTAAGAAAAAGATAGTACATGGTTTGTACCCTTAAAATATAAAACGTGGTTTTTAATGGAGGCTAATAGGGACTGTTTGAAAAATTTGTCATGTGTGCATCGTTGGGTCGATGGGCTGCTGAGCAGAATCTTTGGACAACTTGAAGTGGGAAAACGAGAGATAATGGCTACCTACACTTAACATTTTCCCTACCTACACCCCCTCTCCCTTTTTATTCATTTTCCTTAAAATACCACTCATTCTTTTCTTTCACTACCCTCCCTTCAACTTTTGTAAGCCATTAGAATTGTTTAACTTTAACTAAATAAATACTTTACAACTTCAAAGAATAGTAAGCCATTAGAATTGTTTAGCTTTAGAAAAAAAAAATTGTTATGTAGTGAAAATTTTAGGTATTTTACATGAAATTAGATTCTGATACCATAATTGTACATAGAAAAATATGCTAGTTCAGTCACAACACCTCAAAGACATTGACATATTTATAATCAGATATCAAAAGAATATTCATGAAATTTATTTGAGCATAGTTGTTATGCGTTAATGCGTGTAAAAATATTTTACACCAAGATCATACCACAACTCATCGCATCAATAAATTTTAAGATATTAGAATGAGAGTTGTCATTTTTAATGACGTATTAATTTGTAATTAGTCAATAGTGTATTTTTTTACACGGACAATACATTTAAATTAAATATAACTTTATTTTATATAACATTATAATATCCAAGGAATTTCTTTATAGTTTAACCAGCCTGTTGATCATAAATAAGAAAGGGTTTCTTCAAATCAATTGGCAAATAATTGATTATTTGTGGCTTTCATGAACAAAAAACTTTTGGACAAAAAAATGAACAAAAAAACTGTTATTGACAAAGAGAATGTGATATCTGGATATTATGAATGTGATCAGCCAACCACCTTTTTTTAATAAGAGAGATTAGCCTTTCTACACCAAAAATAATATGAATTGAGAAAGTGGATCCCCTTGCCCCAGTCTCCTCTCGGGAATAATTGGGGTGACCTTATTTTAATTTCTTTTGACAAACCTTATTTTAATTATTTGTTGAAATAATAGTATACTCATTTTTTCTTATGAGTTTATTAACAAGTTATGGTCAACAATTTGAATCTCTCAAATTTATGTAAATAAAACTAGCCTCATTTCCCGTGCGATGCACGGGGTGAGCTAGTATTCATGGATGTAAATACATTAAATCAACTCATTATTGTTGTGTGAAAGTGACTATTAATTAGGGATAGTTTAGCAAATCTATTTATTTTTTTCATGAATCCAAAAAAATTAAATGCATAAAACTATTATTCTTAATTCTTAGTATATGTAAAAGTAGTTATTTTCTTATAATTAAGTCCGGAGAACATGCATGGTTGAATAAAAACCACCATTAAAACAAAAGCACCTATTAAGCTATACAAAGTTGAAAGAAAATGTTGGTGAGTTCTAATTCTATTGTAAATGAGGTTGAAATTCCCACGAAAAAAGTTAAATTATAAATATAAATTAAATAACATTATTATAAAATTAACAATATACTTTAACACAGACATTGGAATTCAACATCTACAGATAATAAGAAGAAAAAGTCTTTTGGTCAAAAAAAAAAGAAGAAAAAGTCTAAAAATTTATAAAAACTTAACTCATAATTTAAGAGAAAAGAAGACAACACAATTAGAAAGTGAAACACGTACGTAGGTTTCAGGCTGAGTTTGATTTAAAACTAAACACCAATTTAAGTATGCTTCTAATACTCGTTGGTGCGAAATTATCAAAACAAAGAAGAAAACACCAATTTGGGCATGTAAAATATTTACTGAATCCTAAAATACCCCAAAACACAATGCCTCCATCACACTTTATGTATTTTGTCACAAATTTATTTATTTTTCATAAATAAGGGTATTGAGGAACGAACTTCGCGTATTTGAACATCTAAAATTTTTCGGGACGCTAAAGTACTCCGAAATACACTGTCAGGTGATAACTCTCCATTTGTAGAGTTATTTATGCATTTCTATTCGTAAATCATTGTGAATTTGCATGCTTAGGCTAGGAATTATGTAAATATTTGTATTTAATTAGGGAAAAGGGAATCAAGAACTGAATTGGAATATATTTGGCACAAATGGTGCCCTTGTGAAATTTCTAATGTTTTCTGTCTAAGTGCTATAGCATCAGCTGCTATAGCATCAGATGCTATAGCATCACTGTGCGCAGCAGAGCTGAGACCCACTTGAAGACAGCAGCAGAAAGCAGATCTGCAGTGAATTCTAACCTGTCCAGTCAGCGCCTCCCTATTGCCACAATTCATGCTGATGCAGCCACCCTCCTACCACTTGCACTTCACCACTTGTCTACCATGGGGGGACAACATACCTTTAGTTGGTGAAAAGAAGACCCACTTGCATCATTGTGAACACCCAATTTTAACCGGTACATTTTTTTACTTTTTCAAAAAATCACAAAAATACGTTTTTCGCGTATATTTGATTCCTAATCCCTCGAATAGGTCATTTTGCGCTAATTTACTAATTTTGCGTTATTATTACTTTTTTTAGTGGTTAAACAAAAATTAAAAAAATATATGCTAATTCAAAAAATTACAAAGTAAATTTAATTTATTTTTCTTGTTGCAATATCTTTAATTAAAAAACGAAAATAAAAAAATAAAATAGATATGAAATAATACAAATTACAAAATAAAATAAAAAAAGGGAGGTGCAATAATAAAAATTATTATTACAAAAAAAAGTAGTCGTTTTTTTGGTATTTTCGGAGGTTGTTTTTTCTACTTTTGCGAAGGCAATTTCTCTCTCCTCAGACCTCGTTTCGACGATCCGAACGGTAAAAGTGAAGAGGGGTGTCTCACGAACCTGGTGTCCAAAAAACGAAGATGATCCAACGGTTAACGAATCCGGAATCGCACCTTTACGGTGAGAGGTTTGAGAAAAACGGACCAAAAACTGCAGCTATTGCGAAGGCAATTTCTCTCTCCTCAGACCTCGTTTTGACGATCCGAACGGTGAAAGTGAAGATATATGTCTCACGAACCTACTGTCAAAAAACCAAGACGATCCAACGGTTAACGAATCCGGAATCGCGCTTTTATGGTGACAGGTTTGAGAAAAACGGGAATTGTGTTCTCTAAGTGGGAATTGTTTTCTCTATCATGTTTTAGTCCCACATTGCTTGCAAGAAACAACAACCCTATAGAAATTGACTATAAAAGAGGTTGAGAGGTGAAGGTTTGGGGGAGGGGGAGTCATTGGCAGATTAAGTGATCTTTTGGGCTAGCCTTTTGCGGTCCAGACACTAAAAGTCTGTCTTTGATTAGTTTGTAATTTTTTTGTTGAATCGGTTTTTTTCGGTTCTCAAAGCAGTCCGATTCGCAGTTGACTTGGTCAGACTGCTCGGTCCGGTTCGGCGTTCCTCGCGTTCATCAGCTTGAGGTTAGTTTTGTATTTATTTATTTATATCTATTTGTTTATTTATTTATTTATTTATGTACATATTTATTGATTTATTGATTATTTATTTATTTCTTTAGTTTTTTTTTGTATATCTTTATTTTATGCTTGATATAAACCCTAGGGTAGAAGACTATTATTTTCTGTATATGTGTTTGTTTGTTTTGCAACTAGGGGGTATATTTAACATTTTGCTCCTACACACACTCCACTATCACACTTCTGCACACACGTGAGAATAGTCTTGTACCCGGACTGGAGAATAACCTAAGTTAGAACGAGACTGCGTAGTGATGGCCTACTGGATGTGCGTCCTGTTGGGTGGTCACGAAAGTCTCACCTAGAGTTTGGTCCCTCTTGAGAATGCTGGCACTCCTAATAGCTTGCCTATTGTTGTTGATCAGTGTTCTTAATTGGGGTCGTTGGCTCTAGGAACCTTATTTAGGGCTCTATAGAGCTACCTTTGAGAGGTTCACTTGATAGAAAAAGCCTTAGATCTATTCCCAGAGGGACCCCTCTAGGACACAAAGGAGTTTAATACTTTTGCATTCAAGCAAACAATAATACAACTCCCTTTTTGCAAACTGCACCCCATTTTACTATTGCACCATCTGTTTTCGTTTTTATTATTTCCTTTTACAAAAAACCTATAAAAATAAATAGATAAATATTTCATTTTCAAAAAAATATAAATAGGGGACTAAATCGACTGTACAGTCGGGTTAGTCAGCTTTTTAGGTTACTAATGAACCGTTACGGATCATGTCCTAAAATCCCTATTTAAAACAAACAATTTCTAAATCAAAATAAACACAAACATATTTCTTTCCATAAATCAAAAACTCCATTTTTCGAAAATAGGGGACTAAGCCGACTGTACAGACGGGTTAGTCAGTATTCTAGGATAAATGAACCGTACGGTTCAAGAGTCCTAAAATCCCTATTCAAATAAAATCAAACCAACACACATAAAATCATTTTCCAAAACTCCAAAAACTCTATTTTCTGAAAATAGGGGACTAAGCCGACTGTACAGACGGGTTAGTCAGCGTTCTAGGACGGATGAGCTGTACAGCTCAATAATCCTAAAACCCCTATATTAAAAAACATCAACCAACAAAATTTTTCAGGAAGAACTACGTGACTTTTGAGTTCCTCATTGCACCGGAGGATACGTAGGAGCGGGGCTTCCCCGTCAAGTCAAAATTAAACTTTTCTAAATTAGCCCTTATTATTCTCTACTATTTTATTTTTGGGTAAAACAAATAAATTCGTAATTTATATTTGCACAATCAGATTTAGGGTAACTGTCTTAGGACGGATGTACTAGGGGTGTAGTGGAATTAAGTTTTCGCCCTTCCCTATGCATAACCGACTCCCGAATCCAACCTAGTTTACGCAGACCATTAATTTTAAGGTAGGTTTTTCTCAATTTTCCCTATTTAATAAATTGGGTGGCGACTCCCTGAAATATCGATTTTTGAGCCGTCTACGTCGGGATCACGGTCACGACAGATGGCGACTCCGCTGGGGACACATGAGAGTCAAGCCTATTTAATTTGTTTGTGCAAAGTAATTATAAGGTACAATTTGGGGTTTTTGTTATTTTTTAGTGTTCCTATGCTCGCTTCACACACCACACATACACTGTGAGCACACACTGAGAGTTGGGCTTACACCTGAGCCTAAAAAAAAACATAAGTTAGAACGAGGCTGTGTAGTGGTAGTCATTTTGGATGTACATCCTAGTGGCTACCATGAATTCCTCATCTAGAGTACGATTCTTCTCTGCGGGTATCCACATCTGGGATGTACATCCTGGTGTGTTTACACTTCTAGAAGAGTACTTGACTCTAGAGACCTAAAATTTCCCTAGGTTATAGCTGCTAACCCAGTGACTATTCACAATAGAAGACCTTAGATCTGTAGGGCCCAATAGCATAGGCTAACCAATTTAGGTCACAAAGGGAGCTACTCTATCTCTTACCTTATGTTCCATAAATAAACAAGAATATCTTTTTCCCATAAAAAACTTTTTGATTTAGAAAATCACTCATTTTTTTCTACAAAATTAAAAATCATATTGCATTTCATGCATAAAAAAAAACATAAAAAAAACACCTCATATTGCATTTCGTGCATGAAAGAGCAAAAAAAAATCATGTTGCATTTAGAAGTTCATTTCATGTAAAGACAAAACTAAAATTTAATCGATCTTTTTTTTCCGCGTGTCATTCATTTGCATTTTGCATTGCATATGTCCTTAGAATAATTGCATGTAGCGCACATTTCCATTTCATTGTCATTCATCATACTCATTTGTAAAAAAATAAATATAAAAATCATTCATCATAAAAATTCCTCCATATTTCATTTTTTTTTCTTCGATGTATGTAAAAATCTTTGCATAAGTAAATAAAAAAAATTATCATTGCCATTTGTAAATTTTCATAGCATATTCCCTTCAAAAAGGGCAATTGCATTGCATTTTTTTGCATAAAACAATGAAAAAAAATTACAAAACAACACATGTTGCATTTTAGGGTGAATACTTGCATACATACCATGCATTTCATAACATGTTGGTCTCTTTGACTCCTTCTCATAAATTTTTTCTTTAAGAAAATAATTAAAAAGGAGTTTGAAATTTTTGTGCTTGTGTTCCAATCAAGCTTAGACTCGTGGAATTGGATCATTCGCTTAAGACTTGTTGGGAAAATTAATCATTAGAGGTGTAGAGAAATAATGCGAGAGGAAAGATATCATGGGGCACAATACTCGGGCATATTGGAAAAATGGGGACATAAGGTTGGTAATTATGTTTTGCTCAAAAAGAGAAGGAAAAAGATGATTGTCATTAGCACTTCTTTAATCATGTAGTTCGAAACCAAGTTGACTTAGTTGAAGTTTTATGCTAATGAATTTGCATGGATTTAAAAACTCATCTCCATCCTTTCTCCCCGTGTCCCCTTAAAACACCGACCCCTTTTGAGTTCTTGCCTCAAGTGATAGTTCTTTAGGCCCTTTTAGTTGCGTCATTCAGGGATGAACCGGGTGAGCGAATATCGGATATCAAATGTCCATTTCCCAAAAAAAAAAAGCAAAGAAAAAAAAAACAAAAAAGAAATCAAAAGAAATGAAGAGCAAAGAATGTGTAAAAGAGTAGATGTTATTTCAAAATTAAAATTTTGCAAACGTGGAATCATGATTTCAAATGAAGAGTGGTCGTCTTTCTCTATCCCAAACAAAATATATCCCTTACCATCCCCTTTGAGCCTGTAACGTCCCTTCACTAAACCCTGGACAAGGATCGACACTACAATAGAATTTAGTGCATTCAGTTTTCCAAAGTTATAGGGATGGTGGAAAAAGTTCAAAAGAAAAGAAAAAGAGAAAAATGAATAAAGCCCGCAAGACTGAAAGCAAGTATTGTCAGTCTTGGCAAAAATTAGGGCAAAAAAAAAAAAAAAAGAAAGAGTGATCAAAAAGCAGATGGGGTGAAAAAAAAAGTAATAAAAAAAAGTGAATGATATGAGGTCTGGGGAACACAATAGAAAGCTGAATGCACTAAAGATCCTTGATCCATTCCCATAACCCATAACCTAAAACCTTTCTTTGAGCCCTCTATTCATTTGTCTCCCATAGCATGTAACCCATACTCGCAAAACATTTCTTTGAACCTTCTACTCATTTCCTTTCCATAACCCATAATCCATGCCTGTAAAGCATTCCTTTAAGCCTCCCAATCAATCCATCCTGATAACCTGTTACTCATGCCCGTTCTTTCAACCTTCTAACCATCTTTCTTCCATAGCCCATAACTCATGCCCGTAAGACGTTTCCTTGAGCATTCTAATCGTCTTTCTTTCATAACCCATAACCCATAGTCACATTACAAGCCTCCAAAATCCCACTCTGATTGATGAATGATCGTTTTCATTTTCTTAATGTTAATTTTGAGATAAATCATTTGCTTCTTTTAAATTATTCTTTGCTCTAATAAAAAAGGAAGTGAAAAAAAATCCCGCTAGATTGAAAACCCGAAAGGGCGGTCTAGGCAAAAATTAGGGAGAATAAAAGAAAAATAAAGCCCGCTAGACTGAAAACCTGCAAAGGCAGTCTAGGCAAAAATTAGGGCACAAAAGGGGAATGAGACTTACAATGAGAAGCTTATGTAGTTCACTGGGAAATTTCTTCTACTTGGGCCACACAATAGTGTACATTTGGGCAACTTTGTGAATGATAAGCTTGAGAGTCTCGAGAAAACCCCACACTGGGGCAAGTTTCGTAAGACCTTTAAGAGTCAAATGTTTCTTGTTACATCAGGTAGTATTCTCTCAGGGCAATGTCTTTCACCATAATGAGGAAAAATCCTTACCATACCCTACATCCGTCAAGTGCACTCTTGTGAGCAACAACTTTCACCAGTACTGGGGCAAAACCTGTGTAAGACCCGTCATGAGTCAAAAGTTTCTTTTCCACACCTGAGCTGTTTGAAGCAAAATCTTTGCAGGTCCTTTCACGAGTCAACCGTTGTTTGGTACACCTGTGTAGCCTTCTCTTGGGGCAATACCTTCTACTAACACCGGGGCAAAAGTGTTTGCATAACCGTGAGTTAGATTTTGCTTGCTACCTCTGGAAGTCTCCCCTATGGTAAAACTTGTTTTCAATACCCAGCCAATTCCCAGCAAGTCAGGCACCTCAAGTAAATGGAATCCCCAATAAACTCGAGGTTGCCATAATACCTTTTTTCCCTACCATCCTGTGTCGCCTTTGTCTTTCCTATGTTTTCCCTCCAAAATACCCTCCACTTTCAAACCAAAAATCCAAACCCAAAAAGTTCCAGCTCTTAAATACCTGTGAATCCATGCATGCTCATTAAGTAATGCTTCAAAAATAGTCAACTTGGAATCAGTAATGTGATTTAGAGAGCTAATGACAATCAAAAAAAGAAGAGAGAGAAGGTCAAATTTGAGGGTGATTTGCTTGAAAGGAGAGAAGTGGTCATAAAAAGAGAAAAAGGGCCTAAGCAAGTTAGCTGTGTTGAGGATAAACTTCCATATGAGGACAAGCTTGATTGGTTTCAAATAAAGCCTGCACAAAAAGAAAAAATTCTCAGTGAATCCAACTTTCAAGACAAGTGCATCTTAATTTCAACTCAAGATCATGCATAATTCATGCATTTCATGTCATAGTCTGCATACATTTCATGTCCATCCATGCATTCCACTTCATGATTAGAATCATACATTTGTGTTCAGTACTTTGTAAATAAAGTAACAAAAAAAAGAGTCCTCCAAAGCAAGACGTGCATTGACACTGCTTTACTTCTCATGCCGACGGTTCAGCCCTGGCATTCCCCTTCTCATCCTCGTGCTAACGGTTCAGCCCTGGCATTTGTCTTTTTAATTTTTTTGCTAACGGTTCAGCCCTGGCGTTGTCGTTTAAATTTCGTGCTAACGGTTTAGCCCTGGCACAGCTTTACCTTTCATGCTAACGGTTCAGCCCTGGCATTTTCTTTTAGACTTTGTGCTAACGGTTCAGCCCTGGCACTGCTTTACCTTTCATGCTAACGGTTCAGCCCTGGCATTTGTCTTTTTAAATTTCTTGCTAACGGTTCAGCCCTGGCATTGTCTTTTAAATTTCGTGCTAACGGTTCATCCCTGGCACTGCTTTAATTTTCATGCTATCGGTCTCGCCCTGGCATTGTCTTTAATCTTCCTGCTATCGGTCTCGCCCTGGCATTGTCTTTAATTTTCCTGCTATCGGTCTCGCCCTGGCATTGTCTTTAATTTTCATGCTATCGGTCTCGCCCTGGCATTGTCTTTAATTTTCCTGCTATCGGTCTCGCCCTGGCATTGTGTTTAAAATTTTGTGCTATCGGTCTCGCCCTGGCATTGTCTTTAATTTTCATGCTATCGGTCTCGCCCTGGCATTGTCTTTAATTTTGTGCTATCGGTCTCGCCCTGGCATTGTCTTTAATTTTGTGCTATCGGTCTCGCCCTGGCATTGTCTTTAATTTTCATGCTATCGGTCTCGCCCTGGCATTGTCTTTAATTTTCATGCTATCGGTCTCGCCCTGGCATTGTCTTTAATTTTGTGCTATCGGTCTCGCCCTGGCACTGTCTTTAATTTTCCTGCTATCGGTCTCGCCCTGGCATTGTCTTTAATTTTCATGCTATCGGTCTCGCCCTGGCATTGTCTTTAATTTGGTGCTATCGGTCCCGCCCTGACATTGTCTTTAGTTTTCATGCTATCGGTCTCGCCCTGGCATTGTCTTTAATTTTGTGCTATCGGTCTCGCCCTGGCATTGTCTTTAGTTTTCATGCTATCGGTCTCGCCCTCGCATTGTCTTTAATTTTGTGCTATCGGTCTCGCCCTGGCATTGTCTTTAATTTTCATGCTATCGGTCTCACCCTGGCATTGTCTTTAATTTTCATGCTATCGGTCTCGCCCTGGCATTGTCTTTAATTTTGTGCTATCGGTCTCGCCCTGGCATTGTCTTTAATTTTCTTGCTATCGGTCTCGCCCTGGCATTGTCTTTAATTTTGTGCTATCGGTCTCGCCCTGGCATTGTCTTTAATTTTCATGCTATCGGTCTCGCCCTGGCATTGTCTTTAATTTTCATGCTATCGGTCTCGCCCTGGCATTGTCTTTAATTTTGTGCTATCGGTCTCGCCCTGGCACTGTCTTTAATTTTCCTGCTATCGGTCTCGCCCTGGCATTGTCTTTAATTTTCATGCTATCGGTCTCGCCCTGGCATTGTCTTTAATTTGGTGCTATCGGTCTCGCCCTGGCATTGTCTTTAATTTTGTGCTATCGGTCTCGCCCTGGCATTGTCTTTAATTTTCATGCTATCGGTCTCGCCCTGGCATTGTCTTTAATTTTCATGCTATCGGTCTCGCCCTGGCATTGTCTTTAATTTTGTGCTATCGGTCTCGCCCTGGCACTGTCTTTAATTTTCCTGCTATCGGTCTCGCCCTGGCATTGTCTTTAATTTGGTGCTATCGGTCCCGCCCTGGCATTGTCTTTAGTTTTCATGCTATCGGTCTCGCCCTGGCATTGTCTTTAATTTTGTGCTATCGATCTCGCCCTGGCATTGTCTTTAGTTTTCATGCTATCGGTCTCGCCCTGGCATTGTCTTTAATTTTGTGCTATCGGTCTCGCCCTGGCATTGTCTTTAATTTTCATGCTATCGGTCTCACCCTGGCATTGTCTTTAATTTTCATGCTATCGGTCTCGCCCTGGCATTGTCTTTAATTTTGTGCTATCGGTCTCGCCCTGGCATTGTCTTTAATTTTCATGCTATCGGTCTCGCCCTGGCATTGTCTTTAATTTTGTGCTATCGGTCTCGCCCTGGCATTGTCTTTAATTTTGTGCTATCGGTCTCGCCCTGACATTGTCTTTGATTTTCATGCTACTAGTTTCGCCCTGACATTGTTTTGAAACTTCGTGCTATCGATTCAGCTCTGGCAGTGTTTGTATTTCTTGTTACCCATTTAACTTTAACAGTCAAAAGACAATTGTGCATATTTCACCGATTAAAATTGAGGTTCATATCTGTACTTATTCCTTACTTTGATAAAACAAGAAAACATAGTTTTATGTATTATCTCGTAAGAAAGTAAGCACAGAGGGGCAACTGTGAACACCCAATTTTAACCGGTACATTTTTTTACTTTTTCAAAAAATCACAAAAATACGTTTTTCGCGTATATTTGATTCCTAATCCCTCGAATAGGTCATTTTGCGCTAATTTACTAATTTTGCGTTATTATTACTTTTTTTAGTGGTTAAACAAAAATTAAAAAAATATATGCTAATTCAAAAAATTACAAAGTAAATTTAATTTATTTTTCTTGTTGCAATATCTTTAATTAAAAAACGAAAATAAAAAAATAAAATAGATATGAAATAATACAAATTACAAAATAAAATAAAAAAAGGGAGGTGCAATAATAAAAATTATTATTACAAAAAAAAGTAGTCGTTTTTTTGGTATTTTCGGAGGTTGTTTTTTCTACTTTTGCGAAGGCAATTTCTCTCTCCTCAGACCTCGTTTCGACGATCCGAACGGTAAAAGTGAAGAGGGGTGTCTCACGAACCTGGTGTCCAAAAAACGAAGATGATCCAACGGTTAACGAATCCGGAATCGCACCTTTACGGTGAGAGGTTTGAGAAAAACGGACCAAAAACTGCAGCTATTGCGAAGGCAATTTCTCTCTCCTCAGACCTCGTTTTGACGATCCGAACGGTGAAAGTGAAGATATATGTCTCACGAACCTACTGTCAAAAAACCAAGACGATCCAACGGTTAACGAATCCGGAATCGCGCTTTTACGGTGACAGGTTTGAGAAAAACGGGAATTGTGTTCTCTAAGTGGGAATTGTTTTCTCTATCATGTTTTAGTCCCACATTGCTTGCAAGAAACAACAACCCTATAGAAATTGACTATAAAAGAGGTTGAGAGGTGAAGGTTTGGGGGAGGGGGAGTCATTGGCAGATTAAGTGATCTTTTGGGCTAGCCTTTTGCGGTCCAGACACTAAAAGTCTGTCTTTGATTAGTTTGTAATTTTTTTGTTGAATCGGTTTTTTTCGGTTCTCAAAGCAGTCCGATTCGCAGTTGACTTGGTCAGACTGCTCGGTCCGGTTCGGCGTTCCTCGCGTTCATCAGCTTGAGGTTAGTTTTGTATTTATTTATTTATATCTATTTGTTTATTTATTTATTTATTTATGTACATATTTATTGATTTATTGATTATTTATTTATTTCTTTAGTTTTTTTTTGTATATCTTTATTTTATGCTTGATATAAACCCTAGGGTAGAAGACTATTATTTTCTGTATATGTGTTTGTTTGTTTTGCAACTAGGGGGTATATTTAACATTTTGCTCCTACACACACTCCACTATCACACTTCTGCACACACGTGAGAATAGTCTTGTACCCGGACTGGAGAATAACCTAAGTTAGAACGAGACTGCGTAGTGATGGCCTACTGGATGTGCGTCCTGTTGGGTGGTCACGAAAGTCTCACCTAGAGTTTGGTCCCTCTTGAGAATGCTGGCACTCCTAATAGCTTGCCTATTGTTGTTGATCAGTGTTCTTAATTGGGGTCGTTGGCTCTAGGAACCTTATTTAGGGCTCTATAGAGCTACCTTTGAGAGGTTCACTTGATAGAAAAAGCCTTAGATCTATTCCCAGAGGGACCCCTCTAGGACACAAAGGAGTTTAATACTTTTGCATTCAAGCAAACAATAATACAACTCCCTTTTTGCAAACTGCACCCCATTTTACTATTGCACCCTCTGTTTTCGTTTTTATTATTTCCTTTTACAAAAAACCTATAAAAATAAATAGATAAATATTTCATTTTCAAAAAAATATAAATAGGGGACTAAATCGACTGTACAGTCGGGTTAGTCAGCTTTTTAGGTTACTAATGAACCGTTACGGATCATGTCCTAAAATCCCTATTTAAAACAAACAATTTCTAAATCAAAATAAACACAAACATATTTCTTTCCATAAATCAAAAACTCCATTTTTCGAAAATAGGGGACTAAGCCGACTGTACAGACGGGTTAGTCAGTATTCTAGGATAAATGAACCGTACGGTTCAAGAGTCCTAAAATCCCTATTCAAATAAAATCAAACCAACACACATAAAATCATTTTCCAAAACTCCAAAAACTCTATTTTCTGAAAATAGGGGACTAAGCCGACTGTACAGACGGGTTAGTCAGCGTTCTAGGACGGATGAGCTGTACAGCTCAATAATCCTAAAACCCCTATATTAAAAAACATCAACCAACAAAATTTTTCAGGAAGAACTACGTGACTTTTGAGTTCCTCATTGCACCGGAGGATACGTAGGAGCGGGGCTTCCCCGTCAAGTCAAAATTAAACTTTTCTAAATTAGCCCTTATTATTCTCTACTATTTTATTTTTGGGTAAAACAAATAAATTCGTAATTTATATTTGCACAATCAGATTTAGGGTAACTGTCTTAGGACGGATGTACTAGGGGTGTAGTGGAATTAAGTTTTCGCCCTTCCCTATGCATAACCGACTCCCGAATCCAACCTAGTTTACGCAGACCATTAATTTTAAGGTAGGTTTTTCTCAATTTTCCCTATTTAATAAATTGGGTGGCGACTCCCTGAAATATCGATTTTTGAGCCGTCTACGTCGGGATCACGGTCACGACAATCATCAGCTTGCAAAAGAGGAGGGAAAACCACTCTATAAAGGAAAACTTCACTTCTGCATTGAAGAAGGGACTTCCAGCACTTAAACTTCTCTGGTTCTAGAGGAAAAATACAGTGATAAGCTGTCCTCTTAGTCCCATTGAAGATCTACCATAGAAATCTACTAGAAGATCGTGTTTGGTTCATGCTATAGCACTGTCAGCACACCAGTTCATGCGTAGGAGTTGGAGGAGTGTATCTTTTGCGCATTCTTCTTCTACTTTCTGTTTTGGTGACATGAACTCCATTATTTGTAAGTTGTTGATATTGCTAAACATTAGCTAAACATCTTGTAGTTGGATTGCTTAAGCTTTGTAATAACTCTTTATGTGTTAGTAATATAATATTATGATGTATGCATTTCAATCTTTGTGTTTTAATGCTTTCAAACTTGTTTTGGGATTAGCTAACTAAAACAAGTGCATTCATGAGTTCAGAAATGGTTCATGATTGGATCTCAAAGATTGATGTGAGTGAGTGGTTGCTTTAAGGTCACTTAGAACAATCCTTGCCCAAACCTAGACATAGGAGGGCTTAGTTCATAGAGTGAATACTGTGGGGTCTTTAAAATACAGAGGTGAACTTACTTGAAGCCTAGACATAGGATCTGGTCACGAAACCTTGGAGAAAGTGACCGAGAGGCACGCAATATATGCTACAGCACTCGATGCTATAGCATCTAATGTTATAGAAGAGAAGTTACTTAGTGAAAGCAATCCAACTAGTCTTCATCATATAGTTTCCCTTTTTATTTCCTTGCAAACCAAACCTTTATTTTACTACCCTCAAATAATGTTTTTATTTTACACACTGATTTGCTAAGTTATGACAACTGTAAATTAAATACAATCCCTGTGGGTTCGACCTGTATTTCTACTGTATTACTTGTTGCGACTGCGTATACTAGTGCATCTGCTTGTAAAATCCACAACATCAGCATCGCACTCTACGTATTTTGTTACAAACTTATTATAACTTTTTACCAAACCAGTTATTTTTGAAGAAACTACCGGTATTTGAAAAGTTACAATTTTTTCTGAATCCTAAAGTACCCCAAACATACCACTTAACATTTCACTTTACGCATTTTTTTACAAAATAAATTTTTACCCACCATCAAGTACACCAAAGCACACTGTTTAGCATCTCACTTTACGTATTTTGTCATGAAATTAAATTTTTTTACCGAATCGATTATTCAACAATAAAATTTGTATATTTAAATTCTAAAATATTTTGAGTCTGTAAGTACCCCTTAAAATATAAAAAAGGAAAAAATGCAAAACCTTAAAATATAAAAGAAAAAAACTGAAGCAAAAAACAAAAAAGTAAAAAAGAAAGAAGATAAAAAAAGGTAAAGTAATATAAAAGAAGGAAAAAAAACAAAAAAAAATGAAGCATAAAACAAAAAAGAAAACCGAAACAAAAAAAGGAAGAAAAAAAGGAAAAAAATTTGGCAGACAAAGCTACAACCGGGAGCAACAACGAACTAGCCAATAAACCGGACTACCAAGAGATTTGGACGCCACATCTCCACCCAAAACCTTAAGGTGTTAGGTATATGGGCCCACTCTCTTATATGTCCTTCATATAGCTCATTCATAGCCGATGTGGGACTTATAACCACTCACACTTTAATTTCCAATATCTCTTGGTGGTCCGATTCATTGACTAGCTCATTATTGCTCTCGGTGCTCCCCCAGACTCCTCGGAACAAGTGGACTCCCCATCATAACCAATGTAGAAGACCGTATTTTATGACGAAACGTAGAGGACAAGTTGTTCCCTTATGATTTATGATGATGACAAGTTGTTCCTTATACATGGTAAACGATGGAGAAGAGAGGGATTTAAATGTCTACTAAAAATATTGTCATATTGATAAAATGACGTATTATTGGAGGCCTGAGGATTCACATAAGCGAAATGGGCAAAGAAAGCGGCCAGCGCAGATGAGATAGATATATTTGTTGAAAATGAAAACTGAAAGTTTGTTGTTTGGAAAAAGACTTGACAGACGACATTCAGGCAGAGACAACCTAGTGATTACACCTCACCATTGAATACTCTCTGTTTGGAAAAAGACTTGTCAGCATTTTATAAAAAACAATCATAATAAAACTTTAGTAGATATATTGTAAAATAAAATAATAGTAGAATATATACTAGTTATAAATTTAATATTTGATCATTTGAATGCTTATATAAATTTTGGGAGATCTTGGAAAACAGAAAAAGAAACTGATAATAATTTATAATTATCAAAATGTTTATTCAGTCAAAAGAAAAATTATTAAAATGTTTAAAGTTTCAACATGTATATTAACTTTTACCTACAAAAAATGTATATTGATTTCGTAAGAAGTTGTTGGATTCAATTAGAATTTTTAAATAATATTTAGTATTAATAGTGGTAAAAAATTCAAAAGTTACCTTTTAAAAGATGAAGATGTACGTGTATTTAGAATGCTGAAGAAAAATCAAGAAGTAGAGCTTCTTGAAAATGTCGGATAATTAATAGCCATTATGTCAGATATATACCTGAATGGAGACTACTCCCCTATGCTATAATTAGGGAGTCTTGTGAAGTGTTGTGGCAATCTCAATCCAGGTGCAAAAGAAGAGAGCAAGTGTAAGTGTGTGAGATCACTTGTGTGAGTGAGTCTCTTGTAGTGAGTGTCCTACCATTTCTTTTAACTCTTAATATTTGTAGAGTGATACACATATTGGGTTGGCTTGTACTCTTATTTGTGACGGTGAATACACATTGTTGTGGCATTTCCGTGGACGTAGGCAATATTTGATGGGAAAACTAATTTCACAACTTGGTAGAGTACTATTCAAGCTTTAGAGGAGCAGAGGCCATCCACCATGAGTATAAGCGATTGGAGTAGCATTCATAGGAAGGTCGTGAGTACGATTCGGTTGGCTCTAGCTTTCGAGATCAAATACAATGTGTTGAATGAGACAACGTTGAATGCCCTTTGGGAAAATCTTGAGAACATTTATGCATCGAAGTCACTAATGAATCGCCCTTGCTTGAAGATGCAATTGTATCAACTCAAAATGGAGATAGGAGAAAATCTTCATAACTACATCAATGCATTCAACAAGACGGTATGTCAATTGGTCGATGCATATGATAACATTTTCGATGAGGAGCAAGCATTGTTCTTGTTGGCGTTGCTACCAATGTCATACAAACTTTTAGTTCAAACTTCGCTTGAAGGGGGGATAACTTTAAACTTGGATGAGGTGATTGTTGCTCTACGAGTAATGAGAATATCAATGATGGAGATAATGCACTAGTTACGGAAGACTCAAAGCGAGGGAGGAGTCACTCAAGAATACAAGGTCAACCAAGAGAAAGACCGAAGTCTCAATCATGCATCCCATATGATACAAGCAACGTGGGGTGTTACTATTGCGGATAGAAGGGTCGTCTGCAAGTAAGGTGTGCACAAATGAGGGAGGACTTAAAGAAACTAAGAGAAATGAAGAAGGATGGAGCACAACTCCCAAACCAATGTGCTTGAGACAAGCGAAGATGAAAATGTGTTCTTAGCAAAAAGTGAAGAAGTTGCCAAATCAAAGTGGTTGATAGATTCTGCTACTGCAAAACATATTGGTCAAGATCAAGCAATGTTTGACACCTTAAAGATAAATGGAGAGTTTGGTCATTTTATGCTGAGAAGTGGTGATAAAATTAACAAAGGTTGAAGGCATTGGAAATGTGAGAATGAAGCTTCACAAAGATGCCATCCAAACTTTTCATAATGTGAGGTATCACTACAAAAAAAATTGGACTTTTCGGCGGACAAAATCCGCCGGAAAAGCCAAAAATCCGCCGAAAATGTGGACTTTCCGGCGGATTTTTGGCGCCGGTAGACAGCTCGTGGCAAATGGTTTCCGCTGGAAATTTTCGGCGGATTTTGTGGCGCCGAAAAATCCGCCGGAAGTTTCCGGCGAATTATCCGCCGGAAAACCCCAGAAAAATTCGTATGGATTATCCGCCGGAAAGTCCACAAATCCGCCGGAAAGTCCATAAATCCGCCGGAAAAAAACCATTTTTTTTAAATTTAATTATTTTTAAAAAATAAATATTAATTTTTTTAAAAATCCTTTTATTTAAAAAATTAATATTATTTTATTAAAAAATTTAATTGATTCCGGTTGAACCCAAGAACCCCTGAACCGCTACCTCTTCCGGTTCAATGTCCGATCCAATTTTGATTACCTTGCTCTAAATAGAAAGTTTGAGGAACTCCAAAGACCTGTTGTTAAGTTGGAGGATGATACGGAGCGTTTGATGTGGGTAAATGTCTACACTCATCAAACGCTCGGCATCATCCCCTAACTTAACAAGAGAGGAATTTGTAGGGGAGGTTCATGACAATGTTACTTTTAACGAAAAAGATGAAGGGGATGTTAATGACAATGTGGAAGTTTCTTTACAAAGAAATGGAGACATACGCCACTCTCTTAGAGCCGCTGCCGACAATGCTCAAGAGAGTGGCTTATGTCTCTGTTTCTTTGAAGAGAATGAGAGTATCGGTAGAGGTGTGAAGAAGAAGAAGTGGAGAAGAGATTTATATAGAGGAAACGAAAATCAACGGTCAAAAGGCGAATCCGCCGGAAATGTAATTTCCGGCAGATTTAGGGTGTTTCCGGCGGGTTTTTGAAATTCAAAATTGGCGCTTCCAGGCTTTTCCGGCAGATTTTTATCCGCCGCAAGCTTACCGGCGGAATTAGGGACTTTCCGGCGGATTTATCCGCCGCAAACATTTCCGGCGGATTTTGATTTTTTTTTTTCAAAAAAAAAAAATTCGTAAACCAGATCCGCCGGAAATACCTCGAAATCCGCCGGAAATGTTTGCGGCGGATAAATCCGTCGGAATGTCCCTAATTCCGTCGGTAAGTTTGCGGCGGATGCAATCCGCCGGAAAGTTTGCGGCGGATAAAACTGATTATTCTTGTAGTGTATGTACCTATTGTTGTAGCCAATATCATTTCTTTGGGGAGATGACAACTCAAGGCTACAAGTTTGTCGGTTCAAATTGGGGTTGCAATGTGTACAAAGGGAGTCACTTAGTTTCGCGAGAGCAGAAAAATGAGAAGAATTAATATTTGCTACTTGGAAGGGCAATCCATGAGAAAGATAAGTGGTGAAAAGAAGGTGAAATTTTCTGATGACGTGAAAGTTTGGAAATTTTGATTGAGAGAGGATTTGTTGGGAATTCAATTAGAATTTTCAAATGATATTTTAATATTAATAGTGGTGGAAAATTCAAGAGACATCTTTTAAAAGATTAAAAGTGAATCTATAATGTTGAAGAAAAATCAAAAACTGGAGCTCCTTGAGAATGCGAGAGTTGATACCAAATATGTCACATACATGAATGGAGACTACTCCCCTATGCTACAAATAGGGAGTCTTGTGAAAGGTTGTAGCAATCTTAATCCAAGTGCAAAAGAATAGAGCAAGCGTGAGTGTGTGAGATCACTAGTGTGGGAGAGTCTCTTGTAGTGAGTGCAGTGGCAGATCCAGAAATTTTTACTAGTAGGGGCAAAAAAATAGCCTATAATATTTTCTCAAAAAATATATTATAAATGTTTGCAAAATACATAATTTCATTATAGAGAAATCTTAAAATACCTAAATTTCTATTGCATGGCTAAAAAGATAAAATTAGTACCAATTTATTTTCTTTTTTATTTGTCTTGTGAATTTCTACATTTAATTTATCTTATAGGGGCAACGTCCCTTATTTTTTTATGAGGGAAAAATAATTTTGTTATATATATTTCCAACCCAAATAATTTTTCAAGCGGAGGCAAATGCCCCCAATTAACAACAAGTGGACCCGTCCCCGAGCGAATGTATTATCATTTCTTGTAACTCTTAGAGTAAAAGTATTGTAGAGTGATACATATAATGAGTTGAGTTGTACTCTTTATTTGAGATAGTGAGTACAAATTGTTGTAGTGTTTATGTGGAGGTAGACGAGAGGTGTCAAACCACGTAAAAAATAGTAGTAGCAATTAGTTTAAAAAAAATAGTAATCACAATTAGTTAGTATATATTTGGTTAAGAAATTGGAGCAGCAAGAATCAATTTCAGAAGTGAAAACAATGTGAATATAATTGAAAACTACTATTTACGTGTTTAGGTGATATAATCGTGGTTGGTCAAATTAACTTTTCTATTAAAAAAATCGATTCTGGTTGTTGGGGAACCCACAAAACTCTTCTTTATATTATTATAAATTTAAAACAAGTTACATCAAAATAAAAGACAAGTAGTAGTAGATGATTCAGTTGATAATTGAACCAATAAATAATAGTACCACTGAATCGAAGTGCCTTGCCGATATGAGACTAGACTCTTCCTTGCACGTGTTGTCACTATTGAGTCATTGACATACTTTTTTAAAAATCAATTAAATCATCATCAAGCTAAGCTTACCTATTTTATTTGGTTGTGATTAATTATCTTGATTGTTCTCTTTCAATGATTTCAGAGAAGGAAATTGGTTGGTAGTTTGTAGCTGTTAGAAAAGTAGCACATCTTTAAAGTCATTCAAAAAGGGCACCTACTTTAATATGGTAAACCCCATGAATCATATGCTTATTTGACAGCAGAAAAATAAAAGAAATTGACCAAAACAACTGTATATAAAATTTAGCATTTCACACTTATGTACAAACATTTTTCATAATCTATTTTCTTATAGAAACTTTTTATTTGTTAATTGAGTATTCTCTGCACAAAATTTTGATATTTATCCCTCACGTCAGATAAGACCAGAATGGACGATTAAACTCTCTGAAGTGTTTAACACTCATGTATTACTAAAACTGAATTCGAACACTGGACTTCTGATTAAGAGGGAGGATACCTAAGCAATTTCATTCAATAGCTCTTGGGTATTTCTATACAATTTTTCATACCAATTACTAATTTTATTTACACATATTCAATTAATTAAATTTAATTAACCATTCATATGGATGACAATGACTCAATGAGTACCCTCTGACAGGGTACTATAGTGCTCGTACATGAGTCTGTAAATGCAAGGACCAACAACTTTAGTGTGTGTTCCAATACCCTCTGAGTACCTAAGTGACTATACACCCATTACGTGTACTTGAACTCTGAACAAAATAACAAATAATAGAAAAATAATCATAATTCAATTAAAAAATGATCAATTTTTATTTTCAAATCTACTTATTAAATTATTGCAAATAGATAATATTTAGTGAGATAAAAACATTGTCTTCAAAAAAAGTGAGATAATAAAAACACACAGAATATTAGTAGTTAAGTATATGTTTAATGAATTTAACTTTTTAAAACTTGAATATACATACAATTGTAATAATAATAAATAATTATATAGAATTCAAAATATTAGTAGGTATATTTAACATTTAATAGATAATTCATTTTATTTATTTTTAAACTATATATATGTAGTTGCGGGGCGGGCACCTTAGTGCCCGTATCCGCGCCCGTGCCCGATTGTGCGGGTAAATACCCATCCATCATGAGCAATTTTTATGAGTACCCAATGAGTATGAGTTAAATTATCACCCGCTTTTTTGGTAAACCAAGATATCCCCTACACGCAATTGCAAAGAGTAATCCCCAGGGTATTAAAATCCATTTAAGGGGTTGACCACTCCTGCCAGGTATTTTTCCATACGCACCAAAATGGGACCAAACTCATAACCAAATAGTTAAAAAGCCCAATTGTATCTGCCACTTATGCTGTATAATGTTGGTGCCAAATTATCATCCCTAACCATTCCTAATGATTTTTGTCAATATCTTTTTTTTTTGACATTTTTTTTTGTCAATATCAAAACTTCTTATAAATATAATTTTATATCACATAGGGTCAAATTTAAAAACACCCTACTAAGTCAATGGTTAATCCTCATCAGTTACATGCATCATTCTCTTTCCATCCATCATTCTATATTTTCTATATTTTAATATCCCCTATTCCCCCTACTTTGACCAAACCGACTATTTTACCCACACTCTAAAAAAATGACTTCCGGTATTATCCTCCTATGAGATAATTTCGGAAGCCATTTTGATGAAGTTTTCCGGAATTATCTCATAGGAGGATAATTCCGAGAGCCATTTTGATGAATTTGGCTTTCGGAATTATCCTCCTATGAGATAATTTCGGAAAACTTCATCAAAATGGCTTCCAGAATTATCTCATTGGAGGATAATTCCGGAAGCCATTTTGATGAAGCTTTCCTGAAACACCTCAAAGGAGGATAATTTCGGAAGCCATTTGGCTTCCGGAATTATCCTCATTTGAGGACTGAGGTGTTTCCGAAAATTTAAAAAAAAAATTCAGTTACAACTTAAATTTTAGTAAAAAAAAATGAAGGGTATTTTGGGGATAAAATGTAAAATGTGGATATAAGGGGGAAGAGGGGGCCGGAAAAAAAGCCAATAATTTAATGGCTAGGATCGGCTGAAAAGTGTTTACAATGGTCTTCATAGCACTAACTGCAAAGACAACGGTGTGTTCTGACCGCAGAGGATTAGGCTCCGTCAATGGAGCCAATGAATCCGCATCAAGGTTTTGTAGTTTATTTCATATTTTATACAATAAAAAAATGTTTTCATATTTTATACATGTCTTTATATTCCTAGTGTCTTGGCATGGAGATACTTGGAGTTGGAACAAATTGTGGCAGGTTTTTATGGATTCTGTCCGCGCAGCAGAAGGTGAGATATTGGACAGTATTTTGCAATCGGTAACGCCAACGAGAGAGAAGGAAGATGCATGGATTTGGGCGCAGGATCAGACTAAGAGTTTCACGGTGAATTCAGCATATCAGCTACTGGTAGAGCTGTCAATGGGCCGGGCTCGGGCCGGGCCGGCCAAGCCCATCGGGCCAAACAACGTATTCGGGCAGGGTCGGGCCAGCCCGATATTCTGATGGGCCGCAAAATTTACGGCCCGAGCCCCGCCCAACACCGGCCCATGGGCCAACGGGCCATTATTTTTTTAAATTATTTTTTATTATTATATCTTTTTAATTCTTTAACTAATTAATCATATTTACTACCGATACACTGATTACAAGATGAATTTTATCCAAGGATGAAAAGTTGAAAACTTGCTTCTTTAACAGTGTAGATTACAATTTATTCCAGTGTAGATTGATTATTCATATCTTTAACAGTAACACACACACACACACAACACAACACAAGCAAACAAGAAAGAACGCAAACAGTAACACACACAACACACGGGCCATTACTGTACTGACTGTTTGCATTTCTTTCTATTTTTGTTTTTTTTACTTTTTTAGATGGGATGGAAAAGGGAATGTGAAAAAAAAAAACAAAAAAGTAACGGGCCGACCCGGCCCGGCCCAATAATATCATCGGGCCGGACTAGAAAACATACTGTTGATTTTGGGCTACTATTTTTATAGCCCAGGCCCGCCCAAAAAATCGGGCCATTGGGCCGGGACCAAATTGATAGCTCTAGCTACTGGTCCGCAGCAACATTCTTTCAACTGCTTCGGTTCAGCAGCGTCTGTCGGGGGCGTTGTGGACATCGCTTGTTCCTTTGAAGGTTGCGGTCTTTGGATGGCGTCTTTTGCTTGATTCTCTGCCTGTGTGTGACCAATTATCTCACAGAAATGTCATTCATTCTGAACAGGAGACTAGCTGCTCGCTGTGCAGTAACTTTCGCGAGACCGCTAGCCACTTGTTCCTCAGCTGCAGCTTTGCTCGTTCCGTATGGCAGCTTGTTGGCAATTGGCTCGGAGTTGATTTCGACATGTCCCTGGATATTGTTGACTTATTCCTAGTTGTGGCCGCTTATGCAAAGGGAAGAAGGCGAAGCGTAAGAAACACATGTTCTGGTTAACAACATGTTGGAGTGTGTGGTTTGCAAAGAATGGTGCTATTTTTAACAACGAGGAACCAAATGCCGAATCCGTGGTGAACCGCATCAAATGCTTAACTTGGAGTTGGTGTGTTTATTAGTTTATAGATTGAAGTTATGCTACTCTATTTTAATTTCAATGTGGTGGTCTAATCCACTTCAATGCTTAGAAGGGGGAGAAACGGTGGGTTGACATTCACATTGTTAGCAACTTTATTCCGTTTTGAGGTACTCTTTTTCCTACCTGAGTCTTTTTCCCACTGGGTTTTGGCTCAGGGAGGTACGTTTTGAGGAGGCCCTCCCCCTTTCATTAATGTATATGGGATTGGTGCACCCCTAGTGTCCTCATCAATACAATTCTTGCTTATCTAAAAAAAATTCCTAGTATCTAGTAAAAAAAAACTTTATATTTCTTTTTTTGACAATAAATATTTATATTTCTAGTTATTACTAGTCATTATTTCACTTAGTGGCAGCGGCAGTCGCAGATCTTGGGCATTCAGTGCAAAATCTTTTAGATCACATATTGTTAAACCTAAAATTTTAATTTCGGTAAAAAAATTAAAATGTTAATATATTTAATTAAATAAATCACACACCTTATAATTCTCCTCTACATGATATAATGATTTTTTTTAATATAATACATGATATAATGATTTAAAATGATGAATAATGAGTTCATTGTCGATGTTTTTGAATATATTTATCTTAATATAAGTTATTGTTCTGTACCTAGCAGTGTTTTGGCGACTGCTGTTGGTAGGTCTCTTGCTGCCCTGACAAGAGGTTAGTGAGCACCCGGGGGGGTACCTGCAAAGCCACTCCGACGCTCAAGTCAGTAAGAGAATAGGCTAGTGAATTTGCAAGGGAAGAGTGTGTACCTCGTAAATTGCTATGTGAGCCGGTATTTATAGGAAATCGTGCCCGTTTGTGGATCGTCGGATCAGCGGAATTGATCTTAACCGTCCAAGCGTGATTGGACTTGTATGTTGTGGATATGGGCCAAAGTGATTGGGCCAATCCATATCCATTGCTAAATGCACCTCCTGGAATTGCTAAATGGACCTCTTGGTCCAGTCCAGAACAGTTTCCCCCCAAGCTGAGATTATTCCTGAGGATGGTCTTGACTTGAAGGACTTTCGTTGATTTGCCGGATTTGTGAAGTCGCGTGGGACACTGCCTTTGTAGCGACTGTGTTTTTAGGTTACTACTCTCTAGAGCAAAAATAATAAGTTTTATCCTCACCTAATTACCTTCTATAAATGGGTGAGTCTTCGTCTTGTGGTCCACACTTTGAAATTTTGGGGAGGAGTAGGGTTCAAGCTACCTTTGGAGCGCCTACTTGAAGAGGAGGAGGAGTAGGGATCAAGCTATCTTTGGGGCGCCTACTTGAAGAGGAGAAAGGAGGTAGAATCCACTTGCTTCAACGTTTTTCCTCCTTGGTAAGTGTTTGTTGTTTCTTTTCTTCTATTGGTGGCGTCCTCCTTGGCGCCTTGGGCGCCGTGTTGCGAAATAGGGTTTGGCGCCCCACTGGGCCCCTTGGGTGCCGCCTGGTGCGCTGCCTTGGCGCCCTGCCAGGTGCCCTCATGGGCGCTGCCTACTTTGGTTTTGGTGCCTTGTCAGGCGCCCTCATGGGCGCCGCCTGCTTTGCCCTTGGCGCCCTGCCAGGTGCCCTCATGGGCGCTGCTTGCTTTGGCCTTGGCGCCCTCATGGGCGCTGTCTTCTTTGGCCTTGGCGCCCTGCCAGGCGCCCTCATCGGCGCTGCCTGCTTTGCCCTTGGCGCCCTCATGGGCGCTGCCTGTTTTGGTCTTAGCGCCCTGCCAGGCTCCCTCATGGGCACTGCCTGCTTTGCCCTTGGCGCCCTGCCAGGCGCCCTCATGAGCGTTGGGTTGGGCATGTCCTTGGCACTTTTCTTGTATTTTATCTGTTGCCTATCTTGTCTCTTAGTCTGTTTTTCTTTTTGATGAACTTTCAGGGCTTTGCTTGGTGCCGAGGGGAATTGCTTCTTTTGTTCTCATCATTATCAGTTTGACATTTCCACGAGCTTTGCTGCTTCTAATTTTCTAAGGTAATTTGGGCTAACCTTCAGCTTATATTTCTAGCTTTCTTGTTTTTTTGAAGTCTCCATCCTCAGGGGAGGGGGTTGTCTACAAGTTTTCCTGTTTGTCTCGTAACTACTTGTTCTGCCCCCTGTCCTGCAGGTTGAGAGATGGCAAGGACGAAGGAGACAGCCCGGACGAATGGGGTGTACCCTGGTCCCACCCTACCATGAGGCAAGCTGATTGTTCTGTAGAGGGAGGGCCGTCTGCGGTAGATGATGATACCGTGCCTTCGGAGGAAGCGGGCGTCCTTGGCTTTATCGTTACCTCTTCTGATGATGATCTGCCATTTGACCATGAAGTGGTGGACATCGGTGGTTTGAATTATGACTGGGTTGCTCGTGATGTTCGTTCCACCAGGAGTTTCTACCTTTCAGGGAAAGAGCCCCCCGCTACCTGTAAGACGCACTGGGAGCCGACTGGCGGGTTGAGGTGGTTGTCCCCCATGATAGGGTGTGCAGAATTCCTGATGGTAGGAAATTCATGATGTTCCATAGTGTGATTTAATAAGTACGGGTTTCCCTTTCTTTACACCCTTTCAGCTGGAAGTTTTGAACCATCTTCAGATAGCTCCTTCTCAACTCCACCCAAATTCATGGTGCTTTGTGAAGTGCTTCGAGTTGGTGATGAGAGTTTTACAGAGGAAATGCAACTTGAGGGTCTTCATGACTATTTTTGAGGTGCAGCGTCGTCGAGATTCTTCTGATGGCATCACTCGTTATGAGTTTGTATGCTTGAAATGTCGGGCAAGCTGTGCTTTTTTTCAAGTGTATTCGGATAATCGGCATGATTGGAGGTTTAAGTATTTTTACCTCGTCCCCTTTAGTCAGAAGGCTGTGGACAGTTTGGGTTTCTTTGATGAACAAGGGTGTTTGGTTCGGGATAAGTTTCACCTTGGGTGGTGTAATATTGATGCTGATCGTGTTTCTCGGTCTTATCGCGTCCTCCTGTCTGAGTTATCAGAGTCCGAGCTGAGGACTTTAAGTATGCTTAAGAGAACCGTCAGTCATTTGCCCACTACGCCACAAAAGATTTTGTGCAGTGAGCTATCAAAGGCTTCAACGATTCCTGAAGCTGTTGAGCTCTTAGGTTGCTTGTTTGGTTTTAGCGTGCCTTTATCTTCTCCTTCGTTTAACTCTTCGCTTATGTTGCTGATTTGTTTCATTGTTGTTTGGCTGACAAGATGGACGCTCCGCTTTCCTTCAATGAATTGGCTTCTTTGGCCGGGAGGAAGAAGCCTTTAGGTGTCGAACCTAATGAGGCAAACAGTTGCGTTCCCGCAGTATCGGCTCCTGCCTGTCCCTCTATGGGACCTCGCCTAAGCCTGGGAGCGCCAAGTCGGGCTGTTAAAGATCTCTCTGGAGGGCCGATGGTTCCAATTGACTCTACTACCCTTGGGGTTCAAAGTAAGTCCAAGCGCAGGAAGAGCAGTGCCCAGCGTTCTCCTCCTACTGACTGCCCTTCTTCTGTTAGGCGTCCCCCTCTCTTGAGAGCACAGACGAGGGTGAAATTATCTTCACTACTGATGAGTGTGATCACCTCCTGGAGCACCCTTTCGAGCTTGCCATGCGCATGGTCAAGGCTGGGGAGAGTCTGTATGCGAAGTGGGGAGCTGAGAAGGGGTGCGGATCTCATTCAGGTAATACTTTAGAGTTATTTCTTTAAGCCTTTGAGATATCTTGTAGGTTGGAGTCTTTAAACCTGTTGTGTTGTTTTTCTCTTTATGTAGGGTTGACCGAGGAGAGGGATCGGCTTATCTCGGATAAAAACCGGCTTCAGGTGGATCTGCATGGAGCGCTGGAATCTGCCCGTCGAGCCAAAGAGACTGCTCGCCACTATCAGAAGGACCGGGAGGTGGCCTATACTGAGAGGGATGAGTACAAGAAGAAAGTGGAGGAGCTTCGATCCGAATTGGATAGTATGAAGAAACAGAGGGATGAGGCTGAGAAGAAGGTGCATAGGGTGGCCGGGCAGGCTGTAGATTTTTCCTATGTCGCCTATGACAATGCGATTAGCCATGTTCAGTGTCTGTATCCGAAAGCCGTTCTAGAGTCGAGCGTCTTTCAATTTGATCATGAGGTTCGGGGCGGGAGGATTGTCAAATACCACTCTAACGGGGTTGACTTCGATGTCGTTGCCCCCTGATTATTTCTCTCAGTTCAGTTGCTTTGATTGTGTCATTTTTCTTTGCCTTGTTGAATTTCGTTATGTATCTTGCTTAATGGAGCCTTGCTGTCTCCAGGGCGATTTTTATATTACATTTCCACCCCGACGGGGTTGACTTCGATGTCATTGCTCGCTGATATTTTGTGTTGCCTTTTGAAACATCCATGTATATTCTTTGTCTGATCTCGGGCGCCAGTCGTCGCCTTGCGCATCTGAACGTATGATCTCATATTGCCTCGTGGCAATGTTTACTCTAAGGGGGCAGTTTATCAGAATCGATCTGAATTTAACTCGCCCCTCAGAGGTTGCGACACGTTTAAAGTCGATTCGCACCTCGTGGGACTCTGGGGGCAGTTTATCAGAATCGATCTGAATTTAACTCGCCCATCAGAGGTTGCGACATGTTTAAAGTCGCTTCGCACCTCGTGGGACTCTGGGGGCAGTTTATCAGAATCGATCTGAATTTAACTCGCCCATCAGTGGTTGTGACACGTTTAAAGTCGCTTCGCACCTCGTGGGACTCTGGGGGCAGTTTATCAGAATCGATCTGAATTTAACTCGCCCATCAGAGGTTGCGACACGTTTAAAGTTGCGTCGCGCCTCGTGGAAAAGTTACCTCTGGGGGCAGTTTATCAGAATCGATCTGAATTTAACTCGTCCATTAGAGGTTGCGACACGTTTGAAGTCGCTTCGTGCCTCGGTTTGTAGGGAAGTGCAAACGATCGCAGCGTCAATCTCATGCCCCCCTTTTTACTGTCAGGCTTTTGCATAGTTGCCTGGTCCCCTGCCTCTAGTGTTAGGACCTGGCTTTCTATTCTGCAAGTAATAGTAAATATTGCTCAAATGATATTTTTGAATCATAAACAGTAAAATTTCATTCATTCTTTCACGCGTGTTATCAGTCCATGCTACTACATTGTTTTGACACGAAAGCAAAGCTCATACAACCAACTTCTTTAGTTTAACAACGTTCTAGGTATTAGGATCGACAGTCAGATGGTGGCAGGCTACCTCGGGTGGTATCCCTGGCCCATCCGCTGCAGATCAGGGAAACAGGTCCCCATTCTCCCTTGGGTGGATGGTGAGTTTCTCTTTAACCTCCTCAAGGAGGTCAGAACACTCTTCAAACGCTTTTTTGGCTCCTTAGTAACGGTGGAATATTCTTCCTCTTCCTCACTATCTGAATCACCTCTGGCATCCCAATCTGCCAAATTTATCTCAGTTTCTTTCCCGAATCCACTGTCTGGGACTATCACTCCAGCAGTCTCTCTTTCATCCTTCATGCTCATATAAAAACACCTGCGTGCCGCACCCAGGTCCGCCTGGAGGGTTACCACCTTATTTTCCAGGCTGTAGAACTTCATTTTAAGGTGAACCGTTGATGTTACTGCCTCCAGCTTGCCCAATGTGGGTCTCCCAATGATGCATTGGTAGACCGACTTACATGGGAGGACTAGGAAGGCTGTCTTGACAGTTCTGAACAAAGGTGGTTCACCATCGGGGTCTCCATGGGTGACCATCAACTCCAAGTGGCCCAGTGGTTTGGTTTTGGACCCGTTGAAACCTGTTAGATCCCCTCCTCGGTATGGAGTCAGGTCATCGGGGGATATGTTCAACACTTGCAGCAAGTCTTCGAAAATGATGTCCACTGCGCTTCCCTGGTCGACTAGGATTCTTCTTACCTCAATGTTGGCCATGATGGCAGTGATGAGCAACGAGACGTGTTTATTTGGTTTTCCATCAAGCAGATCCTTATCGTCAAAGGATAAGGGGGGTCTGGTTGATCCCTTCATAGGGTCTGGGGTTGATGCCACGCTCAAGATTTCCTTCCACTTCCTTTTCATCGACTTGTTTGATCCCCAATCATCAACGGGGTTGCTTCCGTGAATCACCATGGCCACTGGCCTTCCTTTGGATTTACGGGTGTCTTCTTTCTCGGAAGATTCGTTGTCATCGTCTTTGGCCCCTTCACCGACTGGGGCATTCTCCTTCCTAGGGGATCTAGATCTTCTTCCGGGGGATCAGGCTCTTTTGCGCGAGCTATTTGGTTCTTTCTCCTTTTTCACGTACTGCAGCAGTTTCCCTCTCTGAATCATTTCCTCAATATCGTCTCTAAGAGCACGGCAACCATTGGTATCGTGGCCTCCGCTTCGATGATAGCGGCACCATTTCTTCGAGGGGTTTTGGCCATCTTTCAGTACCAAAGGCTCTGGTCTCTTGATGTTTTTGAACTCAGTGTTAGCGCATTCGGTCAGGATCTTGGCCCGAGACGTGATGTGTAACACCCCCCTTACTCATTATTTTTTTTTTTTTTTTAAAATCAGAGTTCAAAATCGCTTTCCTTTTTAAAAGGTACATCCTCTAGGGAGTGCTACTTTCACCAGAACCTCAACATAAATTAGTAAACAATACTTTTCACAAAATAAATATAATTGCGTGATACATAGCACGACTTAAATGGGGCGAACCCTCGAAACAGCGTTTTCTCAAAGAGTCTTACATCACCAATATAATTAAACCTAACTAAATAATAATAAGACAACTATAGCAACTCGTCCCCCCCAGTGCTACGCATCAGAGCATGACTCTACAGGACCACTAGAAGGTAGGAGAACCTTCACTCGCTATCACCTGCACGTTGCCGACATGAGAAGCAACATAAAAGCAGTAGGGTGAGTCTCTTTACACGAATAATAACAAATATGATAAGCATTATACTAGGGAAAGGCAAACCAAAAGCACCAATTCACAGTCATATTAGCACACCATTATTTTACATCACCGAGAAACAACATAGGCCGAAGCCTCTGCTCACCAAAATAGTAAACACACCATAACACCTCATACACACCACAATGAATACACGCACCAAATAATTAATATATTCACCAATTAAGCCTCGAGGGCACACCTTCATAAAAATCGCCCTTCTGGCGTAATCATCATAATTAAGATATACCGTCATTAATTCACAACCGTCATTTAACATGGCCGAAGCCAACACCGTCCTTTAATATTTAATCCACCGTTATTAAACACGTCATCATTAGATTCATTATCATCATTAGTCCACCGTTACTAGACACATCATCACTTTAATTACCTCAACAACGTTTACACCAACACACGGGCTAACCAATTTGGCGCCCACACCCGAGACTCCCAAGCAACACAACACGCATCATAGCGGCACAATATCTACACACCAATTTCAACACCAACTAGTCACATAGTGACACAACACCTAAACCTCACATATTATCTCAATACTTCAACAACAACCCCGAAACGGTCCTTTTTAGACATAACAAAACACCGCACCGTCGAGACAGCTACCTATCAAAATTCTAACGAAAATCCGGCAGAGTTTCCTCTGAAATACGGACATCCCCAAATAGTACTTTTTACCTGTTTAACCAGTCCAGACCCAATTTATGTTTATAAACGATTACTTCGCACACAATCACGCAACACACACCAAGCGCGCCCCAAAGCGGGCATAAGGCCACATCATGCCACGCCTCACCCACGCTCACCATCACGCACTCATACATACGGCACACAACCGCACCATTCACAATCATACGACACTACCACGCCACACAGCCACTTGATGGCACAACATCTCAAACAACAAATTTAAATACAACTTCACCTAAGCATTTCATTATGCACCTTTCAACTACATATTTCCATACTCAAATTAATTGAGACAATTATTAAACACCTTGCACACTTCACAACAATTTCACATCACTTTAATAACATATTTTATACCACAAATCAACACTAAACAACATGGATTCATTCAGATAAATTCAATCACAACCCTAATCAAGGAAATAACACCAAAATCAATTCATCAAGCTCTCCTAACACCTAACCCACACATAACACAAATCATATAAGCTATTATGAACGTAAATGAGAGCCCCCTAACCTTTTGATTTGAAGAAGTGAACTATCTCCACCGAGGCTCCAAAAATCACTCTGATTACAAAACGGAATAACCGATTCTTCTTCACTGTATCCTTTCTTCCTCAGCGATGCAACAAGAGAGAAAGAAGCGCTGAAGAGGAAGAACGGATCCAAAAAAAAAAAAGGGAAAACTTCTCTCTTGATCTCTGGCACTCCTCTCGCCGTCTCTCTCCCTGTCCCTCTCCCTGTGGCGGCCGGAGGGTCGTTCACGTTCTCGGTCACGGTCTCTATCTCGTTCTCTGTCGCGATCCTTTTTGGAGCCATTCTCGTCGTCGTCACGAGACCTCTTGCTCCGCCTATCTTCTCCGTCCAGATCGTCGCACCTCTCCCTCTTCTCTCTTCACGCCGCTCCTTTCTTTTTCCTTTCCTTTCTTTCGGGTCTCTCTTTTCTTTCTCTCTGCGTTTTCACTCTGCTTTCTTTCTTTCATTCCTTCATTCCCTTTCTCTCTGATTCCCCCCTTCACGCCCTTTCTCTGTTTCGGTTCTAACCCCACTTCTAATTCCTTCCTCCATTTTCTTTAATTTTTACCCCTAGGCCCAACTCCTATTTGCACCCCTACTCAATTACTAAACACTCCTCCATAACACCATAAAATACTACTCACTTAATTTATTAAACATCCTCCTATTCCCAATAAAACTCCAAGCTAATTATTTCTATTATTTTTCCACAACTAAATTCCTTCTAATTAATTAAATAATTATCCAATTATTTTTGGGGCGTTACATGATGAGGGGGGTAAGCTCCGTGAATTTGCGGGGGCGCGCCTCGCGATGCCCGCCTCCTGTTACCTTTCGCTGGCGGACTTGCCGGGCGTCTTCCCTGTCGCCCCCGACCTTGGCTGCCTCGCGGTAAGCCATATCGTCCTCTTCGTAATCCATGTACTTCCGAGACCTTGGAAGGAACTCGCCCAAGTTCCTAGGTTTGTTGATACCTACATCCATCTGGAAAGGACGTCCCTTTCTTAATCTGTCTTTCATCCAAAATAACCTCTGTCTGTCTTCCAAATTTCGAACACACGAGGCCTCCTTGTTGAAACGCTCAATGTATTCTCTTAGTGTCTCATCGTCATGCTGTCTGACGGCCCTTAGCACTTCTTCAGATTTGGGTTTCAACCGGGAGGCGGTGAAACAAGCTGTGAACATTCTCGCCAGCTGCCTCCATGAGGAGATAGAGTTTGGTTTTAACTCTTGAAACCACTCTAGTGCGAAATTTGAGAGAGTGAGGGGGAAAATTTTGCAGTGAACAGGCTCCCTGACACCTCTATAGCGCATCATCAGGGAGAAGTGTGCCAGATGGCGGTCTGGATCTCCGGTTCCATCATACATCTTGAGGGCTGGCAGTTTCTCCAATGCCCTTGGGATTTGGCATTCATCCACCCTTCGAGTGAAGGGTCCTTCATCGGAAAACCTCACCGAGTTGCGAGGGGAGGTATCTTCATAGTCCGTTTCTCGATACCTGCGCCGGTCGGGGGATCTCCTCGATGGTGATCCTCGGTGATGCCTCTGGTGGGTATTGACCCTGTCCCTTGGCCTCTCACGAGAATTAGGAGATGCACGTGAGGAGGTCCTGGAATGGGAGTCGTGAGGCTGATAGGTATCATCTGGAGGGGATGGATGGGTCCTTGAAGGTGAGCCTCATCCTCCATGCCCGCCTCGCTGAGGGGGGGAGCGATGTACGTGCCTCCGCCTTGGGGGAGAACGATGGACGTGATGTCTTCGACGAGGAGAACGATGGACGAGATGCCTTCGAGGGGGAGACCGATGCACGTGCCTTCCCCAGCTGGGTGGAGGCTGCACATGCAGGGAAGCCACACGCCTTTCAATCTCTCTCAGGCGAGCTTCCTGCTGCAGCATAGCTTGAGTGCGATCGGCCAGGAGATCCAGAAGCTGACACACCTTCGAGGGTTGGGCAGGCTGACTGGTCTCTTCGTTAGGCAGGCTGGCGACGTTGCCTTCCGGAGTACCCTCTGGTGGGGGTGCGGGTATGGCAACGCTTTGAATCCGGGGTCTACCTCTGGGAGCCATTGAGTAGAAAGAGAAAAGTTTGAGTAATGATGATGTGAAAGATAGATAACTCCCACTGTGGTCGCCAATGTTCTGTACCTAGCAGTGTTTTGTCGACTGCTGTTGGTAGGTCTCTTGCTGCCCTGGCAGGAGGTTAGTGAGTGCCGGGGGAGGGGGAGTACCTGCAAAGCCACTCTGACGCTCGAGTTAGTAAGAGAATAGGCTAGTGAATTTGCAAGGCAAGAGTGTGTACCTCGTAAATGGCTATGCGAGCCGGTATTTATAGGAAATCGTGCCCGTTTGTGGATCGTCGGATCAGCGGAATTGATCTTAACCGTCCAAGCGTGATTGGGCTTGTATGTTGTAGATATGGGCCAAAGTAATTGGGCCAATCCATATCCATTGCTAAATGCACCTCCTGGAATTGCCAAATGGACCTCTTGGTCTAGTCCAGGACAGTTACTAAACAATTGTTTATTCATATAAATTGAGTGATACAATGCAACCGTATTGCAATAAATTAAATTTAGAACCTATGTGCAAGTTTTAGATTTTGAGGGGTCGAAATAATCTTTTATAAGGGCATAATGGCATTTTTCAAGGGTGAAACTGACCTTCTCATTAACACATGAGTCCATCCTTACTTGGTGGAACTTATCAACTAGTTTTATTTTAGAGGACTTTAGGAGTAACGATTAGGTCCGTCATTTAACTGTTTTTTGACAAATTTTTTTCTTAGCAATGATATTAATCTAGTCTCCCATTAGATTCTTTAATGTACTTCTTATTTCCTCTTTTCATATAAATATAAAAAAGGGTATTTTTTTCTTTTTAAATGTTTTTCTTTCTGTTCTGGAGTCAACCAGGGGGTCCCATTAGCAAAACCAGAAGGTGCGCTTAGCAAGTAATATGGATCAGCCCAATCGATTCAGCCCATATCCACCTCATGCGAGCCCAACATGCTTGGACGGTCAATATCGACTCTACCCATCCAACGATCCACGAGAGGGCACGATTTCCTATAAATACAGGCAAACTTTGCCCTAAGAAAGGTTCAATCTCTAATTCTTAGTACCTTCACTCATATATTCTATATACTGACTTGAGCGTCGGAGTGGCTTGCAGGTACCCCCCTGGGCGCTCACTGACCTCCTGCCAGGACAGCAAGAGACCTACCAACAGCAGCCAACCAAAAAGCTGCTCGGTACAGAACACTTTCATAAAAATAAAAATGGTTTTGTATCATAAGATTACATTTAACGAAGCTTTTTTCTTTTTATTTACTTAAATATCTATATATTTTGCCTCTTAATTTTTTTATTTTAATGTTATTCTCCGGATGATTAAAATCTCACATTGCTGATTTTCACTATTTACCAATAAAAGTTTATATAAGCACTAATTGGATTTGGATCCCACCTCAAGGTTTTGGGTTTGAATTTTTGGTGTGGCAGAAACTCTCTTGGGAGGGGAGAACGTACACAAGCCGGCAAAACCGAATATACACATAGCCAGCTAAATTCCCTGATGTAGATTAATCACCGACAAAACCAATAAATACAATACACCAACAACACACGAAAAAAAAAGTCTCACATTGGTGATAAACATAATAGGAAAAAAAAAGTCTCACATTGGTGATAAACATATATTTTGGAAATCGTTTCTTATTGAAAATTCAATTTCTACTACTAGTTTTGCTACCACGTTCTTCGCAAATCGCATATCAATTTGGTCTTACATTTGCGTGGGACGAGTACACTTGTACAGGGACGTGGGCGCCAACTAGACATTTAACATTCATTTACCATGTCAACTAATAGACTCAGACTAAGAGACCTAACAAATTTGTGTTTTCAATTAGGAATATTGATAAGGTAGGCGGACAAGTTGAATTTCTATCACTTGTAGAGGCGGAATTGGGTATAAACTCACAATAATATATATATATATATATATAATATTTGAAAGTTGTAATGTTAATTTTGTAAAAAAAAAGTTGTAGTGTTAACTCTTTAACATCCTACTTCTCAGCACATTCTCTTTTTGATTGAAATTAAAATGGATTCAACTAAATCATGTGATTCTCATGTAAATTTGATGAAGACACGATAAGTTTCATCTAATAACAGAGGTTGCGTTAGAGAAGGTAATACTAACAGTTTTCTTTACAAAAATTATATTCGCAACACTTTTAATTTTTTTATCGCTTGGTTAATCAAATGCATTCTTGAAAAACGCGCGCAAATACTATAACCGTCAAAATTGCTTCAAGATAACGGGTTGGCTTGATAAGCTTCAGGTTACCCCTCGAGGCACCCAACCTAGCCCGACTCAGGTTATGTAAGTGGACAGTCTCAAATATCCTTTTATTAATTTTGAGACAAAATCCCTTTTTGAGACAAAATCCTCTTATTAATTTTGTTTACTTTTAAGAGGATTTTCTCTTACTAAATTCTCATAGAAAATGATATTGTAACAAGTATGATACTAAAATTAAATAATTTGATAGTTGTTATTAAATTGTTGGCTATTTGATGACCGTTGGGTGAATTTGAATATAGAATAGCAAAATATTTTGAGATTGCTTAAAACTTTACACATAACATAAACAAAATTGATCGTCTTTTGGGTCAACCCAGTCTTCCTAGTTTAGTCCTGTCCTTATTCAATCCGCATATCATCAGGTTTGGTCAGGCTAAGAGACATGATAGGGTTTTAAATTGGTCCGACCAAAAGTTAGGGCTAGACAAAGATTGATTATAACGCGTCCCAACCATCCTAAACTCACCCTAAGCTTGATAAAACACATGATATGGTCTATAAAAGTTGAGTCGAATAAACTTGGCTCAATCCAGACTCATCCAGCCAACATGGGCTAGCCGGTGATGCGTTAGGCCTGCCTCCTAGCTCACATAAGAACTAAAATTAATAAAATATATTTTAATTTAGTTTTAAAATTTTTTAAAAAAAGTAATTCTAAAGTTATATACAATATAAATAAGACCAGTTAGCTTAACTTAAAATCCAAGGGGTTGGTCTAGTTGAACATGAGTTAAGCTCAGGGTGAGGTATATATTTTTCTTCGTAAGTGTTCAACGAGTTCAAAAGTATTCTCTGTCTTAGACTTGAGCGTCATCCATTCACTCTCTGGATGGAGGATTAGCAATCCTCCTAATATTCCAATAAAAACACTTCATTAATTAATATTTTTGGAACTAGCCCAAGTTTAATAACTAATTTTAGAAAAATCATTTTTGTTTTGTCTAAATTCCCTCTTTTGAGATTTTCAATATATTTATTTACACCAATAAACCACATCTAATCTTCATAATGGTAGTTGTTTCGAATTTAAGCATTTCCACATTTCTACGTTCATTTTCTAAGGATAACAAAACCCTTTGGCTTTAATACAAAACAGGGAGTACTACATCATTAGAAACCGAAAAAAAAAACATAACATTCACTAAAGAATTCATTTTCAAAAAAATTATGTGCCGTTGATGCTGATTTCCAATTATAATGCGAGATGTTAACTAATTATCTATATTATTTTATTTACTATTTTTTAGTTATTTATAAAAAAGTTAATCTATATCTTGTCAAAAAAATTTTAATCTATATGATAGAAAAACGACATCAACCAACCTAACAAAAGCTTGCAAACTTTATTTTTCAAAAAAAAAAAACTTTATCTTTTAATTTCACATATTAAATATTAACTTTGTGTTAAAAACATATGGGAACACATTAACAAAAAAGATGATGATGTAACAAAAAAAATATGAACACATGGTCGAATCCTTTTATCCTACTAGTTAAATATTAACCGGTAATTAAATTGATTCAACTCGATCAAACCCAAAAAATATGATAACTCGCCATCGGCAAATTAACTCAAATTGACATCTCTAATTATTACAATATTGAAATTGCCTTAAAACAATAGATTACATTAACGTAAAATGGTAAATTGTTTTATGAGGATTTAATTCCTAAATTTAGTTTCCTTATTATTATTTTTTGTTTATTCTAATTTTGAATAATAATAAATTAACATTACTACCATTATTATTCTTTACCAAAAGAGTATATATACAGTAGACTAAAAAAAGAGTATATATATATATATACAAATAAAATGTGTCAAAAATATATATATATATATACAAATAAAAAAACAAGAGAGAAGAGAGTTGAAGAAAGTGGTGTCGTGAATTGGACCCTGGGAAGAGAGAGAGAGTAGTTAGTGATTAGTGTCTCTCTCACTGTGTGGGCTTAGCTGGACTGGGCGGGATTACCGGTGGTCAAACCCAACCGGTGTTTGCTGCTGCCGGATTCATTCATTCTTCTCTTCCCTTCCCTTCCCTTCCCTTCCCTTCCTCACTCAGAGACTCTCACTCATTGCAACCATTCTCACTCTCTTCTATCAACAAAAAGGAAGACTCTGCTTGCCCTTATTCATTCTCGTCGTTGAAGCAGAAACAGCACCAGGCACCAGCCGACCCCTCTCTCTTTCTCTCACTGTAGTTTCGTTTAACCATTCTCTCTCCAATTTTTTAGCCTATCTAATTAATAATATATTTATTTCTTTTATTACTTTCCATATTTAAAATTTCCCCTTTTCCCTCTGTCTTCCGTCAACCCAAGGATTGTTTCGGAGAGAAAGAGAGTTGGTAAATACTCAAATAAAGAAGAAAGATTTGTCATCGAGAGAACTGAAGAAAGAAGAATGGAAGCCTTTTGATTCGCTCAGGTTAGACTTGTTGGGGTTTTTCTTTAATTCCTTTTTTTTTTGTTTCTTGGGATTATATATCTATGATATATGAATGAATGTTGACAAAGTAAAAGACTTTTTAAGAGGTAGAAGAATGAAAATGTGATGTTGTTGTTGTTGTGTATTGGGTATCTGCGAATTTTTATTACAGTGAGAAAGATGGGAATGGTTGGATCTTTGTTTCATCAGTGATAAGAGATGGTAGATCGACGAGTCACTGTGTGGTTTGGTTTATTGTTGTTGTTTTTATGGTTTGAGGTGACATTGGAACAGATTGACATTGAACCACTAAGTTCTCCTACGGAAAGAGCAGCACTTCTTCAACTAAGAGGTTCTTTAGGGTTAAGAAGCAAGGAATGGCCAAGAAAACCAGACCCTTGCTTAATCTGGAATGGTATTACTTGTCAAAATGGTCGTGTTATTGGGATCAACATCTCTGGTTTTAGAAGAACTAGACTTGGTAGGATAAACCCACAATTTGCGGTTGATTCTTTGGCTAATTTCACTCTCTTGCAGTCCTTTAATGCCTCCAATTTCTTCCTTCCTGGTCCTATTCCTGATTCGTTTGGTCTCGGCCTCCCTTCGCTTCGTGTCCTTGATCTTCGTTCTTGCTCCATTGTCAATGCAATTCCACCCACTCTTGGGAATTTAACCAACCTCACTAGTCTTTATCTGTCTGACAATAATCTCACTGGTGCAGTTCCTGATAGTTTGGGTCAACTCTTGTCCCTTTCTGTTCTTGATCTCTCCGGGAATTCTCTAACGGGTGACATACCGACATCCTTTGTCTTTCTTGGGAATCTTTCTTCCCTTGATATGTCTGGAAACTTTTTGTCCGGGTCTATTCCCTCGGGTATAGGTTCGCTTTCCAGGTTACAATACTTGAACCTTTCTGGTAATGACCTAACTTCTTTGCCTTCCCAATTGGAGGGTCTTACTAGCTTAGTTGACCTTGATCTTGGTGGGAATTCTTTCTCTGGTGGGGCTTTTCCGGATTTGAAAGGGTTGAGGAACTTGCGGAGACTGATACTTACAAACAGCATGCTTAATGGAGCTTTGCCGGCCGACTTGTTTACTGTTTCATTGCAGTTGCAGATCATAGTGCTGAGACAAAACAATTTAACTGGTTCTTTGCCTGTGGAGTTGTGGTCTCTGCCGAGATTGACCCTCCTTGATGTGTCTTCCAACAGCTTCAGTGGTCTGCTTCCAAATTCTAGTTCCGCTGCTAATGCGACTGTTGCGCTGCTCAATATTTCTCGTAACATGTTTTATGGTGGCCCCACATCTGTGCTCGGAAGGTTCAGTTTTGTCGATATTTCAAGCAATTATTTTCAGGGCAAGGTTATGGATTATGCACTTAATGCATCAACAAATAGCAACTGCCTCCAAAACGCGACAAATCAGAAGTCAACGGAGGAATGTGCGTTGTTTTATGCAGAAAGGGGGCTCGAGTTTGACAATTTTGGACGTCCGAATACGACAAAACCTCCCTCCACAGAAAGCTCTGGAAAGAGTAATAAAACTACGATTATATTGGCAAGTGTCTTTGGTGGACTGGGTTTAATTTCCCTTTTGGCGTTACTAATGCTTTTGTGCACTCGTAAGCGAGGTAATTCAAGTCAAAGGGGAAACGGCGTGGGCCCTGCTCCCGCTGGAGGCAGTCCTCCTCATCCTGGTGTAACATTAAACCTCGCAAATGCAGGAGACTCATTTACATATCATCAGTTGCTTCAGGCAACAGGAGATTTCAATGATTCAAATCTTATCAAACATGGCCATACTGGGGATTTCTTCAACGGTGTTTTGGAAAATGGGATTCCCGTCGTCATCAAAAGGATCGACATGCGATCAACTAAAAAGGATGCGTACCTATCAGAATTGGACTTTTTCAATAAGGTTTCTCATCAAAGATTTATTCCCTTATTGGGTCATTGCTTAGAAAATGAGAATGAGAAGTTCCTGGTTTATAAACATATGCCTAATGGGGACTTGTGTAATTGCCTATTCTTCAAAAACACTACATCCGAAGATGGTACTTTGCAATCATTGGACTGGATCACTAGGTTAAAAATTGCTACTGGAGCGGCGGAGGCTCTAACGTATCTGCATCATGAATGTATTCCACCCATTGTCCACAGGTATTTGCAGATTTTCCTTCTTGTTTACCTTTAATTTTTTTCTTAGTTTTCTTGGACAACCACTCTATCTTGAAAACTGATACAATATCTGAATTAATAAACTATGAATGCTCACTCAAGAGATGCATTCCTACATTCCTCGATGCATCATCTTTCTGAAGAATTCAGACCTTCTTTTTGACCTATATATATAGATGCATACACTTTTTGATGTCGTATCATTCTAATATATACGACCAAGGTTACTTTTCGCATATTGTTGTTTGTTTCTGTTTTTATGTGATTAAGTATAAAGGATACTGCCATAAATGTTGACGATTGTTTCCATTTAGGGTGACCAACTGTGAATTTCTGTCGTGACTGGGTTTTGTCGTTATTTTTGTGTTTGACTATCCAATTGATTTACAATGGAGCTGAAAAAAGGAAGGTTGGGAACAATTTCAACCTGCGAATGTATTCCCTCTAATTGGCCGAGCCATCTCAAACTATGCTTGGAATGAATAAATAAAAAGTTTTCATAACAAAACTTCATGTTAAATGATATGCTCTTAGTGATGATAAATCTATCTTCTGATTATTGTAGAGATATTCAAGCGAGCAGTATACTTCTGGATGATAAATATGAAGTTCGGTTAGGGAGTCTAAGTGAAGCCTGTGCTCAAGAAGGTGATTCTCATCAAAGTAAAATCACCCGTTTTCTGCGATTGCCGCAGTAAGTCCTCCGCTAATAATGTATTTAATGAATACCATGAGAATTATATCTGACTGCCCATTTATTGTGCATTAACATCATTGTGCTTTGTGGGACTTAATTCTAAGGCTTTTTTCCCTAGAAATATTATATGCTTTGAATATATCTACTTTTCGGATTATTTATATACTTTAGAGTTTAGACATTTCATTTTGTCTGTGTGTGTTTTTTAATTAGTGGATGTCGCTTATTGGGTTTTCATAATCACCGCACAATTGATATTACTGGCCTTTATAATTTTGAAACCTTTTTTTACTCTGCTCTTTTTTTAAATGAAATATATTTTCTGCCACTATTTCATTACTCTGGTTAAGTTGGATTATGAGTTTTTGACTAGTTTTACACGCCATATTTGCAAATGCATATTATTTGCTATAAAAAATTATCTAATTCTCATTTCTATTTTAATGTGTAGGTCCTCAGAACAAGGCACATCTGGTAAGTATAAACCCAAGTTTAGTTTACTTCATGGATTTGTAATAAGTTTTATGCGTTGATTGTTTGTCTGTATCATTCATACTGTCCCTTGTACAAATATTTGGTGCGTGATTGGATTTGCTTACCTTTTAGAAAATAATTGTTTTCTCTACCCAAAAGCTCCTTCAGCATGATTTAGATTATACACTATTTTGAACGAAAAGTAGCTAATCCAAACACACACTTGGTCATTTAATCAGGGTGTGAGAGACTGAGCACATAAATTTAGGCTGCATAAGTTGTCATCTGTTTGTTTTGATCATATAATATAATAATGGTGTTTGGACCATTACTGAGATGTGGTCATGAGTCCCAGAGATTAGAGCTGTGAATTATAGTGTCAGTATGACAAAAAATTTCTAGGCATCTAAAGTAGAAACTGAACATTCCAATTTGTCCTGGTAGTTTCTGCTAGCAAAATGCATTTTCAGAGAGGCGGTTTGAAGTTGTTCTGATTATCTAGAATGGTGAAATATCCCTCTTTCTGAAGTGATTAAATGGTATGAGAAGCTTTTACATGTATCTGATTCATGTTAGATACTGTTTGGATTCATAGTCGATTCTTTCAAAACCGCGTTCAAATATGTTTTTATTGCATGAGCTACATATTGTAGCTTTGAAATGATTGCGCGTTTGTGAATTAGTGTGAGAAGCTTTGCTATTCCAGACATGCACACAAAAAGCTTGTGTAGTATGTGCTTGTCTCATGTGATTTATTTTATATGCTTCTGGTAATTGTCTTTTCCATTTGTCTGGCTTGAGGTGTGTATGATGGCAGAGAAATATATATTGAACTAAGCAGAAAACTAGTTCTTTCAATCTAATATTACTTTGACACAAGTTTTGTATAATGTAAAAACAGGTTCCTCATCATCAGTTTGTACCTATGACGTTTATTGCTTTGGGAAAGTGTTACTTGAGCTGGTGACTGGTAAGCTAGGATTCAGTGCATCCGGTGAGGGCGAATTAAAGGAATGGCTTGATCATATTCTACCTTGCATTAGCATGTATGACAAGGAACTCGTGACAAAAATTGTTGATCCGTCTCTGGTTGTCGATGAGGATTTCTTAGAGGAAGTGTGGGCAATAGCCATTGTTGCCAGGTCTTGCCTAAATCCCAAACCTTCAAGAAGACCTCCAATGAGATATATTCTCAGGGCTTTGGAAAACCCTTTGAAAGTTGTGAGGGAAGAAAATTCCAGTTCGGCGCGTCTTAAAGCAACCTCTTCTAGAGGCTCATGGAATGCTACTTTGTTTGGTAGTTGGCGTCAGAGTTCGTCTGATGTAACGGTAATCCCAACAGCTTCTGGTACAAAGATAGAAGGAACTAGTAGTTTTAAGCTTTCAGGAACTAGCAGTTCGTCGTCACGGAGACGTCATTCAAAGGACATATTCCCAGAGCCATCTCCTGGCTTACCTGATGTAGAGAGGCTGGAGCAGGAAGGAATAGAGACTTAAAAGTCTTAAATTTCTTTTGTTAATGATACTGCTCTTTTCTTTTAGTTTACTAATACCCTGGCACTTCCTGGGTATTTGGAACTGGGAAGTGCACATTTCAGCAGACAAAGTGGCACTCATTTCCTTGAATTGAACACATGACACCTTTTGAAAAGGGTTGATTGTATTTCTTTTCAGTGGTTTTGGACACAAACTGGTACAGTTGGAGATGGCCAAGTGCCGTGGTAGATATGGATACTTCTTTGACTGCTTGTTTTGGACAGAAAGAAACAAGCCCCATTTTTTTCTCCTGTAATTGAGAGTTTTTTTTTTACCCATTGTCCCGAGTCTTCTTGTGAATGTAAATTTTAATGTGCTAGATTTCTTCATTCAAATCAGATTTGTTATTATTCTGGGACACCATCAAAGTTTGAGAGGATGATAGATAAAGCAGGTTATACCGATTCTGGGTGTTGCTTTTGGAAACTTGGTTCATCTTTTTTGTAGTGTATGTTTATTTGAGATTTTGGGTAGCCAAGAATCAATTTTGGGAGCAAAAAGGGTCACCTATACCTACATATGGAGGTACGAGTTTTTGTAGGTATCATATATTCGTTGATACCATGAATGTTTATTAAATTCACTTAAAAATGATTTTCTATAAAATAAATAATTTTACAAACAAAATTAAATTTTTTAACATTGTTTTTGCTATTCATATAATAAAATTTAGTATTTATTTTATTAAATATTTGACGATTTATATTAGTTGATGAAAGATATTTAAATACTTGTAATTAGGTATTAACTAAAAATATTAAGTAATTTAGCGGGTATGAAAACCAATGAGTACGAGTATCTTATTTCCTGTCCTCGCCCCGTCAACTAGTGGGTAAATCAACTACCTGTTTAATTATCCATCCTGTGCCTATCATGGGTTTTACTTGCGGTATCCAAAGATACTAGTTTTTTTTGACATCCCTAATGGAGAAAACTAGTGATCCCCTTAAATAAAAAAATTAGGAGCAAAAACAATGTCAATAAAATGGAAAATCGCTATTTTTGATTTTTAGTCACAATACGGTGGTAGATAAAGTTGATTATGAGGTGGTTAGAATTTTCATTGAATAAAATCAATTGAATATGAGACCTACAAAATTATTTATATTTATACAAAAAACAGATCTACTTTATTTATATTTTTTTGGCTAAAATACAGTTTTGGTCTTTTATATTTCACTCTTTTTTCGTTTACGTTATTTATCTTTTAAAAAGTTCATTTTCGTCCTTTATCTTTTCAAAATGGTTAAGTGAAAGTTAAATATGGCTTACATGGACAGTGACGTGGATAAATTGATCACGTAAGCAGCCCACTGTGTTATTAGGCCAATATACATCTTTCCATTTTCGTAACCTTATCTTTTTTAAAATATTCGTTTACGTCCTTTATCTTTTTTAAAATTTTCATTTACGTCATTTGTCTTTTTTTAAAATAGTTGTTTACGTGTTTTGTATTTTCATTGTTAATTAAAGGAAATTGATGGATGGTACGAAACGGAAAGTGAAGAACGACCCATAATAAGACAATGTCTTTCAGTTACCTTTTTTACCTAGTGAAGTACGTCAAAAACCGAGCTTTCTCGGGTTATAATTGTTCGACGTGTGTGAATTCTTATATTTGGTATAAAATTTTCTCATAACAAATATAACGAGTCTTAATTAAAATGGTTATTCCGTTAATGCGTATTAAAAAAAATAAAAATATTCTATTGCGCTAATATAGAAATTAAAAAATGATACTTATTAAATAATAAACTAAAAAAACCCGAGAACTATTCAAATTTTAACTATCGTCACTTTTGTTCTATTTTAGTTTTTTTAATTCACTCTTATTCTATTAATTAAGACCAATCATATTTGTTACGAAAAAATTTCATATGAAATGTAAGAATTCGCACACGTCGAACAATTATAAAACGAGAAAACTCGATTTTTGACGTACTTATTCAGTTATTTGAGTAAAAGATAACTGAAAGACATTGTCGTATTATGGACCGTTCTTCACTTTTTGTTTCGTATCATCCATCAATTTTCTCTAATTAACTATGAAAAGACAAATGACGTAAACGAAAATTTTAAAAAAGATAAAAGATGTAAATGAACATTTTAAAAAAGATAATGGACAAAAACAAAAAAAGTGGGAACATAATTAAAAATCACTTATTAAAATGACTATTTTAATTAACTGCGAGAAGGTAAATGACGTAAACGATAATTTTAAAAAAGATAAAAGACGTAAACGGATATTTTATAAAAGATAAAGGACAAAAACGAAAAAGCATATAATGACCTAATAACACAGTCAGCTGCTTGCGTGACCAATTTGTCCACGTAAGTCTTATTTAACTTTCACTTAACAGAATGATCATTTTTAACTATTTTGAAAAGATAAACAACGAAAACTAACATTTTAAAAGATAAAAGAAGTATTGTCAAAAAAAAAGACGTAAGAAAGAAAGAGTAAAAGATAAACAACCACCATCTAAACAAAAACTTATTATGCACACATTACCTAGGCAATTAGTATATAACAAATGTTTGTCTATCAGACTAATAGAAAACATTTTTTTCTTTGCAATAAAAATAAGCATTTTGCCCTTTTTTTTGTTTCGTAAAACACAAAAAATATGCATCTTGGATTTTTTTTTCTCACAAAAGCGTTCTGGTTATGTGTTTGTGATTAAAATATTTTGAATTGGTGTACACGGTTGCTGTAGATTTTTTTACACCATCAATCAATAAAAAAATTCATGTATGATGACTTTTAAGATAGTTAAGATGAAGTCAAATATTTTTTTTTTGAAGCAACGAAGTCAACTTTTTTTTTTATAAAATATCGTTTCGTGATTAACTGACATTGTAAAAAATCTTGTATAACGACAACGTACAGAGGAAATTGAATCCTTTGTTTTAACGGTTGAATTTAAGTTCTTCATTGTGTTCTCGGATTGTTTTGATTTTGACAAAAAATTTATCGGATTGTTAGGTGCCATAAAAACCCGTGTAAATTATGCTCATGATGAATATGCCGACATTTTCGTAAAAAAAAAAAAGAAAAGAATTAACAACACTTAAAGTACATGGTTAATTTTCCTGAAAAAAAAATACATGGTTAGTGAAATTTACCGATAGCAAGATTAGATGAATTTCCAGTCTAAATAAATAAATATATGATTGCTCCGAAATTAAAAAAGGTCCCACCGAGATTTGAACTCGGGTTACTGGATTCAGAGTCCAATGTCCTGACCACTAGACCATGGGACCATGTTGGAATGAGTTGTTCACATATGATTATTTATTAATATATTTATGACGGATGCCATAATTTTATCTTTTTGTTTTCTTTTTTCTGGTCATGTATTTTCTCTCTTTTCGAATTTATGTCATAGAAATAATATTTTTTGTTTTATTGATTTAACTAGTGAGTGGGTAAACATTAACTTTGTCAACCCATCTCTTATCCGATCACAACAACAGGCATTATTAATATTAACTTTATACTCAATTTTAAAGATAATTCTCTTATACTATTTTTAAAAAATTCATATTAATCACTTATTTAATAATTCAAACAAAAAGAATAAACATGGGATCGAAAGTGGATCCCAAAACAAGCTCTCACAGGGTTCGTGGGAGTAAAATAAATAAAAGGGGTCATCAGGGGTGTGGGAATGAACTATGATGGTAGGATTTGCAAATACCATACAATTATATATGTTGGATTCAGCCAAAAAATAGACACGCCATGCTGCATTGCTGCCCATGACCCCCATTTAACTGCTATGAACTTTGGGAAGCTAAACGCACCGCAAATTTTAAGTGCACCCCCAAAATTCTTTTATTGGAACAAAAATGCCCCTAATTCATACACTAGGAGTTAATTTTTTTTGGTATAAATCGGGTATCCTCTACACGCAACTGGAGAGACTAATTCCTTATACCAGATAGGACCACAATAGGCGGCAAACCTCTCTCTCAAGAGATTTAACACTACTAGGAGTTGATTATTTACAGTTTTTTAATTATTATACTGTAAACAACTTGCTTACAATATATATTTTATAAAAAATATATCATAAACATGGTATACATTTTAAAAAAACATAATTTTTAATCATTTTTTTCCAATAATGTACGTAAGCTTTTATTGAAATAATTAAGTTGTGCGTTGCATACCATAAACAAAACACCAAAAAGGGTTGGTCTGAATGGTAATTGGACTCGGATCTCACCGGCCACCTCAAGGTCTCAGGTTCAAACATTGGGTGTGGCAAAAACTCAGTTGGGAGGGGAGAACCACACAGAGCAGCAAAGCCGGGTACTCGTGGTCAGCCAAGTTCCCTGGGGTAGATTAGTCATCGGCAAAGTCTTTGCCGATGGAAACTACGTACCAATGATATGGTAACAAAAAAAAATACCATAAACAAAGCGTGTGGCAACTATATATATGCTTACCTATGAAGCCCCAATACTTCAAAAATCGAGACGTACTCGTGTCGGATACGTATCCGATACCGACACGCACCCGATACGTGCCCAAATAGTATCCAAGTAAGTGAAGCAAAACCCTTACTGATATTGCTAAGTGTAATCTAGATGCATTCTACTAAAAATACTATTTAATGTAGTTAAATAAAGAAGCATGAGAAACAACAAATACAAAAATATAGGGAACTTTTATTTAAATTAATATGTTTTAATAGAACTATAATTATTAAGAATAAAGTTGGAAGAAAATAATTAAAATAACATTGTGTTTGTAAAACATCAAAAATTTGGGACAAAATTTTAAGAGTAAAATATCAAAAGATTTGGGACTGGGGAGTAATAATTCTTGTAAGCGTTTTTTGAACCTTAAGGGTATGTTTGAGAGGGGAGGGGAGGGTTTAGGAAATATTAGTCTATATTTTAATATATATTTGAGATTTTATAAAATTAAAAGAATAACATGATAGATAACAATGTAACATTTTTTTTTTTGACAATAACAATGTAACATTTTAAATCCCATTTCATTTATATTTAGAGACATTTCATAACTTCTTCAATTTAAAAATTGAAAGATATGCCCTCCCTCCATTTCACTCCCAAAACTCGCCTCTCAAACACACTCTAAAGCTTTTGTGACTTTGGTGAGCTATCATGATTCAACTCGCAAGGGTAAAATAGAAGAATTCTAAAACTCAGAACCCTTTCTTAACCTTGAGTACTTCTCTTTTTTTGATCAATAAGAAAGCAAAAATGCAATAAACAACTCAAGAAGGGTCTTAATCTAGTAATTTATGTGGCATCTACCCGCAGAGATATAGAAATGGCAGAAAGGCATTTATGCCATAGGTAAATTCCATGCTCTATAGATGAATATTGTTTTGTCAAACTTTGAGTACTTCTCTAAATCCAAGTTGGAAGTTTCAACATTTGTTTTTCTCATGTCCTATTCACGTGGGAAGCCCTGATACTCCAAAATAGGCCAAATATATGTATCCGACACTGATACGTGTCCGCTACGGCGGGATACGTATCCAGGGAGTATCCAAGAATTTATATATTTTTTTAATTAGAAAAAGTCTAGACACTTGAGGGATACGCGCAGGATACGCCATGAATACGGCAAAAGATGCTTTGGGCTCCTTTCTTGTTCTTTTTATCAAAAATTGGGCTCCTTTCTTTTTTCTTTTTTTTTGACACACACGCACCTTTTTTTTGACCAAGTAATGACATGTTTTCTTTAATAATAGCACATTTTCTTTTCATTATTGTATATTTTTTATCAGGTTTTCTTTAATATATTATATTTAAAATAAACTAATAAAATATCTACTATCTATCTATACAATTTACCCACTACCAAAATACCAATTTTATCCTTTTCACTTTTTCACTTTTTCAAACTTTTTCACTTTTTCACTCTCTCACACACTTTTTCAAACTTTTTCACCTTTTCACTCTATCACACACTTTTTCACTCTCCCTCACACTTTTTACTCTCTTCTCCTATTTCTTTTTCCAATTCTCTCATTTCTCTATTTTTAATATTTTTTCACTCTCTCTCACACACTTTTTCACTCTCTTCTCCTCTTTCTTCCTCTAATTCTCCCATTTATCTATTTTTCACAATATATCTACTTTAATTTAATCTACATGTCAGCTTCATATTTCCTCTTTACTATTTTAAAATTTTCAAATTTTGACAAAATTTTAATATTTGTTTAGGCTAATTAAATCTGCTAACTTTAAAATTGTCTTGATTTTCACGGGATAAAGTTCTGACTAATTAAATTTTGTCTGAGTCCATACATTACCCACTACCAAAATATCAATCTTATCATTTTTTCAACTAAGCAATTGGAGTATATTTAGGTAATTTTATTTTTTCACATTTTCAAACTTTTTTACTCTCACACACTTTTTCAAACTTACCATTTACTTATTATTAAAATATCAATCTTATGCTTTTCCCAACTAAATAATTGGAGTATAATCAATTATTTAAAAAAAATTATTCTTTTTTATAGTTTACTCAAACTACTCAAACCTACTTTTTTTAAACTTTTTCCCACACAAATATTTAAAAAAAAAATTATTTATTTTTATAATTTACTCAAACTACTAAAATTACTAAAATCAATTAAAATGAGTAAAATCAATTAATTTTTTCATAAAAAATAAAATCAATCAATTTAATCACTACAAAAAATTACCAAATAACTATTTTATAATTACTAAAAAGGAGTAAAATGCCAACGGGAGTGGCAACGAGAACGCCAACGGGAGTGGCAACAAGAGCGGGAGTGCCAACGAGACTGCCAACATGAGTGCCAACGGGAGTGGCAACGAGAGTGCCAACGGGAGTGGCAACGAGAGTGCCAACGGGAGTGCCAACAGGAGGACCAACGAGGATGCAAAAGGGGCAATGGGGATGCATATTTTACCTCTAATGTCCAAATACATTATTATGGATCAATGTAATTCTGATTGTCAACGGGGATGCATATTCCACTTTGAATTTCAAATCATACATTTTGGACATTGTTCACAACTTATCAATATCTTCCAAATTACTATTATGACTTCATGGTAATACACCGACCATACAGTATCACCCGTGCGTATGCACGGGTAAAAAACTAGTTAAAAGTAAAATAGAATATATTTTGGAGCCATGCATTACTTACCTTCCGGTCGAACTCCGGATTATTCAGGGCTCCTTTCCCCTGGACACCAGAGCGGGGTCAAAGACCCTTAGACAAAAAAAAAAAGAATATATTTTGAAATAGGGGGGAAAAGACATGTAATTATGCTTATGTGTTTTGATCATAAATATCTTTTGGGTTTTTTCTTTTGTACCCCCCTCTTTCTCCCCTATACCCCCATTTTACCAAAAATCCCCAAAATACCCATTTTTTTAAAAAAAAATGTTTTTTTAAAAATTTCCGAAAATAGGTCTAAATTCGGAATGCAAAGTTTTAAGATTTCCAGAAATACCTCAAAAAGAGGTATTTTCGGAAGGCAAAATGGCTTCCGAAAATACCTCTTTTTGTGGTATTTCCGAAAATCTTAAAAATTTGCATTCCGAATTTAGATCTATTTCCGGAAAGTATTTTAATTTTTTTTTTTAAAAAAATTAAATTATTACCATAAATAACGATATATAACCAAACTCGCTAAACTACGATCACGATAAACGATAACAATACAATACGAGAGAGTAAATACGTCAAAATATACAAAATATACAACTAAGGGTCAAATGTCAAAAGCCCTAAAGCAGTCGAAAGGGTCTAATATACAGTAGGTGGAATGCCCTCGTCGACTATGGCATCCCGAAGAAGTGCAGCTGCTCTCTCCATCCTATCATCCGCGGTCAGTGGACCAATATCCTCAGCTGCTGCCTCCTGATCTGGTACATCATCCTCTGGAGGCGGAGCCGGAGTCAAACGGGGAATGGACACCTCCAAATACCATGGTAGGTAACCGTCATCGCAGAGACCCGCCACAGCTGTCCGTCTAGAAGTGTTCCTGAAAGTTCACATCGGACCAGCGTAGAACAACCACTGCTGTAAAAAATCTGTTGTAGATGGACGTGAGGAACCAACCAAAAGGGGCAGGCCAGGGATCTGCTGGATGTATCCAAGCTGCCACCGGACCCTGTCTGGCATATATGGCACAGTGATGGAGCCCCAGAGCAGGTAACCTCTGAAAAGAGAAATCTGTGAAAATGGTGTGTACTCTCTGTGGCCCTCCCAAGGCCTCCATATGAGCTCCTCCCGTCCTAACTCATCCAGCCGCCCCCGAAAATCTATAACCTTGACAATGTCGCACTTTTGATTCCCCCACCTGCTGCAATGTGGACGCTCAGACGCACCGAAGTCTTTGCGCACCACGATGGTGGGGAAGTACTCATAAATCCAACACTGAAATAAAAAAATGAATAAATCAATAAATATGTAATTATATAAATAAAAGTAATTAATTATTACCTGTAGCAGAGAAGCGTATCCGCCAATCTGCGATGTCTCCCAAAAACAGGCGTCGTTGAGCTGCTCATACAGAATGGCCAGAGCAGCTGGACCCTAAGCCCACTGGCCACAACGCTCAAAACCGCAATAAGAGTGACCCACTTGACGGGCACATATGTGTGACTCTTGTCGCCAAAGATGGTATAGTCTAACAAGAGTAATAAATAGCACTGTGCAGCATCATCAAGAAAGCCAGCCTGCAAGTTAGCTCTGTATGCCTGCTCCAAAAAACTAATTTTGAAGTTCGGTCCCCTAGTGAACCGACACTCCTGCCAGCAAGAGTCGTGGTCTATACCCAGCAACTGCACTCCAGCTGCAATGGCATCAGCCTCAGTAAAATACAGTCCATGCTCCAAAAATGTGCCGGTGAGCGGCAAGTGGAGCAACGCGGACACGTCGTCCAACGTCACCGTCATCTCCCCGAACGGCATGTGGAATGAGCTGGTCTCAGAATGCCACCTCTCCACAAAAGACGATATCAGCTTGTGGTTGATGTTGTTGAGAGGTGTGATGTCAAGCTCCAACATACGGGCTTGCTCTAGCCATCTGTGTATATGTGGGTGGTGGTGCTGAGGTCGAAACCTCGATACCTTCAAACCATGGGATGCCACCTTAACCTTCCCACGGTTCTGTATAAAAATAAAAAATATAAATTAAAACATATTAAATAAAAGTAATTAATTATTGGTAAAAAAATAAATTAATTATTAAAAGTATTACCTGTCCCAACTTTAGTTTGGAGACCACGTGAACATAAAAATGGTGCAACAAAACTTGCCGAGCAGCCTCAGCCTCCTCATACTGCTGAGCAAGCTCAGGCTCATGATACTGCTGAGTAGGCTCAGCCTCATGCTGCTCGTGCTCACGGACACGCCTCTGATGCTTAGAAGCGTGACCAGTCGAATCCTCGTCCTGGTGCTAGGAGCAGGAGGAGTCTGATCTGCATCTCCTAGTGCTGCTCCGGAAGACTCGCCTCGCTCTAATCGTCCTGCACGTCTCGCCAGTGAAAAAGTAAAAAACAAAACATATTTAAAAACAAAATTTTGACTTCCAGAAATACCCCCTTTTGAGGTGTTTTCGGAAATCCAAAATTTTTTCCTTCCGCATTTACCTCCTATGGGGTGTTTCGGAAAGTTTAAAACAATTGCCTTCCGGAAATACCATTGTTTCCGAAAAGTTTAAGGTGAAAAACTTACTTTTTCCGAAAATAAGTGTAAATGATGAAAGATTTCGTTATTAAAGTATTCTAAGGGGTATTTTTGTCCGTTTGCGTTAATTGGGGGGTGTAGGGGAGATGTCCGGGGGGGGTTTACAAAAAAAACCCATATCCTTTATGTAAGTGTTATCGCATCTTTTGAATATTATGAGCAAGTATCAATTAATAAACCTAAGAGCACTTGTATGAGATGGTAGGGGTCTCTTATAGCTTAACCAAGGTCATGAGTTCATACCACAAAAAAATTATCAATTAGTAAAGTGAATATTTTTTTATTGTTAACTTTAGTTAATGTTGTATATTATGTTTATGTATTTTAATTTTATTTTTATTTTTATTGAAGTATCTCAGCCGTATCGTATCTTAATTTTCAAAATTTTCTCATATTTCCGTATTCGTGTCGTGTCGTATCCCGTATCTAGGCTTTATAGCTATTCCGCTACGTAATTTGAATTTTTTTGAAAGTACGATTGAAGTGAGCCTTCAATTTATGATTTATCTGACAACATTCAATACCTAACAAAAAAGAGGCAGCTAGCAGCAGCCCATGTATTTCACGTACTTCGAGTGGCCCATTAATGTACGCAATTTATTCAGAGACGCGTCAGTTTCCAACCTCGTATGATATTTACGGATCGGGATTCACGGCAGTCGAGATTCACGGCAGTCACGGCAGTTGGATCGGTGTGATCCATTGGATCACCATCATACTCAATCTCGGCCGTTGATTTATTTTATATTAAAAAAATCAAAAAAAATGGATAAAGAGAGAGATAGAGAGAGCCGACTGCTGGGAATCCATATCCGATATTTACCCCTCTGCATTTCCTTTCAAAAATAATAAAATCCCACACCCCCAAAACTTCTTTTACTTTCCCATTCCAAATTAAATGTCATTTAAAAAAATGTGTTGATTTATTTTTAAACATAACATCATTTGTTTTATTCCGAACCTCAATTCTTCAAATGAAATATAAGCAAAAATCACTCATATAAGCAAAAAAATGTGAAAAAACGCTATAAGTTTGTCATGTCAAACACCTACAATGAACTTATCCACTATAAGTTATTCGCTATAAACTAGCGATTTTTGCCTTGCCGAACAAAGCCTTAATATCAAATAAAGAGAGAACATTTATCATTAAAAATGATCTAAATGGAACAAACTTATAATTTTTTTAAAAAAATCATATTAAAGGTCACTTTAATTTTTTTTTCTATAGTATCACGCTCAAATAAATATTAAATAAATCTCAAGTCATCTCGAGGCCAGCTGTTCTGTCCTGCCCCTCGAGGCACCTACAATGAGCGGGGGATTAGTCACTGCTGTCCGTACGGTGGATATCCTGGTTTACCCAAAAAATACCAAATTATATCCGTAAGACCTAGCATTATATTAGCGAAATGTATGTCTTTAGGTTGAATATTTTTGTGGTTACCTAGATTCGAATACCGAGTCTCTATTTTGCGTTTGTGAATTTATGAGTGGCGTTTGTCATTCCATCTGGAAAAAAATTAAACTCAACCTTAATTATTTGCTAATTGAGTATAATGAGGACAGTTAAAATTGTTTGACTGGTAATATTGTTAATCATTTTTTCAAGAATACTTTATACGAAACATAGGAGCATATTTAAGGATGCTGCTACCTCCGTTTCTTTTAGTTGTCGTTTAAGTTGTTCTGCATGAACTAAGTAAATGGGAATTGGTTCTCTCATGTGACATGAGAGTCCAATAAAATCCTAATCATCCATTAATGAGAGAGAAAAAATGGGTTTACAATAAACAAAAGAAATGAGTTTAAAGGACGAGATTTATATCACATTATTTCTTCAAATTTTTTCCTACTCGAGAGGATCATTTCCCTAAGTAAATTGAGTTATTTTTATTTATTTTTGGTAAAAATTAGTAACCTTTTTTCTTACGATACACTCAACTATTTATTATCCATTATCTTTATTTCTATCTCTACAATAAACCGTAAGGCCGCTCAACTGGCGAATGCCGAAAATGTTAGGCTGAATATCATGTCCCTGATTCGAACTCGGAACTTCATAGTTGTGTGCGTGAGTTTCAAGTGGCATTTGCGACTCCATCTAGAACCAAAAGAAAAAAAATCTCAACAATAATTTTGAAAGTTATAATTTAGAAAATATAATAAATATAAGCAAACAATGTTTTTTTCTTTCTAAAAGAAGACACAAAGTAAGAGAGGGAGTAATAGATTTTTCGGTAGTGAACTAAATGCCATATTCCCATCATAATCCTATACTCATTTAATTATAAATGGACTTATTCCATGATCCAAAACTCAGCTGTATTTTTAGGCCATTGGATTTCACTACAACTCATTTGTACTGGAAACCAAAGGGTGTGGAACTAGGTTAGTTGGTGGAACTAATTGCCAAGCAAGAAATGAAAATATAGCTAGTCCAAATAAATCGTTTGGTGGTGAGTTACGTTGGATAATCACGTTTAAGTAAAATCCCGTTTCAGTCAATTTCCACACACATAGAGCCAAGTGTGCAATCATCCTTTCACCAAATCACTATGGATGATTATGTTCTAACCTCCAGGATAGTATTTCACTGGCTCCAATTCAAAGCTTAAAACATGTTATGAAAATATTGAAGATGTAGTTTGTGCACAAACATTACCCTGCATAGTTAAGCAACAAAACTGAGATGATTAGCTGAAAAAGAAAGAAACTACTATAATTGGTTCAATTGAAAATGAAGGGACTCGATACCAAAAAAAGAAAGAGAGAAAATAAGGGAGTGAATCGTGATCTGATCACACTTGTAATTACTCTGCAGCCCGTCCCCAGCATCACGTGATACAGCTCCTCACGTGTTCCTGTGAGTGGTATTCCTGTAAATATAGTCTCATCCCAGCCCAAAAAGTAACGACTATAATCGTTTCCTTTCGCTTTTATATCCGTTGATGAAAGTTGAAACTTCGCTTTTCTCAATATTCTTCTACCGTCTCTTCTTTTCCTTTACTTTCATTATTTTCTATTTTCTACCTTACTTCTTACTTACGAATGCCAAAGCAAACATTGCATTAGAATATTTTTCTCAGCAACCAAACGCACTTGTCACAGTTAACTTCACTCTGTTTTTTCCGTCACCGGAGAACAGCAATGGCAGCGTCCGCCAATTCCTCCGGCGGTGCATTGCCGTTGCTAACCAACCGAACTCCCATTGTCGGTCTACAAGTCTACGTGATAATCATCATTTTGTTTGTAATCCTGGTCGCAATCGTTCTCCTCATCGTTCTCTGCATTCGCCGGAGCCAAAGCTCCAAGAAGAAGAAAATGCGAGTGAAGCACAGTTCCGGCACAATTCCACTCGTTTCTAAGGAGATCGTGGAGGTGCTCAAGATCGAAAAGGTTGATAGTGATCTGAAGATGCAGAAACAGGTGGAGTCGAAAATTGACGATAGTGTGTCGGTGGAGTCTCCGTCTCCGACTCCGAACATAGGTTGGGGACGCTGGTATAGCCTAACGGAGTTGGAAAATGCGACTAATGGATTTGCGGAAGGGAACGTGATCGGAGAAGGAGGGTATGGAATTGTGTACAGAGGAGTTCTGCAAGATGGTTCTGTTGTGGCTGTGAAGAATCTTCTCAACAATAAGTATGTGAACCGCATTTTCCAATTTCATTCTTTTGCTAATTTGTTTTTTGTTTGTGATTGCGAGAGAATACAAACTCCATGGTTAGTTTCTTCATTCAGTTAATTACTTGCTTACGTGTTAAATTTGATGAAAAACAGTTACGATCATAGGGTGTTTCTATTTTTTGGTAAAACACAAAGTTCTTTACTCTTATGATCATCACTCATCAGCCTAGAAATGCGCTTCTTTGATTTCATCTACAGTATAGGCGGAAATGAATTTTGTTGTAATTGTCGGTTGTTAATCTTTGTTTCAACAGTGTTTTGCTTCTTTACTTTCTTTTTTAGCTGATTTTGCCAATTTTAATTTTCACCTTTCTCTTTATCTACTTTTACTTTTCGTTTAGTTATATATGCTATCTTATCTTATTTGTGATTTTTGCATCTCAACCTTTTCTTTACTTTATTCCCGGGAAAATTTTAGAGCAATCAAACTAGCAATATTAGATGACTTTCGTTTTTCCAAACTTCTTGTAAGTGACTGTGAACTGTTTATGGGTAGGTCGGCCAGAGAGCTACTGATAATATTAATATTAATAACTAGCTCCAAATTCTCCTAACCAAAAATGGCAAAAGAATGAAGTATAATAAATTAAGTAATATTAATAACCGAGAAGTGAGAAGAAATTGTGCAGATGTTTATTTTAGGGCCCCAACTTTGCTATGCAATATATCTAGTTTATCTCAACTTTTTGCTGTATTTTTTCTTAACCATGACCCTGCTATAGTATGGCATATTGAAAGTTCATGTTGCATTATTGTATTGTAACTAAGGGGTCAAGCAGAGAAAGAGTTTAAGGTGGAAGTTGAAGCCATTGGAAAAGTGAGGCATAAGAATTTGGTCGGATTAGTTGGATACTGCGCAGAAGGTGCTCAAAGGTAAATATTCTGTTTTCATGCATTGACTGTGATTCTTATTAAGGTATTCCAGTTTCCAAATTAAGCAACATCCTCAAAATTTTGTCTAAGATGATTTCGCTGACTACACAGGATGCTTGTTTATGAATATGTTGACAATGGAAATTTAGAGCAGTGGCTACATGGTGATTTAGGACCTGTTAGCCCCTTGACATGGAATATACGAATGAAGATTGCCATTGGGACTGCAAAAGGGTGAGTTTACCGTCGCATTTTATTGAATATTTAAGATAAACTTATAGTAATTAATATTTGTCAACTGAGATATTGGCTACTTTTTATAATAACTCGTACAAGTATTTTAATGGGGCATACTCCATTACAAATTAACAACATACAAGGTCTTTTTTCCACCACGTGGGGTCGGTTGGACCAAAAGTCCAAACCATCCCATAATGGAATCATGTCTAATGCTGCAGTGTTATGAAATCTATATCTTCCGAGGTATCAGTTGACATTTCTACAATATGAAACAGGCTAGCCTATTTGCACGAAGGCTTAGAACCCAAAGTTGTTCACCGAGACGTAAAATCCAGTAACATTCTCTTGGACAAGAACTGGAATGCCAAAGTATCAGACTTTGGACTGGCCAAGCTCTTGGGTTCTGGAAAAAGCTATGTGACAACACGTGTAATGGGGACATTTGGGTTAGTTCTTTCTTTCACAAGTCTCGGTGCTATTCTATAATTTGTAATATAATCTCTCTAATGGAGGTAGATGATATTTATCGATACACAACTTTTATGCAGATATGTTTCACCCGAGTATGCAAGCACAGGAATGCTTAATGAGGGCAGTGATGTGTATAGTTTTGGGATTCTACTTATGGAGCTAGTTACTGGAAGAAGTCCCATTGATTATTCTAGACCACCTGGAGAGGTGAATACATGATTTCTTTGCAGTATTCCATGAATGTCAATAACTCTTATGTCTCTTTTTGTTTGATATTCTTCAGATGAACTTGGTTGATTGGTTTAAGGGAATGGTAGCAAGTCGCCGTGGTGACAAACTAGTTGATCCTTTAATTGAGATTCAGCCCTCTCCTAGATCTTTGAAGCGAGCTTTACTGCTCTGTCTTCGTTGTATAGACTTGGATGCGAGTAAGCGACCTAAGATGGGTCAAATTGTTCATATGCTTGAGGCAGATGATTTTCCCTTTCGTTCTGTAAGCACTATCTTTCAACCTCCTTATAAGACATCACATGTGTTATGCATGCATATTTACGTAGATTTGAATCTAAATGCCACATCCTTATCTAGGTTACTTATGCCATGATTGTTGATGACCCCTCTAACCCACAGAAAATAGAAGGAAAATTAACTTTACGCTTCAAAGTTGTGCCCCTGACTTACATGTTTGTGCTCAGTAGAGAAAGTAGTGCCATGCTACACCAGCCACCGTGTCAATGGTTGATACTAAGAAAATTTTAAAATATCATCTGCATAACATATTTAGCAGGAAGGTTATAGAACAACTTCATTTCTTCTTTAAATGACTTGGTTTCCTCATCCATAGGAACATCGTACAACCAGAGAGAAAGATCCTGTTCCCTCCCAAGCAGAGGTTTCCATTGAGATCCCATATTCAACCAGGCATATGGAGAGCTGGAGATGATTGTAAGCTGTAATGCCCATGGCATGGCAGCCTTGGATTACAAATTAATTGTTCTACCATGATATTCAACTTGTTACGGAAAAAAAGTCAGAAGCCGTTGTGCATATCTTATACCGTGTAGTTACTTCTGTTTAGGTCTTGACATATTTTGCTGTATTGCATTATCTTTTGAAGAAACCAGCCTTGTAAATATGTACCTCTCACGATATATCAATTTTATCGGTCTGCATAAGATAATATTTCTGCAATGTTGTTGATATTTATCAAGGGAGACACGGAGCTAGCACAAATTTTATAAGGTGGCCAAATATAAAAGTTTACTTGTATTATCCGTATCTTAACTTTCTTTGATTGGCGAGTTTAGTCATTCTATTTATTTTTGGTGATGTTGTTCCCCTAATTTGGCAATTTTGGTCCCTCATTTCCACAAAGTCTAAGATTTTTGGGACCAAACACTAGTGGAAAAAATGCTTTTTATAACTGTCATTTATATCGGTTAAAAACGGCCTGATATTAAAAGTGACGCGGTGGCAGTTTTGTAATTAAAATTACAATTTTTATATCGGTTGCCACGGGAACCGATATAGAAAGTGTAAAAACCATTTTTCATATCGGTTCCATTGCATAACCGTTATAGAAAGTGAAAAAAAATTAGGCTTTCATAACGGCTCAAAAACCACCCGTTATAGAAACTAAAAAATTAGGCATCTCATTCGCTTAGTTGTTTGCTTCTCTCGCTCATATCTTCCATTCCAATGTGTCTCCCTCATCTCTTCCATTGTGTCTCTCTCATTTCAGTCTCACTCTCTCACTCTCTCCGTCAAAACCCAGCTACGCAGCCCCACCACCCACCACCCAACACCACCGTTCCTCCTTCACTTCTCTTCTCCTTCTCTTCCACTGCAACATCCTCTCTCAGTCTCCTTCTCTCGCTCTCGTTCTCTCAACTCTCGCCCTCTGAACTCTCTTTCACTCACAGCGCGCGTTTTTCTTTCACTGCTCATCAGTCATGACTCATTCCCTCTGTCGTCTCATGGTTCGATTGGGTTGAAGCTTCCACTCACGGTTCGTTTCTCCCTCTTCCATTCACGAAGCTTCCACTCACGGTTCGTTCTCTCTCTCTCTCCCTCTCTCACTCTATCTCCCTCAAAACAGTTTTTTTTGACCAATTTTCCTCAATTGATAGGGTTTCTGTATTTGGCGTTTTGTTGATTTTGTGTATTTAGGGTTTAGGGTTTGTTGATTTTCTCAGGAAGCCATTTTTGTGTTTTATTTTTGGGTTTAGGGTTTTGTTGTTTTTGTTATCTCTCTTTTCTACCAATTATGTGTGTTTGTGTGTTTTGTTTCAGAGGTTTTGTTGGTTTTGAATAACTTGAAGATTAATTGTTTTAAATTCATGTGTTCGGTGGAATTCAATGGAAATACTGGTATTAGGCAGTCAGGATTTGGAGGTCAACGAGGTGGTAGTAGAGTAGCTAGTTACTCAGCAACAACTGAAGCAAATAGTGGTACCTCTGAAACTGATAACCAAAATTTGCAAAATTAAGAAAACTGATAACCAAAATCATTATGTTTGGGTTAATGACTGACTAATAGACTTGTTATTCTTTTATCTCCTTAAATAAATAAACTTGGTTGAGGTAGCTAAACAATATATTATTAGGGTAGCTAAATATACAATATATCTCTTTATTCAAAGACATATTATTTTGGGATAGCCAAGACTACCCCATCAATTCACTACCCTTCGCCCCTGAAGGGAGAACTTCTTGTTTAATTAGGACAGTTGGGGGTATCTACTTTTTTAGGCGCTCATTCCCTCATCTTTGTTGATAGAAGATTGGATATATGGATCATCCGAAATGGATTCCCTTCTATCAAAAAGTAACCGTAGAAAGATCTTGGCCATTGATGATAATCTGATGGCTAAAACTTGATATTGATTCGATAAATTTACATCTGTACAATCTCGTAAAAATGGCAGTGATTTCAACCAACTGTGTGACCATGTGAGATTGCAACTACGGACAATCCAGATTCTCAATATCCTCACATGTATGACCTTGGTAAATAGATTCTCTACCGTGATGGCGGGAAAAACACCGAACTTTAGGTGATTTTAGGCATAAAAGAAGATAGAGAATCTAGTCTAGAAAAATATAGAGAAAAAATATGAGAGAGAAAATGAGAGATGGAGACAAAGATAGGTATTTTTTCGCCCTCAAGGTAAAGAATCTAGAGTCAAATCCTGGAAACTAACATTTTCCCTACCTCTAAACTAATTACCATCCACTAATATTTGCTTATAGAGGAAAAAAATTCGGTCATGTTTAGTGTCTGTGGAATTCGGAGGAGAAAAACAAAACTGCATATGCAAATGAGATATGAGTACTGCGTAAGTGTAGGTTTTGGTTGTCAAAAAAAATTTCTCTAAATAAACAACTAATATGGAATTGGTAACCATACATGGAAGGATTTTTCGTAATGGCAAAAGCTATTTATGTAAGTCACATACGATTTCGCCAATTTTGTGCATCAGAATTTGTGCAATTAAACTAGGGTCCGGTCCAGTTGGTAGTATGGTTGGTCTGAACAAGTGACTAAGTCGGACATACGATAGACATGATGTGACCAAATTGGTTTTTCGATCGAATCGATGACCCGACATGACTAACATGGCGGTCGAACCAATAAGCCAATGGGCTCGAGATTTTTTTCCCTCTCCTACTATAAAATAATGTCATTTTTCCTGTTGTGACTGTGTTTATGTAAGAACAAAATTAAAAACGACATTTTTTTTGCATGTTATGAAGGTGTTTAAGATATGACACATCTTTTTAAGTTTATCGAAAGTATGAAATTTACACATGTCTTGAATTTTTTTGATATTTTTGAACAAGTGGTTGGGGCATGCGCCGGCCAATGACCTATTAACCCAAAAGAGTCAACAAAGGCGCTTTTAACTTTGTGATTGAGAAAGTTAACGGGAGGTTGAGCTCTTGAAAGGCTAGACACCTCTCCTTTGCTGGAAGAGTGACTTTGGTGAAATCTGTTATTCAAGCGTTACCTACGTATGTTATGTAATCTAGTGTCATTTCAAAAGGAATTTGTGACGAGATTGATTAGAAGTGCAGATCTTTTATTTGGGGGGTGGGGGGATGATCCTAAGGATCGTAAATATGCACTTGGTTGGTTGGGAGAGAATGTGCAGATCCAAAAAAATGGTGGGCTAGGTTTGAGACCATCTAGGGTTAATGCTACCTTTATGATGAAAATTATTTGGAATTTATGCAGAGAACCCTATTCTCTTCGGGCCGCAAACATTCAAGCTAAATTCATGTGTGGTAAGGAAGGATTCCCAAAATTTGGTCAAAAGAAGGCCGGTCAAATTTGTGGCGAGGTAACTGGGATAGATTTTGTGAATGTCTTTTTTGGAAGGTGGACAATGGTGAAATTTTTGGAGACAATAGGCTCCAAGACCACAGTCCCCTTGTGAATGAAGCTTTGCTATTAGTTGATGGCTTGTTTTTAAACCAAATAATTAGTGGAGTTCCTGTTTGCTTTTTCACGCATTAGATGGATGCTACTCAATTCTGAAAGTGTAACACCCCGGTATTTTTATTTAGTAAAAATACCCAAGTGTACCATCCCTAGAACATCAGAAATATAATTCCTGCTTAGACACTGAATATCACTATAAATTTTCACTGAATATAAACCAAACAGTCTTATTCGCAAACAAGACGATACGGTTCTCAGACCATAAACCATCAGCAACTATAGTATTCAGTATCATACAAGAAAGCGGAAGAAAGATATAACACTAAAGACATAGTGTTGCAGTACATAGACAACAAAGGGAAACATAAACTTAAGCATAAAGCTAAGTCTTCAGCAACCATCCGAGCTCAACCTACTCGTGCCTCTGTGGTCCTCTTTTTCCCTATTTCTCTGTAAAACAACAACATATAAACAATTAGATACAATCTCAGTGAGTTCTACCGAGACCCCTACTAACACTCTCGGTTCAATTATGAAACCTTTTTAAATTGACACGACTCCGACTGCAAATCCAGTGCTAAACCCGGTGAACCGTATTCTAGGACTTTCTTCCATTCGTGGTTTAATTATAACCACGTGTATTTTAATTCAACACGACACCGACTGCAAATCCAGTGCTAAACCCGGTGAACGTGTTATAACTCAGTGCAACACCGACTGCAAATCCGGTGCTAAACCCGGTGTATCGCACAGTACGACACCGACTGCAAATCCTGTGCTAACCCCGGTGAACCGTACAACAAAATTCTTAACATAACATCGGCTGCAAATCCCGTGCTAAACCCGATGAACCCCCTACCAATAGTATTTTCCCTAATGGTATAGGGCCTAGGGTAAGGGATCATGACTGCCCCGCCTAGTATGTTAACATGGGTCGTCACCCAACTCGATATATATTAAATATATCTACACTCGATGACCTGTTAGTTAAACAGTTGGTTACATATAACAACGTATCACGTGTTCGCTCACGCACTCTATATCACGGTTTATCAAACAACACTGAACTTCGCAAACCGTTAGTAAAATCCTTTTGAAACATGTTCAAATTCAGGGCATTATAAGCCTAATATCATTGGAAAAGGGTTAGGAAAGGATTAGAAGAGGATTGGAATCGAAACGGAATCATTTCAGGCACTTTGTAAAATTTTGACAGAACACTGCGCACGGTCCGTGCTCCCATACGCACGGGTCATGCGCCCTGTAAAACATTTTTGAAAAACAGAAACAGAACGAGACGCACGGTTTGTGCTTAAAAGCGCACGGATCGTGCTAGCTCTTTTGACAGCATTGCAAAAATGACCTTTTTCCATGAAAATTCGCTTTCCGATCGATTCCGATACTCGTTCCGCTCGATTCCTAACTTAACCACAACACTAAAACAGCCCCAAAACATGTCCAATCAACAACAAAACAATCAATCACTTCAATCAAACAAGTTTGGGCTAGTTTTTATCAAAATTCGTTAATAGTTCGGTTTAACGATTTTTGACCAAACGCCTTTAAAATCACTCGTCAAACCGAAACATTAATGCTATCAACCTGTCAACATGTATCGGCAATCAATTCACATTAAATCATGCCAATCAATCAATCAAACATCCATAAAAACACAAACTTCAACAATATATCGTTTATGTCAAAATACGTTAAATTTCAAAATAACGGTTTTCAAAACTCAATTTTGACAATTCGAAATCCTCAATGAAAACCTAAACGTGAGTAAAACTCACCCTTGATGCGAGAGCTATTATCGATCCGAAGTCACCGAGCTCCCAAAATCCCCAATCGAACCCTAGAATCTCCAATTCGCTTTCAACTTCGAATTAAGCTTCAAACCGCGTTCAATCCGCCTCAAGATCGCTTCTAATCAAGATTAACCGATCGAAATCAACACAAATTCGGAATTCCTCACAAAACCCTAAGAAATTCGAAAGCCAAAAGGGAGAGAAAAATGGAACCTTAGCTCACCTAGCTTGGGAGGGTGGAAGGGGAAACAAGGATGATGGTGAAGATGAAAGTTTGGGGTGATGGGTGAAGCTCCTCTTCTTCTTCTTCTTCTTCTTCTTCTCTTCTCTTCTTCTTCTTCTTCTTCTTCTTCTTCTTCTTCTTCTTCTTCTTCTTCTTCTTCTTCTTCTTCTTCTTCTTCTTCTTCTTCTTCTTCTTTTCTTTTCTTCTTTCTCCTCTTCTCATTCTCTTCTCTGTTTCACGCTTCCTTTCTTTCTTTTCTTTTATATTAAGTGGTAATGTGGTCAAATGACCACATTGCCCTTAATCTCTAATTTCGTTTCTTAACCGTCTTTGATCCGTATTAACCGGTTAACGACCCTAAGACAACCAATAATTAACTTTAGCACTCAATAATCTTACCAATCAAGTAATAAAATAATTCAATTGGATTAACATCCAAATAATTCGACTAATTATTTTGAGGATGTTACATAAAGCGGAGTTGTGGTCTATTTAAAATGAGATGTGCTTGGGGTCGAGGGTATCACAATTTTGTGTTGGAATCGAATAGCTCTGAGGCTATTGAGTTGCTTGGAGTCAATACTTCTAACTTGCATCATTTGGATTAGTTAGTCAAAGAAATTAAAAGCATCATGACCACTTAGGACAGGATAAGTTGGAAACATATTTTGAGATATTTTTGATGATGTTCCTCCCTCTCTTAACAGTCTTGTGATCACTGATAAGAGAAGTTTGTCGACCCATCTTGAGTAAGTCGCCTTTTAGGGCTTTAAGCCCCTTGTTTTCATTAAAAAAAATGTGATTTTGTCTATTTTTTTTTGAAAAAAAGCTTCCGTTGGTTTTCAACCTCTAGTTGACCTACGCTGTATCTATCTACCGTTACAAATACAATCCTACAGAGTAGTACTTTCTTTTTTTGACAAAGCTACAGTAGTACTTGTTCTCATCACTGTCGCTCCAAGTCTTCTTAACGTTCCGTTAGAAATTGTTTTTATTTTGTTTTTTCCAGTTCACTTTTACACACAAGCCACCTTTATAAGACCACCATCCCTCTACTCACTTCCCTTACTTGAGAGTGTTCCAAACAGATTACTTTTTGGCAATTGCTTCTAAGCCATGGCTCCTCCGACAACACCTTCACTCCTTCTCTTCATTTCTCTATTCGCCATCGCTCTCTGCTTTGCGGGTTAGTTACCCCCTTCCTTCGTTCTCTCTTTTTCTATTACCACACATTGCTCTAATTATTAATTCTTATCTTTTTAAAAAGTTGTGTTACTTTCTTTGAATCTTTTTTGGGGACATGCAACCAATCTTTTTAGTAACCTCACTTTCTTTAAATTCTTGGTTCTTGCAGACTCGCAGTCATTCGTCGGAGTAAACTACGGCACGTTCGCCGACAACCTTCCACCGCCGGACGCCACTGTCAGGCTCCTCCAATCCACCACCATCGGAAAAGTCCGTCTCTACGGCGCCGATCCCGTGATCATCCAAACCCTCGCCAATTCCGGCATCGGAATCGTCATCGGTGCTGCAAACGGCGATATTCCAAGTCTGGCCTCCGATCCCAACGCGGCCACTCAGTGGATTAACGCGAATGTGTTGCCATACTATCCGGCCAGCAACATCACTCTCATCACCATCGGCAACGAGGTTCTTACCTCCGGCGACCAAGGCCTTGTCTCGCAACTAATGCCGGCAGTTCGAAATGTCCAAAGTGCCCTCAGCTCGGCTTCGCTCGGTGGCAAGGTTAAAGTTTCCACGGTGCACTCCATGGCCGTGTTGACTCAATCGGATCCTCCGTCGTCCGGGTCATTCAACCCAGCGTTACAAAACACTCTGTACCAGTTGCTGTCATTTTTGAAGGATAACAAATCGCCTTTCACGATCAATCCTTACCCGTTCTTCGCCTACCAGACTGACCAGAGACCCGAAACGCTCGCATACTGTCTCTTTCAGCCCAACTCGGGCCGGGTCGACTCGGGTAATGGAAAGCTTTACACCAACATGTTCGATGCTCAGGTAAGAGTCTGTCTTCCTCTTTCTTTTTCTTTTATTAATGTTTTATTTTAAAACGAAAAGCTTACGTTTCTCTGTTTTTTGTTTCCACATTACATGCACATGTTGTGTTGCCACTAAAAAGCAATATTCCTTTTTTGCGGTCATTGTTGTGATAATGATAACCCTATAATAACCATGCTCTTGAACTTTCTGCTTTCTAAAGTTCTAATCAATGGATTAATAACCCTATACTTTTCACCCTTGTGATTCTGTAAAAGATTAATGTTAAAACATTCATTTTATGTGTTGCTTTCTAGTTATATATTTTTATTTGAGTTTAGATTAGGTGACTTAAACTTTCTGTGATCAAACTGTTGAATTGTCCAAACAAGTTGTATATCCTTCTGTAGCTGAGAATGCGGTCCTCTGTTTCCTTTGTTTGCTTATTTTAACCGTGGAATAATGAGATATTGACTTTGATTGAAGACAGGCTGGCACCGATATAATGTAAATGCAGTTACAAAACAAGTACTTCCAAAGTCCAAATAATTGTTACGCATATAGATAAGGAAAATGGTCCATATGGTAGGTAGACCCTTACCATTTTTTTTACCTCATGGAATAGTATACCTTTAGTTTCCAAACGGCCTAGTCGTGGTCCACTTGCCCCTTTTGATTTTGGTTCATTAACTGATTTTAGTATACTACAGCGTGAATTTCCCTTTCAAGTCATCGGTAGTAGGTTCACAAAATAGCGATGCTAATTAATAACCTCAGTGGTGTTTTCCTTAATTATCTTTTTTTTAATTTTGGTTTTGAGTGTGGATCAGGTTGATGCCGTGCATTCTGCTGTGAGTGCTATGGGATTTCAGGACATTGAGATTGTAGTTGCTGAGACAGGTTGGCCCTCTAGCGGGGACAGCAATGAAGCAGGACCAAGTGTTGAAAATGCCAAGGCCTATAACGGTAACCTGATTAATCATCTAAGATCATTGGTTGGTACACCTTTGATGCCTGGGAAGTCTCCAGACACTTACATTTTTGCGCTCTATGATGAGGACCTCAAACCCGGCCCGGGATCTGAACGCGCCTTTGGGCTGTTCAAAACTGATCTTAGCATGTCATATGATGTTGGCTTAGCCAAGTCTAGTCCAGCACCTAGCACGTCAGCTGGATGGTGTGTTCCGAAAGGAGGGATCTCTGATGCTCAATTGCAAGCCAATGTTGACTATGCCTGTAGCCAAGACATAGACTGTAGCCCAATTCAACCAGGGGGTGCTTGTTTTGAACCCAACACTATAGCATCCCATGCTGCCTTTGCAATGAATCTTTACTATCAAACATTTGGCAGAAATCAATGGAACTGTGATTTCTCTCACACGGCAACACTAACATCCCAAAATCCAAGTAATTTCTCCTCACACCTTTTCATATTTGTTTTTTATATTCAGAACTGTGATTGGAAATTGAAGTATATAATCTTTTTGCGTTGAGCTTTGTGGCTTTTGTTCTGGTTTGCTACCTATGAGTGACGTGCAAGTAATGATGTTACAATTTACAAACTCCTGTCATACATTACATGTATTCTGTCGGGTTGTCTCACTCGATTTTCTTCCTGCTCGTAGGTTACAATGCTTGTGTTTACACTGGTGGGAGTACCTGAAAAGCAGATACTTCAGCTTGGAACCAGTTAATAAATTGTGGATAAAAGTGTATTATATTAATTAATGAACGAGGGTTCATTCTTAGCCCTCTTTTATTTCTATAGCATTTTAATTTTACATATGGCTTTAATTGTAAGGGCATTCCAATTCTGGTTTGTGTGTAAATTAAAATATCCACTTTTTTGGGTGGCAATCCAATCCAAGGTTATCCTTCCTTCATTTTATACTCTCCTAAGAGCCGATGCAGTCTCAATTTAGTCATTTTGTTGAAAATTTTCATTAATGTTTGGTCCCCATAGTTACCAAATTGGAGACTATCCATCGATTAAATGTTTTGTAGAAGTTAATCTTTGATAAGAGGATATTTATAAGGATAAAAAATACAATTTAAACTATTTGTTAAAATTAGCGGATGAACTACCTTATAAATATAAAAATGATATAAATAGATATTTTAATTAATGCTTAAAATTAAAGAATATTTATTTAATAGAAGATAAATGAGGAATTTAATTAAAGTAATAAGGGTGAAAATTACAAATTATGAAACAATATAAGCTATAATTAAGCTCAAATGCTACTTCAAGTATCGTCTGAAAATACGCTATAAGCTAATGAAAAATGCTATAAACAAGTAGTACCAAACACTTGCTACGAAATGATCAATGTTGTCATATTCCCCATCCTCTTTGCTCCTTGGCAATGTTGAAGAGAAAGGAACGAGCAATCTCAACTTTAGTATTCTATTAGTGACTTTGACGCCACCTTCTTCTTTCAAATTTAAAAAAGAAAATAAAAAAACATCCCTTCTAGGACCATTTTTTCGTATATTTCTCCACACATTGCGAATTGAATTGGGACATCTAAAGAAAAATGTTCAACTAGTTTAGTTCCCCAAAAGCTTTATGATCCCTACTATTTCCTCCTTGAACTACCTCCCCACGATTTCCCTCCCCCCACTGACTCGACCCCGATCATAAAGATAATTGATCGTTTTTCAAAACTAAGGGCGGTATTGTTGAGCATCTTGAGCACACCCACTTTCCTCAACATCCACCTTTTTGGTCTATATAGATTCGATATTGTGTTGGAGCCAATGTCGGTTGATACCATGCTTGCGACGGGCGCATAACAGTTTGCAAAAAAGGGTGTTGTAGTCTTTGAGAACCTCAGAAGCTGGAAAAGTAAAGGAGGGGGCAAACCAATAAAAGGGAAGTGAAATTTTTAGGGTTTTGATATTTTATTGAGAGGCTTTAAGCTTTTTAAAAAATTGCTAAAGTGGGTTTTGCACAACAGTCATTTAATGTGTTCATGGGAGTGGAGATGTATATAAACATGTTCTACGTATTTGTTACAATAATGAGTTTTGTTTACCACAAAACCCAAGAAGTTTCAAGTGAGGACATGAACAAATATTTTATTTTATTTAGGCTAACGTGCTCCCGGGGTCCCTTATCTTTATTTAAAGTAACGATTTGGTCCTTTATCTTTTTTTTGTCCCAAATCAGTCCTTTATGTTTTAAATTTTTGACACATAAATCCTTTTCTGTCCCAAATCAGTCCTTTATGTTTCAAATTTTTAACAAATAAATCCTTTTTTTTGACACATAAATCAGCACTGTTAACGGAAAAGGATTTATGTGTCAAAAATTTGAAAGATAAAGGACTTATTTAGGACAAAAAAAACATAAAGGACTAATTCGTTACTTTAAATAAAGATAAGGGACCCCGGGAGCACTTTAGCCTTTTATTTATTATTTTTTTTAAACTTTAGGTAAAAATTGACACAAATGTTCTCAAGGTCCCTCTCCTAGGGTTTTGTTCCCTCTCCTAGGGTTTTGTTCCAACGAGCTGGTATAGGTCATTTTCACCTGGCACCGCCACTCTTTCCTCACCTAATACAGAGTCCTTCTCGTCGCACTTTACTTCATTCCCTAATCATTGACATTAAACACTATTCCATTACTTTATTTACATCCTTATTGACATTAAACTCTATTTCGTTGCCGTATTTACATATTGAATACGTTGAATCTAGAAATAGGGTTCCTGGTTCTCTTTCTCTAGATTTGGTGCTGTTCAGGTCTATTGAGCTATCTATCATGGCTTCCTCTTCCTCTATGCATGATGATCCAGAAGAGCTAACAGAGATTATGGTACCTGCACAGTCAAACAATGTGGCGTTAGCAAGAAAATCGCTTGTGGGTAAACTATGTACTACAAGGACCCTTAACAAAGGAGCTATCGGAGACATTCTTGCAAAAGCATGGAGCATGTACCCAGATCTACACACCTCTGACCTAGGAAAGACTATGTTCCTAATTTCTTTTGCTAGTGAGGCTTACGCAAGGGAGGTGATGTCTAAAAAGCCCTGGTATGTAATGAACCAGTTCATCTCACTTCAGTTTTGGCTTCCTGAAGTATCACCATTTGAGCTAGACTTCAACTATAATGATTTTTGGATTCAAGTTCATAATGTTCCCCTAGAATATTTGCACTACAAAAAAAAAACACCTATTAGCGACGGATTTTAGCGAAGGATTCATGGTTCGTCGCTAAAAACATCATTAACGACGAATTTTGGCAGCTTTAGCGACAGAAAAGACTTTGGTTGTTTACAAGGTCTTTAGCGACAGATTTTCGCACCTTTAGCGACGGATTTGACAAGGCGGGAAATTCGAAATTTTCGTTTTGAATTAGCGACGGATTTCCCTCGCTAATTAGCGATGGATTTTCGTCGCTAATCATGGGGAAATGTGTCACTCCGACCGTTGCAGATTATTGAAGACTGGGCCACTTTTAGCGATGAATTTCCCTCACTAAATCTGATTAGCGACGAATTTCCCTAGCTAATCATGGGGAAATGTGCCACTCTGACCGTTGCAGATTATTGAAGACTGGGCCACTTTTAGCGACAGATTTCCCTCACTAAATCCGTCGCTAAATGTTAAATTTTTTTTATAAACCCGAATTCTTTCTTTCCTTTTTCATTTCTTCCTCTTCCTCTTTCATTTCTTCTTCTTCTTCTCCGTTTTCATTTCCTCTTACCTCACGAAAATCTCCCCCTTTTCACCACCACCACCATCATCTTCTCCCTTTTTTCTCTCTCACGAATCATCTCTCTCTCTCTCACGAACCATTTCTCTCTCTAACCGCCCCCCTTCAACACCACCCCACCACCACCACCACACCATTTTTTCTCCCCTTATCTCCCCAACCCCTTATCTCTCTCTCTCTCTCTCTCTCTCTCTCTCTCTCTCTCTCTCTCTCTCTCTCTCTCTCTCTCTATCTGAACCTCTTCAACACCACACCACCACCACCACTCCAACACCATCAATCCCATTTAAATTTCACTTCATTTTTTCTCCCAACCCCTTATCTCTCCCTCTCTCTATCCAAACCTCTTCAACACCACACCACCACCACCACCACCACCACCACCTAGCTCCTCTAATCCCCACTCTTCTCTCTTTCTCTCAAACCGTCCCTCGTGAGAAAGAAAGAATAATGAGGATTAGAGGAGCTAGGTGGTGGTGGGGGTGGTGATGGTGTGGTCTGGGAAGCATTTTTTTAAAAAAAAAACAAGGTTAGCGACAGAATTAGTGAGGGATTTCCGTTGCTAACTAGCGACGGGTTAAAATTCTGTCACTAAATTCATTAGCGTCAAGGTTTTTAGCGAGGGAACCGGTCTGTCGCTATATCCGTCGCTAATTGCTATTAGCGAGGGAAAAACAGCAGTTAGCGACGGAAAAAATCCATCGCTAATACCCTGTTTTTTTGTAGTGTTGAATTGCAAGAATGTTACTACGATTTTACAAAAGGTTGGAACAGTTAGAGAAGTTGAAGATCCCCAGTTTGAGGGTAGGTTGATGAGGACCTTCATAAGAGCAAGGGTTTCCCTAGATATTACTAAGCCTTTGCCAGCTGGTTGCTGGGTTCCAAGGGTGGATCTTCCTAAAATATGGGTGATATATAGGTATGAAAGGCTCCAAGGATTGTGTTTTAACTGTGGTATAATGGGTCATGAAGAGAATCAGTGTTTCAATGCCAAGGCTATGGCTGCCTATGACTCTAGACTACCAAAATATGACCTGGGGATTGTATGTCCAGCTGCCAGATCCATTCAAGCAGTGATAAAGGAGCATCTGAGACATAGGATTGAGAGAATAAAGAGCCAGGACAACTACTCTAAGCAGGGGGAGAAACATCACAAACAAGAACCGACTAAGGATACTAATGAAGCTTATACTCCTTCTGGGGGAACTGTTAGAGACCCCCTTTACTGGCAGGAACTTATAGCTAACTGCTCAAATGTAGGAGTCTCAAAAACTTTTGGTAAGAAGGTTGAGCATAGGCCTGTGGAGGAGGTAGGTGATTTGAAAATCCCAGGAGACAGATTTGCTACCCTAAACCCTACAGAGGTTCCTATTCTGTCTGAGAATGCATGTAAATAGGCTATTGTAGGGGAAAGGGAGAGAGCAGATAAAGCAGATATTGCAAAGGAAATTTCCAATTTAAAGGTGAAAGACAGGGCTCCAACTGAGCCTGAAACTATGGAAACTAATGGGCCACTCACTACTCAAAATATCCCCAGTCAGAATGTTAACTTGGTTGCCACGAAGGAAAAAGGAGCTAAGATCCAGAATTATACCTCAGATGAACCTTATATGATGCCTATTTGGACAAAGCAGGAAAAAAACTCTCCTTACTTCATCTCCAGTCTGGTGGGTGGTTGTACAAGCCCTGCCAAACTTCTCCCAGAGATATGCCCTATGTACATAGTTGAATTCCCTGCAGAAGAAGAAACTAATCAGACAACAAAATCATTATAGGCTAATGAAGAGAAGCAGCTAGCAGTGAATCTATCAACTAGCTTGGTTTTAAAGAAGAGAAACTATACTTTAGCCCTATGTGCTGCTCCTGAACCTACTAAAGAAGAATTGGGGGACTGTAAGAAGAAAAGAGCTGAATTTGATTCTACTCATGAGACTAAACCCTTTCAAGGTGACTTTGGTGCTTTTACTATGGGATCTACTGGTTCTAAGGCTGAGGAGACGGGCCTAACCATGCCCCCACCCCCTCAATGACTTGCATTAGTTGGAACTCGTGGACTTTGGCGGCTGCCACGACCAATAGGGAACTCAAAGACCTATTGAATGTTCATAAGCCTGCCATTGTCCTCCTCATGAAGACAAGAGCTCAAAAACCTAGAGTAGAAAGAATAAAGAGGAAACTTAGATTCCAACATGTCTACTGTGTGGAGGCTAGAGGGACCTCAGGTGGTTTAGCTTTGTTTTAGAATGACCACTATATGCTTCAAGTTATTTCTTCTTGTCAGAACTATATTCATACTAATGTAGTTGAAAGGAGATCTGGATTAGCATTTGACCTTACTTTCATCTATGGAAACCCTGTTTTTCAACAAAGGAGATCGCTATGGGCTAAGATTACAGCTCTTAAATCTGCTCCTAGTGGCCATTGGTGTTGTATGGGAGATTTCAATGAAATACTTTCAAGCAGAGAGAAGGATGGCCTAAGACCAGTAGATCAAATCAGAATGGACCTGTTTAGAAACTTTCTTGACAAAAACCACCTTATTGACCTGGACCTTAAAGGGAGCAAGTACACTTGGATTAGCAATCCAAGAGATGGTCTGGTGACTAAACAGAAAATTGATAGAGTTATTGTGAATTGGGAGTGCCTGGCTCTGTTTCCCCATGTGCTTGGGATTGCTCTTCCCATTGTTAATTCGGATCATTCCCCTATTCTGTTGAAACCCAAGCCCCCTCTCACTAGTGGAAGACAATTTAAAATTGAAGCTTACTGGGAGGAAAATGAGCATTGCAGGGAGGTTAATTGTAGCTGAAGGTTGGCATGATAATGGTGTTGGGGACTCTTATTGGGATACTGTTTGCTCTAAATTGAAAAATTGCCAAAGGAAGTTAACTGCTTGGTGATAACTCATATTTAGATGTGTTATTTATGCTCTTATCACTTAAATCAACACAGGTTCTCAAGTAATATTCGTGCTTTATTAGGTAAATATTAGTTATTTAGAGGAAAGAAGGGTTAGGAGCTTGTTTGTTATCATTTGACACTTTTGGTGCCTTTTTGAGTATTTTAATGCTTCTGTTAAGTGCTGCAGCGGTTAGCGCTATAGCGCTATATGGCGGTGGGACAGCTGGACACTTTTGGAGCCTACTACTGTTTGATGAGTCATCATACTTATCCCTTGCTGTTCAGAATGTGTGGAAGCTTTTTAGTGACAAGTAGGACACTTGGCGCATTTTTATTGAAAGATGTCATTGTCACCTTTTTGTAAAGCTACTTTATGAGATGTGAATAATATCTATCTCACTTCTTCTTCCTGACAACATAGATTTTGAAATAATGAGAGTTTTGGAGAGGAAAACTTGACACCCTTCTCCTCCATTAATCCTCCACTTCAAGCTTTTATTTCTCAAGAGAAGATCATCATTTCCAGCGCTGTGAAGCTGTGCTGTAGCGTCAGCAACCCGTCACATGAGAAGGAGGCCACTACGTGCATCTTTTGCAACCTTGCTTCTTCTTTTCATTTTCGGTAATATGAGCTTTTTGGTTTGTATTGTGTTGATGATGCTCATCATGAGCTAAACACTTAGTAGTTGGATTGTTTTAAGCTTTGTAATAAGTCTTTAGTATTGTTAATATAACGTTATGATGTTTGTGTTTCAATCCTTGTATTTTAATGCTTTCAAACTTGTTTTGGGATTGATCAACTGAAACGAGTAGATTCGTGGGTACAGACATGGTCCATGATTCGAACTCAATGATTGATATGAATGAAAGGTTGTTTAAAGACATTTAGACAACTTGTGCTTAACTCTAGACATAGGGGAGCAATAGTTCATAAGGTGAATACTGTGGGTTCTTCATTATACAGGGGTGGACTTATTTAGAACCTAGACATAGGAGTCTTGTAACAAAACCTTGACGTCAGTGACCGAAAGGCACAACAACATATGCTACAGTGTCTAACGTTATAGCGCTTCACTACTGAGAAATTACTTAGCAAAGAGCAGTCCAACTCACTTTATCAACTCTTGAGCTTTCTTTACTTGTTTATTTACATTTATGTTACTCACAATACTTGTTGACAACTTGTTATTGTTACTTGTTTTCTCACTAGCTTAACTACTAACTTAAATATAGAAGTAAACTCAACAATCTCCGTGGGAACGATCTTTACTTATCACTCTATTACTTGTTGCGATTGTGTATACTTGCACATCTACTTTTCACACAACACTTGGAGTCAATCTACTTTAAAAAATGCAGTCAAGGAGATTAATTTTCTAAAGAACAAGCTTCAAAACCTCCTTAACTTACCTTCTGACCAAGCTGACTGGGGTGAAGTTAAAAGTCTGAGAAAATCTATTGATCAACTATAGAAGCAAGAGGAAACTTACGTAGGGGCAGAGATCTAGAATCAAATGGCTGAACTAGGGTGATAAGAATTCTAAGTTCTTCCAAGCCTCTACTATTCAGAGGAGGAACAGAAACAAAATTTTCAGAATCCAGAATCAAGAGGGCAATTGGCTTGAAGGACAACAGGAGATCATGTCAGGTATATGGCAGTTCTATGATAATTTGAATGCTACTGAGCCTACTGATGCTCTGTCCGAGTGTATGCAGCTGATACCAAATATTGTTACTAATGATATGAATGAACTCTTATAGCCCCAGTTACTATGGCTGAAGTGGAAAAGGCTGTTTTCTCTTTGGGGGGCTTTGAAGGCCCCTGGTCCTGATGGCTTTAATGGCCCATTCTATCAGAAAAATTGGCACAATATTAAAAATGATATTTTCCAAGTTGTCTCTGTCTTTCTTGATACTAGTCACCTTAAAGAGGATGTGAATGCTACTGTGGTGGCATTAGTCTCCAAGATCCCTATGCCTAAAAGCATCTCCCACCTTAGACCTATTAGTTGCTGTAATTATCTTTATAAAATCATTGCTAAGATCCTTGTCTCAAGACTGAAACCATTCATGAACCACCTAGTCACCTCTCAACAGAGTGCCTTTGTAGGAGGCGGGCTCATTCAAGACGATCTCATTATTGCTCATGAGGCATTTCACTTCTTAAAGAAGAATACTTCTAGAGGGGGAGAGGGGTAGCTATGAAACTTGATATGAACAAGGCTTATGATAGGGTTAAGTGGAGCTTCCTTAGAGCAACCCTTCTAACCCTTGGTTTTGATACTAGGTGGGTGGAGAGAGTTATGACTTTGGTGAGCTCTGTTTCCCAAGTTCACCAGGTTAATGGTTTTCTGCTGAAAAGGTTACTCCTAAAAGGGGTCTGACACAAGGGGACCTCCTGTCCCCTTACCTCTTCATTTTCATTTTTGACGTGCTGTCAATACTAATAAATGATGCTAGAGTTTAAAATGATATTAAAGGTCTAAGGCTTGCCCGGGATGCTCCCCCTCTTACCCACCTATTCTTTGCAAATGATGTTATTCTGTTTGCTCAAGACAACTCAGCTGAAGTCTATCAGATCATTGCCATTCTAAATAAATTCATAGCTGCATTTGGCCAGAAAATCAATTTGAGTAAATCTGGTATGATTTTTGGCCGTAGAGTCCCTGATCTTGATAAATCTGCTATTGCTACTATTTCTAATATCCCTATATGGAACAACCCAGGTGTGTATCTTGGTATTCCTGCAGAGTGGGGGGGGGGGGGACTCTAAGATTCAAAGCCTCAACTGGCTGAAAGAAAAGGTTATGAATAAAATTTGTGGGTGGAAAGGGAATCTCCTTAACCCTGCAGGTAAGGAAGTCCTTGTGAAAGCAGTCCTACAAGCCATTCCTACTTATATAATGGCTATTCTTAAGCTTCCTAAAACTCTTTGCAATCAACTCTTTACAGAGTTAGCTAGATTTTGGTGGAGTAACTCACATTAGGGGAGGGGAATTCATTGGAAGAAAAGACAATTGATTTATTCCCCTAAAGATGAAGAGGGCCTGGGGTTTAAAGACTTTGAGCAATGTTTTAAAAACCGGACCGAACCGGCCGGTTCAACCGGTTGAACCGGGAACCGGACCCCTGGCCGGTTGGTTCAACCCCATTTGAACCGCAGGTCAAAGAACCGCCCAGAACCGGATTGAACCGCCAAGAACCGCTTTGAACCGGGAACCGAACCGGGTTGAACCGGTTTGAACCGCCCGAAATGCAATTTTTTATTTTTAAATTTACTTTTTTCTCCAAAATTTAATATTTTTTATTTTTTATTTAATAAATTACTTATCCGGTTCAACCATGGTTGAACCGATTGAACCATGAACCAGAGGTCTCGCTGGTTCGATCTCCGGTCCGGTTTTAAAAACATTACTTTGAAGATATGAACACTGCTCTCCTTGCTAAACAAGCTTGGCGTATTATCCAGGAACCTGACTCCTACTGGGCTACAACCTTAAAAGGAATTTATTTCCCCAGAACTAGTTTTTGGACTGCAACTAAACAGCGGGGAAGCTCTTGGTTTTGGCAAAGTCTCTTACAGGGCAGGGAACTGTTAAAAACTTCTGGTAGGTGGTCTGTGGGTTCTAGAACTAGTATTGATGTGACTCAAGACAAATGGCTAGCTAATGGGGAGATTGTTGTGATAAATCAGGCTACTACTGTCTCTAAAGTCAGTGACCTTATAGATGGTCAAAGGAACCTTGGTTGGAATCTTAATGCTCTAAGGAACCAATTACATCCTGCCTCTGCTATCTCTGCCTTACAAACCCCTATCTCATGGTCTAATCCTGTGGATGAATTATTCTGGCCGTATACTAAAGATGGGATCTATTCGGTCAAATATGGTTATAGGAGAATCCAAGATGTTAAAGCTACTCCTAATAATCAGGCTTCCTCCTCCTCAGGTATCCCTATGAGCTGCTGGAACATTATTTGGGGGGCTAAAATTCCTGAGAAGATCAAGCATTTCATATGGAGGGTTTGCCACAATGCCTTAGCGGTTCGTGATAATTTACTGAGAAGAAGGATAGCTAGGGATGGGATCTGCCCTATATGTCAAAATCAATAGGAGACAGTTGAGCATACTCTTCTCCTTTGCCCTTGGACAAAGCCTGTATGGTTTGGAATTCAAATATGCCCCATTCCTACTGATCAGAATGTCTCAACCTTCTCTAATTGGCTAATTGATATGGTTGAACTTTGGAAGGCTAGCAATGTTGATGGGGAGTTTCTTCTATCTCAGCTTTTCTATGTAGTGTGGCACATTTGGAAGGCTAAGAATGAATGTATATTTGACAACAGGAAAATCAACCCTATGGCTACGCTTATTGTGGCTAAGTCTCAGTGTTTGGAGTATTCGCAAGCCTTAATCTCTAATGCAACTGCAACCTCTAATGGTCCATCTTCGTTGAGAGTTTCCATTTGGAGACCCCCAAGAGCTGATACTACAAAAATTAACTCCGATGCTGCCTTTGATAAATCAACAAGCAGGGGTTGTGCTGGAATAGTGTGTAGAAACGAGTAAGGGCAAGTTCTTACTGCAGTTTCTATTCGACTCTTTGCGTCCAGTGCTCTAGTTGCAGAGGCTTTGGCTTTGAGAGAGGTGCTTCAATTGGCAGATCTATCCATCTTCAACATGTTAGTGTTGAATCTGATAACTTGACGCTCATAGATGCTTGCAACGAACAGAAGGAAGTCAGAGAAATCAACAATGTGCTTCATGACATTAAGTTTCTGAAATCAATACAATTGATAAAAAAAAAAACTAATATTTTTTTACCACATTCATATACCCATATAGTCAAAATTTATCGACATTGTGCTAATTTTAGCATCAATATGCCTTCAATGACTTGTGGAATGTGATTAAATATTCTATTTTGCTGTTCATTCAAGTGCTGTGGGGGGTTTCTTTCAGATATGTTATCATAAAAATAAAACAAGACATACGAAAATATTTTACTTTTAGAATCTGTGGAGAGTCTAACTATATTCTGGGAAACGAAATGGATAAATTGCGGAATATAAAATCCTAAAGTTAGGTTTTAGATCTAATTAAATAAAATAGCACATTTAATTCAACAATCCGTTGTCGTCCAGCGGTTAGGATATCTGGCTTTCACCCAGGAGACCCGGGTTCGATTCCCGGCAACGGAACTTTTTAAGTAATATCCATGTCATTTTTTTTTTGACACAATGATATTTTTATTTATTTACTCCTCGAAGCAACATCGTCGTCATCTACATTTTTATTGAAGAAAAGAAGAGACTAATTATCTTATCCGTTATTAATTAATTACTATATTGAGCATTCAAGCAGTGAAGCGCAGAAAAACGGAGATTGGCATTCGATGATGATTATGAAGAAGTGTGAACCTATAAAGTATAAACACCAGGGGTGGGTCCAATAATATAATAGCAGCAGTGACAGATGGAAAAAAAGAAAAGAAAGTGGGACCGGCGGCGTCAGTTAATAATAACAGACCAGTTCACACCAATTGAACATTTCTTCTCTTCTCTTCTCTTCTCTTCACAGTTCACACCACAATTCTGTCACCTTTCTCCGGTAACGTAACCGTTTCTATTTGTAAATCTGGCAAAGCTATAGATTAGGTCTTCTTCTTCATCATTGTCGAATTCGATTCAGAAGCATAAAGAGGAGTTGGAGCGTAAGACCTAAGAAATGTCCGTTACGGAGCTGAAGGAGCGTCACTTGACGGCAACCGAGACCGTTAACAATCTCAGGGAGCGTTTGAAACAAAGGCGTCTTTCTTTACTTGATACAGATAGTGAGTGCAATTCTTCAATTTCTTTCCTAATTAATTAATTTCTCTTTAGATCTCATTTACTTACGGAACCCTTCTTTTGCAGTTGCTGGCTACGCGACGTCTCAAGGTAGAACTGCTGTTACTTTTGGACCCACAGATATCCTTTGCTGTAGAACGCTCCAAGGTCATACTGGAAAGGTATTCAATTCAGTTTCTTTCTCTACTCTTGCTGTCTTTTTCATTTCCTAGAATTATCAATTTTTCCCAATCTTATCAAGCTTTTGTGTTGTTTGAAAATTAAAACTTATCTTTAAATAGAGACTTATGCATAGCATTATGAATTGAAAATGAAACGGGTGAGGGATTAATTAAGGAAACATACCCCTTACAAGATTGTTGCAGTAATTAATGTGAGGGTGAAGTACTGCTTTATAAGCAAAACCTCTACTTAGATCTTTGTTGCTATAACTTAACTGATGTATAATTTCAAAAAAGAAAATTGAACTGATGTATTGGTTGTTATTATATCACACTCTTTCATTCCACTCAATAATGGTGGCAAAAGGCATGGTAGCCATCTGTGAGCACCCATTGAGGTGCGCACAACTATGTCACCCATCTTCGTACACCTTTTTTTGTGCAGCAAGACATGTGTGCCTTGTTGTTACAAAAACCCACTGTCCAACTTGGTAACTAGAATAATATTGCTAAGGATGATGAAATAGTCAGAATTTAAAATTACAATCGAGTTTTTTGTATACATTGAGTCTGAGCAAGAATTATTTACTTCTTTTATCACTTATTTTATAGCAAGGGGAGATTTTAATTTTTCAGTTGGTTTTGAGCTAGGTGCATGCATGATGTGATTGTGTTTTTATTTACTATATAGCCACATTGATATCACATATTAACTTTGTTTTTATTTAAATTTTGTAGGTGTATTCGTTGGATTGGACTTCAGAAAAGAATAGAATTGTTAGTGCTTCCCAGGATGGCCGATTAATAGTGTGGAATGCTCTAACAAGCCAGAAAACTCATGCCATAAAGCTCCCTTGTGCATGGGTCATGACATGTGCTTTCTCACCAACTGGTCAATCTGTTGCATGTGGTGGCCTTGACAGTGTTTGCTCTCTTTTTAATCTTAATTCCCCCACTGATAGGGATGGGAATCTAAATGTTTCGCGGATGCTTAGTGGACATAAAGGATATGTTTCCTCTTGTCAGTATGTTCCAGGTGAAGACACTCATTTAATTACTGGTTCTGGCGATCAAACATGTGTTTTATGGGATATTACTACCGGTCTTAGAACATCTGTTTTCGGAGGTGAATTTCAGTCTGGACATACTGCAGATGTACTTAGGTATGTTAGGAGATTACTGACTTAGTTTGAGTGAGCCAGTACTTGTTTTCCATTTCTTAAACAACTATTTGCAACTGATTAGCAACTTGAACTCTAAAATGCAAATAACTGAATAAATGCCAATCAATCTGTTTCCAACAATCTGCACACACAATGATAATTGATAAGATTATGCCAATCAATCTGTTTCCTACATGCTGGCTAAATGTTAATCTGCACCATCTTCCTATCATTTAGAATACCCCTTACCTCCCTCCCCATTGCCAAAAAATATTGCGTCATGTTTAGAGTGTAATATCGATTGGATGTGTGTAGTTTAAGTTGTTTTCATAGTAGTGAGATCTATAACATGAGATGGAAGTCAGTTGAGTATATTTTTTTGGTATTAATTGTTTTCATAGTGTAATATCGGTTGGATATGTGTAGTTTAAGTTGTTTTCATAGTACTGAGATCTATAACATGAGATGGAAGTCAGTTGAGTATAATTTTTTGGTATTAATTGTTTTCTAAAATATATTTTTCCCTTTGCCCGCTCACAGCATTTCCATTAATGGATCCAACCCCAAAATGTTTGTATCTGGTTCGTGCGATGCGACTGCCAGATTGTGGGACACTCGTGTGGCAAGTCGAGCAGTGCGGACATTTTATGGGCACGAGGGAGATGTTAATACTGTCAAATTCTTTCCCGATGGAAATAGATTTGGTACTGGCTCAGAGGATGGAACTTGCCGATTGTTTGATATTAGGACTGGGCACCAACTTCAAGTATATGATCAGCAACACAGTGACAACGAAGTTGCACATGTGACCTCCATTGCATTCTCCATATCCGGAAGACTTCTTTTTGCTGGATATACAAATGGCGATTGCTATGTTTGGGACACTCTATTGGCAAAGGTAATGGGTGCTTTAGTGTAATGTAAAACAACTCTAGGGTGTTTTCTTTCTGCCCATAGACTTGTGACATAGTTAATACTTAATACTATGTTTGGGACACTTTATTGACAAAGATAATTGGTGCTTTAGCAGAACCTAAAACTACAGTGGGGTGTTTTCTTCTACTAATAGCCTCATATTATAGTTGAAGCAAGCTTAGCTTTTTGATGGAACATATGCTGCTTTAAAATTGTTTATCTTCAGTGTAAACTCAAATTCACTCGTATAATAAAATAAGCGCAAGTGTTCCAAATCAGACTAAAATGATTTGTGCAGATTGGCAGTATCTGAAGTCTCAGACTTGGCAAAGATGCCATATTTTTTTACAAAAACAACCCACAAACGATTAAATTTACTTTGGCGTTATAACATCTAGTGGTATCATGATCTTTTCTGACACTGCTTTCTCATGCTTTCTCATGCCGTTTATTTGAAATTGCTCCTATACTTGTGTCTGATGCAACTTTTGTCAGTAAGACTAACTATTCTTGCTTCGTCATTTTATTGTAGGTGGTCTTGAATCTAGGATCTTTACAAAATTCTCATGAAGGCAGGATCAGCTGTTTAGGCATGTCCGCCGATGGAAGTGCTTTGTGTACAGGAAGTTGGGACACAAATTTAAAGGTGAGCATGCATTTTGGCCTGATACTAAACTTACGGGTTATGTGTGTGACACATAGAGGTACCACTTTTGGAAGTTAACTAAAATGTTGGTTGATACTCTTCATTCTCTTTCCTATTGAAGACTAGGGCCCCTTTACTTCTCTTTCTCTTGTTTCCTGTTTTCATTTCCACTAAAACTAAGAACCATCACATGTAACAATTTCAGTATTTTCAGAAATTTTGAAAATAGTCAAAAAGTTGTTTTCATTGTTTCCAAAAAAAAACATCCTCTCTAGCTAGACTCTCATCTCTCTAACACAATTGTTCACTACAAGAGTTTTCCTTCTTGTCAACAATTCAAAATGAAAAGAGATTTAGAAAATAAAAACAAAATAATTTCAGAAAGTAAACAAGCCTTAGGCGTTTGTTTTGCTGGTTTATAAACTTCCGTTTTCGCTAGGTTAAAATTTAAAAAAATAAATAGGAGTTATGCCAAAAAGAGACGGATGGCAGTCAGGCTTATAGAGGTTTAACAATGTACTGAGTTTTTGTCCAAAAAAAAAACAATGTACTGAGTTGAACTCCAAATATGGTTCCTTTAGGATTGTTAAGGACCTTACTTGCATAAAAGAAACTTCTGGGGTACAGTACCGAGGGTCTGGGACTTATTAAGGCCGTGGTAAATTCTTTGGTAAGAAAGATCATGTTCTGGCGTTGGAATCACATTTTTCATCACCTCCTTGCTCTGTACTAAAAATGTCTTGCTAGCATCAATAACCAGTCCATATTTGTATCAACAATAAAATGTATCCAGATATGTTAATCAGCTAATGTATCTCGATGTCGCTAATTAAATTCATGAATGTGGTTTTCCCTGAGTGCCATCGATCTCTTGGTAATATTAATGCGTTAGTTTGACATAATTTCTTGCATCTTGCAGATATGGGCATTTGGAGGGCATAGGAAGGTTATTTGAGTGATTAATGGGGGGCAAAGACAAGTTCTTTGATCTCCTTTGTCAGTGCCACTCCTTGTAATTGTGGTTCCTCACAATCCAGTAGTGATGCTTGTGATGTAGAATGTGGAGAAAAATTTGGAAAGCAAAGTTTATATAATCTTTAGCAATGGAACTAGTGCAGCGTTTGTTTATCCCCATGCTCATTGGTTGTGTGTGATCGAGGCATTGAACTGACCACTTCTATACCACCTATACGGCTATACCTTTAAACCAAAACAAAGGACTATTTACTTTTCCTTCTCCTCAATTTAACAATTTTAATATTTTACAATATACAGACCTACTTCTAAATCAGGAATAAAAAAGTGTTCACCAATTGAAAGTGAGTTTGCTAATGTTGTTGAATTGCAAAAGGGAAAAACCTAATGTCCATGACTGCCTCAAGCCTAATGGTTGATTTTGTCTTAAGCGTTGTTTATACATGAGACATTACCTAAACAGAATCTTTTTGAATGTAAAGAAAAAGAATCGACCAGTTTTGTATCGTAAAATGGTCATTGAATGTAGAGAAAACAACCAATTGGACTTGCGAAAAGTTATTTATTTGCTTTTCTAATATTACTAAGTAGGATATTTGAAAACGTTATTCAGTTAAGTCTTTTAGTTTAACTTCTATCCGTCAAGAAGAGTTATCCCCAACAAATTTTTTGCCGGCTGAATGGCAGTGTCAATAGTCACAAGATTTACTATCAGCTCATGGTCAACAGTGGTAAGAGCCGAACAGACGATGGGCCCTAAACTTGATTGATCAATTAACTGATAAAACCCAACAGCCTGTGCTAGAGGGGACAAGTGTTTATTGATTTTGTTGCCATGCGCAGATATTTTCAATTTTTGCCGCATCTGAATGAATTTAAAATGAAACAATTATTATTATGTGAAAAAATAAATTTAACTATTATGTAAAAAAATAAATTTACCTGGCCTCTTAGAATTTTAAATTCTACGTGTTCATCAAATCTTGTAAGCAGGCTACCATCTCTGGGTCCAACATAAGGTTGGTCCGCCTGACCAGACTACTGCTCCTCCTCATCATCAGAAGATCCCGAACTATCACCTGCATCATGAGCCTGGTAGTCATGCTGGTAGTCGTCCTGACCAGGCTCTTGATGGTAGTCCTGGTCAGGTTGCTGCTGGCAGTCCTGATCGTAGTCCTGACCTGGCTGCTGCTCCTCTTCCTCCTTGTCTTGCTCAGGAGGCTGAACCATACGACGGGTGCCAGCTCGTCCCGAACAAGCCTCTCTCGAGCATAAACATGACGACATTTCTGACCCCGAGTGCGTGTACTCACCGGAGTATCCTCTGGACCACCTGGCCGTGAGGTCTGCCCTCGCAATACCAATCCTGGTGAATTCTGTGGTATCCTGTCGCCGACTCTAGTGTATACCACTGCAAAAAATTAAGAAAACAAAGTATTAGTTTTTTTTTTAAAATAAATCTAAAATAAAAAATAGTGCAACGAATGTATGCTAAATTCGTTAGCATTCCAGTTTCTACTACAGATTTACCTTAAATTCGTTTCGAACAAAAATCAACAACGGATGTGTGTTAGTGTTAGTCACATAAATCCGTAGGCAATTTTTTATGGTGAAACGGAACTACATAAATCCGTTTTGCATTCGTACTTTTTTAGAAAAACGGATGTATGTGAGAAATGAGATATAGGGTTGAGAGTTCTTGTTAAGGATTGAGGGTATTTTTGGTTTTTCACAAGGGTTGTGGTGGTGGTGGGGGGGGGGGTGGGGTATGAGGTATGATCGTGGGGGAAAACAAAAGGGACCCGTCATACTGATGAGTTGACAATCGGACAAAAGTTAGTAACAGAGAAAGGAATGAATTGAAGTGAATCATCATTTTAAGTAGAAAATTTGAAATGAGGTGAATATGGTAATTTGTAGTTTTCTCTCATTCTAGATGGAAGAGAAAGAGGTTTTACAAAGTTGTAGTTTAAAAAGTTGTTGGATGATATGACCGGATGGGTGGCTCAATTTGAAATGTCACAAGTGAAAATTTACACTATTAGAGAGGGTGGTTTTTTAAGGCGAGCTTGTTTCTTTTAGGTTGTAAACCTTCAAAATTCCATTTCTCTCTACTTGCAAAAAGACACACTTGGGCAGCTTCTAATTGCAGTGAAAAATTCTCCATTAGGGAGTTAGTCATCATGAAATTAAAATATCTCCCCCGATGGTAGCTGACTTTTGAACAAGGATATTTTGGAGCTAACCAGTATGAATTAAACTCGTGGGATGTATTGCCAAAAATGGTTGCAAATAGTAACATTGCTCCCAATAGATAAACATTATCTATCTCTGTAGGCTTTTTTGTTTTAAACACCGACAATATTGGGCTCAATACAAAAACCTGACATCTTAAGTAGGAGGAGGGTTTTATTTTTTGTATCCCCACCATTTGACACCATACCCCCACAAAAATCCTTTATCCCCATTTTACTCCTTAAAAAAATGAAAAACGGATTTATCTATTTTTAGGATAAATTCGTTTTGTAAAAAAAATTGAAAACGGATTTATAGATAAATCCGGTTTTGAAAATTGGAAAATGGATTTATCTATTAAAAAATTGCAACTTATAGATAAATCTGTTGTAATTTTCAAAACCGGATTTATTTATAAACCCATTTTCAATTTTTTTTTGCAAAATGGATTTATCTATTTAATTGATAAATCCGGTTTTAAAAAATACAAAACAGATTCATACTAAAAATAGATAAATCTGTTTTACATTTTTTTAAAATAAAATAGATAAATGTGTTTAAAAATTGTATATCGGAATTACCGCTGTAAATGTGGTAAAAGTGAGAGATGTGAAATGGATAAATGAAATTGTTGGGGGTATGCTGCCCAATGATGGAGGTAGAAAAATCAACAGCAAAAATTAAAATACAAAATGTTTGGGCCTCATATTAGCCCAACCCACAAAACCCTAACCTGGCCATAACTATAACTATAACTATAACTATCTATCATCTTCAAAAGCTTGCAGCCACCGTCTCTGTTAGAAAAAACTAGATTGCGCTCTCGTGCGATGCACGAGTTGTGTCATAACAAATTGGTGATTACTTGATTGTATGTAGAAGACACAATGTGAGTAATTTGCTTATATGACGTAGAATCATTAGAATCAAACACTTTTTTGTTAGAATTCAATTTTTTGTTAATTAAAATATATTTGTGCTTTTAAATTTCATATTAAATTATTGAGATGCATATGTTAAATTTTGAATAAATATAAGTGAGGTTGGGTGAATTACTTACATTTTTCAAAAGCAATATAAGACTCTCCTAAAAGATAAATATCTATTCATTTGGGTTACATTAATATTAAAATAGTGAAATGTTTGTGTCCAATTTTTTTTGGAATACAGTGGATAAATTACCTCTGTTTTTTCAAAACCAACCTAGACACAAACACCTTAAGATATTCACGCATTTCGTCAAAATTTTGATGTGTAGCGTGGACTGTCCATATTCTCACACGTAGACTTCTTTTTTGTTTCCTTGAAAACGAGACACAAACACCTTAAGATATTCATGTATTTTCTTCAAAATATTGATGTGTAAGCCTGCCCATATTCTCACACGTCTACTTCCTTTTCGTTTCTACTATAATAAAGAAGAGTGTTAGCAAAAAGACATTTTTAGTGCAACTAAGAACCTGCCACCTGTCCAAAATCAAGGGTATTCATGTAAATTTCTTGCTAAAAGACAAATTGGGGTCAGCTTTTGCAGAGCAAAAAGAAAAAACATTTTTTAAAAAGTAATAGCAACAAAAACTAGGGCATGTCAGAAAAAGAGAAAAAAAGGTTTCTGTTTTATGCAAAAAATTATTTAAAAATGACAGAAAAACTGTAAAAGGTGAGGGAAAAGGGGAAAAGCAATAAGAGAAAGAGAGAAAGAACGTGGGCTGATCGACAAAAGCAATTCCTACCACATTTATTTTTGTGGTGAATTCAATTCTCTCTTTTCAATATTTTCTATAACATTTATTTTAAAAATTCTTCTTTTTATTCAAAATAAATATTATTTTTACTTTTAAATATGTTTATTTTGTTTTGTTAGGTTGATGTCAATTTTCAAATTGATCAAAAATATAATAATGTATTTACAAATATTCTAATTAATTAAACTCTACCTGAGCAGCAATGGGAACGACAACTGGGGCGGCAACGGGAGACGCGAGCTGACAATTTTCTTTTTTTGGTTTTCGATAAAAAAATTACTATTTACTAAAATCTACCCAAGCTACTAAAATCAATCAATTTAACCACTATCAATTGTCAACAAAAAACCATACCGCTAACAAAAATTCCAAAATAACTTTTTTTAAAATAATTTAACTAACATCATTAAATTAATATTAAAAAATTACTATTTAATATCCATATTTGAATTCTTTCTATTTCAATTATTATATTATCCTTTTTGAAAATTATTTTCTATTTTATTATTATATAGAATAGAAAGAAATAGAATATAAATATTAATATATATATATATATATATTTCATATATTCTTTCTTTATAATATAATTTTTTAATATTGAATTCTTAATCTACTCCTATAATCAAATTTAATTATATTAAATTAATTAAATCATATAATATATATAATATATCTAAAATAATAATAATATAAATATAATTTAAAGTATTAAATAATATATAATAAATAAAATAAATAATAAATAATAAAATACAATAAAAAAAGAAAAAATACAATTCATTTTTTTAAATAACAACATTTTTAGTGCAACTAAGAGTCTACCACCTGTCAAAAATCGAGGGTATTCGTGTAAATTTCTTGCTAAAAGATAAACTGGGGTCAGCTTTTTGCGAGCAAAAAGAAATTTTTTTTTAAAAAGCAATAGCAACAAAAACTAGGGACTGTCAGAGAGAGAAAAAGCAAAAAAACTTTGACGCTGATGCGTCAAAGAGAGAGGAAAAAAAGGTTTTTGTTTTATGCAAAAAATTATTTAAAAATGACAGAAAAAACGTAAAAATTGAGAGAAAATGGGAAAAGCAATAAGTGGAAGAGAGAGAACGTGGGCCGAGGGAAAAAAGCAATTCCTACCACATTTATTTTTTTAGTGAATTCAATTCTCTCTTTTCAATATTTATTATAATATTTATTTTAAAAATTATTCTTTTTATTCAAAATAAATATTATTTTTACTTTTAAATATGTTTATTTTGTTTTGTTAGGTTGAAGGCTAACATAAAAGGGTAACATTGTTTAAAATTTTAAACATGAATGACTCATTTGGGACAAAAAAAACATAAGGGTATGTTTGGGAGGGGGTTTTGGGAAGGGAGGGGAGGGCATATTTTCAATTCTAAATTGATGAAGCTATAAAATGTCTCTAAACATAAATCAAATGTGATTAAAAATGTTATATTTTTGTAGGTGCCTCGAGGGGCAGGGCAGCTGGCCCAGAGTTTTAACGCTACTCCGTACCCAATTAAAAATGTTATATTGATATCTATCAACTTGTTCTTTTAATTTTTTAAAAGCTCAAATACATATTAAAATATTAACAAATCTTTTTCAAGCCCTCCCCTCCATTTCCCTCGCAAAACCCCTTCCCAAACATACCCTAAAGGACTAGATCGTTACTTTAAATAAAGTTAAGGGACCTCGGGAGCATTATAGCCTTGATTATTTTTTTTTGGTTCAGACAATTGCTGGCTACCCACGGAAGGATCCCAACGCTTTCAACGAATGACTAATCTCCGCTGGCTACTTGCGGCAAGGATTTCGCTGGCCAGCCTCTATTTTAACGTGTGTGGGAATCGAACCCAGGAGCAAACCGGATCGACCCCCACTACGTACCAAGGGTAGCCCGACCACCGAAATTATAATATTTATTTTAAAAAATTTTCTTTTTATTCAAAATAAATATTATTTTTACTTTTAAATATGTTTATTTTGTTTTTTTAAATTCTTTTTTTTTCAAAATAAATATTATTTCTACTTTTAAAAATGTTTATTTTGTTTTGTATTTACTATTATTCTAATTAATTAAACTTTACTTGAGCAGCAACGGGAGTGGCAATGAGAGCAGCAACGAGAGCGACAATTGGGGCGGCAACGGGAGACACGTGTTGACAATTTTCTTTTTTTGGTTTTCGATAAAAAAAATTATTATTTACTAAAATCTACCAAAGCTACTAAAATCAATCAATTTAACCACTATCAATGTCAACAAAAAACCATACTGCTAACAAAAATTCCAAAATAATTTTTTTTTAAATAATTAAATTAACATCATTAAATTAATATTAAATGATCTAGAAAAGATATAAACAAGTGGCAATGAGAGCGACAACTAGGATCCGCAAGGGGAACGATAAAGAGAGCAACAAGAGAGGCAACGGAAGCCGCAACAGTAGCGGCAACAGGGTGTATATCTTATTTTAGACCTCATTTTCTTTTTTGGTGACTTTTTTTAACTTTATACAATTTTTTAAATATTTATAAGTTCATAGCAAATTATAACAAATACAGTTTCACCCGAACATCGTTAAAATTTATTTTCCTCACCCGCACAACCCGCAATGGTATTGGTAACTCAACCCTAATCCGAGCACCAACACCAAAAAGACTAATCCCCTTATACAGCAGCTCTCTATTAGGCCCATGCTTTTCCCACATCCCTTCCTACTCACCCCACACCCCCAAACCCTGCGAAATGACCAATATGCCATTAATGAAATGCGCTGTTTTACCGATTCGGTTACGGTCAACCGAATACATTCGATTATGGTCCACCGAAGGGCTATTTTTTGACACACACCCCCTCTTATCATTTTCACCGATTCGGTTATGGTCAAACGAATACATTCGGTTATGGTTCGCCGAATAGGTGTTATGTTGTTAAAAAAAATTGTTGGGAATATCCTACTGTCGGCCAAATATATTTGCCATTGTATGATTTAAATACGTGGGAAATATAAACAACTAAATAAACATAAACGTGCATAAATAAGCTGGGTCCACAAAATAATATCCGTACAATATCCCAAAATAATATACATACAATACCCTACTGTGTCCTGCGGGTCCTCCTACTATACACACAGCCATACTTCCTAAGCCTACGGAATGGCTTCGGTAGGGCTTTGAAAGCCCTCGAGTACTCGCCATGACTGGGTGTCTCGTGGAACGGTACCAATGTCATCCACCATCCGAACCACATCTACCATGGCTTCTGAGATAAAATATCAATTTAGTATCAATATTTAAAGACTAATAAAAAGACAACAAAAATGTAAAAGACATGTAGCTATCTAGTATGAGGCTCATCCTCCAGCTGCACATAATTAGCCTTTTCAAGGAATGGGTGTGAGACCCTCCCAAACCAATAGGCGTACCCTGGTATGGTGTCTGGCACATCTCGGGTAACAGAGGCCCCCCTCTCCACCAACCACTGGTCAAAATGTTGTCACCTCTCGTCAGCTATCTCTTTTGTAACGAAAGCTCTAGTGGTGGGTTTAGGGTCCTCTGGTATCCCCAGCACATACCCAAACTGTCTCAAGACACGGTCTGACATGCATGGTGCCCTAGTGGTGGGACTCATGTTGATTACATCACGAATCAGATTACTACCTTTGTGATGAAAGAAGTAAAAAAGAAGAAAAAGAATGTTAATGTCAACCCTAAAGATGTGAAGAATCGATTGTGGGTTTTTGTCAATGCTTTTATTGACAACCTTGTTTTTGATTCTCAAACTAAAGAGACTCTCACGACCGGACAAGCTGGTTTTGGTTTTAAATGTGATGTTCCAAAATCAATGCTTAAGGATGGTTAGTCGCATGTTGCTTATATTGTATAATATATTCAAATGAGTGTTTTGCATTCACATATTGAAAATCTTTGTAGTTGCAAATTCTGGAATAGTGAAGACGCTTCTATCATTGGCAAATGCTAAGCTAAGTGAAGATTTGAAGAAAACTGATGGAACCAAGGCTAGAAAAATTAATGGGATGGGGACAAAGTTAGCGGATGCCGAAGAAGAACAAGAGACCTTGAATACGTAACGGACCTTGAAGCACTGAATCTTGATAGCGACTGAGGGAAACTCTGCCAGGGCCTTTGCGGTAAGTTGGCTTTACCATAGTGTTATCAAATATCGGTTATAGCGGCGATATTGTGCTATTGCGTATTGGATTTTTGCCTCGCCGCTATTAGTGTATCGAAGATAGCGGATTTTCTTTGATTTAGTTTTGTTTTCCATTTAATTTAAAAGTGTAAAAGCTGTTTACATCTTCGTGCTTTTAATTAAGTCAATTTAAGTTATCCTCTGCTCTGTTTTTTTTAGTTTATTTCTTTGTTTTTCTTTACAGCATCTGCCTTTGTCTTTTGTTTATTTCCTCTTTTCTCTTCTTTTATGAATTATTAATAATTTTATTTTTGAATATTAGAGTTTTTGATGAATTTACCACTTTTCTGATTTTTATGCAATTGTTTTTTAATATTATGTCACTTTTCTTATTTTTATGCAGTTTTTTATATTATATTTAGCTATAACATTTACTTTTTATACATAATTTACTTCATCTGCAATGCGGGGTTTCTGCTATTTGTCCGCAATGCTATTCGATATTTTACATATCGGGTTTTTGGTGTTCCTCTATTTTGTGTAATTTGTGTCAACTTACTTATTTTTTCATTCTATAATCTTTACAGTGTTCCTCTATTTTGTGTAATTTGTGTCAACTTACTTATTTTTTAAACCAACTTTGATATTCTTGTCATAATTCATGAATGTGGTTTTCCCTGAGTGCCATCAATCCCCTGGTAATATTAATGCGTTAGTTTGACATAATTTCTTGCATCTTGCAGATATGGGCATTTGGAGGGCATAGGAAGGTTATTTGAGTCATTAATGGGGGCAAAGACAAGTTCTTTGATCTCCTTTGTCAGTGCCACTCCTTGTAATTGTGGTTCCTCACAATCCAGTAGTGATGCTTGTGATGTAGAATGTGGAGAAAAATTGGAAAGCAAAGTTTATATGTATGTGTTTGGAAGGGCGGTGGTCTTGCCGCGAAAATTCACTGCGAAGGCAAAATTTTCCACGGCTAAGTTGAAGCTCCATTTCCTAGCTTCATTGTTGCCGCAGATTTTCCATCTTTGGACGTGCATCCAAACACACATAATCTTTAGCAATGGAACTAGTGAAGCGTTTGTTTATACCCATGCTCAATTTAACTATTTGAATATTTTACAACATACAGACCTACTTCTAAATCAAACCGTGCGATGATGAATGGAAGAGTGACCGACAAATTGAAAGTGAGTTTGCTAATGTTGTTGCATTTCAAAAGGGAAAAACCTAATGTCCATGACTGCCTCAAACCTAATGATTGAATTTGTCTTAAGTTTTGCTTATACATGAGACATTACCTAAACAGTATCTTTTTGAATGTAAAAAGAAAAAGAATCAACCAGTTGTGTAGTAAAATGGTCCTTGAATGTAGAGAAAACAACCAATTTGACCCTTGCGAAAAGTTATTTATTTTCTTTTCTAATATTACTAAGTAGGATATTTGAAAACGTTATTCAGTCAAGTCTTTTGGTTAAACTCTATTAGTTAACTTAGTTACCACTGGTGACATCATGATAATTGGTGATGTGTCACTGTCCACTGCCATGCTAGTCAGTCAACAAAAACTTGTAAATTTGAATGACTAAAGTGAAACTGATAGGTCTTCCTTGCACCCTGCATCTTTGCTTTTCTTATTTCTTCTAAAAACTCTATTTTTACGCTGAAATAAACAAAATGAGTGGTAGTAATAAACTTAGCAATAGGGAAAATGTAAGGCTGTAAGGCATATTATATAGGAGAAAGGTAGGTGGTAATAGAAAGTTATAATATATCTTTAACAGTTTACACATTTAATGAGAAGTAAATTAGGTGTTTTAATGAGACCACTTTTTGTCCTATGGTGAGAGGCAAAAAATTAAGCTTTCGTATTGTCCTTCATCCCCTATTGTGCACTAAGTGCTTGTGTATCCCCTTATTTTCATTTTACAAGAGTTTAATTGCTTCGCACTATCGGCGTAAATATTTTTACAGCCACAATCAATAAAAATTCAGTGTTATTTATAGTATAGTTGACATATAAAGTGGTTATCATTTGACTAACTTCTTTTTAATGATGTGTCAATTTATAATTGGCGAAAACACTTATACGACTATTGTGTATATAAATTTTATTTAGTACCTGTACGTCCTGAAGCATTGATACAAAGTGTCCTCACCGTGATATACTACTGAAAAGCGTAAATTTTAAGAGCCTCGACTAGGAGACTTACAACTTATAGAATAAACAATTGCTGTTCAACAAATATCCAATTCATTGAGGACATAAACAATGGTCAGCGCAAATCCTCAAAATTCATATCACATTCACTGCATGGAAAAATGGAGTATACTCCAACAGGCTGGACATTATACTTCTGATATTGTTGCTAGTCTAACAAGAATGCAGTGAGGGACAAACAAATGTGTACTGAGCCCAAACGCGTAATTTTGTAATTTTGTAATTCTTTACACACATCTATCTATGTGCCTGCTTAACTCCAATCTCATTAACAAAACGAGGGGCCGAATTGAATCAAAATTTATTTACTTAATGAATTATCCGCTTGCTACAATCTCATGAATGGCATCACTGACACTTTCATCCTCAGATCTGACAGCCAGTTTCATTGCAACATCTTTTGGACCGTCAAGTCCAAAAGACAAGCGCACAAGCACCTTTACATTCCCTATGAATACGCCCGACAATAAACAAGTGTGTGATCTTGAATTGGGTGGAACAGCCTCTGTGCCCTGCAAAGCCCACAAACAAAAAATGATAAGATATCACCTTCCAGAATATAACAGTCAAAAACAGGTAAGCAGACACCAACAGAAGATACCACACTCTTCTCATTTGAGAATTTCTCAGTTGCTCATAGAGAGTGAGAAATATCTTACTCCAAGGTGAATTTACAAATCAAGTGTCCAGATCATGTAATGTCTGAAATCATCTTGTACCTAACACCATGGAGTAAGAGAAGCACCTAGGCATCTCTTATATTTTAGGATGCATGGAACATCTTGTGGCTGGGACTTGGCAACTCCATAAAGTTCAACTTAATGGCCGAGTAACAGCATTGTTAATCTATGTGTTTAAGAATTGTGTTTGCGTCTACGTTAGAAATATCAAAACTTGCATACAAACAACTAATAACGAATACAAAAGGATAACCCACACAAACTTTTAAACTTGTTCAATTTACATAGAATTAAGTGGATGAGAATAACTTCGCAGGAAGGCTAAGCTTATTGTTCCCAAACTATTGATGTTTTAACTTTTTCTTTTTGTTTCAAAGTTACTGATATCTTAGAAAATGTCTTATTAATTTATCTTGGATATAACTTAAATATTTAACAATTATATGAATAATTATTTCAAATAAAATCAAGAAGATTATAAATAGATTGACGACATTTGATTTTCAAGAGGTTCCTATATGGATTATTAAATGAACTAAATAAAAATATTTTAGTTCAGGCATAATAATATTTGATCCTACTTGAATATTTCTTAATCTACACGAACTAACCTTAAACACCTGTAGTTATGGAACAGAGGGGGACAATTTTAATTTACAAGTTACCGTGTCATTCAATTTTCTTGTTCCTTTGGTATTATAACGGGAATGAGCAATACACATAGCTACTAAAGGCTCTTGGTAGAACTGAGCAATTTTAAAATATTTTCCATTACAAAGGTATAACGGTTATTTCCCCCTCCCTTCCCCCCTTTTTTTGTTAAGAATCTTTATACCAACTGCATTTGCATCATATTATTAATTTCCAGCCTATTATGCATAAGAAAACCCACTTTTGATTTATGCTCCTACTCCTACATAGAAAACAAATCTGTAAATACTAAATTGATACGAAGTAACATTATCTTGGTCTATAGTAACATGTTACAGTAAAAATTGTAGGATCGCCTTGCGTTGTTGATAATCAGTTCAATAAAATAAGTGGTAGTGGTGACAACATTGGGAAACTAACGATATCATGGATTCAAAATTTCATGCAACCTTTTTACCGAAACACATAAATGTAAAATAAAATGGTCTCAACAAACAGTTATCAAAGCAGCAGGTAACATCATTGGCTTACCTCACAGGGCTGCAAGCCAAGAAGGTTGATGACAGTATTAACAGCTTCCGCCAAGCTCTCCCTTGGACCCAGACCATATTCATCCACTCGCTCGCAATCAGGGTCCATGCTTTCCCATGCATTCCTGAAATTAGATACCCCGACTTTCAACACGTAATCTGCTGCAACAACCTCCAGATCCTCCAGCTGGTATTCATCTTCAACACCATCATCATCAGTCTCACCAGTGGTCGGGTCAACCTGAAGAAGATCCAATTTATGCAGAGGTTTTCTACAATAAATATTATAGGCTGCTTTGTACAAATTCCCTAAATGTAAGAAATAAAAACAAGTTTCATGCTAGAAATGCATGCACAATCATGATACATATTGGGTCTGGATCAAATCATAAAAATAAATAAATGCAGCATCACGAAAATAAACAGGACAAGTACCTCTTTAACAATAAATTTCAGAGTGTTAGAAAATTTTCCAAGTGTCTGCACACCCTCAGGCTTCTCAAATGCCACAAAAATTTGTCCAGGTGAATCATAAGGAAGAGACTTGAGAGGCTTGGAGAACACCTCTGAGAACTCATCTGCTTCTGAAGAATCCACAATTACGGTAACCTGTATAGGGAGAAAGAATTACAAACAAGACCTGAAGTTGGATTTGTTTCATGGAATTTGAAGTATCTATGTTAGTCATTACATCTTCTAATAATTGCTCTGGTATTGTGTTTGTGCAGTTGTACTGGAACACGACATGCCTATCAAAAATGTGTTTAACAACATTAACTGCGTATTCTGTCTCAGCTTCAGTGAGCTCCACAGGTGCTGAGGACTGGTAAGAGATTCAACATCAGAATATACATAATAGAAATAAAAACAAAATGTAGAACCATGAAAGAAGAATCAAGTGTTTGAACCTTGAAAAGCTTGCCAAAGTTAGCAAACTCTGGAATGGACGAAAAAATCCTCTCATAGGCATCTACAGTTGATGGGGGACCAGCAGGGGGAGCACCCAAACCAGTAGGCTTTTTGCCAGGGGCTTTCTTCTCTGCAAGTGGCTGAGATTTGACCTCCTTAGGCACTGAGTTAATGTCAAAAGCCTCTTCTGAAGGTTCCTGTATTCATATCAAACACATGAGATGATGTACTGATGGAATGCAAGAAAAATACCAAGGACTTACATAATTTTTCAAACTAGTCTCCAGATTGACAAGTGGGATATCAAATGATCCAAACAGGAAGTCTTTTACATCTTTATCAGTTTCAACAACAGAACCATCACCTCCAAGTGTGCTTAGATAAAGGGTTGCCCTATCACGAACCTGCAAAGAAATCAAAATACCAAATCTAAATTAAATCAGTTAAAAAATTTACAAACATCCAGAAATAGACAATCATTTTCTTTTGAGAGGGTGAGGAAGGAAATGTCATCCATGATTTTGAAATTTCAAATATTTAATAGTTTCGTCGACTAACATGCACTACTATATAATATAGAAAGATTTATAAAAACTCAAAATTACAACTTTACACAATCAGTAATAAGCAACAAATACTATACATGACCCCGCAAAATTCACACAAAATTCCCAAGACAAAGATATTCACCTCATCATCACTGTCAAAAAGACATCGCCTTAGCAGAACAAATACACGGGGCTGAAAGAGTGAAGAGTGAGATTTTAAGTTACGTTAGCACCAAATATTCCCAAAAAATATTATAAATTTTTTAGAGAAAATCACCACAAGAAATAATAAACGAAAGCAAGTAACACCTTTAATGCATCAACTGTAGCACCAAACTTTGCTAATGTGCTCACAGCACTGGCCCTAACTGTTGCATTCTCAAGATGTACTCTATTATATATGAAACGGATATATTTGCTTGGGTCTGATGTTTTCGGCCCTTCAATTCCCAGGAAGTGTAGTATCTATAGTTTGAGGGGAACAAATTGGTTAACAATAAGTACAACTCCAGAAGAAAAATGCACAAACTGTAAATCCTGAAGAACAAACCAAAAGAAATACCTGTGTGGATAAATAAGTGAACTCACAATCTTCAATGAACTCACAGAGATGAAGCAACCCAGCTTCCTTTGCATCAGGGATATCTCTAATGAGAATCACAATTGAATCGACAATTGCCTTTTTGTAATCAAAACCACCTTCTTCCCTAAGAATGTTACTCAGGAAGTTCATCCTGAAAATAGTAGCAGAACACAAACAAATAATTTAGACCACTCATTTAGGAAATAAAAATATAACTTGGGGAGAGGAGAAACTATAGCACAACACACATACAGAGATCGATATTTCAATGGGAACTTCATGCACAGTGATCTTATTGCTTCAACAACAACAATTTTGAACTCATCAGCAATATCAGACATGAAATTTGTAATCTGTTTCATAAGACGATCCACACTTGATTCATTTCCTGTCTTCAAAAGTGTAGTAATAGCAAGTGTGGCGATGCTTCTGTTCTGGTCAGAGATTAAACTTTCCATATCAATGTTGCAGTTAGTGACTGACGTTGGATGTGTCATTGCCACCTGCAAAGTTTCAAAGTCTCAGTCAAAATTAAAATAATAAGGCACAAGTTTGACCTAGACAAATCTTATGAAAATATTTAGAAGCCCTGAAAAATCTTGATTTTCTACCATCACATTCAAATCATAGAAGGAAAAACAAAAGACTCATTCTGTGGGGAGGAAGGCTTGGGAGGCATGCCAAAGATATCTTTTTCAAATTTTTGAATGCAAAAAATTACTTCTGCTAAAATTTGAGTGATTAAAGAAGGCTTACCTTGTTCAATGTGCGGACAGCAGCAAATCTTAAAACTGGTTTAGAAGAACTTAAGAATAGCTGAAGAACAGTAATTGCTGGAGTTAATTCTCGGCTTGTTACACCGTTGAGCTCTGTGATTGCCCTGGCAGCTTCAAAAATTACCATCTCCGACTTGTGACGAAGGCAACTCTCAAGATAATCATAGAAGGGGCGATCCCCTGACTGTGTGCTATTGCCTGACTCACGGATAACCTACAGATATGATGGAAAACAAAAATTAAGCAAACACATATCATCCCATTCCCAGCAACAAAGTTTGCATGAAAGTAAAACACACCTGACTTGTGTAACGAATCAAAAGGCACTGAGCTAAAGGTGAGCGAACAGTTCCCCTTGTCAAGCTGGTAACCAGCTTGCTAACAGCTAGCCGGTCATTCTGTCGTATCTGCAGAGTTAAAATCACCAAATACCACAAAATCTCTTTAGAATTTGTACTTGTGTTTGGTGTAATAAGAAAAATAGGCTTCTGAGAAGGCAAATTTAATATGATGTGCATTTAAATATTTATAAGAGGGCTTCAAGGAATAGAAATTAATTAACATAATTTTTTAGATCAAACTGGAATTCCACAAGATAATTATACCAGACATGTAAAGATCCTGATGATGCCAAACGTTACATTGATGACAATCAATGCAGGTAACAGATACAAACTTTGCCAGTTTCAACCAAAATACAGAATTACAAATATAAACTCTCTCTTGAAAAGTTTTCACCATGCTATAAGAAGCAACCACTTGTAAATTGCTGCCGGTGTTGAAAATAAGAATATAACTATGAGTATCATAAAAGTTTAACCATAATAGACAGCATGGTACCATATATGGACCAGAAACCAAACAAACAACCAACAATTTCTGCAGGTCAATTTCAAGAAGTATTGTGCTCTCTTATTTTACTCAAATTTAGCATCCAAATAAGCTCAGACAGAAGTTAAGCACCTCTGAAAGAAATGTGCTTAAATGGCAGAATTTGTAATAATACAATGAAAGACTACTCATGCTGAGCATTCATCATTGATGATATCTAGCTGTGATAAGCCAAGAAGTTTAGTGACCATTCACGAAAGTGCAGTTGCAATACAAAGATAGAAGTCAGCAAGCGAACTCAACCCATTCTTGTACAGTACCTGCTGTAGCAAAGCCAGTGCATGAAACTGTACGAGAGCTGCTCTGGATTGAACAGCTTCCTGAACCTCATTGCTCCACCTTTTTACAATTTCTGGATTCGTCTGTAACGAACGAGGAGGCACAAAATCAGCATGTAACATAGATGGAATGTGCAAATACATTGAATTACAAATAAAGATTAGTATTACCTGGAGTAGATGAATGCCACTAACTAAGGCAGCACTTGCAACAACTGGATTCTTATCTACGATCGCTTGTTTCAAATACCGCTCAATTTGGGCAAGGAGGGTTCCATCTGTAATACGACAAAGCACACGAATGGCATTTGCCCTATACATATCAATTTTGCTATTCATGTCCTTCATGAGCGAGCTTGTAACAATAATAACCTATTGGAATATTAAAGAAATAGAGAGTCATAATCTGAGTTTATAACACACATATCACAGGCCATACAAAAGATTCCAACGTAAAAAGCAATTTTGCATAAGAACATTAACCTCGTCGGCAGAGGGAGAGATTTCCTTTATCATCAGGTAGACCATTCTCCTTAATCCCATGTCTCTAGACTGGAAAAGCTTAGTCACGGCAAAGAAAACTTCTGTGGCTTCGGTCTAACAAAATAAAAAATGATTAATAGTGACTCTAATGTAATTCCACAATGTCAAAACCACAAATAAGCATGGTGATGGCTATCTCTCAAAACCTTTGTAAATGATTCCCCCTGATTCAGTAGGTATAGGAGCTTTGTAATAACCTGGAAATGAGTTGGCAAAATATACACATTAAAATTCAACGGCTGAACAATTCATAGAAACAAGATGAAAACATACAAATCCCTTAGTTCATGATAAAAACCTGTGAACATCTCCTAGCGTCTAGTTGTGGATCATTAAAAACCCTGGCCTCCTGAAGAACAGCTCCCTTTTCAATTCCCAAGAAAGGGGAGTAATCGACTGTTCAACAACCAAAATCACAATCAGAAATCACAATTACATACATTTACAATTTGTGCCCAATTATGTTGATGTGAATTATGTGGTAAGTAGGACTCGTCAGGATAAACCAGCCTGACTCAGACCCTAGAAAATAAATAAAAATGAAAAATGTAACTAAGAGCTAAAAGATCTACACTATCAACTCATCAGTGGGAATTCATACAATGATCTGCATTGCGAATCATCCAGCAATAACGATAAGAAATCAAAATCAATTCACATGAGAGAAAAGAAAGGAAATCATCGATAAACAACACAAAATTCAATCAGAGAATAATGATGCAACTAGGCAAGCCCTACTACTGCATTGGGAATTGGAAATGGAACATGGATCTGGAACCGAAATGGATTGATTCAACAGTGGTAACCAATAGAAACGAAAATGCTAAGCGCGAATATGATAGAAAGTGGATCGAATAACGAAAAAGGAAAAGAAAAGAAATGCACCTTCATCGTCGCGGTCATCGTCCTTCTTCACGAGCGACTGAGCCATCACCGTAGAAGAGTAGCTGAATCTATGAGATCTCTGTTTCTGCGAATGCACCAATCGAGTTTAAAATATGAACCGCTGCTACGAGAGAAGAAGGTGAAGAAGAAGAAGAAGTAGAATGCTCTTTTTTTTGACAAAAGTAGAATGCTCTTTAAACGCATAAGATCAGTGCTTTGTCTCCCAGGACGTAGATCGGGTGGGTAAAGCACCAAACTACCAAGGTAAAGCAAAACTGTTATTTGTTATTACATTTACGCTCAAATATGTTTCAGGAGTACCGAGCAAATATAGGGTGTTTTGGTTTAAGTCCCTTCAATTTTTTTTTTGTTAAAAGCCCTTACAAAATGGCATATTTTGTTATTAGCCCTTCTATGACTAAAATGTTAGCCTATAACATGGAATGCTATGATTGCTGGATATGTTGAGAAGGGTTTATAACAAAATATTTCATTTTACAAGGGCTTTTAACAAAAAAAAAAATTGCAGGGGCTTAAACCAAAACACCCTATATTTGCAGGGGCCTAAAGCATATTTAAGTCTTACATTTATCATTTTCTAAGTAAAAATTAATTAACCACCTTTAATTTTAGGATTTTATTTTCATTTAATTTGAGAGATTAGTCTCTGCAATTGCACGCAGATGATCCTCGATTTATAAAAAAAACATTCATAGCATTTTATATTATATATTATACCATTAATGTATTTGGTATAATAGTGAAGAAATTAGCTGATCACTCACCTTAAAAAACATCATCTTTTCATTATAACTAGTACTATACCCGTGCATCCGCACGGGCCGATCGCGTTACGTGACACGATTACCTCAAATAGAAACGTTAATTTGAAATCTCATTAATCTAAAACTAATTGTAAAATATAGAGGATGACTTGCATACGCACAGGTGCTGTCGTGTTATTTTTATGAATGAATTTAGACAGTATTTAAATAGTCTGAACATTACCCGGTGAAAATAAAGAAAAATTTAAAGTAGATAACAAAGGTAAAAATAGTTAGTGTTTTTATATATCAGTGCAGTGTTTTTTAAAAATTGATAAATATAAAAACTAAAAATGTAAAAATATCATTTAAAAACAATATGTGCATTTATCCCGTGTGTTTTTATATATCAGTGCAGTGTTTTTTATATATCCGTGTTGTTATCCCATGTTTTTTATATATATATCAGTGCAACTATCCCGTGTTTTTATATATATCATTGCAGTTATCTCCGTATTTTTCTATATATCAGTGCAGCTGTCCAGTGATTTTTTTTTATGTATCAGTGCAGTTATCTCATAGTTTCAATTGATTATTTTAGTTGATTAGTAGATTATTATAGATAGTAAAAGATAGATAGTAGATTATCAATAACAAATATTTATCCCGTATTTTTTATATATCAGTGACAATTATTTGTCCTTTTTAGGTATTATTGACAAATATTTGTCACGTGTGTTTTAAATATCAATCAGTTTAAATAGTCATTAAGTCTTCTTGTTTTTTTAGATAGTAGGATTATAGTAGTCTTCAAAAATTATAATTATCAATGGAAAATATTAATCCCGTGTTTTTTTATATATCACTCGGGGATGCAGCTCGGGCGTAGTAGGTCTGGACGCCTAGCATGAAACAGCCTTCTCTGGTAGTAGGCAGTTAAAGACGGTGGAAGGACAGCATTCAAACAATTTAACGTAGTTCATACTCTACCAGCTAACAGGAAGTAGAACTGGGGAAGGCTCGTCGAGACCTCCATGCCATCTGCAGTTATCCCGTGTTTTTTATATATCAATGCAGTTATCTTGTAGTTTCAATTGATTATTTTAGTTGATTAGTAGATTATAGTAGATAGTAGATTATCAATAAGAAATATTTGTTTTAAATATTAATTAAATATTCCTTTCTTACCATTGATTAGTAGATTATTGCACTTATCCCGTGTTTTTTTAGATAGTAGGTTTATAGTAGTTTTCCAAAATTATAATTATCAATGGTAAATATTAATTATAATTTGTCAAAAAAATTATAAATATCAATGGTAAATATTAATCCCGTGTTTTTTTATATATCACTGCAGTTATTCCGTGTTTTTTATTTATCAGTACAGTTATCTCGTAGTTTCATTTGATTATTTTAGTTGATTAGTAGATTATAGTAGATAATACAAGTTAGATATTAGATTATCAATAAGAAATATTTGTTTTAAATATTAATTACTAATTTAAATAGTCATTAATTAGTCTTCTTGTTTTTTAGATAGTAGGTTTATAGTAGTAGTCTTCAAAAAATTTAATTATCAATGACAAATATTAATCTCATGTCTTTTTATATATCAGTGCAGTTATCTCGTGTTTTTTATATATCAGTGGAGTTATTTCGTAATTTCAATTAATTTTTTTATTTGATTAGTAGATTATCAATAAGAAATATTTGTTTTAAATATTAATCGGTATTTTAAATAGTCATTAAATCTTATAGTTTTTTAGATAGTAGGTTTTTAGTAGTCTTCAAAAATTTTAATTATCAATGACAAATATTAATACTGTGTTTTTTTATATATCAGTGTAGTTGTCCCGTGTTTTTTTATATATTATTGCAGTTATCCCGTAGTTTCAATTGATTACTTTAGTTGATTAGTTGATTATAGTTGATCGTAAAAGATAGATAGTAGATTATCAATAAGAGGTGATAGTAGATTATCAATAAGAGTGTAAACATATTTTGGAGAGAAAAATTAGATTTTTAAGGTGATAACGTTTTCAAAAAAGGTGATAATTTTTTTTTGTTTTTTAGTATGACTTAACTGCATTTTTATAGGTAATTTTAATAGAGTAGTGTTTGTATAAATTTAGTTAAAAGAATTAAAGTGAAGTGATAAGAGAAAGAGAGTAATTATTTATGGGAAAAGTAAAGAAAAAAGAAAAAAAAGAAGAAAAAGAGTGTAAAAGAAAAATGAAAAGGAGGAAATAGAGTGTAAGAACAAAGAGAAAAAAGGAAGAAAGAGAGTGTAAGAGAAAAGTAAAAAGTAAGAAAGAGAGTGTAAGAATAAAGAGAAAAAAAAAGAAATAGAGTGTAATGATATTTTTATCCTCAAAATTTTGAGATGTCTTTTAGATAGAATGAGGGTATTGGTAAAATCATATGTGGTGCATTGGTATAAATCTATAGTAGATAGATAGTAGATTATCAATAAGAGTGTAAACAGATTTTGGAGAGAAAAATTAAAATTTTAAGGTGATAACGTTTTCAAAAAAGGTGATAGTTTTTTATGTTTTTTTAGTGCGACTCATTTTCATTTGTATAGGTAATTTTAATAGAGAAGTGTTTGTATAAATTTAGAAAATTAGTTAAAAGAATTAAAATGAAGTGATAAGAGAAAGATAATAATTATTTATGGGAAAAGTAAAGTAAAAAGAAAAAAAGGAAGAAAAAGAGTATAAAAGAAAAGTGAAAAGGAGGAAAGAGGGTGTTAGAAGAAAGAGAAAAAATGAAGAAAGAGAGTGTAAGAGAAAAGTGAAAAGTAAGAAAAAGAGTGTAAGAATAAAGAGAAAAAAAAAGAAATAGAGTGTAATGACATTTTTACCCTAAAAAATTTGATGTGTCTTTTAGATAGAATGGGGGTATTGGTAAAACCATATGTGGTGAATTGGTATAAATCTACAGTAAATTTTTAGTAGATAGATAATAGATTATCAATAAGAGGTGATAGTAGGTTATTAATAAGAGTGTAAACATATTTTGGAGAGAAAAATTAAAATTTTAAGGTGATAACGTTTTCAAAAAAGGTGATAATTTTTTATGTTTTTTAGTGTGACTCATTTTCATTTTTATAGGTAATTTTAATAGAGTAGTATTTGTATAAATTTAGAAATTTTGTTAAAAGAATTAAAGTAAAGTGATAAGAGAAAGAGAATAATTATTTATGTGAAAAGTAGAGTAAAAAGAAAAAAAGGAAGAAAGAGAGTGTAAAAGAAAAGTGAAAAGGAGGAAAGAGAGTGTTAGAAGAAAGAGAAAAAAGGAAGAAACAGAGTGTAAGAGAAAAGTGAAAAGTAAGAAAGCGAATGTAAGAATAAAGAGAAAAAAAAAGAAGAAATAGAGTGTAATGACATTTTTACCCTCAAAAATTTGAGGTGTCTTTTAGATAGAATGAGGGTATTGGTAAAACCATATGTTGTGAATTGGTATAAATCTATAGTAGATTGTAAAAAAAACCCAGTAGGAAAAATAAGTTACCAAATTTATTTTGATTTATATTAGCTCTTCATTATACTAAAATTACTACTTTTTTCCTCTTAAAAATAGGAAACATCTTTCTTTAAAAAAAATTATTTTATGAAATAATACACCGTGAAAAATAAAATTTATCAGTTGACTCTGTAACATCCCTAATATTCAAAATAACATTTTTAAGTGAACGTTATATAATCGCTAATCGAAGGAATTAATAATTCGGAACTCGGGAACGGACGAGACGAGAAATTTATGCCGAGTAATTAACCGTAGAATTAGTGGGGGTTTTAACCTAAAAACCTTGAGTTAATGAACTAAGGGCATTATGGTCTTTTCCCAACCATGACACCCTCAGCCCATACACCCTCCAACTGAACCCATCTCACATAAACACAAAATTGAAAATCAGAAATTGAAAGAAGAAGAGAAAAGAGAGGAGAGGGAGGAGAGAGTTGCGAATAAGAGAGGGAGGGAGAGCTTGATCAAAATTTGATGCATGTGCTTGCTTCTTCCTTCATCAAGATCAGAATTTCATTCTCTTTCTTCTGGTAGCAGTCTTGCAAGCTGGATCATTGTCATCTCCTCTCTACCATTTTCGGCCACTCAAGCTCCACATGGAAGAAATGGAGTTTTTGCTCACTTGATGCTTTGCATGTGCACCTAGAGTTAGAAGAGAGGTACACCTGAACCCACTTTGTGAATTGGAAGTATTTTGAAGATGGTAATGTTGCTGGTACAGAGGGTGGAAGCTCAAATTCGAAATGGCAAATGATTGAAGATGGTGATCAAGCTAATCAGAAAATTCTGGGTAAAAACCGTTTTACCTACCTTCAGTGTTTCGTTCATATCTCCCTGTACTGACCTCCGATCATCGTGATTCTTGTCCCTCTGGAAACTAGACACAAAGCTCTTCATTTTGGGCACAAGAACCGCTTGATTTCATTGAGAAATGAGAGAGATATCACACTCACAACTTTCGGATTGAGAATCAGCCACTGTTCCGTAGCAGTCCTCTTGTTTTGTTAATATCTCCCAAACCACTGGTTGCATGCAAGTGAATCTTTCTCCGTCAGAGAGTAGACAAAATTCCCTTCACCGTAGACCCTCGCTTTGCTAAGTTTGGTTGAGATTTGAGTGAGTTACGCTCGTTACAAATTGGCGGTTGTTGCTGGAAGTAGCTGGAGCGGATTCGTGGGATCGTCGTTCGTCCGAGTTCGCGAAGTTTCGGCGTCGGGAGTATCGTCGTCACGAAAAGGTGAGTTCTAATACTCACTAGGATTGTTTTCAGCCTTTTCATTTTAATTGAGTCGCGAATTTGTGAAATTCTGGTACGAAACCGTATTGCGAAAATGCCGTTTAAGTCATGGAACCGTTAAAACTGCTGGACTGATTTATAATTGAATTGCTGGACTGAATTGTGATTGTTTTGGACTGTTGTTCATTGATGAAATTATGTGTTAATGGCTGAATTGGTTGCTGTTTGGATACTTAAATCGTTGCTAAGTTCACTGCGTAGAGTCATTCTGGATAGGTTTGGTTTCCTGGTAACTGGGAATATGTTGCTAGTGGAAAAATTATAAAACTCAGCATTTTAGACACTAGACTGAGGGCATGTCATTTTGGCTTTGGAATGGTTGCATTTGGACTTGTGTAGCTCAAGATATGAGCATCACAAGTTAGGGTAGAATCCTGGAGACAATCTGAGGATAGGTTCAGTTTCTGGGAATCTGGGGATGATATAGGTATCCAAAAATTATATGGTCAATTGTTTTAGAAACTAGACTGAATGCTTGTCAATTTGGTCCTGATTTGGTTGAATTTGGAATTGTGTAGCTCAAGATATGACCATTACAAGTTAGGGTAAAATTCTGTGTAATTTCGCGTCGCGACTCGTGGCCATCGCGTCGCGACATCCCTTAAAATTTGCAGCGCAAAACTTTCTGTCACTTTTCGCGTCGCGACGGTAGGTGTTCGCGTCGCGACGGTTTGCAGTTTTCACTAAAAAGTCCCTAAACTTGCTTTCACCATAACTTTTGATCCGGTGTTCCGATTTCAGTGTTCTCAGATGCGTTGGAAAGATAATAAAAAGGCCTAACTGAATATGTAATAAAAGTAGTGCTATTATCTTGTTGTGGCTATGACTGAAGTGGTAGTGTCGATCGGGAAGTAATTAGGGATCGGAACGAAATAATACGATAAATGATAGTCACGCACGGATCGTGTGTATGGGCGCACGAGTCGTGCGTGGTCTTCGGGTTGCCTATTTTAAAAAGTGTTTTAAATCATTCCGAACGATTCCAATTGCTTTCTAATCCCTCCTTCCACCTTCCCCAATGTTTCTATAATTGAATTGCCCTGAATTGAGTGGTAATTGACTGTGATTGGATCCAGGTTATATTAGTGTCATGTGATTGGTTATGTCTGGATTATGTTCAGGTGCAGTGAATGCTCATGTGATTGACCATTGGTTTCATGTTATGACTGTGTGATTGATATATGTGTTAGACTGACTCATTGAGTAAGGTTATTAAGTTAAGTTAGCAAACATTAGTAATCCCTGTGAGATCACTAAATTATAAGGTTAAGTTAATAACTAGATCACCTAATGTTCAGGATAAGAATAGGTCATGATAAGGCTCAGTGATTGAGTATGCTTTCAGGTTAGGCTCAGTGATTGAGCAGTTTTCATTGTTCATTGTTATTGTATATTGTATATGCATCATTGTTTAGGCTCAGTGATTGAGCACAGTTCATTGTCATGAGGGTGACGACCCTATTTCAGATTAGTGTGCTGGGGGAGAGGGAGTCATGACCCTTATGAACCTAGGCCCCGTTAGGGACCCACTAGTGATTAGTGGGGACGGGTTCACCGGAAGCTTATTATGCCAAGTGACCGGTGACACGCTAAGAATCATTGTTAGGCTCAGTGATTGAGCATAGTTCATTGTTAGGCTCAGTGATTGAGCATAGTTCAGCCACATAGTCAACTTTGAGGACTATGAGTTTTAGATAATGAATCAAGCATAATTGAACTGAGAGAATTAGTAAGGGGTCGCGATAGAACTCACTGAGACAAGTTGTCTCACCCAATCCATTGTTGTTGTTTTTCAGTTAAGCAGGGAAAGTTGAAGACCGTGAGGCACGGCTATGAAGATGCTTGAGGAGCAGCTGCTATCTTTATTATGTCTTGTATTTCGGTTTCCCTTGTACTTCTGTATTTTTATTCAGTTTCCTAGAGGTACGATGGTACGACTTATGTTTTTAAGTTGTAAATCGCTTCCGCAGACTTTCTGTTTTGAGTATTGAACACTAGTTGAGGGTGTGAGGACCGACTTCATTATATTCAGTTCAGTTATTTTAAGCACGTTTGATGAGTGATTCATCGAAGTTTAGTATGTGTTCAATATGTTAAAAGGAAAGTCACTCTGATGTATGCCAGTAGTGCGCTTCGGTAATTTCTACAAGATAGAAATTAACGGGGTGTTACAGACTCCTTATATAATTTTTACTTTGACTCCTCTGAATTTTAAATTTTGCACATAGATCTCTAAGTTCTTTCAATTTTGACAATTAAATAAAGAGTGAACTCTATATTTAGTTCTTGAGCTTACACCATTTCTCCTACTTGATTTATACACTATAAAAAATAGCAATTAGGCCTTTTAAAGTTTGTGAAATCCGTCAAATTAACCTTTTAGATTTTAAGAAATTTGTCTCATCTGCCTTCATAAGGGATTACTTATAAAATTTTCGAAATTAATTTGACTGATGTCACAATCTGTACAGACTACTTAGTATTTTCATATACTTATAGACTAGATAAGAAATAAGGTGTAAGTTAGAGACTAAATTTATGAATTGCTCTTAAACAACATGCCTCCTATAGTCCTATTTGTAATTATCAATGACTATTTGATGGATTATTATTTTTTAGGATCTAAATTTGGTTTCAAACTTTTTGTCGGGCACTAAATTGAGTATTCACTCTTATTTTTAAACGAACCTTCTTAATGATATTCTTATATAGTATTGGTAATCTGAAAAATTAACAATGCATGATCAATCCATTAGCCGAGACGCAATTTGACATATGCAATGAGTTTAATAAGTACTTATGGGAGTGACACAGTGCTACAACTACTATTTGAGGCCTTATGGAGAGTAAGGGTAATTGTCTATAATGTGAGATTACAAGTTATTTTTCGAGTTTTGGAGAGTTATTTGTGTACAGACTTGTATCCAAAAGAGATCAATAGAAATTCTTTCCCTTGTGCACAATCTTTTCTTCTAGACTCTCTTCATTCTTGATCTTTTTTTGTTATGTGGGTCGTATTGTTTACGACAAGTATTTTTGAACTCGCAATGACGTGACTAGTCCCTTTAGGTAAATCTATAGAGTTGATCTCTCTCGATAAATGTTATTCCATACACATGAGTCGTGGATCATATTCCTACTAAAAAAACTCAGTTATTTGTCAATGGTATTAGAGTGTAATACTTTATTTTATTTAACTCATTGTATTTAACTAGAGTTAGTACAGTAGCTGGTTTTTCTCTTGAGCTTTCACCTTCAGTGCTCTCTTCTTTCGTTTGTTAGTTTTGAGTTTGTTGATTTTCAGTTTCTTATAACTGAATCACTTTTGTATATAAAAACGTTTTGTACAGATATCAAATATCAAGAATTCATTTTTCTCTAATCTTCCAATTGATGAGTTCTGAGTTCAATATGGTATCAGTTGAAGATTTTACCCTTTTGCAACCCTAGCGAATCTCTTCTTCATCCCCACAAATTCCAGATTTCGTTCATTAATTCAAGTTCGAAATCACTTTGTTTTTGTTCGCGACCTTCGTTTTTCACCAATTCTTGTTCGCGTTCTTTGATTCCCGTTCACATTCTTTGATTTCCTTCTTTTCTTCATCACTGTGCAAATCATATTTTCATTTCTTGAATCCATGGCGTCTTCCAGTGATACGAATGAACAATTTTCTGATCCATTGTATATTCACTCCAATGATCATCCTGGTTTGGTCCTCGTCACGCAAACCCTCACCGGCGACAACCACAACTACGGTTACGTTGATGGCTCCTTCCCTTTCCCCGAAGATGGAGACAGTAAGACGAAGGTTGCTTGGACTCGCAACGACAATATCGTGTGTTCGTGGCTTCTCAACACAGTTTCGAAGGATATCGTCACTTCCATCATCCACGCTAATTCTGCAGCTGAGATTTGGACCGACCTCAAGAATCGTTTCCAGCAAGTCAATGGTCCACGCATCTATCAGCTCCGCAAAGATCTCAATGATCTTTCTCAAGGTAAGTCATCAGTTACTCAATACTACACTAAGTTGAAATCTCTCTGGGAAGAATTACAGCAATTCAAAGCTGAGAATACCTGTAATTGTGGTGGCGTTAAGCCTCTTCTTGCTGAAAATGACCGTGAATATGTAATGTTATTTCTCATGGGACTCTCTGATGGCTTCTCCCATGTTAGTGGACAAATCCTCACTATGGATCCCATTCCCCCCATTTCCAAAGTCTTTTCCCTTGTCCTACAAGATGAAAAGCATCGTGAAATAGGTGCCACCTCTAAAAGCAATTCTGTTGAATCCCAAATTGCCTTTGCTGTCAAGGCCTATCAAGCCAAGAACCAAGCCAAACCTGTTTCCACCAAGAAGGATCGTCTTGTGTGTACTCATTGTGGACTTCTTGGCCACACGGTTGAGAAGTGTTACAAGATTCATGGTTATCCACCTGGCTATGGCAAGAATAGGCAACACACTGTTTCTGGATCCACACCAAATACTGGTACAGCAAATCAAGTCACTGCCAATGATGATTCTACTTCCAACACTGCCTTCTCAAATGATCCATGCAAGATGTTGATGGCCCTCCTCTCTAGCCAAATGACTCAGGCAGCAGTTCCTGAAACAACTTCTTCAACCACCACATCAGGTGCTATCTTTAATGTTTGCTTGAATACTGCTTCTTTCAATTATTTGAAACTATCTTTTGGCATTCATTTTTGGATCATTGATACGGGTGCTACTTGTCATATAGCATACACCTTAGACAACTTCATATTCATCAAACCTACTTCTAATTCCTTTGTTACACTGCCAAATAAAACTGTCATACAAGTCCATTTTGTAGGCACAGTCTCCCTAGGCAATGGCATTATACTTCACAATGTCCTATATATCCCTAGTTTTCATGCTAATCTACTCTCAGTTGGCTCTTTACTCACATCTTCAAACATTTCTATGTTTTTGATTGATAATAGATTCTTTATGCATGAACTCAAGCAAATGAAATTGATTGGGAGCGGTGAGCTGGTCCAAGGACTGTATCTCTTTCAAGCTCATCAACCTACTCTTCCAATCAATACTACCTGCTTCCCAGATAAGGCTTTTCCAATCACTGCCTCATCCAACACTGTAGTTTCTCATTGTAATTCTGTTTCACATGACCACAATTTCAATTTGTGGCATGCACGTTTAGGACACTTATCAAATAAATGTCTTCTCTCACTTAGAAACACTCTAGGATTGAATTTGTCCCATTCTAGCATACCTCATACATGTAACATTTGTCCTTTAGCAAAACAAAAACGTTTGCATTTCCATTCCTTTAATCACATGTCTAACTCTCCTTTTAGTCTTATACATTGTGACATTTGGGGCCCTTATCATGCTCCAACCTATGATCAAAATAGATTTTTTCTTACAATTGTAGATGATTATTCTCGTTTTACATGGATATACTTACTTAAGCACAAATCTGATGCACCCACATATATTCAACAATTTTTTGCACTAATTGAAACTCAGTTTCATACTATGATTAAGGCTATAAGGACTGATAATGCAAAAGAACTGGCCCTCACTGATTTTTTGGCAGCTAAAGGCACTTTACATCAATTTAGTTGTGTAGAGAGACCACAACAAAATTCAGTTGTTGAGAGGAAACATCAGCATCTCCTCAATGTTACAAGAGCCCTGTATTTTCAATCTAGAGCTCCAATTTCCTTTTGGGGAGAGTGTTTGAAAACAACAGTATTTCTCATTAATAGAACTCCATCCAAACTTCTTAAAGGCCAAACTCCTCACCAGTTGCTTTTCTCCAAAGAACCAGACCTTTCATCCCTCAGAGTGTTTGGTTGTCTTGCCTACGCATCTACCTTGCCCTCTAGAAGAGACAAACTCACCCCTAGAGCCATTCCCTCAGTCTTTGTAGGTTATCCCATAGGCTACAAAGGTTACAAACTCTACAACCTTCAATCCAGGACCTTTTTTATATCAAGAGATGAAGTCTTCCATGAAACTACTTTTCCCTTTCATAACATTACTGAGATTTTACCTCCTGGCCCTTTCCATGACACTGTCCTCCCTGTACCTATTTCTGATCATCAGTCAAACAGTGACAGTATACTCACTTCTACAATTCAAACCATGGAACCTGGTACAGCCTCCATCACTGAACCGGTTACAACAACCACCACAGAACCTGTTACAGCTTCCATCACTGAACCTGTTACAGCTTCCACCACTGAACCTGTTATAGCAACCACCACATAACCTAGAAGATCCACAATCCACCCTTTTACCTCCAACTGTATCAATGTAACAGTGTTGGTTCCCACCCCATTGACAAATATATATCTCATGACAAGTTGTCCAACACCTATGCTTCTTTCATCAACCAGATTTCTTCATTTTATGAACCTCAATTCTACCATCAAGCTGCCAAAATTCCTGAGTGGCAACAAGCTATGAAATCTGAGTTAGATGCTCTTGAGCTTAACCACACATGGACCTTAGTTCCACTTCCCCAAGGCAAACACACTATTGGTTGTAGATGGGTCTACAAAGTTAAAACCAATGCTGATGGCTCCCTTGACAAACATAAGGCACGACTTATGGCAAAAGGTTATACTCAACAGGCTGGTGTAGACTTCAAAGACACCTTTTCCCCTGTTGCCAAGTTAACCACTGTCAGAGTTCTACTCTCTAGTGCTGCTGTCAAAGGTTGGCATCTTCTCCAACTTGATATCAACAATGCCTTTTTGAATGGTGACTTATTTGAGGAAGTATACATGGAACCTCCTTTGGGGTATCTCAACAAAGGGCAGCAACTTGTATGCAAGTTAAATAAATCCATATATGGCTTAAAACAAGCATCAAGACAATGGTTCACTAAATTTTCTCAGTCATTAACCAACCGTGGCTTTACTCAGTCCAAAAATGACTATAGTCTCTTTACTTCAGGATCTGGTCCAACTTTTGTTGCAATATTAGTGTATGTTGATGACATTGTTGTAGCTGGTCCCTCTGTTGACACAATTAAACAGGTACAAAAGCAGCTTCAGAACCTATTCAAACTGAAGATCCTTGGATCTCTTAGGTATTTTCTTGGCCTAGAGATTGCTAAGGCAGCAGATGGCATTTCCCTATCTCAGAGGAAATACACTCTATCTTTACTCAGTGATACAGGCTTCATTGACTGCAAGCCTGCTGCACTTCCTATGGATCCTAACCTCAAGTTAAGTGCAGATGATGGTGATCCCTTACCTGAAGCTTCCCTGTACAGAAGATTGATAGGCAGACTCCTCTATCTTACTATCTCTCGGCCAGACATATGTTTTGCTGTAAATAAACTCAGCCAATACATGTCTAAGCCCACTAGTGCTCACTTGGATGCCATCCACCACCTTCTAAGATATCTGAAAGGCACACCAGGAACTGGTCTATTCTTCTCTGCTGCTTCAACTCTGTCCCTCAAAGCCTATGCAGATTCTGATTGGGGAAGCTGCCCAGACACTAGAAGGAGCACCACTGGTTACTGTGTCTTCATTGGAGATTCCTTAGCTTCTTGGAAATCAAAGAAACAACAAGTTGTATCCCGTTCTTCTGCTGAAGCAGAATACAGGTCCTTGGCAAGTGTGGCTAGTGAATTGCAATGGCTGCATTCCCTACTCAAAGACTTAGAAGTTTCTGCTGGTTCTGCTCTGGTCTTCTCAAATAGCCAATCTGCTATCCATTTGGCTTCCAATCCCACCTTCCATGAGAGGTCCAAATATATTGAAATCGACTGCCACTTCATTAGAGAGAAAGTCTTGACTGGTGTAATTCGATTGGTGCATGCATGTCAAATCCATTCACCAACTTGCTGATATCCTTACTAAACCAGTTGCTGCTACTTTGTTTCATAGTTTATTATCCAAGTTGGGCTTGCACAATATCTACCTTCCAACTTGAGGGGGGGGGGTATTAGAGTGTAATACTTTATTTTATTTAACTCATTGTATTTAACTAGAGTTAGTACAGTAGTTGGTTTTTCTCTTGAGCTTTCACCTTCAGTGCCCTCTTCTTTCGTTTGTTAGTTTTGAGTTTGTTGATTTTCAGTTTCTTATAACTGAATCACTTTTGTATATAAAAACGTTTTGTATAGATATCAAATATCAAGAATTCATTTTTCTCTAATCTTCCAATTGATGAGTTCTGAGTTCAATAAATGGTGCCACACACTCTTTAAAAATTATCACTTGTTTTTTTGACATAGTTAAAACACATACAAAATTGATTGTTCATCGTATATTAGCACACCTCGAACTTTATTATCTTGTATTGTGCAGATTAATACACACATTGAAATCCCCACAAAGATGTAGACCGATTTGGTAGTCATTTAAACTTAATATTACAATTAATACACACACTCGTATGTGCTTTAATATTCCTCTATCGAAGTTAAGTTCACAACCTGTATGTGTATAATTTTGTTTTGCTAGAACACAATATCATGGGAATTGTGTATGCATATAAATATATATATATATATATATAATATATAATATAACATAATATATCCCTAATCAATCATACAAAAAGTCATATAGAAGAATAAAAGTATATATGTCACTTTCACGTTGACATAGCTGGTTAATAATTAATTAACAAGCTAGCAGTAGCAAACTTGGACTGAAATAAAGGATCAACTTTTTGTTACTATGTTAGCTAGTTGAGAAATTAAGTTGGATCGATGTCAAGGAGTGTTCATCCGACTTCCGGTCCTCCTGCCATACTCAGCTGATGATAGATCACTACTTGAGATAGAGGGGTTGAGGCCATACTCACTGGTATCACCGAAGTCACTGTGTATACCATCGAATGCTAGTTTCTTGTAGTTTTTCATATCTGCACTGTATGTACCTGCATCATAATCACCACTGGCACTGCTGTAAACTGCACTTTGTCCAGGTTTCACTCCGTCCTGATTAAGGAGTTCCAGTAACCCATCTCCCTCCAGTACCCGTACAATCTATTCAAATTCAAATTGTCATTAATTACCACATTAATAATTAATTACCACATGTAAACACACATGCATGGTAATGATTACCATGTACATATTAATAATATTATAAGCCTATAATAGAAATCAAACACGTACGTAGCTCATTTTTGGGCGCCTCCTTGCTGAGTGCCTGACACTAGACGCAGCACAAGCCACCATACGTGTCATCTCTTGTTTGTCATAATTGTCATCTAGACGTGGATCCACCAGGCCCTCAAAGTTTCCATTTTCTATTGCTTTCTTACAAAGTGGCCTAGCCTGTTCAACAGTTAATTATATTTATTTAAATTAAACAAAGCAAACATGATTACATATATTGTCATGTTAAAATACTAGCAATGTTATGTAATATGTAAGATATACCCAGTCAACCAAACTGTCCTCTTCATAATCACCGTTACCCACGGGTCGACGTCCTGTTATGAGCTCCAAAAGCACAACGCCATACGAGAACACATCAGATTTTTCACTTAACTTACCACTCGATGCATACTCAGGAGCCAAATACCTGAAGTTATCATAAGAACGTACAAAAATAATTAGCATTAATTTGGAATCACAGACAAATAAGTAAGTGAGTACTTATAATTTGGTTAATTTACCCAAATGTTCCCATCACACGAGTAGAAACATGAGTGTTAGTGTCTTGAGTAAACTTTGCCAATCCAAAATCTGATACCTGGTCCGTCACAGATAGCATTACTATAATTACCAAGAACAAAAATCATACAATAGTTCTCGAATAACAATATATATAAACACACATACGTACTTTGGCTTCAAAGTTGTTATCGAGTAGAATGTTTGAACCCTTTATGTCTCGGTGAATGATACGAGGGTGACCTGCATGTTATTGTTTCCACAAGTTAAATAATAATTTCATCCTTAATAGAAGCTATATATTTATCTGTGAGAATTACTTAATTAGACTTCACTTACAATCCTCGTGTAAGTAAGCAAGTCCTTTGGCAGATCCAAGTGCAATTTTAAGTCTGGTGTCCCAATTCATGACAGGTAAACCCTTGGCTGCAAATAATAATATTATATATTATTAGTACGTAACACATAGAGAATTGAAATATATAGTTAAATAGAGATTGAGATCCTCTCTATTTAAGTTTAGTAGGAGAGAGATAGACACATCAAATAAAATAATATTATTTTTAAAATAATATTTTATTTCATGAGACTATCTCTCTACTACTAGGAAACATAAGCTAACTAACTAACCGTGAAGGTGGTAATCAAGGGTCTTGTTAGGCACAAATTCATAAACAAGGAGTTTTTGAGTGTCAGAAAGGCAGTAGCCAACAAGCGAGACAAGGTAGCGATGGTGTACACGACTGATAGTATCAACCTCAGCTTTGAATTCTCTGTCTCCTTGTCCCCCAGTGGATTTAAGGCTTTTCACCGCTATTTCCTTACCATTGGGCAAAACACCTTTATGTACATATCCGAACCCACCTTGACCCAATAAGTAGCGTTGAGCAAACCCACCCGTCGCAGCCGATAACTCCTCAAACGTGAAGGTGCTCTGGTTGAACCCAAGTGCCACCGTAGGATGCGGTGGTGGCAATACGGGACCCTGGGGCCCAGAGAAACTCGAGTTGCTCATGTCACTACTAACCCGTTGAGGAGGTGGTCCTGTTGTTGGTGGACCCCAACCACCTGGTGGTGGAGCCATATTAAGAACGTGCTCTCCACCCCCATATTGTTGATTTTGAGCTTGACGTTTAAAATACTCACTATCTACAATCCATTGAACAAATATTTACTAAGTAAACATAATATCAAAATGAGATTTATTTCCAATTTTAATTAATTGTGAAAATGAAGATATTTATTCATATATATACCACTAGGTTGATTAGTGTAGTAGTATTGTATGGGAGGTTGTGATGTCTTCTTCTTCTTTCTTGAACATACAATGACGAGTAGGCTAATGACAAGGAGTAATAACCCAGCTCCAGATGCAATTCCTATTATCACCGGCACGTTGGAGTGGCTCTCGTTGTTTTGATCTTGTGTATTGTTGGAGTTCGATGACTTAGGTGAAGGCGGGGACAACTGACGATGTGGTGGCGAAGGAGGAGAAAACACTTGTTGGTTCGATGACGGAGGTGGCGGAGGTGGTGGCGTGCGGCTGGGTGATCCATTGTCGGGAGGTGATGGGGAAGAGCCCGAGGGTGGTGAGGGCGGAGATTTTTTATCTTCTGATGGGGACGGAGGGGGCGATGATGGAGGGGGAGATGATGGTGGTGGAGATGATGGTGGCGGTGATGATGGTGGTGGGGAGGATGATGGTGGTGGAGGCGAGGAATCACTGCTTGATGGTGGTGGCGGCGGCGGCGACGAGGAATCGGGTGTGAAGGAATCGTCGCCGTAATCTGAATCCATTAACAAAAGTGATCGATTGTTGAAGACCAATTATCCTGACCCTATCCCTCAAAAGTATATTCTCAAATTTAACCTGCAATAAAAAAAAGTAGAATATCTAATCGTGTGCTTTGATTTCAAACGTGTATGTAAATTACCATATTCAATATTTTTGCATGGAGTTTTGAAATAGATCTGAGAAGGCCATTTGGTGTTAATTACCTGAGAGAGATAGAGCGAGAGGGAGAAGGGCAGGAGCTGAGGATTGTCTCAGAAGAAAGAGACGACGTCGTGGTGAATATGCATGGTAATAGTAGCATCCCACCGAGAAACCGTGTTTCTATTTTTAACTAGTTGATCGTTTTATTCTTCTGTCACATGCTAATATTATACGGGCATATACACATATGAGTTAAGTTAAAACAAAATTTATCTATTCGTGTTGGATTCTGTTTATACAAACAAAACAAAATGTGTCCTTGATAGCATGCATGCCATTCATCAAATTTACAAAAGATTCAAAGTTGATCTATTACGGTTGTTAGTGTCTGGCAAAACAGAGGTACGCTTTGGAGGCATGTCAAATTAACAATATACAAAAAAACACATAAATATTCTTGCAACAAAACATGCATATGTTGGTTCATTTTCACGAGTATTAGTATGTAGAAGATGGGGCTAGTTATTGAATTTTTTTTCACAATTTGATGTTTGTTTCTCCTTGCAGGGGTGAATACAGCAACTCCTGAGGGTGTTAATAGTCAAGCTCAGCTTGACTATGGCCCAACCCAGTGAAGTAAACAACGCTGCCAAACAAAAATAGAAGGCGGGTCCTGCGGAACCCAGACCCGGTTGTGATGGATATCTCGCGGGTTATTTTGACCCGTGGAATATAAGCTTCTTTTCTCACTCTTTTCCTTAGAAAATCAAGAAGCTCTCTCTCGTTCTTGAAGTTCTGATCTTTCTTCTCTCTTCTTCCTCTCTCTACAAACCCTAACTCAGATTGAAGCTCTCACCGTTCTCCGGTGATAGAGGCGTCGATCTGAACTGGTTTTTAGCTGATGATGATCGTCGATGATGATGATTCAAAACCCAGGTGGTTTTGAACTGAATCACTGAGATCTGAAGCTCCAGTTTTCCTCTTCTCACTTCGCGATGCTTCGCTTGGTAACAAACTTCGAGTATGATCTGATTTTCACAATCAGATCACAATCGAAGGTATAACTCCTCTGATCTGAACTCTAATTGCTGTTTTTGTTCACTGAAATCTTGTTACGACAAATTAGGTTTTTTGACCTAACTTTCGTTTTTCTTTTTCAGGTTCAAGACTTGAAGATTATGGTTCAAACACTTCAATCAAAGGTAAATCACACTTCCTTGCGTGATTTCCCTTTCAGATCTCTTAGTATTCTGCATACCCTAATCTTTCCTTTCTTTCTTTTACTGTATGTACCTTGCTATCAAAGCTGTTTTGAGACTGTGTGATTTCTCAGCGAAATCACTTCACAAACAGATTCTTGACTGAAGGTGATCAATTCCTTCAATCTCTTTTCTGTTCTTACTTTCTTAGATTCACCCACACACAAACCTTGTTGTTCTGTTTGTTCTGGGTAATCAAATGCTGGCTGTGACTCTTGGTGAGTTCAACCTCTTTGAACAAACACAAGAACCACCTGAATATAGAGGTAAGCCCTTTCTCTCTTTCTCTCTGATGTTTCCTTTCTTGTACAGTTAATTTCAGTTCACTAACTGAGACTAACCCTTCCTTTTCTTGCTTTGCGAGGTATCAATTCTCTCAACTGATAAACCAAGCACTTCAAGATTCTTGAAGGTGGCCTAAGGAGCCAACGTTTCAGAATATAGAGATTGAGGGAAGAAAGTAGTATAGAATCAATAGAGAGTAGTTTAACACTTGTAAAATCTAAATTCTTTATTGATTGATTGGTTTATGAATGTACATGAATGAGACTTATATACACAAAATGAATATTAGGCACAATGCAGACAGGTTAGTTGGGGAAGTTAGTTAGAACTAACATGCCCCAACTAAATAAACCGTTTTAGGTCACAACTAAGCATAACAAATTTTGCATTTAAAATGTGTTAGTTATTTTTTGAAAAACAGTTTTTGCTGTTTGTTAGACTTAGGTTCCAACGGTCAGAAATTTTAGTACTAGGGTTTTATAGTACAACCCCAATACCCCCCCTTAATATAAAACCTGCCATACAGGAGACTTAGACCAAAACTCTTAGGCTAAGAGATACAAATAAGAACAGCCTAAACCTGAACTTAAGCTACTAAGTTAGAGAGATAGGACTTCAATCACAGGACAGACCCCTGGTACTAGTCTTAGGATAGAAATCAGTTTGGAACAAGCCTCCAAACAATAGCTTTTAAAGTTGCCTCCTAGGTTAGAAGGCAACTAAGCCTATTTCTCTTCTTAGCCTCACAAAGGCTTATCCTTTGAGAGCCTTAGTGAACAGATCAGCTAATTGCTCTTTGGTTGAACAATACTCCACACTTAGGTTGCCATTTGTGACTTGCTCCCGTATGTAGTGAAATTTAGCTTGGATATGTTTAGTCCTTCCATGTGAGCTTGGATTCTTTGTCAAACTTAGAGCAGATTTATTATCTATCTTTAGTACAGGAGGTTGACTCAGTTTGACCTGCAATTCAGAAATTAGAGAGTCCAGCCAAGCTGCTTGGGTAGCAGCTGCACATCCAGCAATGTACTCTGCCTCACATGAGGACAGAGCTACAGCACTTTGTTTCTTTAAGCTCCAAGAGATTGGTGCTCCTTGAAACTTAAAGAGGTACCCAGAGGTACTTCTTCTATCAACATGATCACCACACCAATCTGAATCAGTGTAGCCTTCTAAGATAACTTTGTTAGCTTCAAACTTAGTAGGAAAGAAGATGCCATAGTTTAGAGTACCTTTGATGTACCTTAGTATCCTTTTGGTTGCATTTAAATGAATCTGCCTAGGTTCATTCATAAACCTAGAGACCATACCTGTGGCAAATAAGAAATCTGGTCTGCTATGACACAGATACCTTAAAGAGCCAATCATTTGTCTGTATAAAGTTGCATCTACCTTTGTACCAACATCCTCTTCCTTTCCCAAAATACCTTCTGCTGGGTTTACTGCAGAATTACACTCTGCTAAGTCAAATCTGTTCAGAACCTCTTTAGCATATTTGAGCTGATGAAGTATGATACCCTCAGGTAGTCTCAGAAATTCTAACCCTAGGAAGTAGGATAACTTGCCTAGGTCAGTCATTTCAAACTCCTTTTTCATAGAATTTTTGAACCGATCAATCTGCTTAGCACAGCTCCCTGTGACTAATAAATCATCTACATACAGGCACACTAATAGAAGATGGGTCTGTAGGTTTCCCTTGACATACATCCCATATTCACTTGAACACTTAGTGAAACCATTAGTAGTGAAAAAATTGTCTATACGTTTGTTCCAAACCCTAGGGGCCTGTTTCAAACCATATAGAGCCTTATGAAGTAAGTAGACCATTTCTTCCTTACCTTGCACTTCAAAACCAGGTGGTTGCTTGATGAAAACTATTTCCTCAAGTGGCCCGTTTAGAAAAGCAGATTTAACGTCCATGTGGAATAGTTCCCAGCCTTTGTTGCAAGCAAGGGCTGTAACTAATCTAATTGTTTCATGTCTTGCCACTGGAGAGAAGACTTCAGTGAAGTCTATCCCCTCTTTCTGTTGAAATCCCCGAGCCACTAATCTGGCTTTGTATTTCATAATAGCTCCATTAGGATCTAGCTTTAACTTGTAGACCCACTTGACACTGATGGCCCTTTTCCCTTTAGGTAAATCAGTAAGAGTCCATGTACCATTCTTCTCAATGGAGTTCAACTCTTCCTGCATAGCTTTCTTCCACTTTACATCCTTAAGAGCCTCTAAGTAATCCATGGGTTCTGCATCAGCTAACATAGCGTAGTGTAGAAGATCTCCTTCTGCATTTACATCAGAATCAGTGACTAATTCATAATCAGCCAACCTTCTAGGTAAATTTCTAACCCTTTGAGCCCTTCCAACTTGTTGAATAGGTGTAGGGTTAGGTGCTTCAGGTTCCTCATCTTGAGGAAGTTGATCAGTTTGCTGTTGCATGTTGTCTTGATCACTGTCAGAGGTATCTTCATCACCTTGATGAAGTACTTCAGGTGTAGTAGTAGATTCTTCAGGTATATTGGACTGTTCTGGATTTGGTTGCTCAGAATCATTCCAATTCCATTGGTCATTCTCTAGAACTGTAACATCTCTAGAAATCTCAACCTTGTTGCTTTTAGGATTAAACAATCTGTAGGCACCTGTAGGGTGATAGCCAACCAGTATAAGGGGTTTACTCTTGTCTTCTAGTTTTTTTCTCCTTTGGTCTAGGATATGGGAGTAACATAGTGAACCAAAGATTCTGAGATGAGCCACACTTGGCTTATCTCCACACCAAACTTCTTCTGGAACTTTCCCTTCAAGTCTTTTGGTGGAACACCTGTTTAGAATGTAGGCTGCAGTTGACACAGCCTCACCCCAAAAGGTGTTAGGTAATTGTTTATGCTTGATCATGGATCTAGACATGTCAAGCAATGTCCTGTTCCTTCTTTCCACAACCCCGTTGTGTTGAGGGGTGTAGGGTGAGGTAACTTCATGGATGATGCCTCTGGTAGTGCAGTAGTCTTTGAACTCATGTGAAGTAAATTCACCACCACCATCTGTCCTTAGGATTTTTAGCTTTCTGCCACTTTGTCTCTCTGCTAGCTTTAGGAATTTTTTGAACACTTCAAAGGCCTCTCCTTTGGTCTTGATCAAATACACCCATAGCCTTCTAGAGAACTCATCTACAAAGGACAGAAAGTATTTGTTCTTACTAAGTGATAAGACATCAAATGGACCACATATATCTGAGTAAACAACATGCAGTAAATCCTTAGACCTACTAACAATTTCTGCTCTAAACTTCTTTCTAGGTTGTTTTCCCAAGATACAAGTGGTACATACACCATCAGGGGACTCAATCTTTGGTAGTCCCCTAACTAAACCTTTTGAACTTAGTTTAGTTAGGCTGCCAAAGTTTAAGTGACCAAGTCTCCTATGCCAAAGCTCACTTTCAGTACTAGTAGTAGCACTAAAGCATTCTGCTTTTACAGTGCTTATACTAGTCTTGAATGTTCTGTTTTTGGCTAAGGAACTTGTTAACACCAACTTATCCTTAGTATCAAATATTTTCAGTTTTAGATCTTTCATAATGATTGAGAATCCTTTCTCAATCAATTGCCCTAGACTAATCAGGTTATGACTAATACCAGGAACAAAGTAAACATCATGAATCAATATTACCCGTCCATCTTCTTTAGTAAACATTACATTACCCATACCTTCAGCCTCAAGTGTCTTATTGTTTGCACACTTGATAGTTGTCCTTCTCTTAGGATCAAAATCAACTAACCAATCCTTGTTCCCTGTAAGATGGTTAGAGCAAGCAGAGTCTAGATATCAAATTTCAGTGATGGTACTTCCATCACTGTTAGTAACTACTAATGCAATAAAATCTTTATCATGTTTAATGTCAATAGCAGTTACATGCGACTAGTACTAGGTTCTGTTTTAATATGGTCAACACTAATAGTGCTAAAGGCTACTGGACTGTCAGAGTCAGTGTCTTCTTCAGCCACATTGGCCTCAGTACCTGACTCCTTAGGTTTATTAGTGTTTCTTGTGGGACACTCAGTGGCATAGTGTCCCATTTTATCACACCTGTAGCACTGGACCTTTGATTTGTCCTTTTTCTTAGTGTTGTTATTACCCTTAGAAGAATTAGATGAATTAGACTTGGGTTTGGAATTACCTGCCTTACCCTTAGGACCATTTGTCTTCTTACTGTTGCCTCCTTTGTTGCCTTTTTTAGACTTGCTCTTGGCAGCCAGCATTGTCTGGTCTTCATCATCTGATTCCTCATCTAGGATTTCCATTCTGATTTCCTTTGCTTCCAACTTGCCTTGAAGTTCTTCTAACTTCAAGCCAACATTCTTAGTGGTTTCCTCTATGGTATTTGTAACTGATCAGTGCATTTTAATGCACTCTTTATAGCTTTGCACTTGGTATTTTTGATTGTGTTCTGTGTCTAATATTTAAGTCTTAGCGTGTTTCTAGATTTTGGGTCTTATTTGAGCAATATAGTAATTTCACGATTAATTCTTGTTTTATTGCATATTGACCCCTATCTACTCTGAAGGTCATAACTTTGTCTGTGGTTATCCGATTGAGGCGTACGAGCATGCGTTGGAAAGCTAAGGAACAGAGCTACAATTCTTCTGTTGAGCTCGAAACCCAGTTCTGAAGTATTGAAGGTGAAAACTGCGAATTACCGAAGCAGTACTGTGTAAAACGGGTTTTGGACCGAATATTAATTTGTTAACGGGCTTTTATCCAATAGCCCATTTAGTGATTAGGTATTTTGTTTTAGTCTTATAGATTTGGCTGGTCAGCAGCCGTTTTATCTATCTTACGCATTATCATATACTTTACAAAACTTTTGTGCTCTAGCCTCCATGGAAGCCTAAATTCCTAAGTTGATTCATCGGTGAAAGGCTGTCGTCTGCGGATTTTGAGGTTCGGTGTCTAATGTTAATTCGTTTATTTCGTTTTTAGTTTTCAGTTCTTTCTTCTCTATCAATTCCACATTTGAATTCTTTGTTTGCAAATTTTCGTCTTTGTGTGATGCTTAATTACCCAGATTACGCTTATTTGCAATACGCGAATCGTTTATATATGACGCTTGTTTATATGTGAATCTGTTTTTCGCAACTCTTAACTATTCGGGTTATTTAATCGCTTGTTTTATTTAATTCGAGTAGGAATTGATAGAGGATTGATTGAATTCAGTTATGATATTGATTGTGTTTAGTGGCGCTTGTTCACCATCATGATTGATTGAACACGTTGTTTTGACGCTTGCTTTAAAACGGTGCGAATTCGTTTAAACTAATTGACGCTTGCTTGATTAGTTTATTATCAATCAAGAACTGAAACCTTGAACGAGTCTTGCACGAATATTTGGAACCAATGATAAATCCGAGACGCGTAGCCGGAAACCGGTGAATCGATTGTCTCTTTAAGATTGTTAAACACCTCAAACACAAATCGTTTTCTTCATAAACAAACCCCCCTATTTTATTGTTAATTTTGTTCCTGATTCTGGAAATCTTAGTATTAGAGATCCTTGTGAGACGACCAAGGTTTCTCACCTTGTACTACATTCTTAATCATTTTCAAATATTTTGACCCGCGTACGACCGCTGATCAAATTGGCGCCGTTGCCGGGGATCTCTAATTAGGGATTACCAACTTCAGGACTCACTAACCACTAACATTTGTTTTTGAGTTTTGTTGCCTTGCAGGTTCTGTTGGTTTCAGCCCCGTTCTGTGTTGTCTCTAATTAGGTGAAAAAACGGTTTTCAGGAGATTTTCTCCGATTGCTCGGAAATTTTGTCAGAAAATCAGAAATAAATCAAAGAATGGGACTCCCATAAATGGGAGCTGTAGCGTAAAAATCTCAAATTCGTTCGTTTTCTATTTTTAAGTAATTGTTTTAATTTTTCATATCTCCAAAAAAATCCAAAAAAATTTTGCATATCTTTCTTTAGATTTATTTAGATTTTTAGTACTGTTTTTAAATATTTTTGGTTAGATTTGATTCGTTTTCTATTTTATGCATTCATTTTAGCATTAGGACATAGTTGGTATTTCTAGAATTGTTGCATTTTCTCACTTCTTATTACATATGGTGCATGACCAGGTCTAATACTGTTAATTTGCATCCCTTTGACCCTGAAATTGAGAGAACAATACATCGTAGACTTAGGGAGCATATAGAGGATATTGGTAGTGATAGTGATAACATCTTTAGCCATAATCTTTTTGAACTTGATTCTGATCTTGATTCTGTCAACATGGCTGGTAGAACCCTTAGGGAACTTGCTGCACCTGATGTCACTTACAATGCTCTATGTATTAATTATCCTGATGTTGATGTTCCTTTTGAATTGAAATCTGGTTTAATACACTTGTTGCCAAAGTTTAATGGTCTTGCAGGTGATGATCCACACAAACATCTCAAGGAGTTCCACATAGTGTGCTCAACCATGAAGCCCCAAGGAATTCCAGAGGAACACATTAAACTAAGGGCCTTTCCCTTCTCACTCCAAGATGCAGCCAAGGATTGGTTGTATTACCTCCAACCAGGTTCTCTTGAAAATTGGAATGACTTGAAAAAGTTGTTCCTAGAGAAGTTCTTTCCCGCATCCAGAGCTGCTTCAATCAGAAAAGAGATATGTGGTATCACACAAAACTCCACTGAGTCTCTACATGAATACTGGGAAAGATTCAAAAAATTGTGCGCAAGCTGCCCTCACCACCAGATCTCTGAACAACTGCTCATCCAGTACTTTTATGAAGGGTTACTACCCATGGACCGTAATATCATGGATGCTGCTAGTGGAGGTGCACTTGTAGACAAGACCCCAGCAGATGCAAGAGCTTTAATAGAAAATATGTCCACTAACTCCCAACAATTCACAACCAGAAGCAACTCTGCACTTCTAACAAGGGGAGTAAATGAGATACATGCTAATAATCATAAGAGCTTAGAGAACAGGTTGGATGAACTCACGATTTTGGTAAAAAAATTGGCAACAGGTCAGACAGCAAGGGTTTGTGGTATTTGCACCTCTACAGAGCACCCCACAGATTCTTGTCCTACGCTGCAAGAGGATCCTAATGCTGATACCCCTCAAGCATATGCAGCTAATATATTTAACCCTCAAGCCAATGTTGATTTGTCTTCTAACAGGTACCACCCAAGCTGGAGGAATCATCCAAACCTTAGATGGGGAAATCCAGATGCACAACAACAACAACCCAAGCAGCAAGTTAATCCATCACAAGTTGCTACCAGGCCTGAACCTTCATTAGATGATCTAGTTAAGCAGATGGCTGCCCAGAATCTCCAGTTCCAACAGAGAACAGATTCCTCAATTCAGAATTTACAGACACAAGTGGGACAACTAGCTACCACAATTAATCAGATGCAAGCCAGAGGGTCAAACCAATTGCCTGCTCAAGCAGTTGTTAATCCAAAAGCACCAAACCCCAATGTTAGTGCTATCACATTGAGATCTGGGAAGGCTGTTGACACCTCAAAGGTGCCTGAAACTACTATTTTGAAGAATAATAAGGCACCTGAACATGTTTCTGATGAACAAGAAATACCACTCCCTTTCCCTCATAGAGCAATGAGTACTAAAAAACAAGATGAGGCGGATAGGGACAGTGAGATCTTAGATACTTTTAGGAAGGTGGAAGTCAATATTCCCCTCCTTGAGGCAATCAAGCAGATTCCAAAATATGCCAGATTTCTGAAAGAGTTGTGCACACACAAGAGAAGGAGAAGGCTGAAAGGAACTGAAAAAGTCAATGTGGGGTATAATGTTTCAGCCCTCATGTTGCCCATGCCTCAAAAGTGCAATGATCCAGGAACCTTCTCCATCCCATGTACCATAGGAAATAGTCAATTTGACAATGCCATGCTAGATCTAGGAGCTTCAATCAATGTAATGCCCACATCTATTTTTAACTCTCTTGCTCTTGGACCTTTGCAGGAAACAGGTGTTACCATCCAACTAGCAAATAGGAGTAATGCTCGACCTGCTGGATTGATTGAGGATGTTCTTGTTAAAATTAATGATTTGATTTTTCCTGCAGATTTTTACATTCTAGACATGGAGGAAGAAACTAAGTCCAGCAGGTCACCTATCATTTTAGGCAGGCCTTTCTTGAGGACTGCAAAAACTAAAATTGATGTACATGCAGGGACTCTTTCCATGGAATTTGGTGATACCACTGAAAAATTTAGCATCTTTAATGCTAAGAAACACCCCATGGAAGAGAATTCCCTTTGCAAAATTGAATTGCTTGATGGTTTGGTTGATACTTTACAGGTTGACACACTTCCTATAGCTGATGTTGTGGATGTAGCTGCTGCTACCATTGAGCAGCCATTTGTTTTAGAGCTTGAACCACCCCATAGAAAATTTAATTATGCATATTCACAGGGGAGTGGGAAGCTTCATGAGGCTAATATAGCAGGGTTTAAATCTGAACTAAAAGAGAAGCCGCCAATCCTAAGGAAACACAGGAACAACATTGGTCTAACCTTGGCGGGCATTCCTGCCAAGAAAGTGTGGAAAGCTAAGCATGATAAGTTGATTTCCAGAAAGGAGTTCTCCATTGGGCATAGAGTTTTATGGTTCAGACCCCGCCTGAAAATTATTGTTGGGAAACATCGATCCAAGTGGATTGGTCCTTTTGTTATTACTAACATTTTTCCTCATGGTGTAGTGGAAATAAAAAGTGAGGCGACAAACAAAGTTTTCAAAGTCGATGGAAAGCGCCTCAAGTTATTCCATGAGAGTTCCGCAACTGAAGATGCAACCATAAGAGAACTCTCATTGGAACATCCCACCTACACTGAAGTTTGACCAGGGAGTCCCCTCCTCCTTACTCTTATTTTATGTTTGTTGTTTTCATTGAGGACAATGTCTGATTTAAGTGTGGGGGGTGTCTTTTAGTAGCTTAGTAGTTTGTAATTTTTTTTCCCAGTTTTCCTTCAAAGAAAAAAAAAAACAAAAAATTGTTATTTTAGCATGTTTTTCCATGAGTTATTGGTTTGTACAAGTTGTGAGTGATTTTACTATTCTAGGACCATAGGTGTTTTGACATGACTTGATTGATTCCTTGTTGCTCTTGGTATAATAAGTTCGATGTGAGCACTAAATTTTGCATCATCTGTGATAGTCAGTGTCCCTGGTGAGAATTAAGCCTTTTATTAGATGGACTACATTTTGTCATTCTCTCCTTTCTTGTGTGTGACTCACTCATGTTTGTTAGTTACTCTAGAACTTGACTTGATTCTTGTTGAAACACTTGTTCACATGCATGTTTGAAATGATCTAGGCAATTCTGTTTTTTTAGCCACTAGCCAAATAAGCCTACCCTAAATTTATCCCTTTGTGTAAGCCCCTTTGAGCCTTTTTATCCCATTCTTTGTTTTATAGCTCATTACAAGCCCAAAAGTGAAAAACAATGTTATTACCCAATCTTAAAGGGTGAAGGAGCTTTGAATTGAGAATTGTTAAATCCATAAGTGTGGGGGTGTCCAAATTGTGCAATTGTGGTTCTCACTTGGGTTTGTTCTTGGGTTCTCAATAGAAAGTTTGGCAAGTACATTTGTATAGAAAAATATTCCCCAAAAAGAAAAAAAAAAGAGAAGAAAAAAAAAAGAATGAAAAAAAAAAGTGTGTGTATTTCTTTTAATTTTTGTTTCAAGAAGAATGAAAGTGTGTAGAGAGAGTTATGTGGAGAAGTATATCAAAATAGAGAAATTCATCATACTTTGTTGAAGTTGGACCCTCTCATGCTCACTTTACAATTGATTTTCATTGCTTCTTTATCCTCTTTGATTCTTTTTAGTTTAGTTCCCCCTTAGGATTATCCCACCTTGACCTTGGCCCCATTACAACCCTTATAAAGACCTTTTGATCTTATGTGCATGTGTTCTTAAGTGTGGATGTCAGAAGCTTGTCAAGCATATGGTAGTGCTAACTTTCATTGATGTGCTTATTATATATATATGAGAGTAAACACAAGCCTAGACACTTGAGTGATTGAGAGCATTACTTATACATATCCTGTGAGGACTCATCACTTATGATTCACTCTCTAGTGCTCTATCATCTTGTTTGCCTTGATTGTAATTAAGTGCAGTCTTTGATTGTCGTTCTCCTTGAAGCCTAGGAAAAGTATTTCTCTTATGACTTTGCATTCTTTGGGTTCATTGGAAACTCATGCATTGTTTTCGTGTCTTGTTTTGTGTGTTTTGCCCGGAGTGCAAAAGCTTAAGTGTGGGGGAATTTGATCAGTGCATTTTAATGCACTCTTTATAGCTTTGCACTTGGTATTTTTGATTGTGTTCTGTGTCTAATATTTAAGTCTTAGCGCGTTTCTAGATTTTGGGTCTTATTTGAGCAATATAGTAATTTCACGATTAATTCTTGTTTTATTGCATATTGACCCCTATCTACTCTGAAGGTCATAACTTTGTCTGTGGTTATCCGATTGAGGCGTGCAAGCATGCGTTGGAAAGCCAAGGAACAGAGCTACAATTCTTCTGTTGATCTCGAAACCCAGTTCTGAAGTATTGAAGGTGAAAACTGCGAATTACCGAAGCAGTACTGTGTAAAACGGGTTTTGGACCGAATATTAATTTGTTAACGGGCTTTTATCCAATAGCCCATTTAGTGATTAGGTATTTCGTTTTAGTCTTATAGATTTGGCTGGTCAGCAGCCGTTTTATCTATCTTACGCATTATCATATACTTTACAAAACTTTTGTGCTCTAGCCTCCATGGAAGCCTAAATTCCTAAGTTGATTCATCGGTGAAAGGCTGTCGTCTGCGGATTTTGAGGTTCGGTGTCTAATGTTAATTCGTTTATTTCGTTTTTAGTTTTCAGTTCTTTCTTCTCTATCAATTCCACATTTGAATTCTTTGTTTGCAAATTTTCGTCTTTGTGTGATGCTTAATTACCCAGATTACGCTTATTTGCAATACGCGAATCGTTTATATATGACGCTTGTTTATATGTGAATCTGTTTTTCGCAACTCTTAACTATTCGGGTTATTTAATCGCTTGTTTTATTTAATTCGAGTAGGAATTGATAGAGGATTGATTGAATTCAGTTATGATATTGATTGTGTTTAGTGGCGCTTGTTCACCATCATGATTGATTGAACACGTTGTTTTGACGCTTGCTTTAAAACGGTGCGAATTCGTTTAAACTAATTGACGCTTGCTTGATTAGTTTATTATCAATCAAGAACTGAAACCTTGAACGAGTCTTGCACGAATATTTGGAACCAATGATAAATCCGAGACGCGTAGCCGGAAACCGGTGAATCGATTGTCTCTTTAAGATTGTTAAACACCTCAAACACAAATCGTTTTCTTCATAAACAAACCCCCCTATTTTATTGTTAATTTTGTTCCTGATTCTGGAAATCTTAGTATTAGAGATCCTTGTGAGACGACCAAGGTTTCTCACCTTGTACTACATTCTTAATCCTTTTCAAATATTTTGACCCGCGTACGACCGCTGATCAGTAACAACATACCATTTCTTAGGCATTGACCTCAAAATCTTTCTACAGATATTGTTCTCTTCAAGCTTTTCCCCTTGAAGAGCCATGTCATTTTTGATTTTCTTCACTCTGTTGAAGAAATCAGTAACTTTCTCATCTTTTTTCATCTTGAGGCTCTCATACTGAGCTCTCAAGGCTTGCAGCCTCTCTTCCTTTATAGGTGCTGCACTACAGTAATAGTGATTTAGGGCATCCCATGCTGCCTTAGCTGTTTCACAGTCTCTTATCCTTTCAAAATCTGCCTCTCCACAAGCTCTGTGGATTAGAGACAATCCCTTGAAGTCTTTCTGCTAATTTTCAGTGTACTCTTTCTTCTGAGCAGGTGTATGATGCATAGTTTTCAAGTTGAATAATAATAGTTTTCATACCCCGTGCTACGCATTGGTCATTGGCACAATTACACGTATGATGCATAGTTTTCAAGTTAAATAATACTAGTTTTCATACCCCGTGCTACACACGGGCTTTTCTCATTTTCATTTATTGAACTTAGGAAATATCTGTTTGCTGGTGTTTTTAGCAAACAATCACTGGTTTTATTAGAAATGTTTGTGAGATTAAACCAGAAATCTCTAAAGCAATTGCCTTTAAACACCACAGTTTGTCAACAAATATATTTTAAAAAGGGAGACAATTCACCATGAAAATGCAAATCAAAGAAAAAGAAGTAGTAAAATGGAACGCAGAAATATAAAATGACTTGTATTGAAAGCAATAAATTGCATTAAATGTAAAGAGAAAGGTGCACAAATTCACATACGTGGTACAATAATTCTTTTACTCTGTTTTCGCTGTGACTTGGAAGTTAGAGTTTCAGAACTGTGTGTTTGGTATAATAATTTGGCACCCCTGATTTCTACGTAGAAACCCCTATTTATACAGAAAATAATGACTGAAATGTAAACTGCTATAGACACGTGGCCACGTCTCAATAACCAGTGATGAACTTCGTGCCACGTTCGATGCCACAACTGCCTACGTTGTATTAACCGTAGTCTTGAAATTCGACATAACTGTTTGCCAATAACTGCTTGACGAAGTCCTGAATATACTGTCCTGTCGAAAACTCTTCCTTGTCGAATTGGTGAAGACTTCTTCTGTCGAAAACATGCTGAGATGACTTAAATGTCACTTTTCTTTTCCAAAGGCATTATGAATGATCTTTAATGAAAAGTCAAACCCTATTAACTAACCACTCAAAAGCCTTGTCGAAATTCTAGGTTAACAAATTGCCCCCCAAAAATATCTTTTTCGACAACACAAATGTTAAGGAAGAAAAAGAATATTTTTGAAGATTTCGAAACGTCACCTCCAACAACTTTGCATTAAATGGTGATAGGCAACAATAATCATGACCCTACGCAGATAAAGCGAACCGTTTTATTGGGCCACGTCATTTGGTTGGTGGACCACGTCCTTTCAGAATCTCAAACGTGCGAAACGTCGTAACTGTGTAACCGTTGCACTTCTAACGTATAAATACGTTTCACTTCATCTTCTTCAATCTCACTCCCTTTGAACCTTAAATCCAGAGCCCAGCCTCTGAATGGCCAAGGTTTCACTATGGCATGCAATTCATTTGCAGGCACATGTTGTATTCCAGCATGTTTTTGACACTCTTGGCATCCTTTGGCGAACTCTATACAATCTTTCAACATTGATGGCCAATATATTCCTTGTCGAAATAACAGCCATTTCATTTTATGGCCTACTTGGTGCGAACCACAAGCTCCACTATGTGTCTCAGAAACTGCTAAATATGCCTCATTTTCACTAAGACATTTCAATAATACTCCTTCAGGAGTTTTCTTAAACAATTCGTTTCCAATTACCACATAGCTTAAAGCTCTGTACTTTACCTTTTTATTGGTATTTCCTATGGGATTTTGCAAGTATTCTACAATAGGCTTTCGCCAATCATCATTGGCCATATTGTCAATAGCAAAAACTTCTGCTAAAACAACTTCATCAACAATGTGGTGTTGTTCGATACATTCCTCATCTGTATTTGTTGCCCCCCCAGTTTTTGGTGTTGACAATAATGATGAAGAAATATCATCAGACACGAGTTTCTCTTTTATTTCGACTAATTCTTCAAGGCTTTGTTTTGAAACTCTATAACCTGATGCAATTTGGGCCAAATCATTCGCCACTTGATTATCAACTCGTGGTAAATGTTCTAAATGAACAGAGTCAAATCTCTTTAATAAGGAATTGGCCATAATAAAGTATTTAATAAGGTGTTCTTTAATACATTTATATTCTTTGGTCATTTGTTTGATAACCAATTCTGAATCACCTTTTATTTCAATACATCTTGCCCCCAGCTCAAGTAAAATTTCAAGGCCTATAATAAGAGCCTCATACTCAGCTTCATTATTTGAGCAATGATTTCGAATTTTACACTTGTACTTTGTTGGAATGTTATTTGGTGAAATAATTAAAACACCAATCCCAACCCCTTTTTTATGACTCGAACCATCAAAATACAACCTCCAAGGATATGTGTCTACGAAATGTAATGTTTCTTCGACAACAGAGTGGTCCACTATAAAATCAGCAACCACTTGTCCTTTAATTGATTTTAAAGGTTGATAAGTTAAGTCATATTCAGATAAAGCTAAAGCCCATTTACCAATTCTACTATGCATTATTGGTTTCGACAACATGTGCTTAATAATATCAGAATGTGAATAAACACAAACATTAGCTGGCTTTATATATTGCTTTAACTTTGTGCATGAAAATACAAGCAAAGGCACAACTTTTCTATAGAACTGTACCTAGTTTCAGCATCTATTAAGACTCTACTAAGGTAATATATGGCTTTTTCGACACCATTATCATCCTCTTGAGCTAACATGCTACCTATTGTTTTTTCAGATGCTGCTATATACAATTTGAGCACTTTGTTTCTAATAATAGGCATTAGAATTGGTGGTTTCATCAAATAAGACTTAATTTCTTCAAAGGCTGCTTGATGAACTGATTCCCATTTGAAAACTTCTTCTTTCTTCAGTCTCAACAATGGCGAAAATGCTTGAGTTTTGCCACTTAGATTTGATATGAATCTTCGTAGGAAATTGATTTTTCCCAGCAATGACTGAAGTTCTTTTTTGGTTGAAGGAGCCTTCGTTTCAATTATAGCTTTAGTCTTATTCTGATTGATTTCAATGCCTTTTTTGTGCACCACAAAACCCAAGAAATCTCCTGCACGCACACAGAAGGCACATTTTAATGGATTCATTTTCAATCCATATTTCCTCATTCTTTCAAAAGATTGTCGAAGATGGTCTAAATGGCCATTTTCTGAGGAAGATTTAACTACCACATCATCTATGTATATTTGCATAAAGTTTTCAATAAAATCATGAAACATACAATTCATTGCCCTCTGATATGTAGCACCAGTATTTTTTAAACCAAATGGCATTACTACCCATTCATAAATACCTAACGCTCCTGGGCAACGAAATGCAGTTTTCGATACATCTTCTTCAGCAATAAAGATTTGATTATACCCAGAATAACCATCAAGCATGCTGAGGTATTCAAATCCTGCTGCTGAATCTATCAACATTTCTGCCACAGGCATTGCATATTCATCTTTGGAAGTTGCATTATTCAAGTCTCTAAAATCTATGCAAACTCTAAGAGTGCCATTTTTCTTAATTACAGGATCTATATTAGCTAACCATTCGACATACCTGGCAGTTCTGATGAATTTGTTCTTGAACAACCTTTCGATCTCCTCTTTAATTTTAGTTAATATTTGAGGAGCAAACCTTCTTGGCATCTGCTTCACTGGCTTCTTCTCTGGTCGAATTGGCAATTGTAATTCCACAATGTCTCGACTCAATCCAGGCATTTCGTCATAGTCCCAAGCAAAACAATCTTTGAACTCCCTTAGCAATGTTATAACTTTGTCTTTCAATGCAACATCCAGATATGCACTAACAAAAGTTGGCCTCTTCTTTGACCCATCTCCTAAATCTACTTCCTCCAATGGATCTTGAGCTTGCATTCGCTTTGTTGAATCTCTAGGATCCTTTTCAAAACCTAATGGCTCATTATCATAAATGCAATCAAGCTTTTCATTCATAATAATGTCATTTTCGTCTACAGAACCTTTGGCTTCGACAGCCATTGTTTGATGATTTAATTCGGCTTCCATAGCCGCTTTTAACTTATTTTCGGCCATATAAGTCGTAATCTTGTTCCATGCATTAGGAACTGACATAGGAAACATTTTAAGAATCAGAATACCACCCTTCAGGTTGGGCAGTAGCATCTCCTATTATTTGCCTTTCCCAAACAAAACCATAGTTTGGATGCAAATTAACTGAAGCAAATACATTATCAGCAGGAATGTATGCCTCATTAGAAGATGGACATGGCGCAATGTTCGCCAATTTTTTCTCAAAATTTTCCTTGGTGATGTGATTTACGTCAGCACGAAAATAACTTTGGTCTGCTTCAATGTATTCGACAAGACCATCTTCCTTCCACATCACTAGTCTTTGATGTACTGTTGAAGGCACAGCACCGACTCCATGTATCCACTCCCTTCCAAGTAACATATTGAAGTTTGCTTTGGAAGCAATTACTAAGAACAGAGTGGTCCTCTTGATAGTTCCAACAATCAATTCCACTTCAATGGCTCCAAGAGAGTAACCAGTTTTGCCTTCGTAATTACTTAAGACAATATTGTGTGGCTTGAGGTCGGTGATGGATATGCCTATCTTCTTCATAAGCACTTCAGGCATAAGATTCACAGCAGCACCTCCATCAACTAACACTTTGTTGATGCCAATACCATTAACCTTAGCCTGAATATATAAAGGCTTCAGGTGATTCTGCATACTCGTATCTGGCCTCTCGAAAGTAGCCACCTGCTCTTCGACACAGCCATCATTCATCACATAGTAACACATGGGTTTGTGACAAGCCATATCTTCAGTAAAATCTTCCTCACTATTAGGCACAGTTATGACATCATATTCCAGTGGCAATATTGACACCACATTACAGACGACATCGAAGTCATCATCAGAATCATCAAAACCAGAACCTATGTCCTCATCAAAGTCAGACTGAGCTTCTTTCCCTTTAGATGTCGAATATGGAGGACAGATTCTTTCAAGTGCAGGCCTTCTAGGTTTTTCCATCGAAACATCCTTACTTGCTTCTGGTTTAGCAACATCATCACTGGTACTTGCTTCAACCTTAGAAGCCACCTTCTTATCACCCAACTGGACTTTGATTCCAAAGTGACTAGGAACCTTGTTCACGTCTAAAGAAGCTTTCTTCTTCTGGTTTCTCTGAAAACGACGCCACTGGGTTTTAGTCATAGGATTCTTACCTTTATAATTATTCCAATAATTATACTTGTTGGAATCACCTTGATGGACAACTTGAGCGTGTGCATTGTTGTGAACCCATTTTCCAACAGGGGAATTCGTTTGTGGAACGAAGGATTTTCCAAACAGTTTTATGGATCCTTTCTTTCCTGGCTCTTGGCTTGTCGAAGGCTTAGTCGAAACATTAGCCTTGCTAGATGAAGGCTTAGTCGTAACATTGGCCTTGTAACCAGGAAGCTCAGTGCTACCAAAATCAAAAGATGGCCTATTGTCATGCCATTTCCTCTTACGTTGTTCCTGATCCTGGTACCCTTCAACAGCTTTAGCTGCTTCTTTGTCGAAAACAGCACTGCACCTAGGACATAGCATAACCTCAGAATTGTTCCACTTACATCTGTTGAGGAAATCTATCAATTCCTCTTCAGCTTTTGGGAACACAGCATGTAGCTTCCCATCATATTCTTTCAAGGTTATCTCTTGTTTCTTCCCTTCATCATATATAAAACCTTCCAATTTCTTGGTGGAGGATTTAAGTTTCTTTGGAGGATCTTTCATTTCAGCATCTACCATGTTTATATTCATTTCGAAAGGTTCTGTATACATGGCTTCAGCTTTGGGTAAAGGGTCATCTACAACTTGCATTGGAGTTTTCATCTTTCTATCTTCAAATTTTAATCTCCCTTCTTCGATTGCTTTTTGCACAAGATCCCTGAAAAGCACACAACGGTCAGTGTTATGTCCCAAAAAATTATGGAACTTACAATAACCCTTTTTCTTTCTCTGGTCAAGAGTTGGTACTTTTAAGCCACTAGGTACCAATATCTGACCATCTTTTACTAACAGCTCAAATATTTCATCACATTTAGTAACATCAAAAGTATATGTCTTAGGCACAAATCTGTCATTTTTTGGCTCAACAGGATTTTTCCCATTAGCAGGCCTTAGTAATTTACAAGTATAAGGAGGACCAGGCTTGAGTTCAGCCACGTCTATCTCCTCTCTTTCGACATCACTAAGTGTGGTGTCGAATTCTTCTTCGACATAAGCCACTTTTTCTTTTTTATGAAACCTATTTGACGTAGATTTTTCTTCTTTAAGCCTTTCCACCTGTCGAACTCTGTCAGCTAATTGGGCCATATCCCTTAGATGAGATGTGTCCAATTTCTTCCTGATCGAATAATCAAGGCCACCAGCAGCCATTTCGACGAGTTCATGTTCAGGCACTTGTGTGAAACAACGAGCCTTCAGTAACCTAAACCTATTCAAATAGTCATCAACAGTTTCAGGTATTTTGCGCTGAACACTGGCCAATTCTTTGAGACTAATCTTAGATTGGCCCATGTAAAATTGCGCATGAAATGCTTTTTCTAATTGCCCCCATGTGAAAATAGAACCAGGGGGTAATGTAGTAAACCAAGTAAAAGCATTTTTTGTTAAAGAATTTGGGAAATATTTCATTTTCAAATTCTCATTTTGGGCTATACCTCCAGACTCAGTCAAATAACGAGCAATATGTTCGACAGTAGACTCTTTTGTGTCACCACCAAACTTAGTATATTTAGGAACTTTCCAGCCCCTTGGCAACTCAGTTTGCAACACATATTCACACAATGGTGATATGAAATTTGGCCTATGCAAACCTATGTTAAGACCATTTTGCGCCATTATAGTTTCTACTAAAGTGGCTATATTATCATGAACGTCAACATTATTTCGTTGTACTTGTCGAACAACCTCGTCAGCGTTCTGGTTTCGGTTTACCAAAACTACTTCAGGGATATGATTTGCTAACCCTTGTTGTTCGCCTACAACTGCCTGGGCTTCGACCGTAACCGCTCTTTGAGGGTTACCAGGCATATTACCCACCACATTGGGAATTTGCCTATTATTAACCGTTGGGGTCCCAAAGAAATCTGCAATTCGACCCATTTGATTGGCTAACATTTGGTAACTAGTGTTAGTATTTTGAATCAATGGATTAAAAACTGTACCAATTTGTTGGGTTAACATATTAACCATATCATGATTGCTCTCATCAACTTGTTGTCGTAAGGCAAACAAAGATTCATTGGTTAATGCAGTAGGATTTCGACCCATTACACTTTCAGAAGAAACATGTACGGGAGACATGGTCGAAATATGTGGCATTCCAGTAGGCATGCCATATGATCCAGAAGGAAATGCAGGAAAACTTACATTATGAAAATGTGGATTTAAACCGCTTCCTATTGCCATATAAGGATTATGAAGTCCCATATGTGACGGCAAAGGCATAGGTATAGATGCCATGTTTGACTGCGTTAATCCAACGTTAGTCATTGATACTGAAGGAACAGTTGTTGATGATGATGGGGATATTGTTCCCACAACCAACCCTGCATTTACGTTTGCAGAGTCTACTATTGTTCCCTGTTCTTGTGAAATCACAGGATTAGAACTAGACGCATTATTAGTAGGACGAACCATTTTTCCACTTCTTAAGTGCATGCAAATACGAACACATACAAGAACATAGAAAAATTACGTATTAAAGGCAAACGGTCCCACTGGGCGTGCCAATTTGTTTGCTGGTGTTTTTAGCAAACAATCACTGGTTTTATTAGAAATGTTTGTGAGATTAAACCAGAAATCTCTAAAGCAATTGCCTTTAAACACCACAGTTTGTCAACAAATATATTTTAAAAAGGGAGACAATTCACCATGAAAATGCAAATCAAAGAAAAAGAAGTAGTAAAATGGAACGCAGAAATATAAAATGACTTGTATTGAAAGCAATAAATTGCATTAAATGTAAAGAGAAAGGTGCACAAATTCACATACGTGGTACAATAATTCTTTTACTCTGTTTTCGCTGTGACTTGGAAGTTAGAGTTTCAGAACTGTGTGTTTGGTATAATAATTTGGCACCCCTGATTTCTACGTAGAAACCCCTATTTATACAGAAAATAATGACTGAAATGTAAACTGCTATAGACACGTGGCCACGTCTCAATAACCAGTGATGAACTTCGTGCCACGTTCGATGCCACAACTGCCTACGTTGTATTAACCGTAGTCTTGAAATTCGACATAACTGTTTGCCAATAACTGCTTGACGAAGTCCTGAATATACTGTCCTGTCGAAAACTCTTCCTTGTCGAATTGGTGAAGACTTCTTCTGTCGAAAACATGCTGAGATGACTTAAATGTCACTTTTCTTTTCCAAAGGCATTATGAATGATCTTTAATGAAAAGTCAAACCCTATTAACTAACCACTCAAAAGCCTTGTCGAAATTCTAGGTTAACAATATCATGATAATTAAAAATTATAACTGAATAAATAAAAGGTAAACTGTATCGGCAAATAGAAAATGAAACACTTGAGTACGTATAATGCAAAGTTGGATGAAAATCACCAATAAAATACAGACACAGTCTACCGATACAAAGTTGAAAGAATACGATGTGGGACCTATTGTAAATGTGACTGGAGTTCCCGCGGAGTAAGTATTTATGACATATTACATATTGCAAGACAAAAAAACAATTCTTAGTAATGATGAATACAACCAAATATGAATATCAAAATTATTCCTATAAATAGTTAATCCTAAAAAATTTTAAAATATAATTGATACTCTATCATTTGTTTTGTGCCATATTGCAAGTCTTTTAAAATCATCAAATTCATAAATACTCTTTTAAAAATTCTCAAAATTTTTTTATGTCAAAATTGTCTCTTAGAGCATCCATATTGGGTAGTCTTTAAAGTGTTTTTTGTTTATTAAGAAGAGTATCTAATAAGGATTACTATTATGGAGGAAATTTTTTTGCTTTATAAGGAGAAGCTCTTCGATCGTGTAAGGGGACCAAGAGTATAATTATGTCTTATTTCTATAATGGACTACTTTCATTTATCAACGTTTAATGTTATTAATACGTAAAACTTATTAAAACTATTAGTAAAAAGTATTAAAAATATGGTAATCTGATAGGCCATAATTAAGTAATATTAAGCCTAGATACTTCAAAAATGGAAACGTACAGGTGTCGGATACATATCTGATACCGACAGGCACCCGATACGTGCTGATACGTACCTAAAGAGTAACTAATAATTTTTTAATACATCTTTGATACTTCTTACCAACTAAGGATACTTCTCAGATATATTTTCGATACCTTTTACCAACTAAGCACATGATTGTCAATCATATATGACACATTTTAATACCTCAATAATTAAAAGACAAAATTATGTGACCACACGTATTTATTTCTACAATGTGATCATCATATATTGACCAATGATATGATTATGTGTTATTGTGCAACTACTAATATGAATATCTTAGTCTATAAAATATCATTTATCATTTATTAGCTACATACATGACTTAGAAGCGCAAATATCTCGTTGGTTGTCCTCTTCCTTTCATCTATATATTTTTTGCGATTTTTTTATCTATTTGAAAAAAAATTTCATCTCTATAAAATGCAATGTTTTTGTTTTTCATCTTTGTTTTTTTTTTCTATTTGTGTTTCTATTCAATTTTTTTCTATTATGTTTTTTATATATTTAAATCTTAATTTAATTTTTTATTAAAGTATCACAGTCGTGTCGTATCTTGATTTTCAAAATTTTCCCGTATCTGTATCGTGTCGTATCCCGTATCTGGGCTTCATAGAATATCAACCTCATCAATATTTTTTTGTCAAAAAAAACTCATCACTATTTTTTCTAATAGATATGAGTTCTCTGTTCTTTTCAAAACTCAACGAAAATAATTTGAAAAATGTTTCCAAATCTGAATTAATTATTCTTCTTTCTTTTTTTACAAAATTAATTACTCTTTTGTCTTTTCAATTCATTTTACCTATTCCAAAGTATTCCATTGACTTCTTCTCTACCTCTTCTTGTAATCATAAAAAAATTCACTTCTTCTCAACTCTTCTCCCATCGTGAGCAAACTCCCCTCATCTTATTCTCACTTTCAAAAAACATAAAACACAGAGCCTCCAATCGCCCCCGTCCTCTTCTCATCGGGTCACTGCCTCCCACCGCCTCCATCCTCTCTTCGTCCTGCACCAGGTTCCTCCCACTGTCTCTCAGTCTTTCTCCCATTCTCTCGGTTCCTCTCAAACTCTCTTCGTCTTTCTCCCACTCTCTCGATTCCTCTCAAACTCTCTTCTCTTTCTCCCATATTGTGCTTCTCACTCTCAGATCTGAAATATAATGTGTTTGCTTGTCACTGATATGGTTTATTTCGATCTAAAAAAAAGTTCTCACTTCCTCAGGTCTTCTCTGTTTTCTCATATCTGAATCTTGATATGTTCTTTCTTTTATTTTTGATTTTCTTTTTCCAATTTTTTCATCTGAATTAGAGTTTTTTTTTTCAAAAGATTGAAGGTGGGTTATGGTGGTGTATGGTTTTTGGGGGACAAAGAGAACCGTGGGTGGTGAGAGAAAGAGTCACTGTAAATGGTATCTCGCCGGAGTAATATTAGTCTCCCAACGGAGCTACGATGACGGATCTAAGTCTTTTTCTCTCTTCTCTTAGATCTGGATCTAGATCTTCTCTATTTTTTTATTTTGATTATTTCTTTTAATTTTTTGGACCTGAACCTGAAATATGTTTGTTTGTGTTTCGGTTTGATGTGAAAATAGAATTCTGTTTGTTGGTTTCTCTTCCCCATTATTTTCCTGTTTTATTTTTATTTTTAATAAAAAAATCTGTAGATTGATGAATTGACCAGATAAAGAAGCAATATAATAAGTAATAAAATAAAAAGTGGGTCCTATTAATATTACCTTGCAAGCAAAATGAAGAGCGCGCGAAACCGCGACTGCAGGATAACTGCAGGGCGGTATTCGCTATAGATATAAGATACGCATTTATTTGTTATAAAAGAGAGTATTTTTTAAAAATAAATTAAAAGAATCCATTCAATATATAATTTGTATAATCACCGACAATTAGAATAAATATTTTTATAATATAAATTTGGGATATGTATGCAAATCTCTTTCCAAATATTCTCATTGTTAGCCACCTCAAAATTATTCTTTCTGTTAGGTCATTATTAGGTCATTATTACTAGTGATTGCTAGACGGTTTGTCTCTTCAATAGATTTTTGACTTGTGCAGTCCACTAGAAAAACATAGTTTTTGTCATTGAATTCGTACTTTTTATTTGAGAGTTTATCTTAAAATTCTAAGATTATAAAAACATAGTTTTTGTCATTGAATTCCCACTAATATGCATGATCACCTATTGCTCTTTGTAATGTCATATACAAAATAATTGCCAACATTCTTGCTAATCGTTTGAGGACTGCTGTCTAAGTGTGTCTCTCAAGAGCAATCGCCGTTTGTTGCAAATAGATCCATTTTGGATAATGTTATATGTGGTTGCTATAGAAGTTGTTCATCATTTGAAATGAAAAGTTCAAGGCAAAGTGGGTGAGCTAGGTTGAAGATTGATATTAGCAAGGCTTACGACAGGGTGGATTGGGGGTATTTGCGGTGTGTGCTTGTCAAGCTAGGATTCAACGATAAATGGGTGAATTGAATGGTGATGTGTGTTGAAACAGTACAACACTCAGTGCTTATGAATGGGGAGAGAGCTGGCTCAGTCTCACCGGGAAGAGGACCCAGGCAAGGTGACCCGCTGTCACCATAGCTCTTTATACTGTATGCTGAGGGTCTTACGGCTCTTCTAAAAAGTTGTGAGGCTAGAGGTGATCTTCATGGTGTGAAAGTGTGTAGAGGGGCTCCTATCCTCACACACTTGTTATTTGCAGATGCTGTTTTTTGTTTTGCAGGGCTGATGACAAGGAGAGTAAAAAACTAAAGGAGGTGCTGGAGACATATGAGAAGGCTTCTGGCCAATCTATAAATCTTCAGAAGTCAGAAATCTATTTCAGCAGGAACACTAGTGGGGAGACCAAGGCGTGCGTAGTGGTCAATTTGGGCGTGACTAAATGTTTGGGCACAGGTAAATACTTAGGCTTACCATCCATGGTGGGCCGGAGTAAAAAATAGCTTTTTGGTTATCTTTGGGATTGGTTATGGAACAAAATTCATCAATGGTCAGGGAGGCACCTATCAAAAGTTGGCAGGGAAGTCTTAGTTAAATCAGTGGCTCAGGCCATTCCGACATATTGCATGAGTTCTTTTCTTATCCCCACTTCATTGGGGGAAGAGATGGAACGAATGATCAATTCTTTTTGGTGGGGCTCTAACCGGAGCTCCAGAAGAGGTATTAATTGGCTCAATTGGGACAAACTGACCATGAGGAAGGAATTTGGTGGTATGGGATTTCGACATTTCCATGGTTTCAATCTAGCCATGCTAGGGAAGCAAGGTTGGCGTTTATGCACCAACAATGATGCTATAGTTACACGTGTCTTCAAAGCTAAATATTTCCCACAAGGGGACTTCATGGGGGCTCGCATCCATACTTCACGAGTATTGGTTAATTTTGGAGCAAGATGGCAAATTGGTGATGGCTCAAATATTAATATATGGCGCGACCCTTGGTTAAAAGGGAACACTGGGCCGCATGTCACATCCACGGTGGTCCCAGCACTAATGCAAAATCAGGAAAAGAATTACATTTTTAAAGTCGGATGCCGAAATATCCCACTTAAAAAGTGGATGCGGTGGCAATTTTGTAATTCAAAAGAGAAAACTTTTTAGAACGTTACCTTTTTAAGTCGGATAGGTGACAGGTCCGACTTAAAACGATCCAGCGCATTACTTTTGAAGTACCACATCTCTCTTTATTTTTTTTATCAAATGTTCCCACATCTCTTAGTTTCTCGTAAATATCGTTCTCATCACTCTCAACCCCGTTGTAAAAAAAAAATCACTCTCAACCCTAGTGTCTCTCTTTGTCCCAAAAAAAAAACCCTAGTCTCTCTCAAACCCAAACCCCTCCCTATGGTGCCGTCGACTGCCGTCACCGTCGCCCTCTCCCTGTGTTACCATTGTCGTCGCCATCACTGTTGCTGTAGCCGTCTCCTTCGGTAAGTTCCCTCTACCAATACCACTTCTCTTCCAAAACCTCTCCCTCTGTGTTTTGCTCTAACGGAATCTGATTCCCCTAAATCCACAAACGCTTTTGTTTGAAATTTCGCAATTCATGAGTTCATTTGCGTTAATGTTGTAGGACAGTTGAAGCTATTGAAGCTCTTGTCATTGACGTTGCAGGACTCGCCTCGTTCTTAAGAAATCCATTAGTCTCTCTTCTCTAACTCTCTCTCTCTCTCTCTGCGTTACCTTGCCTAGCTAGCTACTTCTCTTACCTCTCTCTCTCTACATCTTCTTCTCCCCTTCCTTCTATTTCATTGCTCCGTCACTCTAATTTGTAGAAAGCCTTATGTCGTTAGCTAATTTAACTTAATCTTTACAAATATGCATGCCAAGTGTTTGTGAAAATGTACATGCTCTGTTGGTTAAAATCACTGTTTTTATGGGTCTCTGAAATTGAGTCATTTATCATATTTGTTGCTACTGTGTTAACAAAAAGCCGCCCAGGGCTTAAACGCATTAATCTCGAAGGTCTCCGATGGCGGGTTTTTAATGCTAAGGGCCAGGTGAATATGTAGTTTTGCGTGTTCATTTTTTACCTAGCCAGGATGCTTTTAATGTGAAGTTTGAGTAGTTTTTCTGAAGTATGTGATTGTGGAGTTGAACTTAAAGAACGTGTCATAGTTTCACTTTTTTGGTTGGCTGCATTTGCATGTTGAGAGTAAAATGAAGTGTGAGATAGTAGGTTTATGAAATTCTTCTTGAAGACTTGCTTATGGGCTTGTGCATCATGTACAACTAGGATTGAAAATCAAAGATTAAGGAAGCAGAAACACTTTAAAATAGTAGACAACGTTCGCATATACATGTTGAATGCTTTGGATGATGCTAGGTGCATTTTGTAACTTCTTACCTTGATTTTTTGAGTTAACTAATGTAGATGGGAATACCATAATAATTAGATAAAAAAATTATAACATTTTATTTATGTCCACAATGACTAGTGTTCACTTTTAAAATATTGATTCTTTCTTTCTGTTTAAGATTTGTGTTGATTTTATACATTTTACTAATTGGAAGGGATTCTTTCTTTCATATTTTTATTTTTTAGGTGAAGAGTTGTCCACCTAATTGGACAAGCCAACTTCATGAAGATTTTACTTGATAATAATCTAGAGTGAATATAAATCTTTCGCAATATCTAGTTATAAAGTTGGTTCAGATTAGAAGGGATTGTATATTTTCTCTAGATGACCGCAAATAATTATTTCTCTTAGAAGATAAAGCCAACAAACAGTATTGATGGAATTTTTTGAGACAACTTATTGTATGAATTATTGAAGGTTCCGAAGCTTTGGAAACTTGTGCACTTGCGATTATTATCTGGAGTGTTGTCAACTACTGAGCTACTTACTTATTTGGAACCATAAGATTGTGTTGCTAATGCATATGTTTCTCCTGTAGGTTCTTGGTAGGTTAGCATCTCAAATAGCTACCGTAGTTCAAGGAAAGGACAAGCCAACTTATGCTCCTAATCGCAATGATGGAGATATGTGCATTGTGCTTAATGCCAAGGATATTTGTGTGACTGGGAGAAAACTCACAGGTCTACTACGGGCATACAGGGTAAGTTCTTTGCATATTACATTTATTACTTTTTGTTGGAACGAAAGAAATACTAATAATTTGAGACTTCTTAATAAAAACTCAAATAGTTTTATTCTGATCTAGATGCCTATCTTTGAAGAAATTTTGTCACCAATTTTTAAATGTCGTTGATGGTTTCTTACGCCAAATAATCTTTGAAGAAATTTTGTCACCAATATTGAAGAAATTCTGTCACCAATATTGAAGAAATTCTTTCACCAATATTTTAATTGTCGCTAATGATGGTTTCTTACGCCACATAATCTTTTGCTGTTTTTCAGCCTATCTTTTGCTGTTATTCAGATTATTTTGGCATGAAGTAGTGGCATGTAGGTATATTGGCCACCTTAAGGAAAGAACTTTGAAGGATCAGATGGCCAAAGATCCTACAGAAGTTATTCACAAAGTTGTTCTCCGCATGGTGCCTAAAAACAACTTATGTGATGTAAGTGATGTGTTACAAATGTTCTTGGAAATTATTTTGAACTGAACATGGAATTTAATTACTAGTGGCCAGCATGAGAGAATGATTTTTCATCGATCCATTTCAATCAAATAATTGAAGAAAATGTTTATGTGACTGTTTATCTTGAACAAATATAATCATTTGCAGGCAAGGACTGGGATTAGAGAGGTACATTTCTTACCATTCAATCCTGAGCAGGTAACCTTGCGATTCTGTTTGTTTCGTATTAGTCAAATTTTTAGTTATTCTATTAATCTGTACATATTTATGTGGTGAGAAGATCATGATCCTGTGGAACCTCAAGGAGGATGCTGAGAGGAAAGTTCATGCTATTATTGACGAGTTTGCAGAAAGAGGGCTCCGTTCACCTGCTGTTGCTTAACAGGTTTTTTATAGCTAGTCTTCATGTTTGAAGTTTGTAGTGAAAACTTGATTTCCTTTCACTAAGAAACATTGATATAACAATTTTTATAAGAAGCATTGATATAACTTCACTAGTGCAAAAATTGGAAAAGAATTGGAGGTTTTAAGTTGGATGCCCAAAAACCCGACTTAACAAGTGGAAGCGGTGGCATTTTTGTAATAAACGTGTGGGAAAAATTCTGGCGCTTAACTTTCTAAGCCGGATAACGCTTATGTCCGACTTGAAATATGTAACTTATTTTTGCGTGAAACAAAAAATGAAAACCTTCGTGTGCGCCCAAAAACAAAACACTAAAAAGTAAAAACTAAAACACTATTGAACCCTAAAGTCAGTACACTGTTTCATCGCTCTCCACCAAAACTCCACCGTTTCATTCCTCTTCCAATCGTTCTCTCCGCCGAAGCTCCCTCTCTCCACCAAATTTCCTCCTTCTTCCGTCGCTCTCTCCAATCTGTCGCCGTCTCCATGTCTCCCTATCACTGTCACCTTCTTTGATTTGCCCTGGTCTGTGCTCCGTCGTCGTCGAACTCAGTCAATTCGGAACCACCACACGTCGCTGCATGCTACGTGCTCCACCGCCGCCTTCTGCTCCGTCATTGGCCGCTATATCTGTTCCCTCATTGGTCGCTGCAGATCTTCAAGGTTTAAGGTTTAATTTTGTTTTCCTTCTTCTTCATTTCATTTTCGTTTTCCATCTTCTTCATTCCGTTTTCCTTCTTCTCCATTTCGTTTTCCTTTCCACTTTGGTTTCGTTTTCGTTTTCCTTCTTCTTGATTTCATTTTTTAGGGTTAGTGTGATTTGGGAATTGGGAATTTTGAAATCGAATTCTGCCATTCTGATTTGGGAATTAGGATTTCGTTTTCCTTCCCTCTTTGATTTCGTTTTTAATTTTTGTCTATGTTTCACCATCAAAATCTAGAAACTTTGATATCTTTGTTGTGAACCTTATTGGTTTTCTGTTTCCTGTTGATTTCAAAGTTAATATATGCATTGTCTTTGTAATAGGTGTCTCCTGATCAGGCACAACTGCTTGCAATGCTTGTGCAGATTCTTGGAGCAGAACGGTGTATTGAAGTTGGTGTTTATACTGTATGTCCCTCATTTTAACAGTGTAGTTTCTTTATGTTACATGTTAGGCTTTACCAATTTATATTTCTATCTCATACTATACATGGTTGAGATACCAACTGATTGAGGCTTTCATTTATTATTTAAATTATTTCATACTATACATGTTAAGATTTGAATGTTAAGAGCAAATACTTAAGATAATATAGTAAGATTTCAAGGGAGAAAATTGTTATTTGAAAATAAATTTTTGTGGATTCATGATCTAAAATTAAATAACCTAACATGCCGTCTCAGTTAAGCGGGGCTAATTTGTAAGATGAATATGAATTATATTTACTGGAAGTATAGATTATTTTGGTTAGATCATTATTTTGGTTAATTTCCTCTTCCAGGTCAGATCATTATTTTGGTTAATTTCCTTTCTGAATCAGAGCTCTACCTTTGTTGCTGCATTAGTGGATTGATTTGGTGCTGATATGAGGGTGATATGTAGAAGGGGCTGGATTAATTCAAGCCAAAAACCGTAACCCTAATGATATTCCTTTAAGAATTTCAAGCCAGTAATCTATCTTCCCCCCTTCCTTTTTGTCAATTCATCTTTCAATTTTTTCACCATCTTAGCATCTTTAGGGTTCAATTATGCAATTATGTTTTCAGCTTTGCATTAACAAACGAATAAGCGTTGTTCTTTTTTTCGTTTTCTGCAGATTTGGAATCACTGCCCTTCATCTCTCTCTCTCTCTGTCGCTCGATCTAGGGTTTCTTACATGTGTTTACTTTTTATTGATTGTATGAATTTTAGGTGGAGGATTTAGCGTTTTATGTGTTCCAACTACATCATTTGAGCTACACCTTAGGGTAATTTATGAGAAATTTTTGTTATTTTTGCATGAGCTAGTTGTCTCTTTGAATGCAGATGAGCGTGGATGCATAGAGTATTGCTTCCCAGCTTAAGAGTGCTGGGTTGTTGAGGACTCAGGGCCTCATTGGAGGAAAATGGAGTGATGCTTATGATGGTAAAACCCTTAAGGTATGCCATACCTGCTGTTATTCCCCCTGTTTCTCCTTTTATTCTCTCATTGGTTTTTTGCAAAGTTTAAAGGGCGAAGGGGACAATGTGATTACTGCTTCATTGTCAATTAATTCAGCTGATGGTTATCGCCTGTAGCTGTTGCTTATAACTTTCTTCATATTTTATTGCCTTAAATTCCATAGAAGTGTTATTGCATTGGAATCTTTTATATTCAATACTATGGCAGGTTTATAACCCAACAACTGGTGAATCTGTAGCAGATGTTGCATGCATGGCCGGAAGAGAAACAAATGATGCAATTTCCTCTGCTTATGAATCATATAAATGTATGAAACTTCACATTTTGATGCTATATCCTGTATTTTGGACAGTTTTAGTTAATAACATTCATCTTTTGTATTAGTGATATTGTTTTTAGAGTGACTAGCATAAACTGAGCAGCTATATATATATATATATATATATATATATATATATATATATATATATATATATATATATATATATATATATATATATATATATATATATATATATATTTCAATGTTACAGTCAATGGTGAGTATTACTCTAGTTTGACTGGTTTTATCATGTTAGTTGTACTCTTGTTGATTCTTGACATATGTTCATATGTAGTATTGTTAATTCTTAGTAAATGATAAATTAACTGAAAAATCCCGTTGTTGGTATTGTTTGATTATTCACAATTCTGTGATAACTAAAATTTCCTCCGTGTAGCATGGAGCAAAATCACTGCTGCTGAGCGAAGCAAATTTCTGAGGAAATGGTATAGTTGTTATCTAGTCCTTTCATGAACATGTATGCTGCAATGGCTAGAGTTTGCGAGATTATGTATTAACTATTGCAGCCACCTGTTTTCTTTTGTTCAGCTGGTTTCATTATCCATTCAAGTAGCTTCTGGCAATTTTGCATTTGACCATGAGCCCATTTATCTACAATGATTTGTAAAGTGGCTTCTAATTTGACCTGAGAGAATATTTGGAATCAGGATTGTTTGAACAGTTGACCAGGCTTGCAATCTCAGCAATTGATGTGAGATCTATTGTAAGAAGGGAAGCAGCCTCTAACTAATGTGTGCATTCTGGAGCTGAGCAAATGGGTTGTTGTGTCTCAACAAGCAGTCGAAGTACTTGTAGCAGCCTGAGCAATGGAGAGACGGTCACTCCATCTTGCTTAGAAATTGGATTCTGTGGGCAAAAGAGAGCAAGGAGAACATTCTCTGATCATGTTATTTCTCTGACTAATTTAGCATTCTTACCCAGTAGGGTTTTTTTCACTAATGGAAAGAGCAGGTCTTTTTGCATATTCACGCAGCAGGGCCGCAAGGGTATTAATCAAGATGCCATGGTTGTGTGGGAAGTAAGTATGTTTGCTTTTTTGGGAACGATGCTTGACTATTAAGTGATTGTAACTTGTTTAATTTAAGATGGACATCCTAATTTTAATCCTTATTTGTGCAGGATTTCATGTTTGAAGATATGACCTTTTGTGGTGTATTTGATGGCCATGGTCCACATGGTCATCTTGTTGCGCGTAAAGTGAGGGGTACCTTGCCAGTAAAACTTGTTTCGTATTTGTATTCTAATGAGTCGAAGCAAAAGGAGTCAGGTAAAGCTTGCTTCAAACGGGACATAAAACCCAATGATGAAGATTCTAAGAAGGATTGCTCTGCGGAGGATAAACTGAACTCTACGTGGAGAGAAGCATATACGAGGGCATACAAGGCTATGGACGAAGATTCTGAGAAGTGTGTCACTGTCATATGCCATCATTTATTCTCTTTATTGAATATATGTTTTTTCTTGATGCTAATTCGATTCCAATTTGGTTGAAAATTCTTATAGGAGAAGCAGAAAGAATTAAGCAGTGCAAGGGTAGGGTATTTGCTTTGCAAGATGAGACGGAACAACTACTACATTGTATTCTTAACCTATATTTTTGCTGCTACCATTTCTCTTCCATAGTTTCATGCTATCTATCAACTTGTCTTTTTTTCCCTATATGTCTTGCTTTTATTATTTGTACACATCAGAATTTGTTGGAGTTATTGTGTAGGCATTCTATTGGAAGACCTGCTCCATCTGCATCTTTTGATCTCAAGCCTTCAGCTTTTGATTCAAAGGAGAAAGTGTGGACAAGACTTCCTCCTGAAGGGTCCAAATATACTCCGCCACATCCATCATGTGAGTTCAAGTGGAACAGTAGTTTTTAGGTAGGCCATAGTACTACTTATTCTATTGTTTCTACTAATTCTTCATATGATAAGGTTTCTATTGTTTCTACTAAAGCTATAGTAAAAGTAAGATTTATACATGTAATAATTGATCAACTTTTGTATCCACATTACCCTCAGAACTCTTAGGAGGCTATTCAAGGTGGATGCAGCTGATTACATGTTATCCAAATGTGGAAATGATGCTCTGCGCGAACTTTCCTCTCCTGGACAAAGTGGCAGCTTCTTTTACTTGACCAATGATGATCGTTACATGATTAAAACAATGAAAAAAACAGAGGCCAAAGTGTGTGTCATTCTTGTCTTTCCCTCCATTTGAGATATCTTAGAAATCAAGGTACATTCTTATACTGATTTGACTATGATGGATTTATGTTGTAGGCTCTATTGAGAATGCTTCCAGCTTATTACAGTCATTTACGAGCATTTGAAAATGCACCTGTGACAAAATTTTATGGCCTGCATTGTGTGAAGTTAATTGGACCTGCTCAGAAGAAGGTATACCTATAAGATCATAGGAATTGCTAAATGGAACATTTGGCTAGAGGTTGATATAATAGATGTATGAAATATGAAATAATAATCTTTATAACATTTGGCTAAATGGAACAGTCAAATGTTGATACCCCTCTTTGCTATATTATTATTTGTTACTCTCAAACTCTTTGAAGCCTGTAATTGATTAGTGATTAGAAATTGCAGAATTTATTTATTTATTTATTGTTCAAGGGCTACCATCAAAAGAGTTTATGTTCATTTCGAAATTTTCCTTATACATGTTTGTATATGGTGTTCAAATCTCTCTCTCTCTCTCTCTCTCTCTCTCTCTCTCTCTCTCTCTCATAAATTAGCATTATTCATCCATTTTGATACATATGTAATTCTTAATTTGCATGTGATCTTGATTTGTAATATTTCTTGGAATTTTATGGAATTGTATGTCTACTGGTTTTTTTCTTCTTTCCCCATTTAAGAGGTAATAAGAACCTCATATGTCATGACTTATCTTGTTGGAATTAATGCTGATTTTTCTACTTATTTAAAGATTTGGGAATTATTTGTGGATGGAGATTTGGATTGTGTGCAACTTCAAGTGTAAGAAGGGGTTTTAGTAACTAATGCATCCATGCTGCAGGAAAATAATTTATTCTACAATTCAGGAGATGCACCAAATAAAGTTTTTTTTTTTAAAAAATGGAACATTTAAAGTCGGGCGCAACTAACGTCCGGCTTTAAAAGGTTTTCCACAGGCCATAATTAAAGTCGGAGTTCAGAAAAAACCCGACGTTAAAGGTTTTCCACGGGCCATAATTAAAATCGGACGCATTAATAATCCGACTTTAAAAAAACATACTTTCTAAGTCGCTTTGATAGAAGTCGGGTGAATGTCCGACTTTAAATGTCCGAAAGGTCCGACTTTGAATCCCATTTTTCCACTAGTGCTTGAAACACTTCTCGTACATCAGATTCTATTTGCCTAATTATATTTTGATCTATTTTGGTTTGAATATGTAAAAGATATGTGTTGGGGATGGGCATCAAACTTGAAAGGAATTCTATGGAATTTTCTTGTAACAACATTTTTTCATATACTGTGCTTTGCCAATATTCTAGAAATATATGATTTAAGAGACTGATTAGATTAATATTAAGATGTGTGTTTCAAAACAGCATGCCAGACTTTTCAATATGCAATTCTATGCAGTAACCAATCTGTTGAATGTAAAATGGGGTAACTGATTGTGAGAATTGCAATAAAGACTAGATTTGTTCAAATTTCATATTAATAAGTATATGTTAAGACCATCTTGATTATTGCCATTCTAAATGATGGTAGAACTCTTTGCAATTTTTTTTTTCTGAATAAGACTTGGATTATATTCATGACTATGCTGATTGACAATGTGGGTCTTAAACAATACTTTTTATCCTAATAGAAAATATCATGACAATTTCAAAAGATAGGGTGAAGCCACTCCTTTGCCTGATATTCTAGTAAAAAAAACAAGCACTTTTAAAGTCGGATATTTTAATTGTTCGACTTTAAAAATCCACTTTAAAGTCGGATGCTAGTGTAATCCGACTTAAAAATGGACTTTTTAAGTCGGACATATACCCGACTTTAAATCTCCAATTTCTAAGTCTCCCTAATAAAAGTCGGATCACGCATCGACTTTAAAAGTCCAAAATATCTGACTTTGAATCCTCTTTTTCCACTAGTGCAGGTACCGAACATTTTGCAGTTTCTCATCTCTTCAATGCTACTAATGGTTTGTGGAACACCTCTCTTCTGGAACAACTTTTCAATATAGAGGATAGGCACAAGATTCAAGGCACAGTACTTCACTACAGAGACGAAGCAGACAGACTTATATGGAGGCACAACATGGATGGCTTATACTCGGTCAAATCAGGATACTATGTGGCGATGAATGAGCTTATTGATAACACAGACTTACGAGTAACAAGTGATTGGCAGCTTATTTGGAAGCTTCAGGTCCCACACAAAGTCAAAATTCATCTCTGGCGTGCATTGTAGCGACCGAAAAATCCGGAGGAGGGATTCTTCGTCATTTTGAAAATGAAGCCGCTATCAATATTTATTAAATAGGAAAAACATTAAAAAAAACCTATATTTTTGGGTTCGAGGGTTGATTATGTGTGGGGAAGGTATTAGCACCCCACAATATAACACCCCATTTCTACCCGGTAAAATAATATGAAAATCAGGGTTTATAAAAATTTCCAACATACAATGGAGTGCCACACTTGCTTCGTAAAAGCAACAAACAGGTTAATTCGCCTGTGAAGACGGATACATAACACTTACTTTTGGATGAACCGATAAACAACCTTTTAGTCCTTTAAAAATAAATCATCTTCATTACTACGCAGCGGATTCGCAACAAAATCAATTCAAATAAACGTGGCGTCTTTAACCAACTTAAGACAGCTCAAAAACGGCAAGTAACAACTTAAAGTTCCAACAACAAAATAACATAGCAAACAATAATGAAAACATGTGTTCATTCCCCCCGAGTGTTATGTATTAGAGCGACGACACCAACTCGATCAAACGAAGGTAAGCAGCCTTCATTCGTGATTACCTGCACGTTACCAACGGAAAGGGTAACATTCAAACAGAAGGGGTGAGATATCAAACCATATAATAGGACATATGAAAAATAGTATATTAGAATCGGGGATCTAAATTCACCACTTCACAGCAAACAAACAACTTTGATCAATCACAAGTCATCAACATACTCATTTAAGGATGCAACATGAATACGACTCGATACTATGCATATGCATGTGGTACCATCGGAGCAGAACTCCCAACGTAAAAATCTGCCAATAAATAGAAGCATCAACAACATAATCTTTCAACGTAATTTTCCAATCCAGGCCAACGTGTAATGCCATGCATGTGACGCGATGATGAATACTCAGGCAGTCAATAACAATAGCTACGTACAGCACAACAACAACGGGATCTCAACGTTGGCCATAGGCCTACAACATAACACCTGCCAATAAAAAGAGGCAAATCCAACTAGGTACAACATTTTCAACAGTTCAACCAACGGTTAATAACTCATCAACAACAATTCAACAACTTAGCAACTTATCAACAATTTAGCAACTCATCAACAATTTAGCCACTTATCAACAATCTAGCAACCTATCAACGATTTAGCAACCGTAGGCGTAAATATATATTCAACATCAACAATTCGTTTCAAGCAACAACTATAGGATTCACCCTTGGGCAGCCACACTTGGCGCCCTTGGCGCCCACAGCGCCCAACAGCAACACAGGGCAGCCACACTCGGCGCCCTTGGCGCCCACAGCGCCCAACAGCAACACGGGGCAGCCACACTTGGCGCCCTTGGTGCCCACAGCGCCCAACAGCAACACAGGGCAGCCACACTTGGCGCCCAACAGCAACACAGGGCAGCCACACTTGGCACCCTTGGCGCCCATGCGCCAGAAACAGCAACGGCAACAGGGCAGCCATAACATTGGCGCCCATGCGCCAGAAATAGCAACGGGCAACCAGACATTGGCGCCCTTGGCGCCTATGCGCCAGAACAACACAGCAACAGCAACATGGTGGCCACAACATTGGCGCCCATGGCGCCCATGCGCCAGAAAATAGCAACGGGCAGCCAGACATTGGCGCCCTTGGCGCCCATGCGCCAAAACAACACAGCAACAGCAACAGGGCAGCCACAACATTGGCGCCCATGCGCCAGAAACAGCAACGGGCAGCCAGACATTGGCGCCCTTGGCGCCCATGCGCCATAACAACACAGCAACAGCAACAGGGCAGCCACAACATTGGCGCCCATGGAGCCCATGCGCCAGAAACAGCAACGGGCAGCCAGACATTGGCGCCCTTGGCGCCCATGCGCCAGAACAACACAGCAACAGCAACAGGGCAGCCACAACATTGGCGCCCATGCGCCGGAACAACACAGCAACACATTCGGCGCCCATGGCGCCCAGCAATCCTGCGAACAACAAGATGGAGCCCAGGAGGGCGCCCACGACAGATTTTTGGTTCCCAGTCATCAACAAACATGTTCATACATCATCAATAGGTAACAAATATCATCAATAGGATTCAACATCAACATTTGGGGTTAATATCTACAACTAGGGTTTTCAAGAATTAATAACACCTAGGGTTCCCTAACCTTCCTACATAAAGCCCTTCATATACCCGATTATAGAGTTAGAACCCCACCCTTACCTTGAATTGAAGAATTCGAAGCTCTCATTGGCCTTGCCCTAGCTCTCTTCGCCGCCCCCTCCTTGCTCTTCTCTCCCAATTCTTATTTATTTTCTTCTAAAGTGAGCAAACCCTAAAATAACACCTATTTATAATTTATTTGGTCTTATGGGCTTTCTCATTCACTTATGCGATTTGGCTTCATGGGCCTTCTTTACACCCCCTTATTTTTACTACTCCTAACACCAACAATTAGGCCCACATACGAAAATATATTTTTACTCTAATATTTTCTTACAACTTAATTTCCTAAACAATTCAATTAAATAATTAATTAATTATTCGGGGCGTTACACACAACATCCTTTCAAAAGAAAGGTTACCATTTAATTTAATGTGTAGAAAAAAAAAGTTAATTAAAAGAAAACACTCTAATTTACCCTCTTTATTATTTGCAACATTGAAAAGGAAGACTTAATAAAAAATTTAGTTTTTTGCGCTTGACAGGAATGGGCCCCTGCTCCTACGTATCCCCAGGTGCGATGGAGAAATCAAAGCTACGTAGTTATTGGGTAGAAAAAGTTTGTGTGTTGGTGTTTTTTAGGTATTTTGAAATTGGGAAAGGTATTCGTAATGACCAAACAAGTAAAACTCAGAGTGGTCGTTACTCATAGCCTATTTGAAAAATATAGTTGTTACTAATGGTCAAACAAGTTGAGCTCAGAGTGACTATTAGGAATGAACCGCTTTTTTGTGTGAGTTTGATTGTTTGAAAGGAAAGAAAAATGAAAAAAAGAAGGAAAATTGATTTGAAAGCATTACGGTGTAAAAAAAAAACGCAATGGGCTATGGTAAAAAAGGGTAGGTGCAATTAACAACAGGGGGTGTTGTTTTGAGAAAGGGGGTGTGAAGAGTAACAAAGGCTATATTTGAAAATATTGGGGTGCAGTTAGCGAACCCAATCTGTGTCTGAGGCCTAGATTGCGAATATGAGCTTTTAGTGAGGGGGTTATGACAAGGAAAGGAGGGGTGCCATTATAAGCCAGAATAACAAACATTTAAGATGAAAATAAAATAGAAGGGATGGGGCGCTGATATTAAAACGACAGGGTGTAAATAGTAAAAGCCCAATTTCTGTTTCAGATCCATTAACTCACTTGGGGGTGCATTAATAAACAGAGGGGTACACTTATAAACAGGGGTTATATCATTAAAAGGGGGGGTGCGTTTAGCAGCAGCCCGGTTCATATTCTGTATTCATCAGCCCACGAAACCTGGGCTTTTCAGGGGAGTCTACGCAGCAAACGAAAAGGTGTAAGAAGCAAACGTAAAAAAAACTACATACTATAAAAGCTAAACCTAAAACCGAAACCCTAAAAAAAAACCTTTCTCCTCTACTCAACGCCGCTCCATCATTTCTCTCTAACCCTAATCTTTCGCCTCTTTCTCTTCACCTCCGTTTTCACTCCCCTCTTCTCCTCACTAAGGATGGCAATTTCTACCCGTAAGTGGGGATTCCCGTGGGGATTGCCTCGTTCGGGACCTCGTGGGCGGGGAATTTTCCCCCGTGGGGACGGGGACGGGGGAGAAAATCTCCCCGCAGTCAAAGTGGGGATGGGGACGGGATCATACCCCCCCCCCCCCCCCCCCGCAGGGACTCAGCCCCGAAATATATTACATAAATATTTTTATTATAGATGTATATTATACTATAAGTATTAATTTTTTTAGTCTTTTTATACGTGTTTCTAATTTAAAATATTTAATTGATAAACTTTAATACTTTTTAAATATTAAAATATAAAAGTAAGACTAACTTTTATATTTTTTGTATTAAAATGTTAAAGTTTTGCTATTTAGTCTTACTTTTATATATTTATTCAATTTTATTATATTTTAATTTATATTTTTTCAAACTTTTAATAAACTTTCGGAGTCCCAGCGGGGACCGCGGGGATTTGTGGGGATGGGGATGGAGGAGGAAAACTCCCCGAAGCGGGGATCGGGGATGGGGACGGGGGACAACTTGGGAGGCGGGGGAGTACTCCCCGCCCTGCCCCATTGCCATCCCTGCTCCTCACGATGCCAACCGTTTTCTCTCCCTCTCCAAACCGATCCTCGCCTCCTTTTGCAAACAACTGCAAACCCGATCTTACTTTCTCTCCTCACAACCAACCCTAATCTCCTATTTTGACAACGACAGCGATCCAACGAAAGGGAAGAGGGAGAAACGCGAACAGACGCAAAAACAGAGTGAGAAGAGGCTACGGAAGGAGAGGAGGGTTGAAGGAGAGGAAAGATTTGAGGGTGGTTGTTCTGTGCTGTGGAAAGGAGGGGGAAGCTCACGGCGATGAGGGAGAAGAGAGGTGTTTGCGACGGTGGTGGGGTGACTGTTTGGGTGGTTGACGGTGATGGGGCTTGCGATGGTGTCTGGGGTTGGTCACGATGGTTGTTGCGGCGGCGGTTTCGGGGTGAGCGACGGTGTTGGTGGTTAAGGTGTGGTGGTGGTGGTGACGATGATAGGGGTGAAAGAGGGAGAGACAGACACGGAGAAGGGGAGAAGTGGAGGACTGACGATGATGGTGACGTGGTGCTCGCCAGAGCTCAACGGTGGCGCTGTTGGAGGCTGACGCGCGTACGGTGAGTGGAGCCTCGCCGGAGGGAAACGACCATAGATGGGACTGTGGTGTCGCCGGCGAGGAGAAAGACGAAAACCAGACTTGTACTCTGCGATGGTGATTACGGCGGTGATGGCGGCGGGCTTTGGGGAAACGACCACCGTCTACGGTGGTCGGAGTTAAAAGGGTGAGTTCCGATTCCATTGTTTTTTCTCTTTTTCTTTTTCTCCTCCCTACATCCTACTCCGTTCTTCTCCTTTCTTTTATATTTTTTGTAACAAGTTCGTTTTATGTTTCTTCTTGCCCTACAGTTTGCTCTAAAAAAGCCTAATTTCCTAAAACTAAACTAATGACTTAACTTCGTTTTTGGGTCAGACTAGTTCTAACCTAGCTATTTGCAACATAAGTATATTTACAGTATCAAAATTCAACCTATTATATTCTTAAATTGTCCCTAATTTAATTTGTTCACGATGCTAACATATTTATAGGCTTAGCAAATTTTTAAAACTCTAACTCATCATCTACACATTCTGTTTATGTTCTTTCTTAAAAAACTCCAAACTCCATCTATTTTTATAGGTCATGGACAGATTATATGTTCAACTAGGGATCATATTTTAACAAAATCAGGGTTTAATGAAAAGGATGCTCGTATATTCTAAAAAAAAACTAACAAACTAATATTAGTTTATAGAAGGAACAACCTTTACTCCAGCTTCTGATATTCACCTTTAGCTTGCTCTGTTATGTGCTCTACTGCTACTACCTTTTCTTTGTTTCAGAATTTTTTTGATGATTAGTAGTTAGGGTTTCAGTATAAAACCCTCATGTTTTTGCTCTAAACTCCTCTGAATTTTGTATCTCTGTATGTGTACGTATTTTTTGTATATTTCAGTCACTCTGTGTGTGAATATTTCTGTGTATTTTTCAGTGACTGTGTGTTCGCCCTAATTGTGTGCTACTATTTGATATTTATAGGCAGGTTGATGAGGTGCTGAGGAGTCAAAAAGCACAGTCAGCAAAAGGACAACAATTAGGGCAAATTTAGGGCACAAAAAGGACAGCAATTGAGGAAGAATCAAAAGGACAAAGGACAGTTATTTGAATGGGCAAAGGACAATAGGTGGCAATGGAGGAAGGACAACATCCAAGGAGAGAAACCCTAGCTAGGGCAGCTGTAAGCTGGCCTCTCTTTTCTTTTTTTTTGAAACTTTGTATTTTAATTTTGTATTATTTTTTTTGCTGTTTTTTTTGGTTTATATGTGTAAAAAAAAACTATATTATATAACAAAAAAAACCTTTGACTATTCAGCTTCTTCATTTATTTTTTTTGCACCAATAACAATAGACTAAATAATAACAATAACTGCAAAAAAATAAAATAAAACGAGCATCAAAACAAATATTGCACGAGAGTGCCAAGGACGCGCGCGTGACACGACGAGCATAAAACATTTTTGGATTTTCGATTACTCGGGCAAAATTAGGGTATGACATGCAGCTAGAGGTGTCCTTCCTTGTCGATCAAATCTACGTCGTAGACATGTTCAATGCCCTCAAGAATGACCGCTATGTGAGTCAGGGGAGGAGAATGAATGACACCTGTTCTTTACTTGCCCACAGGTCGAAGCTTTGTGGCGGTCTGCAGGGCTTTGGAATTAGATTCAGCCTTTTGTGGAGGAGGGAGAGGGTTTCAAGGGTTGCTTCTTCAAAACTCTAGGCGCGCTACATGATGGTGCTAGGAAGTGTTTTGCTATGATGCTATGGTGTTTGTGGAAACGTCGGAATAAGAAAGTTTGGGAAGATGTCATCAAACCTCTTAGCATTTCTATTAATACTGCACTTGATTTTCTTTATCACTGGCAGGATGTTAAGCGTGCAAAGCTAGTTGCTTCTTCATCGCAAGTGACCCAGACCACGGGTGGCGCAGTGGCTTGGAGCAGACCAGATCCCAATTGCATCAAGTGTAATGTCGATGCCGCACTTTTTGATGACGGTAAGTTCGAAGTTGGCATTTGTATCCGGGACGCAGACGGTGTTTTCATGAAAGCGAAGATTAGTTGGTTCACAGGCGCTCCACAACCACAAGAGGCGGAGGCTTTGGGTCTTTTGATAGCTATTAATTGGTCGCAAGAGTTGAACATCCAAAGAGTCACCATCGAACTCGATTGTAAAGCGGTTGTTGATGGTATTAGAGGATTGTCCAAATCGGTAACCAAATTTGGAACTATTTTAAGATCTTGTTCCAATTTACTTTCTCATTTACAAAACTATAAGGTTAGTTTTATTAGGAGGCAAGCAAACTGTGTTGCTCATACTCTAGCTAGGGCGTCACGGGATTATGCCCAGATTTTTTATTATAGTCCTACCTATATTGCGAACTTGATTTTGAATGAAATAATATGGATTTTCCTTTGTCAAAAAAAATTAATGTTAATTAATATTAAGGTGTCAAGAACACAATTTTTTTTCATTAGGATTTTAGTAAGTTACGCGGTAGATCATAACTCTCTTAATAAAAAAAATTTTCATTAGGATTTTAGTAGGGGGTGTTTGTTTCAAGTGTAGAATTAGCATTCCTGGGAATACATAGGTAGGAAATGAGCATTCCTATGTTTGTTAGAAGTTTGAAAAAAAATATTCCCAGGTATCAAGATTCCTATAAGTGAAATAACTTCCATCATTCCAAAGGATTTATTCCCAAGGAAAAGGGTGGGAAAAAAGTTCCCATGAATATATGAATAAAAACCATGAGTAACTAACTACCTATATTCCAACTCTTAGAATAATTCCTGGGAATGTTATAAATATTTACCAAACACAATTTTCACTAATACATTGGAATAAGATTCCCATCATTTTGTTCCTAGGAAATTCATTCCTAGGAATGAAATTACTAAACTTGATTTGTTTTGATTTGTTTAGTGCATGACTCATAGGTTAGTTGTAATTGGTTAATTCTTAAGTCTCTATGTTTTAATAACATTGTAGTTGCTAAATATTTTATAATCAACGTCTCTTTTTAATAAAAAAGATAGTTTTCAAAAAAAAATAGGGGGTGTTAAAAATAAAAAAGATAATTTTCCAGAGGATAGTTTTCAATAAATAGGGGGAGTTAAAAGATGAGTGTGAAAAGGGTTTTTTTTTTGTACCCCCATCAACTCTCATCTACCCCCATCAGCCCTATGAAAATACCAAAATACCCTTAAAATTTTGATAAAATTACAAAACATTTATCATTTATCACTTTCATCCGTTTGACCAGATTTTTTTTAGAGATCATCGGATTTAACCTTCAGAGATACATCCGATTTCCCATCGGAATTACGCATCGGACGTAGCTATATCCGATCCACACATCCGCTTCGTAAACAAGTGAGTCGGAATTACGTAAATCCGATTCTCCAATCGTATATACCTAAATCCGATTTCCCATCGGATATAGGTAGATCCGATTTGGTTTTTATTTTTCTAAAAATTTGTTTTTTCAGTGTCAAACAGGTATCGAGGGGAGTCTTCGTCTCGGGCATCACCAGGTGCTCCGAGTACACGCACCCGCCACAGGATTGCGGGACATGCGTCTGCCCGCCATAGGCGACAGCAGCAGTATCAGCAGGTGGAGGAGGCCCCGGACTATCAGTATGAGGAGGGCCAGCAGGGGCATCCTCTTGATGAGCATTCTATGGCTGAGCAGGAGTATTATCAGCAGCAGCAGTACCAGGAGGAGCCCTATCATCAGCCTCAGCAGCATGAGGAGCAGCATGAGGAGCAGCATGAGCTATTCACTGGACTAGGATCTCATGTCTGTTCTATTATATTGAGAGACCCGGTAAGTTTTATTTATTTACGTAGCCTTTTTAGTTTAATTTTTTTACATAGCCTTATTTTTTTATTTTTTTATAATGCAGACATATGAGCGTAAATTGAAGGTTACCAACCATGGTAACAAGCTGGCTCAGAGATTGCTTGGGTTTTCCCAAAACCACCAGTTATGGGCCTTTATCACAGGTTCCGGATTAGCCCCTCTTGTCTCGACCGGTCATACAAAGGTGGACCATGAGCTGCTGTCTGCTTTTGTTGAGAGGTGGCACTCTGAGACATCGTCATTTCACCTACCATTTGGTGAAATGACGATTACTTTGGATGATGTCTCCTGTTTGCTGCATCTACCCATTACGGGGAACTACTTCAGAGCCCCACCTACCTCGGTCACCACTGATCAGGCCATCCACCTAGCACATGTTTATCTAGGTGTGACTATAGAGGAGGCGGGGCTGGAGTGTCGAGCTTCATCTGGCCCGTATTACCGTTTTGAGTGGCTGCAGGAAATTGTTACTAGAGGGTCCATAGAGGATGACATGCGTCCTGCTGTCAGGGCCTTTATCCTTCTGATTCTGAGCTGGTCCATCTTCACGGTCAAGACCGGCGACAGAGCTGAGGCTAAGTGGCTGCTGCTACTTGAGGATGTCAGTGAAGCTGGAGTGGGATCATATGCATGGGGGGCAGCAGGGCTTGCTTTCATGTATGACCAGCTGAACTACTCCTGCTTGGATCAGGCGCATCAGTTAGGAGGGTATGCGACCCTCTTACAGGTAATAATTTTAAGTTATATTTTCCGAGTTTGGTTAAATTTCTGTTAAACAATTTTTAAGTTATCTTCTTTTTTTCAGAGCTGGATTTTATGGTATTTCCCTCAGCTGGTGGAGAGGAGGAGTGGATTGCGGCTTGGAGCACTGTGTGGGCGTTGGAGGAAGAAGAAGACAGATGGAGTGAAGCTGGGGGTATACAGGCAGAGGATTGATGCACTTACCTCGGATGATGTCTGCTGGCGACCATTTGAGGAGCACCGGGAGGAGGGTAGAGACTTTCACATGGTCTCATTTTACAGGGGCCACATCAGCTGGGGAGACATCACTGTTCCCTACATGCCCGATAGGTGCCTCAGACAGCTTGGGTACGTGCAGGTCATCCCACGTCACCCTCTTACCGATCGTCCGAGCCATGCAGACTGTATTTTTCGGATTGCACATTATATGCCTGTGGTGCAGGACGTTTTGCGTGCTACTTATGCTGCTGAGGAGTTGGGTCAGGTTGCTCCGGATTACATACATTGGTATGTGAGGGCATCTATTCCTAGACTCTTACGGGTTGCATCACCACCACCACCAGTACCACCAGCACACCCAGAGTTGCTCGAGCTTTATCAGCTTATGGAGGCGGAGATTCGGAGGGGGCTTAGGGTGGGAGACATTAGGATGGGTACTCAGACGTACACTCGCCTCACGCAGTTACTGGATATGGTACCGAGGCGTGACTAGAGGGTTTTGCGGGATTTTATGTTTGAACTATTTTTATATTACTTGATTATTAGTATTTTTTGTTAATTAATATTTCTTGTTTATTATTTTTGTGGATAAAAGATATAAGTTCGATTTCATGCGATACAAGATAAAACATAACCAACTACAATAACAATAAAATATAAAAGATACATTTTCCTGAAATAAGTGAGCGACAGTGAAAATGATAAAACGACAAACTACTGAGCTGGTGGAGTGAAACGACGAAGGATCTCAGCGACGGTCCGTGTCGTTTCGACGTGCAAATGCAGATAACCGTGCCACTTAAACATAACATGCATGGACATCATTGCTTGGACGTCACCGTCGTTCTTGATATCCATTGTAGAGCAAAACACACGTCCATCAACCCAATCCTTTTTCCGATAAACTATACGAGTTATCTCTCGCTCGTCGCCCTCCACTTGCACTTTACCCAGCAGTTTATCTTTTAACTGAGCGAATGTTATGTTGTGTTTAAGCCTGCACTGCATTGTGTCACGCCCCTCGAAACAGACACCATCATCTTTGTTGGTGATGATGCCCTGATGATGAATGATAGTGAGGGATGAATCCCGCTCATATAGTCGCTCATATAGTAAGGGATGAATCCCGCTCATTTTTTTGGAGTGACAAGAATGAGGTTTGACAAGAATAGGTATTTATAGAGTTCGTCAACCATTATCAACCGTTGATATTGTCGGTGCAATCTGCACCGTTGATCAAAGCGGATCTATCCAAAATTGCAAAGCGGATCTAACCAATTTTAGGTAAATCCGATCTCACCAGCTCAAAATCGGATTTAACTGGATCCGATTGAGTTTATAAATTTCGCATCGGATTTACTCCTCAAAGGTAAATCCGCTTCGTAATTTAGTGAATCGGATGTATCTACAACGCAAGTAAATCCGCTTCGTAATTTAGTAAATCGGATATACCTTTTGTGGGGGTACATCCGCTTTGCTAAATTACGAAGCGGATTTACCTTCTTCCAGGGTAAATCCGACTTAAAAAAACAGTTAAAACACTTAATATTTGTATTTGGTATATATGGATAGATAGTTATAAAAAATGTCAATGTAAATAATAAATACAATAAATGTCAATGTAAATCGTCGGAATCATGGGTTAAGTCTACAAAAGTGGGAGGGAGACAGGGCATCTTCAAAGCGGTAGACTGCCAAAGGGCAAAACGACCGGTATAAGGATCCAGCCATGAAGTAGATTCATCTGATCGATTGTGAGACCACATCAAAGCAACTGGAGGCAACGGACAGACAGGGGAGATCGAAATATGCATCCAATGGATATCTCTGACGTTAAGAATACATATGATTTTATACTTGGAAGAAGAATAACTACCTCTCAAAGGAAGATAAGTAAAATTCATATCCAAAGACAATTGAACTAGGGCCACATTATACTTAGTAGCTATAAAGTACCCCATCTCAGGCAAACTCAACCACTTATCCTCCTTCTGGAAACCGGGGTATTCAATGGATAACGCTTTTCTAAGCACAGCAAGTCTGTCCTTTCCAAACATGTAACTATATAGTTGCTCCCTCTCCTTTGTTTCTTTGATTAAATCTTGCCTAATTATAGGCCAACTATCCTCACCAAGATCGAGACCAACCGCTACTGCTCGGAACCCACAATTACCATCCCGTTCAACATCAATAATTTTTTCCACATATGGTTGCACGTGATGAGGAACCGACGGCAAATTGAATTTTGTGTCACCTTGATGTGTTAATTTCTTAGAAACACTCTGAGATAGGATTGAACACCGCTGTGATGATTTTATACAAGAAGACCGCTGTGATGAATTTTTGGAAGAAGTTCCAGATTCTTGAGTCAGTTTCATCTTCTCATCCACATGCTCCCATCCAGAAGGATCACGCTTGACATCATATAATTTCTGCTTCTTCTTCTTTGGTGCACCTTTTGTTTTAACTTTAAATGGTGGTGCAACCATTGAAGAAGTGGTAGGGAATGCAAGCTCATTAAGTTGTTTCTTGAATACAAATCTCTCCTCAGGAGTCATACGATTATATCTCGCCCAAATCATCTCTATTTGGTAAGAAATATCACAGTCAGTCGATTTTTCCTGCGAGAATTTATCATCCATAGAATCCAAACTCAATTTTTTCCAATGGTCATCTATAACATCCAACGGAATAGGAGTACCGGAGACATGGTACACACCTAGCTCACAAGCACAAGGAAGAAGATGTGTCTTTCTAATAATGCACCCACAGCGGGCTTTGTCATATCCAACCCCAGATGTCGATTTTGAAAACTCTTTAACAATATGATCCAAAGCATTTAAAGAGACAAGACCGCGAAGCTTTTTAAACAAAGGAGTATTGGAAGCCACTTCAATACGGTTGATGCTTCTTTGAAAAGACCCGATGACTTTATCAAATTGAATAGTAAGCATCTCATGCATAGATGTAAAAGACTTAGACAAGTCACCTCCAGAAGTCCTCAACTGTCTCTTCAAAGTCCAATGAGCTGACTCGACTCTTAAATAATAACAATAAACACGTGTCAAAAAAATTTAAACTACGATAAAAATACTAAACACGTGTCAAAAAAATTTAAACTAAGATAAAAATACTAAACACGTGTCAAAAAAATTTAAACTAAGATAAAAATACTAAACACGTGTCAAAAAAATTTAAACTAAGATAAAAATACTAAACACGTGTCAAAAAAATTTAAACTACGATAAAAATACTAAACACGTGTCAAAAAAATTTAAACTACGATAAAAATACTAAACACGTGTCAAAAAAATTTAAACTACGATAAAAATACTAAACACGTGTCAAAAAAATTTAAACTAAGATAAAAATACTAAACACGTGTCAAAAAAATTTAAACTAAGATAAAAATACTAAACACGTGTCAAAAAAATTTAAACTAAGATAAAAATACTAAACACGTGTCAAAAAAATTTAAACTACGATAAAAATACTAAACACGTGTCAAAAAAATTTAAACTACGATAAAAATACTAAACACGTGTCAAAAAAATTTAAACTACGATAAAAATACTAAACACGTGTCAAAAAAATTTAAACTAAGATAAAAATACTAAACACGTGTCAAAAAAATTTAAACTAAGATAAAAATACTAAACACGTGTCAAAAAAATTTAAACTAAGATAAAAATACTAAACACGTGTCAAAAAAATTTAAACTACGATAAAAATACTAAACACGTGTCAAAAAAATTTAAACTACGATAAAAATACCTATTGGTGGTCTGATTCCCGAAGTGTGGGATCTGGTTTGTCCATGCCAAGATAAATCTTTCCTTATGCTTTGTCAACCACGTGTCATGCACATACTTAATAAGAGCGGGCAAATCAACGCAGGAGTCCTCAAAAATCTTCAAGTGACCTGAGTACTCTGACTCGTCAAGTGAATCAATAATGTTATGCCAAAGACAGATGACGTCCTTTTGCCTATCCACATGCACCAACTCTTTAATCTTCGCTTTCACATTTTTAGTCACGTGCCAAGAACATAACAAATTTGTAGCGGAAGGAAAGACATCAACAATACCGGACATAAGACCAAGATCTCTATCAGTCAACAACACCTGAGGCTGAAGTCCGTGCAAGGCAAATAATTCTTTTAGTTGCTGCAATGCCCAAGTAAAATGAATTCCAAGCTCGTGTGAAATATAGGCAAAAGCAACCGAGAAAGTTAACTCCGTTGAAGTGACACCTACAATCTCCAATAGAGGTAGATTGTATTTGTTGGTCTTGTAGGTGGTGTCAAGAATAAGAACCTTTGGAAACAACCGGAATAACTTAATAGAAGTGGGATGCGCCCACATGATGTCACTGACCACATCGGAACCCTCAAATTTTCTGCTCCAACATAAATAATTTTGCGTCTCAATCAATCTCAATAGCTCTTGAATGTCCGTTCTAGGACCCCTCTTAGAAGACCTATAGGCGTAACGCTGCCTATATATTTGAGGAAGAGAAGTGACGTTGTCCGGATAATGGTTCTTCAAAGCAGTAAGACAATCTTTCGGGGCAACATTCAAATCAGTGTGCTCATTAACAATAGCTTTCTGCGGCTTAGTTAAACGACCAAAAGCTGTCGACCCAACCGGGGTAGTAAGCAACTGATGTGTGTGAAGACCACACCTAACACTAACACGCCAACCCCCATGACGTTTTGTACAAGTAGCTCTCAATGTAAACGGACAGCTTCTTCTTTTAGACCCGAAAACTCTAGAATCATTAGACCAATTCCCTTGCTTCTCACAACCAAATATAATCTTATCTCTAGAACCCCTTTTACCTCCAGCTTTGTCAGATCTTACGATGATAACCACAACTCCAATACGCCTCCCAACTGCGTTAGCCCACTCTTCAACATCCTGGCGTGTAGAAAAAATCTACAAAATAGAATAAATAGATAAATGGGGGTACTTAATTAATTAAATATCTACCAAACTTTAATTAAGAAAATTGGTTTCAAAAATATACCCTCTCTGTCCAGAATGCCTCTGTAGTGTCTACCACAAAAGGAACGACCTGCAACTCTGTATTCACTGTATTTATTTCAAAATAGAACAACAGTTATAAAGTATATATTTAAAAATAAAAAAAACAAAGCGGATTTAGGTGACTTTAAAGGTAAATCCGTTTTCTAATTTTTACAAATCGGATATAGCTTCACCAGGTATATCCGATTTCTTAAACAATAAAGGCGGATTTAGCTAAATCCGATTTCGCATCGGATTTAGCTAAATCCGATTTGTAAATATTTTGCCTCAGAATCAGAATTAAATCGTATTTACAGCTAATCGGATTTACCTTCCATTTAGGTAAATCCGATTTCCAGATTAAGTGGTCCCCCACCAGAGAATCTTCCAAAAGTCAATTTTTGTAATTTATGTCAGGGGTATTTTTGGAATAACGTTTTTGGGTGGGGGTACATGGAAGCTGATGGGGGTATAAAAAAAAAAACCCGTGTGAAAATAATAGCACTCCATCGGGCCAAGCCCATAGCCCATAGCCCATAGCCCATTCGTTGCCGGAAATAGTTCGACACGCACTTGCGGCAGCACAACGGCTATTTCGCCACGCCGCGCCGCTAATCGCGGCCGCTGAAGTCGCTTCTCTGACCTACTCCGCTACCCTGTTTGGCGTTACACCACTGCTCATAACCGCTCCGCTAAAGCGCGATCGCACGATATAGCACTGCTACCGTAGGTGAAGTACTGTTCTTACTCTTTTTTGATAGCCTTGGAAGTTTTATGTCCAGACCTTAAGATTTTTGATAGTTACTTTGCTTCACTAATTAAGATTTTGTTTAGGTTGTGATGATACTTGTTGAATTTCCTTGACAATGCATCCACAAAATTTAAAAACTTCGAAATGTGGTATGATTGAAATAATCCGAATCATCTGATCATTGGGATTCTTTCATGGAATGATTTTCAAAAGGTTGAGAATTTCAAAATGATTATGATAATAGATTAATAGTTAATTTTTTTTTGTTTGTTATTTTAATTTTTACCCTCCAACTTGTTTAACCAATGGATACGTAAACTAATTCAGCTGTTTTGTTTCCTCCAACTTGTTTAAGAATCCCATTCTTTCCAATTTGTACTCCACAAATGATTTTTCCTATAGCTGAATTGATAGCTGCACATATGGTTAAATTACTGATGATTTGAAATGTATGAAAGAAATTCAAGATTCATTTTTTCCCTGTGACTTATTGTTTTAAAGTTATAATTGAACAAATTAAAGAAACCTCAATTCGTTTTTAACATCTCCAAGTCTCTTGTATCATTTGCTCCATAAATTGATTACTCCAATCATTTGATCTATTTGCATGTTTCCCTCTCGAGAATCGGTGTACTGCATTGCATTAAGGAAAAGATACCTATGTGGCGGAAAAACATATATTTCAACAGTAATAGGGGAGAATGAGAAAGGGAACAGAGATGTGCTGTAAGAAGACACTATTTTAGCAGCATACCAAAATCATTTAACCATTAATGTAAAAATCTGCATCATCACAAAATATGCAAATCACTCACCAACTGATAGCATTTCGATTTTGTATTAAATTTGCTAAATTGTAAGTCAAGCTTGAGAGCACCGTAAATTTAGCAAGTAAAATTTTCCTCACTGGCAAATTTGTTATTGCCATACTTTTGAGAACCTATATCAATGTAAATTTATTCATTCAATCTTCCCGTAAAACCACTGTTTTAATTCATGCTACTCGTCGTTTGATTTCACCTGTCATTGCGTTTCCCATTTGTGATGGCATTGCAAGTTGTTTCATTGCAATATTCTATTGTTTGGATTTGTTGTTGTCCTATTGCTATCTTACTGAATCCGTTCCTTGTTATTCTCATGTTATATTTCAATTCCCAGCTGTCATTTTGGATTGACTGGAAGGTTTCAGCTAAGTTGTACTTTTATTTATTTTGCAGGTTTCCTTGTGAATGATGAGTGTAATATCCCAAAATGCACGTTCTAAAAGTGAGACCAAGAGGGAGGAGGTCATTAAAGGAGAAGAGGTTGAAGATGGGCAAGAGTGTGATGTTGATACCCTGAAAGAGAAGAAGAGGAAGCGAGATGGCAAGGGGGAACAGTTGGCAATAGAACAAGTGAGAGAAATGAAAAAGCTGGAGAACTTTTTGTTTGGGTCTCTCTATTCCCCTCTTGAATTTGGAAAGAGGGATGATGATGAAGTGGAGGACGCAACTGCTGGAAAAGCTTCTGATTTATTCTTCACTGACCGCTCAGCAGATAGTGTCCTCTCTGTTTACCAGGAAGGTGCTGAATTATCAGATGACAGTTGCGATGATGACAATGCTCTGCAAAGAAAACCCGTGTGGGTGGATGAGGAAGAAGAAAAAGTCACTGTAAACATAGGCAAAGTTAACAGATTAAGAAAGTTGAGGAAGGAAGAAGATGAGAGTTTGATATCTGGTTCAGAGTATGTGTCAAGATTGAGGGCTCACCATGTAAAGCTCAACCCAGGAACTGACTGGGCGCAAGTAGATTCAGGGTCAAAAATAGATAAATCTTCTGATGGGGAGTTGACAGATGATGAAAATGATGCTGTTGTGAGCCGTGGTTATGAGGATGTTGATGATATTCTCAGAACAAATGAGGACTTGGTTGTGAAGAGCCACTCAAAATTGTTACCAGGACATATTGAATACTCAAGACTTGTAGATGCAAATATACAGGATCCTTCTAATGGTCCCATAAATTCGGTTCAGTTCCATCGAAATGCTCAGCTGCTTCTCGCTGCTGGATTAGACCGGAAGCTTAGATTTTTTCAAATTGATGGCAAACGGAACACCAAAGTCGAGAGCATCTTCCTTGAAGATTGCCCCATTCGAAAAGCATCTTTCTTGCCTGATGGATCTCAGGTGATATTATCAGCAAGAAGAAAGTTCTTTTATAACCAGCACAGCTCTTTGCACTTCCTCAGGTGGGACACATTTTGCAGCTGGTTCAGGCAGTGGAATAGTTAATATTTACAATAGAGAGGAATTTCTGGGGGGCAAGAGAAAGCCTATCAAGACCATTGATAATTTGTCTTCGAAAGTTGATTTCATGAAATTTAATCATGACTCTCAAATATTAGCAATCTGTTCGAGCATGAAGAAGAGCAGTTTAAAATTAATACATATCCCATCTTATACTGTATTCTCCAACTGGCCACCCCCAAACACGAGCCTGCGTTATCCCCGTTGTATTGATTTTAGTCCAGGTGGTGGTTTTATGGCTGTAGGAAACGCTTCAGGCAACGTGTTACTGTATAAGCTGCACCATTACCAGCATGCTTAACGTAGGGGTTGTTGTAGTGGAGTTGTATCTGATTATTGTTGTAATGTGTTTTTAATTAATCTTTAGTTGGATCAGATCTGGGATAATCTTCCAATATGCACTGGGACATGTCCAAATTACTTTTGTTTGCTTTTCCTAAAAACATATAACTTTTTCTTCATTGCATTATCCATTTTACCATGGTTTTATGGTAGGCGCCATCTTTTTTTAAGAAGCAAAGCAATATTATTCATAACAGATGACCCAGGCTCGCTTAAGGGATTAGTCTATGCAGTTGTGCATCCTCTGGTTCATACCAACATAAAGAACTCTATGAAATGTACCAAGCCTACTACATAAAAGAATAGCCAGAGATAGGAAATATCACGAAAAAGTATAGTATATATTAAGCAAAATTACACTAGAGGTCTTTTAAGTTATTTAATGGTAACAAGTTGGTCTTTTAAGTTTTTTTCATACCAGTTAGGTAACAATTTGGTCATTTAAGACTACCGTCATGTAATAATTTGGTCCTTTTAACATAAATGAAAAAGAAGATGAACCATTTTTTCTAAATTTTTAAGGTGAAAGTACCAAATTGTTAAAACTCTCGGTAGTCTTAAATGACCAAATTGTCAACAGATAGATGACACATAGACTCCGTCATGGTCACGTCAGCTCTATTAGTGCCAACTTGAGTTTTTTGTAATGAAAAATGAAAAAAGGACTAACGGTGTACACATTATGTAACTTAAAGGACCTAAGTGGTACGAAAAAAACTTAAAGGACCAACTTGTTACAATTAAATAACTTAAAGGACCTCTAGTGTAATTTTTCCTATATATTATTAGGTTAAATATGTTTTTAGTCCCTATAAAATTTGAAAATTTTGTTTTGAGTCTTTATAAAAAATTTCACTCACTTTTAGTCCTTATAATTTCCTTCGTCAATGTGTTTAGTCCATCATAACTTTTAATAGCCCAAAAAAAAGGGCTATAAAAGTCACGAGGGACTAAAAGAATAGATGGAGGAAAACGTAGGGATTTTTTTGATCAAAAAATGTAGGGACTAAAAGTGAGCAACATTTTTATAAGGACTAAAAATAAAATTTTCAAATTTTATAAGGATGAAAAACATATTTAACCCTATATTATCCATGACAGAACATTATAACATTAACTCACTTGAGTTATTGTTGTGTGTATATTTTTTTTGGTTACCTTGTTATTGTTATTGCTTGCTCGTGTGATTTTTCCCTCTCCCAACAAAGTTTTTTCGAACTCAAGATTTTGGCGTGAGATCTGAACTCAGTTACCGCTCGGACCAACTGTTGTTGGTATTGTCGTGTGTATATTAGAAAAACAATAACACATTGACTCTCCTTTGATTATACTTACTCCCCAGTACAGTGTTTTAAGAAGGGTTATACATTGAAGAAGGGATATACATACTCCCCTGTATTTTGTAAAAAAAGAGTATGTGCTATTTTATTTGGTAGATTGCAAAAGTAACAGAAAAAATAAAAAGAGCCAATTAAGACTTAAACCCAAGCTCATCTTTGAGAAAGAGCGATCATAAGCAAGCATGAAACAATATGTGTTATTTAAATAAACTAAGGAATTTCTCCAATAAATAAGAGTTGTGCAAGTTTGCTTCAAAACATGAAATTAGAAAACAATAGTCATAACTAGAAAGGATGTTCATTATTTAACATGATTTATATCTATAGTTTTTCATAGATGATGCAGTAGCAATGACTTTATTTAAATAAGTTACATCATAGATGGAGTTGCATTCTTTTTCTTTATATTTATGCATCATATTTAGTGGCACTTGGCCTCGGCTGAAATCCTCGGTGAATTTCTTCTTTTCCTTAGCATCGATGTCATTATCCCCATAAGCTGAAATATTGGGTCTTGGTTCAAAATCCTTTGTGGCTTTCTTCTTTTCCTTTACATCAAAGTCGTTGTCTCCATAAGCTGAAATATTGGGTCTTGGTTCAAATTCTTTTGTGGCTTTATTTTTTTCTTTAGCATCAATGTCATTGTCTCCATAAGCTGAAATGTTGGGTCTTGGTTCAAAATCCTCATTGGCTTTCTTCTTTTCCTTAACATCTATATCATTGTCTCCATAAGCTGAAAATGTTGGGTCTCGGTTCAAAATCTTCGGTTGCTTTCTTCCCTTCCTTAACATCAATGTTGTTGTCTCCATAAGCTGAAATGTTGGGTCTTGCTTCAAAATCTTTTGTGGCTTTCTTCTTTTCCTTAGCATCAATGTCATTGTCTTCATAAGCTGAAATGTTAGGTCTTGGTTCAAAATCCTTCGTGGCTTTCTTCTTTTCCTTAGCATCAATATCATTGTCTCCATAAGCTGAAATGTTGGGTCTTGGTTCAAAATCTCTGGTTGCTTTTTTCCTTTCCTTAACATCAATGTCGTTGTCTCCATAAGCTGAAATGTTGAGTCTTGGTTCAAAATCTTTTGTGGCTTTCTTCTTTTTCTTAGCATCCATGTCATTGTCTCCATAAGCTGAAATGTTAGGTCTTGGTTCAAAATCCTCTGTGGCTTTCTTCTTTTCCTTAACATCAATATCATTGTCTCCATAAGCTGAAATGTTGGGTCTTGGTTCAAAATCTTCGGTTGCTTTCTTCCTTTCCTTAACATCAACGTCGTTGTCTCCATAAGCTGAAATGTCGGGTCTTGGTTCAAAATCTTTTGTTGCTTTCTTCTTTTCCTTAGCATCAATATCATTGTCTCCATAAGCTGAAATGTTAGGTCTTGGTTCAAAATCCTCCGTGGCTTTCTGCCTTCCTTAGCATCAATATCATTGTCTCCATAAGCTGAATGTTGGGTCTTGGTTCAAAATCTTTGACCGCTTTCTTCTTTTCCTCTACATCAATGTAATCATCTTCATAAGCTGAAATGTTGGGTCTTGGTTCAAATTTCTCTACAAACACCTTCTTTATGGTGACTTGAGTATCTTTAACAAGAGGCTCTTCGCAACGTGCTCTGAACTTTCAAGAGATTGCTTATGAGTCTTGAGATTCTCTTTAAATTTGATTTCAGAGTTGGTTTTAAGAAGGCCTTGAATTTCTTCTGGCGTGTCTTAATGTTTCATGACCATTTTCCAGTATTCTCCCGAGTCTTTTCTTGATTCCACTATTGCTGCAAACTTCTCCACCAAAAGAGAAAGAAGACAAAAAGAAAAGTAATGGTCAAGATACATTTAATATTATGTTGGGCTAAATTACACTAGGGGTCCTTTAAGTTATTTATTTGTAACAAGTTGGTCCTTTATGTTTTTTTTTGTAACAGCTTAGTCCTTTAAGTTAGATAAACGGTGCTGACGTGTCTGTTACCGTGCTTATGTGTCACTGTTTTTGTGTCCATGTGGCCAATAATTAATAATCTGAATCATATTTATTAATTTTTTATTAAAAAAATAAAATCCAGAATTTATCTTCATCTTCAACTTCATCTTCTTCATCTCTCAACCCTCTCTAAGCATTGCCCCACTACCCCACCCTCTCCCCCACTGCCCATTGGCACATCCCCTGCTGCAACATAGACACAAAATAAATGGGAAATTGAAAGAGGGATATAAACAAAACTGAAATTGAAGAGAAATTTGAAACAAACTGAAATTGAAAGAGGGATATAAATGAAATTGAAAGGGGGATATAAACAAAACTGATATTGAAGAGAAATTTGAAACAAACAAACTAATTGGGGGAAATATAAATTAGATTAGATTCCCCCAAATCTAGAGCTACAAAACCCAAAAAATCCAGTTTGCCCAGAAACTCCAGATCTGGAATTACATAACCCCATCTGACCAGAAAGCTGAAGAACGTGAATAGGTTCTCTTGGAGGAGGAAATTTTATGTTCATGAGAGAGGAAGAAGAAGAAGAAGAAGAAGAAGAAGAAGAAGAAGAAGAAGAAGAAGAAGAAGAAGAAATTTTGGGTTTTTTGTTTCTTTCAATTTCTGGGTTTTTTTTGAAGATGATGATTACTCAGCAAATAATGGAGACATGTCAGCTCCGTTACAGCCACGTCAGCACCGTTTATGCCAACATAGCTTTTTTGTAACAGAATTACTAAAAGGACTAACGGTGTACACGTTATCTAACTTAAAGGACTAACTTGTTACAAAAAAAACACAAAAGACCAATTTATTACAAATAAATAACTTAAAAGAACCCTAGTGTAATTTAGCCTTATGTTTGCTATATTTCTTAAGAAATTTCAAGTATTTTTTCAAAACATTATATTATCACACGCACATAACCACTCTTTTTTTGTCCGCTTAAACGAATGATAAATAAAAATCACACACTACTCAACAGATACACGGGTTCGAACCCGAGAGCCGGCGTCCTCATATAGTTGAAATTGTCCATGCATACGCACAAGTAGTGTCATGTTACTTGCTATGAACGATTTAGAAATTAAATATGCATACTAAAAGTAAATATTTACATAAAAAATTATTTTATGGGAAAACAAAATGTTTAATCAGCCATTTGTTTTCTTATATAAATAGTAGATGAGAAGGTGAAATCAAAAAAAAATTAAAATAAGAATGAAGCATAGAATACGAAAAAGTAAGACAAAAAGTTAAAAGGGTAAATTAAGAGAACAAAGGGAAATTTAGTAATTTAATCGGCCATTTGTTTTCTTTTATAGATAGTAGATGAGAAGGTGAATTCAAAAAAAAAAAATAAGAGAAAAAATTAAAAAGGTAATTTAAGTATTTACTATATATATATATATATATATATATATATATATATATAAATGGCAACTTAGTAATTTAATCAGCCATTTGTTTTCTTATATAGATAGTAGAAGTAGATGAGAAGGTGAATTAAAAAAAAAACTATAATTAGAATGAACACTAGAAATGTGTGAAAGTAAGAGAAAAAGTTAAAAAGGTAAATTAAGAGAGGTCAAGTATATTTACTATATATATATATATATATATATATATATATATATATATATATATATATATAAGAAAACAAAGGGCAATTTAATAATTTAATCAGGCATTTGTTTTCTTATATAGATACTATATATATAAGAAAACAAAGGGAAATTTAATAATTTAATCAGCCATTTATTTTTTTTATATAGATAGTAGAAGTAGATGAGAAGGTGAACTAAAAAGGTTAAAATAAGAATGAAGCATATAAATGCGTGAAAGTAAGAAAAAGTTAAAATGGTAAATTAAGAGAGGTAAATTATATTTACTATATATAAGAAAATAAAGGGCAATTTAGTAATTTAACCAGCCATTTGTTTTCTTATAGAGATAGAAGATGAGAATATGAATTCAAAAAAAAAGTTAATAAGATAAATTAAAAGAGGTAAAATATATTTACTATATATATATATATATATATATATATATATATGTGTGTGTGTGTGTGTGTGTGTGTGTGTGTGTGTGTGTGTTGTGCGAAAAGGTGATGTGCAAGTATACACAATCGCAACAAGTAATATAATGATATGTAAAGTTCGTTCCCACAGGGATTAGAATTAATCTAAGAAGTTTAAGTGATTAGAAGCTTAGTGAAAAGAATTGAGTAACAAATAAAAGTAAAGAGTTGTAAACATTATAAGTTGTGATAAAACAGTATTAAGTTTAAGTAATTAAAGGTGAGTTGGATAGCTCAATAGTTATGTAAATTCCCAAGAGTAATGTTCAGATAATATTAGACGCTGTAGCGTTAAGCGCTGTAGCGCTTCAGAATCCGTAGACGCTGTAGCGCCTTGGTGGCGTGCCTTTCAGTCACTTTCGTCAGGGTTATGTTACAAGACTCCTATGTCTAGGCTCTAAATAAGTTTTACCCCTGTATATTAAGCTCTTACAACATTTGCCTTATGAACTACTACTCCCCTATGTCTAGAGCTAAGTAGTGCTTCCTTTAAATGTCTTTAAAGGGTTTTCATTCATATCATTCCTTGAGTTCTCTTTGTGAACCATGTCTGTACCCACAAAGTTACCTTGTTTTAGTTGATCATTCCCAAACCAAGATTGAAAGCATTAGGACACAAGGAATAAAACACAAACATCATAATATTATACAAAAGTTACTCAAGGTTCATTACATACCAAGAACAATCCAACCACAACAAAGTTAGCTCATCACAAGTTCCATCAACATAATACAACTAAAGAGTATGTATTACCGTATGAAGACAAGAGAAGAGTGGTTGCAAAAGATACACTCCAATGATCCCAAGTAGCATACAAGAGATGAAGTTGAGGCGTGAGCAAAACCTTGAATGAAGACTAGAAAACTATGCTAAAACTAAAAGCTTAAAGGTAGTATAACAATGGAGAGAAGCTACTATGTCAAGAGGAGTTCTTCTTCCAAGTTACAACTACTTGTTGTCTACGTGTGTTTTCCTACTAGTGAAGCAATCTTAATTAAAACTAATTATTTAACTAAGTCTTAATAGAATAATAATATCACATGATGATCATAAGACTTAGATATTATCCTTAAAGCACTTTACAAAAAGTACTAATGATGGAATACACCAACTATCACATGGGTTCCATTTAGGAGGCGCCAAGTGTAATTTAGCATCCACTAGAAAGTCAAAATATCAAGCTGAGGGGAAGAGATAAGGGTGGTGACTCATCATGTCCTCAAGTGGCCACACAAATATCTCAATGGTCAGCCGTCATATAACGCTGTAGCATCTCCTTGATAGCATACCGCTGCAGCGCTAAAGCAAAACATCAAACATATTCACAAAGGCATTTGATGATGCCCCAGGTTTAAGGAATTGACTCATAACCTATATTTATTCTAATATTCATATATTCACATATTTAAGTACTAAAATTACTTGAGAAGTAAGCTTGGCTTAAGTATTAGGAGCATAAATAACCTATATAAAATAGGGTTAGCACACCCCCAAACTTAAACCATTGCTTGTCCCCAAGTAATGACACTTGAACAAGACAAAATGCTCATATAACTAGCTGCAGCTTTTAAATTAGACAGAATTTATGCATAAGCTAATTCTTATCATTTTCACACATCATTATGGTCCACAATTCAAATAGAATCATTACTGCTCAGTTGTGAGTGTGTGATGTCAAAGCTTAACTCAGTTCCTAGTTAATTTCAGAATTTCTCCAAGTTTTTGGGAAGAATGGCTTTCTTTTGGGTTAGGCAAAGAATTTTTTCAAAAAGAAGAGTGGGATCACAATTTAACACAAGATCTGAGGGGCTTCAAAGCACAGCAAAGGGCTTTAATTAGGCATTTTTCAGAATATTGGTCAGTGCATAAACTTTTGGTCTGGTGATCAGACGCTGTAGTGCTTCAAAGTTCGTAGACGCTGTAGCGCTAGATTTTTAATGATCAAAACTAGATGCTATCTTCATTACTGAGCTCCTTATTTGCATTTTTCTTTTCATGCTTTTTGGAACAGCTCAGCAATTTATTTAAGATATTTTGCAACTTTTTACAAGACCTCATTCATTTTTGTTTCATTTTGCAAAGAGCAATTTATCATCTTTTGTTCCTAGCCTTAACATAACCGATGCTCCCCCAAACTTAGCTTTTAAAACAACTCTTAATTTTTAATGAAAACTTGACTAACCCTTGGTTATCCAAAACTTAACTTTATCCTTAGATTACTCCTAGCTAACTAGGTTCTTCACTAAGCTTGGATTTTGTGTAAAAGCAGCAATAAAACCATTTCATTGTTTACACAAGGCTGCCTTACTCAAAAATTCTTATTTACTTTAGCTTTTGCTTACTAAAAAATTTAAAACATGCAGCTAATCATACCTCCTATTCAAGCATACAAAATATTCAAAACATGCAACACATGCAAAACATGGCATATACTAAATATTTAAAAACATAATTGTACTTAATTTAAAACATTATTAACCATAAGATCCTCCCCCAGAAATTAAATTTGGCAGTGCCCTCACTGCTTGATGAACAAAGAAAAGGGAGAGGCCTTAGAACAACAAAAAGCAAAGTTCAAAGTACATAACCGGCATAAGAAGCCAACAAATCTTGCCTTATTAGGCCTTCTTGAGCCTCTTACTGGCTCTTGAAGGGGCTGGGGCTCCTTTGGTTGCCTTTTTCTTCTTTGGCTGAGGTTGAGTAGTCTTTTCTGCCGCTACAGCGGTTGGTGGCGCTGTAGCGCTTGCTTCCTGTACTGCTGCCGCTGCAGCGTCTGATTCCTGCACTTCTTCTTCCTCTTCTGTTTGCTCTTGCTCCTGCTCTTGTTCTTTTTCTTCCAGCACTGGCTCTGTTTCATCCTGCAAATTCACTAGCTCCTCAGCAGCCTCCTTCTCACTTTCCTCCTCGGTCAGAATTGCCTCAGGTATTGTGTCACTAGGTACTGCAGACATAGTTGCTGCAGCATCTACTGGCTGAACACCTTCTTCTGGGTGCTCAGCCAGTTTGACACCTGGGTTTCTTCTAGCCTTTGTGTATGACTGATAAATTTTCTTGAGCTGCTCAGTGGGTTTTTCTTTGGTGATTAGATGTTTTGGCTCAGGCTTCTTTGGTGTGGCTTGCTTGGCAGGTGTTTTCTTGGGTGTTAATTTGGTTGGTTCAGGGATGGAGGTGGGGGTTGATGGTGGATTGGCTGTTTTGGCAGGGGGGTTTTTGGTTTCTTTGGGCTTGGGGTTGGATCACATTGTATTTCTTCTGCTTGCTCCTCTTCTTCACTCTCAGATTCTTCTTCAGTATCACTCTCCTCTCCTGATGATTCTTCATCCTCTTGCTTCTCCATCTCTTTCATGACTGCAATTGTTTCTTCTTCATCTTCCTCACTTATGTTTTCAATGTCATCAGAATCCAAACTTTCCTCCTCTACTACAGCTTTTTGTACTTTCTTGGCTGGGCTAGGCTTTGCTTTCTTTGCTGGACTAGCCACAACCTTTTTCTTTTCTGCCCTAACTCCCTTTTTCTCTTGTTTTTCAACTGGCTCTTCCTCCAGTAGCCAATCAGGGAATTGAGGAGGGGGAGTGGATGTTTTTCCTTTGGATATCTGGGCATACATTGCTTTTTCCCAGTCAAATTTTTCTTTTACAAATTTGCAGAGGACCTGCTGCTTCAGCTCTAAGCGCTGTAGCGCTTGAGAGTCAGAAGACGCTGCAGCGGCAGGTTTCTGCTTAACTTTAAAAATGCAAGGAAATGCCCCAAGAGGGGATCTTCTTTCTTCTTTCATTTCAACCTCTACATCAGCTTCCAAACACAGCTCAGTAATTAAACAAGGAAAATACAAATTACCTCCCTTTTTAACTCTGCACTTCTCTATCTCCCTTGTTATCAATCTACCCACGTCTATCTTTTCTCCAGCCATTATTGCATCAATGACGATGAGTCTTTCCTTTTCCACAAATGTTGTGTGAGATGTAGGTAGCAGGGAGTGTTTGATGAAACTGCACCACAAATTTGCTTCCTCACACAAATAGGCTTTTTTAATTTTGTATTCAGCCCCAAATTTATCCCATGTTGCTCCTTCCACACAAATCCTTCTTCTAACAGCCTCCATCTCTTCATCTCCCCAGTTCAGAACCTTCATTTCCAGCGCTTTTCCATGATAGCCCAGATGGAAAATATCATTGATTGTTCTGGAGTTGAAATTTACAGTTTCTCCTCTTACCATTGAATGGGTTTGAGGTTTTCCTTCTTTAGGCTCTTCAATGCCAGAGTAGAACTCCCTTACCAAAGACGTCATGTAGTCCTTTCTATGTTTAATGAAGTTCTCCCATCCCAGCGCCGTGACAGCGGTTGAGAAAGCTTCAGGAGCACTTTCTGTCTTGAATCCCCTTTCAGCTATGAAATCCATCTTCCAAAACCTCTGAGGATCTGGAGTTGCCTTAGCCATGGTGGTTTTGAGAGGGTTGGAGGGTTCTGGTTTCCTAGTAGCTCCCTTGCCAGATCGTTTGAGGGCAGCTTGCTTTTTGGTCATGGTTGGTTAAGAGCTTGCGTATTTGTTTCTGGGTTTCTGGGAAATGTTGGTGTGTTGGGACGAAGGAAGAAGAAGGAATGGAGGTGATGAGTGGTGAGTGGTAATGGTTGAGAGGAGTTTCAGAAATCAAGGAAAGAGAAAGAGAGAGAGAATGGTAGCGTGGGAAGTTGTGGATATTAAAGTTACGGTTTGTGAGTGAAATGGGAGAGAGAAAAAGAAACTGTTGATTTGACAAGTGCAGGTGAGTAGGTGCACGTGCAGGTCAGGCTAGGGATGAGGGCACAGTGCCAGCTCACCCTGAGCAAGATCTTTTTATTTTTTTTTGTTTGACCACACCCAGCCCTGATTTAACACAGCCGCTACAGCGCTTTTGATACAAATAACCGCTACAACGTTTATCCAACTTTCCTGCATAGAGAATAAACATACAAATAGAAAATTTGTTAGAATCCTTGGGGTGCCTCCCAAGAGCGCTTGCTTTAAAGTCTGCAGCCAGACTTTCTCTTGCAAATTAGAGATCTTTAAGTTCAATTGTGGTTTTATCTCTCACCACATTTTCATCAAAATATTGTTTAACCCTTTGGCCATTCACCTTGAAGGTGGTATTGGTTGCTGTATCATAGAGGTCCACAGCTCCATGGCTGTATATTTTTATCAATTGAAAAGGGCCTGACCACCTAGATTTTAACTTTCCAGGAAACAATCTTAACCTGGAGTGTAAAGCAATACTTGTCCTCCTTCAGTGAGATCCTTTTTTATCAATTTTTGATCATGCCACACTTTGGTTCTTTCTTTATAAATTGCTGCATTCTCATAGGCAAAATGCCTAAGTTCTTCCAATTCATTTAGTTGCAGCAATCTAGCATCTCCTGCTTTCTTGTAGTCAAAATTGAGTTTTTTTAGGGTCCAATGGGCCTTGTGCTGAAGTTCAATTGGTAGGTGACACGACTTCCCATAAACCAACCTATAGGGGGACATCCCTAAAGGTGTTTTATAAGCTGTTCTGTAGGCCCATAAAGCATCATCTAGATGTATTGACCATTCTTTCCTTGAAGGACCTACCATTTTTTCCAACATCCTTTTTATTTCTCTGTTTGACAATTCAGTTTGACCACTAGTTTGTGGATGATAAGCAGTTGCTATTTTATGTTTGACTCCATATTTAGCCAATAGGGTCTCAATCAATTTATTACAAAAATGAGATCCCTCATCACTTATGATGGCTCTAGGAGTTCCAAAACGAGTGAAAATGTTTTTCAATAAAAATTTGCTCACAGACCTTGCATCATTGTTGGGTAGAGCAACTGCTTCTACCCATTTTGAAACATAGTCTACAGCTACTAAAATGTATAGGTTTCCATGAGAAGGGGGAAAAGGTCCCATGAAATCCATTCCCCAAACATCAAAGAGTTCAACCTCTAGAATGTTTGTTAAAGGCATTTCATGTTTGTTTGAAATATTCCCTGTTCTTTGGCACCTATCACATTCTTTTACAAAGTCTTGAGCATCTTTGAAAAGTGAAGGCCAAAAGTAGCCAGATTGCAATACCTTTGCAGCAGTTCTAACACCACCAAAATGCCCACCACATGGTGCAGAATGGCAGTGCTGTAGCACTTGGATTTGTTCTTCCTCTGCTAGGCATCTTCTCATTAACTGGTTTTGACACTTTTTGTATAGAAAAGGTTCATCCCAATAATATTGTTTCATTGTGTGGAAGAACCTTCTCCTTTGCTGATAAGTCATATCAGTAAGTACCACCTTGCTAACCAGAAAGTTCACTATGTCAGCATACCAAGGTGTTGCAGGTTCAGCCGCTACAGCGTCAAGTGTTGTTACACTGGCCGCTACAGCGGTTGGTGATTCAGTAGTCATTGTCAATAGCTGCTCATCTGGAAAGTATTCCTTGATCTCCCCACCTGCTATACCTGCAATGTCTCTTTCCAATCTAGAAAGATGATCAGCAACTTGGTTCTCCACTCCCTTTTTATCCCTTATTTCTAAATCAAATTCTTGGAGTAGGAGAACCCACCTAATTAGCCTAGGCTTTGCATCTTTCTTTGTTATCAAATATTTAATGGCTGAATGGTCTGTGAAGACAATTACTTTGGTGTCAACCAAATATGATCTAAATTTGTCAAATGCAAAGACTACAGCTAATAGTTCTTTTTCAGTGACTGTGTAATTCAATTGAGCTTCTACAAGTGTTTTGCTAGCATAATATATAGAGTGAAAAATTTTATCATACCTTTGCCCAAGAACAGCTCCAATGGCAAAGTCACTAGCATCACACATAAGCTCAAAAGGCTTACTCCAGTCAGGAGCTATAATAACTGGTGCTGTTATTAAAGCTTTCTTTAATTTATCCAAGGCTAATATGCATGGCTCATCAAATATAAAGGGGTTATCATGCTGTAACAGTTGGCACAAAGGTTTGGAGATTTTTGAAAAATCTTTTATGAATCTCCTATAGAATCCAGCATGCCCCAAAAAGCTTCTAATACCTTTGATGTTGGTTGGAGGAGATAGCTTCTCAATGACCTCTATTTTAGCCTTGTCCACTTCCAATCCTTTTTTGGATATCTTATGCCCCAAAACTATACCTTCTTGCACCATAAAATGGCATTTCTCCCAATTCAGAACAAGGTTAGTTTCTTCACTTCTAATCAGGATTTCTTCCAAGTTGGATAGGCATAGATGGAATGTTTCTCCAAACACAGAGAAATCATCCATGAAGACTTCCATGGATCTTTCAATGTAATCAGAGAAAATTGCCATCATACACCTTTGAAAAGTGGCAGGTGCATTACACAGGCCAAATGGCATCCTTCTAAAAGCAAAGGTGCCATATGGACAAGTGAATGTAGTCTTTTGCTGATCTTCAGGCAATATTGCAATCTGGTTACAACTTGAATAACCATCAAGAAAGCAATAAAATTCTTTACCTGCTAGCCTGTCCAGCATCTGGTCAATGAAAGGCAATGGGAAATGGTCCTTTCTTGTTGCTTTATTCAATCTCCTGTAATCCATGCATATTCTCCAGCCTGTTATTTTTCTGGTTGGAAGCAGCTCATTCATCTCATTAGTTATTACTGTTACCCCTCCTTTTTTTGGCACACACTGCACAGGACTAACCCATGCACTGTCAGATATGGGGTATACAATACCTGCATCCAACCACTTGATGATTTCCTTCTTCACCACCTCTTTCATAATTGGGTTCATCCTCCTCTGCCCTTCAATGCAATTTTTAGAATCTTCTTCTAACACTATTCTGTGCATACAAATGGTTGGACTGATACCTTTTATATCTGACATTTGCCAACCAATTGCCTTTTTATGCCGCTGCAGCGTCTGAATCAGATCCTGTTCCTGCTTTTCAGAAAGGTCAGAAGCAATTATAACAGGCAAAGTACTATTGTTACCTAGATAAGCATATTTGAGGTGTGAAGGCAACTCTTTAAGTTCCAGAGTTGGTGGTTGTTCAGTGGAGGGGAGATCCTTTCTCATGTCTGAATTCTCCTGCTCCAAAGATTCATATTTCTTAGCCCAAATTTCTTTGACTGTCTGCTCCTCCTCTTCTGTAGCTTCTGTATCAGACCCTGTATCTTCATTGCTATCCAGTAATTGCCTCAGATGATCTGTGCTTTTCTGGAAGTGATCCTGAACTACCTTGTCAATAGCAGACACAAAGGAGCACTCTTCAATATTGGGACCTGGAAATTTCATAGCATTGAGGATGTTGAACTTGACTTCTTGGTCATTGACCCTCATGATCAATTCTCCTCTCTGCACATCTATCAAAGTTCTTCCAGTGGCCAGGAATGACCTTCCCAGTATAATGGGTACTTCTTTATCTGCATCAAAGTCCAAGATTACAAAATCAACAGGAAATACAAATTTGTCTACCTTTATTAGAACATCTTCTAAGATTCCTTCTGGATATGCAAGAGTTCTATCAGCTAGCTGCAGTGTAAGTGAGGTAGGTCTGGCAGTTCCCACTCCTAGCTGTGTGTATATGGACTTAGGCATAAGATTTATGCTGGCTCCCAAATCACATAGAGCACGACCAGAGTAAAAATTTCCAATTGAGCATGGTATAGTAAAACTGCCAGGATCCTTTGATTTGGGTGGGAGCTTGTTTTGCATCAACATGCTGCACTCCCCAGTCATTGCTACTGTTTCAAACTCCCCTAGTCTCCTCCTCTTAGTAAGCACATCCTTCATAAACTTTGCATAGTTAGGCATTTGTTGGAGAGCCTTCACCAAAGGGACATTAATGTGCAACTGTTTAAGGACTTCTAGGAATTTGTTAAATTGCTTGTCTTCATGAGCCTTTCGAAGTCTTTGAGGATATGGAGGATCTGGGTATGTTGGGATAATTTTGGGTGGTGGTGGTGTTTTCTCAACAACAGGCACTGCAGCGGTAGGTTCAGGCGCTGTAGCGCTTGTTGCAGGTTCTTTTTGTTTTTCAGAATTTTTGTTTTTTTTTCATCATCTGAAACAGTTGATGATCCTATCAAATCTCTTCCACTCCTTAAAGTTATAGCATTTACATGCTCCTTCCCTGTAGTACTTGAAGTTGAAGCTTCTGTAGTGGATGGTAATGATCCACTAATTCTTTGGGAAAGGACATTAGCCATCTGCCCCATCTGTACCTCTAGATTTTTAATGGAAGCTTCATGAGTTTTCAGGGCTGTCTTGCAATCACTCATAAAGCCTCTCATCAATCCTTCCAATGAATTATCTATGACAGGGGCATTCTGTCTTTGGTAGTTCTGAGCAGGGAATCCTGGTGGATTTGCTGGAGCACTATAATTAGGTGCTGTTGCATTGTTGGCTCCTGTTGCGCGTATGTTTTCTAATCGCAATATCAGTGCAAGTATACACGTCGTACAAGTAATAAAGTGGACAAAAATAAGAGATCGTTCCCACAAGGATTGATTTACTTTCAAAGTTCAAGTCTTTAAAACACAAGTGAAACAAGTAATAAATCGGCACTAAAGGTTGGTATTAAGACTAAGAACATAAATAAAGCAAGTAAACAAGAAGTGGTTGTGAATATGGAAGAGTATGAGTTGGATTGCTGCATGCAAGTAAATCTCCTCTAGTCAGACGTTATAACGTTTACACGTTAACACGTACAAATGCTATGTTGTATAGACGTTATAACGTTTGAACGCTGTTGCAAAAGAGCTGTGCTTTTCAGTCACAAAACGTCAGAGCTTCAAGTACTAGAATTCCTATGTCTAGGTTCTAAGTAGGCCTACTCCTGTATTTTAAGTACCCACAGCAATGTCCTATGAACTATTATCCATTCTATGTCTAGACTTAGATAAAAATGCCTAAATGTCTTTAGTGCACCTTTTCATTCACATAAATCTTTGAGTTCTTTTCATAGACCATGTCTGTACCTATGAATCTACTTGTTTTAAGTGGCCAATTTCAAAACAAGTTTGGAAATATTAACATGCAAAGATTTAAAACGCATAAACATCAATACTTCATAACATTAAACTAGAGGTTCATTACATGCAAAACAACAACCCAACTACAAATGTTTAGCTCATGCTGAGCATCTTTACAGAAAGAAGAGGAGTTAAAATCCAAATACCGTACATAGAGAAAAGGGGACTAGACGCAAAAGATACGCCTAAGAAGCCTTCCTTCATGCACGCTGTAGAGACGTTACAACGTCTGAGCTTCACAGTAATGGTTGCGAATGGAAATAAAAATTGGAGCTTGAGAAAATTTCAGATGAAGAAGTCTGTGTCCAGAACTTCTTTAGAAAAACTATTTCTGAGAGTGGAGGAAGGTGGATGATGAATGGATTGATGGATGCCCGGATGATGCCCCTTTGCCTTTCCTTTTGTAGAGAGAGAATAGCCAAGGTCAAAGGGGTCACATGCTTGCTGATGTCACTCCCCACCTTCCAAGCTTGCTTGTAGATTGACTCTGTTCTGAAGTGACACCGCACTGCTACAGTGCGTCAGCCGCGTTAGCGCTGAGGAGAGAGAAGATCTTCTGCACTTCTAGATCTTTGGCCATCATTTCTTGTGCGCCAAAAATAAGATATTTCTTTCTTGCTCTGCTGCCCTTCTTCAGACGTGATGAGGGACGTTGCCACGTTCAGTTTACTGCACAAACACAAAGAAGCATCAAAACGCTCACAAAGGCGCCAATTGGCACCAATATGCCTAGAATTTGTAATTTAGCCCCCTTTCTAACTAAAAGTGATAAACTAACAGAAACTTAATAGAAACAACCTACTATTGCCAGAGAACTTGCATGATTTATCTTTGAATAAGTATAAATAACTCATATAAATATGAGTTATCACACCCCCAAACTTAAACCATTGCTTGTCCTCAGGCAATTGAAATACAACATATGAAAAGATGCAAGAAATTAAATACACCAGCAGTTTACACCCTGCTCATCCATTTTGATCAAAAATTTTCCTCAAGGGGCTAATTCCTTCAGACTTTCACTACACACTCACGCACCAATGCACAATTACATTCTTGATTCATTACTGCCCAAAGTGAGTGTGTGATCTCTGTATCAATTCTATTCCTAGCTAGGTTCAGAAGCTACCCTAGCCTATGAAAGAGTGGTTTCCATATGGTGAGAGTATAACATCTTTCAAAACAGAGAGTAGGCTAACATTTCCACATAAGACATGAGGGTTATTTTAAGCACGACAAAGGGTCTTAACTTGGGTGCTAGGACTAGATTAGTGCAAACTACTTTCTGACTCACACAACACAAAACACACAGAGGACTGCAACCCCTCATTACTGAGCAACTTTCATTTGATTCACTTCACTTTTGGGTTGGAGAATTTTTTTTTTTTTTTGTGATTTTCTCCTTTTTGATCCTTTGGATTTGACAATTTTGGATTGAGATATTTGGGGTACCCAGTATTTGTTTCGGGAAATTGCAGCCAACACAGAGGACATGTGGATTTTCCACTTATTTGAAACAACACACACTTTTTTTTTTGGAGTAGTCGTTATAACGTTTATAGGTGAGACGCTACAACGTTTGATAACTCATAACACAACACGAAAACACACACGGCATACGTTATAACGTTACGGGTAGACGTTACAACGTTGCACTCACTCTACACATGCACTAATCATCCTACAGTCTTTGCACCTAGCCTTAGTACAACCTGATATACCCCCAAACTTAGTTTCTACTGCTACTCTAAGTTTTTAATCAAGTTTTACCTTCACCATAGTCAACCAAAACTAGCTTTTGCATCACATAGTCCCTAGCTAACTAGGTTTTCCTCAAAACAGAGTTTGTGTGGAAGCAGTAATCAATTCTATTCATCTAAGCATGCATCAGCTACTCACACAAATTCACACATAGTCATTCCTGGATTTAGCCCAAAGAGAAACATTTTTTGATGATTATTAGAGTAGGGAAGTAAACTGATTTTGCATTTGATTTTATGCATACACAAAACATAAAAATGATCCTCCCCCCCAAACAGAAAGAGGAGCAGTGTCCCCACTGTTCACTGATATTTAAAAGAGGGAAGAGGAACACTCAAACACAATATAAGCAAACAAACTAGTGACTACTAACTATCCAGACGTTGTAACGTCTGGACAGCTATTTATTTGTACTGACATTACAAACTATACTATACTACTGCTAAAAAGAGGGCTAACTTACTTGTTCAGAGCACCAGACCTGAGCCTTCCACTCTGTCTGGCTGGGATGCTTGCTTGAACAGTCTTCTTTTTCTTTTCCTTCTTCTTCTTCTCTCCTTCACCATCACCAGCATCAACTGAGACTTCAGTTTCTTGGGGCATCTTTGCACTGCTCTCAGCAACTCTTTTCTTTGCTTCCTCCCATGCTTTTCTTCTGCTTTCCAGCTCTGCAGGATTAACCTGTTGTTGCTCTTTAGGGTCCACCTGGGCTTGTTCATCCTCTGGCTCTTGAGACGTTGTAACGTCTGCAGCTTTTTCAGCAACAACAGCAGGAGCATTCTCTGAACCACTAGCAGCAACAAATGCTGCACTGGTAGCTGTGGCTGGCTTGTCTTTAGCAGCTTCAGATTTCTTCCTTACCTGCAACTTTTGCCTTTTGGTTGCAGGAGCATCAGCCAGTTGTTCTTCTTCTTCACCAGGTCTGGTTTCTTCACTTGCAGCAGCTAATTCACGCCTTTTCTTTTCCCAAATGGATTCTGGGTGGGTACAGTCTTGAATCTTTGCTTTTTGGGTGGGGAGATGAGTTGTGGGTCTGGGTTACTTCCAACATCAGTTGGTTCAGACGTTGCCACATCTCCACTGGTTACTTCTTGAGTGGGTGGTTGTGAAGGTTCTTTAATTGGTTCAGGTTGAGTGGGGATTGGTTGTGAAATGGGTTGATCTTGAGGTTGAGACTGTGGTGATTTGGGGATATTTTGGTCATCGGTGGATTGTTCTTTAGCTGAGGGTTGGGGTTGTTTGGCTTTTGGTGATGGAGATGTGGGCTTGGCTGGTTCTTTGAGTGTTTGGGTTGGTGGAGAGTCAGCCTCAATATCAGTCTTATCGCTGGAGCTTCCTTTCTCTTCTGAATGTGTTTCTTCCTCATCATCACTTAGGATTTCCCTACTCACCTTCTTTGATTCCTCTGCATCACTCTCACTGATGCTATCCATATCAGCTGATTTGAGTTCTTCTTCCTTACTACTTACCTTCTTCTGTTTTTTCTTTGCTGGGCTCTTTCTTTTGTGGCTGGTTTTCTTGTTTTCTTAACTCTTTCCTTCTTCACTGCCCCGAGGTTCATTGTTGATAAGGGTATATTGTCTTCATCTTCCCCTTGCATCCAATCTGGAAGTACTGGTTCTTCAATCACCATCTTGCCTTTTGTTGTCTGTGCATTCACTTTCTTTTGCCACTCAAACTGCTCCTTGACAAACTTGGCTAGGCTGTTTTGCTGGTCCACCAGACGTTGTAACGTCTGTGCATCAACTGACGTGGTAGCATCTGCAGCTCTCTGCCTAGCTTTGAACTTTGTAGAGAATGCCCCTTGTGGTTCCTCTCTTAGCTCAGATGCTTCAATCTCCACTCCAGCCTCCATGCAGAGATCAGTGATTAAGCAAGGGAAGTATAGGTATCCATCCTTCCTGTTCTGCCATTTGTTTATCTCCCTGTTGATGAGCTTACCCACCTCAATCTTATCTCTTGACATAATGGC